>JAQJZR010000001.1:2400000-3600000 GCA_028828875.1 Penicillium capsulatum | reverse complement strand
GAGCTGTGGAGGATCTATACATCCTTGAGTAGTCGGTGGGATTTATATTCGAGAAGACTGAGTCTCCGGAACTGCTGTAGGAACGGGTCGCGATGCTAGTGATCGAATAAGTGTCTTGCGGTAGATTGAGCGCCGGAAAAGTGAGGAAAGAAGTTCATACCCTTTGCAAAAATTGCGAGAGGGAGTGTCGAGCGATCATTAAGAACGTCAAGGTAGGCAAGAGGGCTTTCTAGCATCCATAACACAAGTATTCCCGAATAGACGGATTGTGGTGGTTTTATAAACGTTCGGGCCTTGCGATGACATCAACACTGAAGTCACTTGGGTCAAGGCCAAATTCGGGTTGGAGGTGTCATATGGAAGTTTAATTTGGTGCTAATATATTTTTCCAACCCCGGCTTTTTGCTCTTAGTCATTAGGTTTCATAGTTTGGCCATTTGAGGTAATACGTGCCGGTTCGCAACAACGCTATATGCTAGCTCGGCAGCCGAGTAAGGGCATCAAGCTCTGAAATTCTTGGCAATATTGTGTTCCTCGGGCTTACGATCAATCGCCGTTCAAGTAGAGACTATTACCCTGTGAACAATCTGAGACATTTGAGTAAGTCACGTCGTTGTGGGTTGTGGGTTGAGACTTGAGGTGGCCTTTTCTTCCAGATTTCGTGGTTGGGGGTTTCAAATAAGCCTGGAAATGAATAGGTGTATATGTGAATAAATAGATACCCCAGTTCGTGGAGACCAGGACTATACTTATCTACTCAAGTAACATAGGCGGTAAGCGAGTGCGCCACCTTATAACACCATTATTATAGAGTCTTGTTTTAACTATAAGCTTATTGGTATAGAAATAGTGTGCCTACAAAGACTTGGACTTTAAAATGTTGTGATCCCGATATATATAACTAACTATTTATAGCCAGAAGTGCCTGTATATAGCTGTATTTTTGGTAAATGTATAAAATTATTATTATAATGCTCCAAGCTCAAGGCAAAATATTTATAGCTACTACAATAACCTATATATATATATTATATATATAAAAAAAAATCAATGGTTGTTGAGTTATAAGATTCGAAAAATGTCACCTTAACTATGGTGTTTTGAGGTGACCCGCTCGCTTGCTTATGTGTGGCACACACACCTTATAACTAAACCCCTGTTTTGGACAGTTTAGACAGCATCTGAATTTTACCCTCACTTTTAGCCCATTGGTTCCCATTCGTACACGGTGGATCCAAATTGTCCGTACCAGACAAGTTACGTTAGAGCATGGCTGCTTGCTAAGCTGCGGGCCAATTTTGGCTTATCACCGTTGCGGCAAAAAAGTCTCCGCAACGGCGTCATGCACCACATCCATTCAACACCCCTCAAGCGCCCCTCAGCGCGGATTGTCACCCCTCGTATTTACTCCTCGATGGACCCCCGATCTCCATCCCGCAAACAGGCCATGTGAGCATCATCCACACCGAATGCCGCGCAGAAAAGCCGCCGATCGCACGGGCCCGGTGAAGACCCCGTCTCGTAACGGGTGTCGAGAGTGCCGGTCAAGTCGCGTACGATGCGACGCGAAGAAGCCCGTCTGTACCCGGTGCTGGGAGAAAGGACTGCTGTGCTCGACCAATCTCGTCCTCAAATGGGAGTCCGAGTTTGTCAGTCGGGGCATGGCCTTTGGGCGCGCGGGGGTTTGGAGTAAAGGTCGACCAGATCAATCTTCCTCGGCCGTGCCTATGGCCCAGGCAGATGAAAACCAGCAGTGGTGTCCGGTGCCGGCCATTCAACCCTGGGGGTTCGTGAACAGCGGGGTCGCCACTTTCGAAAACCCAGGCCAAGTGGACATCCCGTTGAATGAATCCCAAGCAATGGTCCATGCTGGGAGTCGAAGCCATGCATCGCACGATCAACTGCCATGGTGGCTTTCGGGTGACGCATTGGGCGACCTAGGTCAAGTTGCTGCAGTTTGCACCCCGAGTCCCCAGCCCTCCCTCTCGCTTTTCCCGGAGGTCTCCCTCTTTGGACATGGAGAGCTGTTTGACTACTATCTCCAGCAGGTTTGTCCCCGGACTACGGCCAGTGCCACATCCTCCTCGCCTTTTGCGTCCGTCATTCTGCCGTTCAGCCTATCAGCTTCCCCCATGCTCTTCAAAGCAATCCAGGCCCTAGGGGCATGTCATTGGTCTCGTATGGATTCGTCTTTCGGTGCACTCGGGCTTCGTTTAAAATCGGAAACACTGCGGGACCTTCGTCGTCGTCTCTCCAGGGAAGGAGCGGTCGCCTGTAGCGCCGACCCCGAAGTCCTAGTCATTATGATGATGCTCTGTCTCTACGAGATCATCGATAAGTGTGACCTGCACTGGATTATTCACTTGAAAGGCGCCAACGATCTCATCCGGCTTCGACGACAGCGCGCAGTGGCACTCTCGCAGCCATCCGACCCACCCGACCCGGCGTCTGCTTTCGCCGAGCATTTCTTTGCTTTTCAAGATGTCATGGGCCGCACTGCCTGTGCCAAGGAGGCTCTGTTTGGAAGTGATTACTGGAAGACCGGCGATCGGCATATCGATCTTTGGATGGGGTGTAGCCCCGAGCTAGTCTCAATCCTCTCAGCCATCACTGAAATGAGCCGAGCGAGACGCCAACTTGATTCCAATGCCGCCCGTGAAGAATTCAAAATGCGCGCTGTATTGCTTGAACAGCAACTTGAACATCTTGTTCAAGAAGTTGGGGACGGGGGAGGAGATGACGACACCTTGATGGCCGCCGCAGAAGCCAAGCGGCTCGCAGCGGTGCTTTATCTACACGGCGCACTGTACGGCGCATGCCCTACCACTCCGTTGGTGGTAGATTATGTTCGTCAAATCCTACAACTAGTATCTGACCTGCTTGATCGCGGGGCATCGACCAGTGTGACGTGGGCCGTCTTCGTGGCAGCGGTCGAGCTGGATCCGTCGCGAGATGAGCTGTGGTCGGATTCCGATGGCAGCCCTGTCTCTGGACGCTTCATTGTCCTACGGGCATTAGCATCCATGGCCGAGTCCACGATCTCCAATATCGGCCGCACACGCGCCGTGATTATCCAGCTCTGGCAAGCCCGTGAGCAAGAGCTGCTCAAGGGGCCAGTGCAGCGAGAGAGCAACGACTGGGAATGGCATGTGGTGCCCATTAGCAACGCGATGAGCCTAGCATGAAATCTGATCTGTATAATACGCTTCCATAGTGCTCTCAGTTTGTGTTTATGATGGTTCTATTGTATGATTCTTGCCACTGCGGGGCGTCTCCGCTTTCGGTTTAGCCGCTCTCGTCGCGACTTCACCTTGCGCATCGTCGTGACGTCTGCATCTACCATGTTGTCGGACCAGTCACTCTTCGGTTGAGACAATGGCTCAGTTCCGGCCTCCGGGGCCGGTGCGGAGTGCGTCCGCACATCCCTTCGAGAGCAAATTAAGCCAGCAATTCCAACCCGACCCGCCAGTCACCATAGATCCCTCGCGCTCACCCAAATCGCGCTCATTATCCGACGCATCGAAACCCATTCCGACGACGCAGCCGTCCACCGGTGATTTAAGTCGACTGCCTAGTAAAGATGACAGCTCGATCCCCGCGTTACCGGCAACTCCCAGTCGATCCAACCACCAACCGCCGAGTCTGTCGCTGAACCTGCCCTCGAAGACCGCGGCATCTCCATCCGTCAGTCGCGCACCTCTATCTCCCAAACTCGACGCCTCCCAGATATATGGCTCTCCCAGCTCGGTGCTCCCGCGACGTTCTCGGGGCCTCGACTTTTCGCGGGCGTGTACAAACCTCCACCACTCCACGCTAGCCGAATCATCACCAGATTCCTCCCCGACCATCGGTGGCCGTGGGATGACCATTCCTCAACGACGGGGCTCTCCCGGCTTGACCTCCGTTCCCCCATTTTCGACATCCGGCCCGGCGGACCGTACGGCCATATCGAGCTCGGTCTCGAGCGTGAACATGATGGAGTCCGACACCAGCAGCAGCGAAGAAGACGACGAAGCGATGATGCCCGATCGTGACGATATCATGATCAATACGCCGCAGGCGGCGCGGGTAGGCACTGGTCCGAGTCCCTTCGCCGCAGGCAATATCCAAAGTCCCGGGAATGAGTGGATGGGAGGGTATTCCCAAGCGGCCGCTAGCCTGATGAGTTTCCAGCGCGCCCGATTTCGCAAAGGCGGTCGTAGTCGCAACAGCTCGAGCAGTGCCAGTGGGAATAGCTCCAAGCCCAGTCCCGGACCCCACTCTCCCCCAGTCATGAAAAGCGTGGAGAATCCGACAGCGGGATACTTTGGCCCGCGCCAGAACCATCACTCACGGAGGGAGAGCCTGAGCTTAGGTACGCGAGATCTGCGTCTCTCCGACTTAAGCGATGATGGCGAGAGTCGCGCTCGTGCGGGGAGCCCGACGGCCGCGTCCCATTCAGAGGGTGGACCACTCGGGGTGATTCGCCGTGCTGTTACTCGCCGAGGGAGTTTGTTGGTAAGTTGACTGCTGTTCTTCCTCTTCTGTTGCTGACCCTGTCCCAGCCCAAAACCAAAACCTTCGCTCGCATCCGCGCTGCCCTCATGGAAGAGGGGGCACCTGTGGATAGTGACATGAAGCGAGAAGCAGAAGTCGTTCGGCAGGTCCGTGACACAGAGCCCGAAACATCACCCACGCTCAGTGCTTTCCCGTCTCTCGAGCCGTCCCAGCCGATGGATGCAGCACATGGCCCGGATGTTACGCCGTCGAAATCCAACCCGCGTACGAACAGCTTCAGCAAACAAGCCAGTCGCAACTCGGGAGGTGTCGAGTTCTGGAACTCTTTTGATGAGCGCTACCGCACCCCACCACCTCCGTTGCGAAATGCGGGTGCCTCGTCAGCTCCAGATGACGATATTCCCATGGATATGACTCCGTCGACCACAGTGGGGTCAACTGCCACCGACTCCAAACCACGCTCTCGGTCGACGACGCCACACCCCCCAGGCACGACGGCCATTGGTGAAATCCGGCGCAAGCGACGGCGCGAGGACGACTTTGACCCGAATCTCTTCAAACGGCGGGCCGTCTCGCCCAGCGTGAGTGCCCAGAGCAGTCCCGTGCTGGCCAATACTTCGACCATCAGTGACGCTGGACCTAATATCTGGGGCCCGCCGTCCAAACTCGGCCCGCCTTTTTCTGAGCGGCCGAGCACCGACAATGGCAACCGAACCACACCCCATACCAACCCTGCCAAGCGGGTAGGCTTGCAGGGGATGACCGAGGCTAATGATGGCTTCATGAACATGTGCATTGAATGATGGAATGGGACTTTTCGGGGTTGGAGTCAATATGGGCGTTTGTTGCATTTTTACCTTTGCTTTTTGCTCGTGGCATGGCGCTGGGGATCTTCGGCTCTACACTTATTTGATGACAGGGTACTTAATACAACTATAGCTTGCACATTGCATTTGCATAGATTCATGCAGGAAGGACGTAGTTGTAGTTGCGGCGGAGACCAATGGCGCTAGGTGGATCGTTCTCCGCCCGAGCTCGACCTTCCATCAACTTATCTCCCCACACTCCTCCGGTTCCAATTCCCAGAGCATGTCGTCCACTACAGAGCTTGCGTCTGCTTTTATTGAGGGTGCTCCGCCCGGCGAGGTATGTGCTCCCCCTGTACCCTTGATCTGGTGGGCATACTGCCGCAGATTGATTACCCCTCCATCGGGGATCTTGGACAGACTGGCTGACCTCCGACCTGCGCACCATAGCTCCCCGATGTTGTCGCTGGTATGTGACCTCCTTCACTGTCATCCTTTTGATTCTGCCTGCACCCGATCCCGTCCCCACACTAGACCAGGCTACGCATGCTGACACGGAATCCGGTGTGATAGACGTCCAAGCCCTGACATCCGATGGCACCGATATCATCTCTTCCCTTGCCCCTGCATTCGAGCGGTACAATGAGAAACAGCTTGCGACAGTCAAACTACCAGGCTCAAGTCAAGAGGTGCGCTCGACGTGCCCCGCTTCGACTGGAACTCTGACATTGACTCGATTGGTCAGGTGATTGTGAGCGAATTCAACAAGGTGGAGGGGAACCGATACTTTGACCCGGAGAGCCAAACCTCGTTCGAGGTGGATCATACTACACAGGTGAGTGGATGGGGTAGGGCATTGAATGTGGTGGCTGGAGATTGACATGGGACCCCAGACTGCCTCGGCCACTCAATCATTTCCCCTGGAATCGCAGAATGCCGACTTGATGTAAGCGTCCCAGGCCTCCATTTCGGGGGCTAGGCACTGACCGAGACAGCAAATCCCTGCTCAAATCGCTCGGGGTCCACGCCCGTGAGCATTACCCTAGCTGCTCGTATGGCGTGTACCCGGCCGAGGATGACTCGGCCGTTGCCATTCTGCTGGTTGCCAACCGCTACTCGCCCAATAACTTCTGGTATGTGCTGCACGGTCACATGGCGTGAATATCAACTCATTTCTTGTTACGTAGGAACGGTCGGTTCCGCGCCATCTACCAAGTCCCCGTCTCCTCCACATCCACCACACTCACCGGCAAGATCCACGTCGACGTGCACTACTACGAGGACGGCAACGTAGCGCTCAACACGACCAAGCCGATCAACCTCTCGGTGCCCTCGGTCTCCGCCGAGTCAATCATCTCGCGCATTGCGACCGCTGAGCGGGACTACCAGGAGGAGCTGAACCGGGCATTTGTCCGTACCGCGGACGGAGCATTCAAGGGACTGCGCAGGCAGTTGCCCATCACTCGGCAGAAGGTCGAGTGGGAGAAGGTTGGTGGATATCGGCTGGGCCAGGATATTTCGGGGGTAAAGGACGGTAGAGCAGGGCCGGGTCATAGATCGTGAGATACATAGCTGGTGTGATGAATTGATGCATCCGACAATCCCTGACGTTCGGGCCGAACCCCAGATTTCAGATTTCAGATCTGCAGATTTCCAGGATCCCCGGTGACCGCAGCTGCCAGTGCATGTCGCCTCACGCAGGGTTGCATTTCCCAGCTCTCCCGGCATCTAGAGATCGGATTCGCCAATCCATCATGTTTACTGTCGGAAACAACTTCCCTTCGCGATGGGGCTGAATAAGCAACATCATAGTAACTAAACTAGCGAGTCTCGCGGAATCACCCGTCAAACACGAGCACCATCCCCCATTCCTCCCTTCACTGAGGTCGCCGCCGCGATGATAGGGCAATTCTCTCGTTTTGTGAATTCCGGCGCCGGTCTGGAGAAGACGCTCCGTCTTGTCCAGGCCGTGGCGCAGATCGCGGCGGTGTTTACTGTCGGCAGCACGGCCGTGCGCTTGACGACCGCCAAGCTGCAATTGGCTCTGAGTAAGTGCCATAATAGACGGAAACCCATTGATGGACGAAACCCGGAGTATTGACGAGTGAATAGCGCGCCGGTTCTTCCGCTTTTTCGGCTTCCTCGAGTCCTTCCAGCGCGTGTCGGCGCTGCTCGGCAAGGCAGGCATGGGGACCGTGGCCGGATGGCTGGATTTGGCCAAATGGACCTGCTTCGGCTTGTATTTTGTGCTGGAGGACTTGACCATGGTATGTGGATCCCCTCCTCCTTGTTTGGCGAATCGGGCTCGACTCATGTCTCGTTGCAGCTGCATGCCATGGGTGTTTATGCCGTGTCGTGGGAGGCCGAGGTGATGCGCCAGGCCAACACGTTCTGGTTCTACGCGTTGGCGCTTTCTCTGGCCGGTACCTTGTATCGGTTCTTCTCGGCGCCTGTTCTGCCCCCGAATTCCAAGAAGGGTGCGCGCAAAAACGAGAAGTCTGTCCCCGCGGGCCCTGATACCGCGGCGCTGGTCCGGCAGGCAATCGTGGATAGTTGTGACTTGTTGATCCCGGCCGAGCTGCTGGACTGGATGCCTACGGGGGATCTGGTGCTGGGGGTGACGATGGTGGTCAGTACGGTGGTGAGCGGGCGGGATATCTGGGTGGGAGTGTGAGAGGAGTATATGGTATTGGACATTGCATTGGTGATAGATGTATAGATGGCAATCATTTACAATAATCTGGTATATCCTATTTTGTTTATCTGTTCTATAAGCCATATTCACCGCAGCATCGCAGGGGCGTCGATCGAAGAATCTACTCCGTACAGAAAACAACCTCGAGTTATCCACCTTTGTGATCCTGCCAAAAGTTCGGCAACCGTGAATCGGCGACATTGCCACATCGAGTTGCGATCGACTTACTCCATTTCGTCGGATTTCCGCGATTGCGAACGGCGCCTGTCAGGAACTGGTCTGGTCGATGATCGGCCTAGCATGTCGTATTCCCGTCGTATTGCCATCGTATCCCCATCGTATACACATACCGAGGATGCGATGTCCACATGAAAAGAGATAATGTATTTAACTAGGAGACACAGTTTCTCCCCTCGTTCACAATATCCGAGGGTCCATATCCATGCTTTCTCTCTTGTTTCCCCTGGCCAGTCTCGTCGGGTCCGCAGCCGCCACGGCCACGGCGTGCGCAAATATCACTGCGCAACTCGACTCGACCCGGGTCATCAGCACCCAGCTCAATGCCAAGTACATCGAGAGTACAGAATACTATAATACCCGTCTCGACGCCTACAAACCATCCTGTGTTGTCTACCCGAGCTCAGCTCACGATGTCTCCGTGGCGCTGCAGGCTATTCGCGCCGCAGACACTCGCTTTGCCATCAAGGCCGGTGGTCATAATCCCAACACTTTCTTCTCGTCCGTGGACGACGGCGTCCTCCTCGATTTGAACCGCATGGCGGCTAAATCATACGATCCCGACACAACCCTGGCCACGTATGAACCCGGCGGTGTCTTTGGGGATCTATACGAGTACTACGAGAGATACAATCGCACAGTGGTTGGCGCTCGACTGGCGGGCGTGGGGACCGGTCTGGCGCTTGGAGGTGGCATGAGTTATCTCTCGCCCCAGTATGGCCTGGCCTGTGATTCCTTTCGCGAGCTGGAGATTGTTCTCCCCAACGGCACCATCGTGACAGCGTCTCGGGATTCTCATCCCGATCTCTTCTTTGCGTCCCGAGGCGGCGGGGGTAATGCGTACGGAGTCGTCACCAAGTATACGGTGCAGAGTCGGCCGATTGGCGAATTCTACGCCGGAAACCTCATCTACGCCTTTGAGCAGAAAGACACCGTGATCAAGGCCATCGGGAACTTTATCAAGTACAACACCGATGCCAAAGCCTCTATCATTGGTACCTATGAGAAGTTGCCCACTCTGGACGTGAATCTGAACCTGGACGAGGCTATTATCATGTTTCTGGTCTATGATGGGCCCGATCCTCGGGGCGCATTCACCAATTTCACCAATATCCCTCACCTCTTGGATACATCCAGCATCAAGACTTACCCCGAGGTCGTCAACATGCCCATCCCCGGTTCCGCCGAGATCGGGCGCGGCAGCAACATCTTCCGCGTCGGGGTCTATCGCGCCGAGGATGGAGCCCAGGAGAAAGTCCTGGATACCTGGCGCGACTGGGCCGAGTCGAACAAGGGCAAGTACGCTCTGCTCTCGCTGGATTTCCAGCCCGTGTCCAGGAGCCTGACGGATGCCAGCCAGGCACAGGGTGGGAATGCCATGCAAATGCCCGACGGGCCCTGGTTCTGGGTCAATTATCTGATCACGACGCCGCCGGGGATGAGTGAACCGGATTATAAGGCCGTGCAGACGAGTTATGCCAAGATGGTGGCTTCGACGACGAATGCCGACGGTCTGCCGTTGTTCATCAATGATGCCAGCCAGGATCAGAATCCGCTGCACACTTTCTCCACCTTTTCGAGGTTGCGGGAGATTAAGCGGAAGTATGACCCGGACAATTTCTTTGTGGACAAGACGGGGGGTTGGTCGTTTGAGTAGGTGATTTAAATATTCTTATGACTTGTAATGAGATACCGTTACTATCCGTTTTCTTCCTGTCGCCAATTCTTCAGTTCTTCACAAATCATGCCAACAAAAACAGATCTCGATTTCTCTCGAGCAAAAATGGACTCGCGGGGAATTGAACCCCGGACCTCTCCCATGCTAAGGGAAAATCATACCACTAGACCACAAGCCCAATTGTTAAAGGCATGGCCGGAAGTTGACAACCCAAGACAGAATAGTGTCAACGTAGCCGGAATGCCGATGTTTACCATAATGGACATCGTAGTTAACGGCGCAAGTCTGAAATCCACTTCGAAATGTCACTTCGAATGGAACCGGGAGACTGGAGACTCCACTTCTGGATAATGCAACCGAGGGTCCGAGTCTCGCAGTGGATCGGCGGATCGCAACTTTTCCCCGCAAGCATCATGCGGCACGGCCATGTTAGTCGGCCGCCAGTGGAGTCATGGTTGTTTTCTCTGCAGGGAGCGCAAGGCCAAGGTCAATCACCCCGTTCATCACACCCAGCACTCCAGGCTGACCATCCCAGTGCGACGAGACCAAACCCACCTGTCGCAATTGCGAGGCGTACGGCAAGGAATGCCCCGGCTACCGTCGCATCGTGCCTCTGATCATCCGCGATGAAAATCAAAAAGCTGAGCGACTGGCGCGCAAGAGTCAACGGCCGAAGAAGCGTCCGCTGGAGGTGTCGGTCAATGGCAGACAGGTTGTGCGAAGGCCGCCAACCCCCGAAGTGACGATCCCGCGGTTCCGGCGGGACTCGTCCTGGGAAAACCATGGTCATTGCTACTTCCGCGATCAATTCACCCTCCCCACCGAGCCCGATGGCAGTCCCGGTCCGCTCGATTCAATTTCCTTGCTGTATTCCTTGTGTCGGGAGAAGCGGGACGGGGGAGCCCCGACGGCCAGTCTCCGGGCGGCGTTGGATGCAGCGGCCTTTGCGTCCCTGGCCAGTCGAGCTCATATCCTGCGATTGGCGGTACAGGCGCGCTGGGGTATGGAGATGCGCTGCGGGAGTTGGGCTCGTCCCTCGGGTCGGTGGAGGATGCAGTTCGGAACGTCATGCTGATGCTGTTCGAGGATATCAACAGTGAACGAGCGAGCCTGATGAGCACGAACGTCGCCGGCATTCAATATCTGTTGAAACTGCGGAGCACGGGACAATTGGGCGATCCGGTGACCCGATCGTGATCTCATTTCGCGTTTACCCAGCTTGTATGTGCGGTGCCGGTGGTGATCCGGCATGTCTGACTGACCTGTTGTAGGTGATTCAATTCATGGGGCTGAAAGGCAGATCGATCTCGACTGGCTGCTCGAGGTCCTCACCATCCCCCACCCCATCTATAACATGATGGCGGGGAATATCAACATTAGCAAATACTCCACCCCCGTCTCGCAGATGCTCTCCAAGATTGACGCGGACCACCCCGCGGATGGCTTGTTACTTGCATCGCTCCTTGATTGGGGTGAGCATCTGGACCTGAATTTCAACCAGTGGCACCGCGGACTGCCCGAGGCGTGGCTGCCACGGAATGTTGACCCGGCGGGGGGTGAGACGATGATTCTGTGCCCGGATGCTACCCTCGGCCGGGGTGTGGAACTATCACCGCGAAACGAGAATCATCTTGCACCAAACCATGCAAGATATACAGACACGCCTAGATGCGTCGATGGAGCAGGCGTCCTACGCCGACCTACCCGGACAGACGATTGCGCTGCCTACCCCGGTGGGAGTGATCAAGAAAATGATCGCGGACATCTGCGACAGTCTGCCATTTGCGCTGGGAGATGTGGATATATTTGGCAACCAGACTCCTCGTGCGGGTCGGCTACAGCCCAATATCAAGGCTGTGCAGGGATTCGCATTGCTGTGGCCAATGCCAATCTTTAGCGCCACGCAGAATGAGCACGCTACTCCGGCGCAGGAAGCGCGGGCGCGTCGTGCACTGCAACGGATTGCGTCGACGCATGGGATCCGGCTGGGCATGGACTTGAGCTCAGAGACGATTCAGGTTGAACGGATGATCAGTCCTTCCAGTTCACATATCTCCGAGCTTTCGGTGCGATCTGACTCGAGTTAAGTATTTCAAGCCGGTATTTCGAGAAAGAGTGTAAAGATAAGTTGGACGGGGGTTGGGTTTTATAGGGCGTAAATCCATGGCAGATACCCATCCATATCAAGGTTGTCACCGTTGCTTCCCCATCTCTATCTCTCGAATCTCTCTTCCACACCCTCATCTACCATGGCCGAAGACTATCAGGAAATCATCAAGCCTCCACCCAATCCGATCCTCTCGTCCATCCGCCATTCCTGGGTGCGCGGTAATCCACATTACGATAAACCACGACTGGCTCTCGCCTACTACGAAAACCCGCACGAGGTGCGTTCCCCTCACGTCGCCCTACTCGTCATGCCCAAGTTTGAACGTGATCAATCCGGCCGGCTGAAGCTCCCCATCGTGGGTACCAAGTTCCATGTCAAAAACACGATGCACACCCTGCACGGCGAGGTGGCTCAGCCGTGGACCTTTGAAGAGATCGACTTTACCAACCTGGACGCTGAAAACGGTCTACTTGTTTGCGTGGTCATCGGGAAGGTCCTCCACCCGAAACGCATCCCGGACATGCTGGCGGCTGTGCCCGTCTACCAAGACCATATGTACCGATTCAGCAGTCGTATCTGGGCGCAGCAAGCCATTGAACTCTTACTGGCCGCGGGTGTCACGAGGGGGATCTATGCCAAAACGGCCCTCGGAGGCGCAGACTCGTATCTTCGGGAGAAGCGCACCGAGGGCCGCTGGAGCGCACAGTATGGTGGGCGTCGTGTGTGGCCATCGCCGACGGTGCCCATCCTCGATATGACGACAGGGCACCAAGAACGGCTGTAACTCCACAGCCCCGGATGGCAAGGATGGGAGGGCCAGTCAGGGTGGCGGGAAATACGAGGTTGCCCAAACAAGGTTGGGGATCGGCGCATCCGTGGATCGCGACGTGATCTCGTGTGCCCAAAGCGGCAAGTCTCGTATCCGGGCTGGCTTCACCTCGACTATTTAAGCGGTCGAATGCCAGATAATAAGAGAGAAAAAAAAGAAACAGAATCCTCAATGCAATTGTCTTCACCATGTCTATGACCACCACTACGACGCAAGTCGACTTCAAAGAGCCTCGCGGTTCCTTGTCTGCCACCAGCTCTACTAGCACGTTGTATACTCCGATTGATACCTCCTCCCCCTTCTACCCCCCCCATACCCTCGCCGTCGATGCCTCGGGGATTCGTGCGTTCCGTCTCCCCTTACCCGACAGCCAGACCGAGATCTCCATCCACGATGTGGACGGCCACGAGATCTACCGGTCGACACGAGACCGGCGCTGGTCGGGCAACAGCGTCCTCTCCCACCCAAAGCGCGGCGACCTGATTCGAACGGAATACTTCTTCGGACCGAACCGCGACCCGGTCCTGCGTCTCCTGCAATCCGCCAATGTCGCGCCCCACGAGCTCCAAGTCACGGGTAAATGGGCCTCGCGATCCGCCCGCTTCACCGTGCCCCATGGCCGCGAGTTCGAGTGGTCCTACGCCAAGGAGAAGCGCGCCGACGGCCGCAAGATCAAGTACATCGTACTCCGCGCGCTCGGGGATGTCCGGGACGGTGAGAAGATGCAGTGGGATCGTCGCGTGGCTCAATTAGCGCGCTGTCCCGAGACTCGGACCCCCGGGACCTCGCGATGCTCCGCGGGCAATGGGGGGCAATTGCAGATCGACCGGGCGGCTTTGCAGACGCTCGAGATTGATGAGTCGGTGGTGGTTGCGACGTTGTTGGTGATGCTGAAGCGGGAGATTGATCGACGCCGGATTATCCAGACAGCAGTGATCACTGGGGGTGGCGGTGGTGGTTAAGGAGTCAAGTCCAGATTGATGTTTTCCAGCAGGTTCAGCGCAATTGTTTTAGAATGTAATTGATTCTCTTTTTCTCTCTCCGGACGCCGTCATTGTCTCTCTATCTCGTCTTTTTTCGTATCTATCATCTTTTCTCGCTGTATACATTGTCCTTCGCGGGTATATCGTATGCCGTCCGGGACCTGCCCATCGGCACCTGTCTCGCCTCACTTGCGGTCGTTCAACAAGCTCGCAATGTGCGGGTTAAGCCAGTACTCGCCCAACACCTCGGGCGCCATCGTGCGGGCCCCGGAGATCCAACCGCGACACTTGTCGGCGTTGCAAGTACACCGGAAAGGCTGATCCATGTCCCACTCGGTGCTCGGGTAGAAGAACGTGAGGGCGTCACCGGACTTCAAGGGTCGATCGTCGACGACGCGCACCTCCATGCGCGCCATATCGAAGACCAGCGACGGGGCGCACGAGTGGTTGCAGTAGACCAGGTCGGAATTGAGCTCGATGTGCGAGTCTGGCCCGGTCTGCACGCTCGTGTAGGCCTTGCGCCCCGGGGTGGCGGTGGTGATCTTGGCGAAGAGAGCGCCGGCGGGGAGATCGATGAGCGAATACGCGCCGCTGCCAAAGGCTTTGGGGCTGCGATTGACGTGCAGACGATCGGGATGGGTCGGAGCGGGGAGCTCATTGCGGAGTGCCGAGACGGCGGGGAGAGAATCGACGGAAGGAGCCATGGAGGATGGGGAGGGATAAGTCGGAGAAGGTAATACGATGGGGAATGCAGCCACGAACGTTTAAATACTTCTCAAAGTCTACATGCTTCCCTTCAGCCGAGGTGGAGTCCCGAATGCAGCACTTCTCGTTGACCGAGGCCCAAATGACGCCAATACAGATGGACGCTAGCGTTTAGCGGCGATCGACGGTGGACTGGGCCTGCAAGGGGAAATCATTCCGGTGTTTTTCATGTGCTTGTGGAGTATCTCTAGTTCATTCTACGCGGCAGCACCTCCTCGTTCAACCATCGCTCTAGGTTCCCCGCCGCTTCCGTGTACCATCCATGCAGCAGCTCTTCCTCTCCATACCCCATATGCGGCGACAACAAGACCTCGCTGCGGCCGCCCCGGCCCCACGCCGTGCGGCGCCATGGGCTGTCCGCGGGTAACGGCTCCGGGTCAAAGACGTCCAGCGCCGCGCCCCGGATCTGACCCCGGTTCAGCGCCGCCAGCAGCGAGGACTCGTCGATGAGGGGCCCACGGGAGGTGTTGACGATCATGGCCGTGGGCTTCATGGTCGCCAGCGCGGCCGCGTCGACAATGCCGCGGCTCCGGTCGGAGAGCACATTGTGGAGACTGACGACATCGGCTTGCGCAAAGAAGTCGGTCTTGGAGGGCGAGACGTGGAAGCTACCGGCGGGGAGTCCCTGCGCCTGTGCCTGCTCATCCGCCTTGGCCTGGGTCAAGTTGGCAGACCAGGCCGTGACGCGCATGCCAAAGGCCTGGATGGCGATCTTGCCCACCTGGGAGCCCAGTTTGCCCAGACCCAGGAGCGCCAGATTCTTCCCGGACAGGCTGAGGCCAAGGGATCCTTGCCATTCACCCCGTTTCATCGCCGCGTCGTCCCGCGCCACGTGCCGGGCCAGTCCCAGAATCAAGGCCCAGGTATGCTGCACGGTACTGTTCACACCGGGAGGTCGGCCTTCGGTGCCCGTGACAATGATGCCGCGCTCGGCGCAGGCCTGTAAATCCAGCGAGAGGTTGCGCATGCCGGTGGTGAGGAGGAGTTTCAGGTTCGGAAGAGCCGCGATGGTCTGCGCGGAGAAGGGGGTGCGTTCGCGCATGGCCAGGACGACGTCGAAGGGGAGCAATCGCTGGACCAACGCCTCATGTTGGTCGGGATCGCGCGGATCGAGGGTTTCGGGGAAGCTGGAGATGTCGACGCGCGATTGCAGGTGAGCAAAGTGGGCGGGCGCAATGCCCTGGTAGTCGTCCAGAATCGCCAATTTCAAATGCGCCATTGTCGAGAGAGAAGAGAGATGGTGAGATGGTAGAAATGAATCATGCCTTCCATTTTAACGTCACCCCTCGCGGTGGAGAAAAGCGGGGGATGTAGATATTCGGGTGTTTGTATACCCGCGACTCTAGACCGATGTATACAATATCTACATGATACACGATATATACACTCTCCCGTCTATGCCACGGGTACAGGGTCTCGGATCATGATCACAAATTTCTCACTGCCCTCGCCTCCATTCTGGCTAAAATCAATGGTCACCTCCTCCACCGGCCGCCAGCCATGCTTGGTATACATCGGGTAGCCCTTGGGGGTGGACTCGAGATAGATGCGCACTTGCCAGGCATCGGCCTGGTCCATGCCCCATCGCAGCAGGGCCGTTCCCACGCCCCGGCCTTGATAGTCGGGATGGGTGGCCAGCAGATCCAGCACTGGGTAACGGGGTTAATCCTGGACTGAATCCCCCCGGCAAAGAGTGACTCACTCATATCCTTCTCCGTGGTGTGACGCGCGCGTCCACTCTTTAACATATCTCTAAAGGCCGCAAATAGCGCCTCGTTCATCGGCCGCGGGGCACAATGCAGCGGATCCTGTGCCGCGGCCTGCCCCTGGGTGCTCAACGCGGGCACACTGGTCCCCGTCAGAGCTGTGGGAATGTGCCATCGACCATACCCCACGATCTCGCCCGTGGGGGGATCGATGACCTTGAGGACGTGCGTGGTCGGGTCGGCCAAATGCTTCATGGCGTACCGGGCCTTGTGGGTCATCAACGCGGACGAGCTGCTGCCGGGGAATACATTGTTAAATACTGACCCCCCGGCGAAGGCGAGCGCGTTGGTCTTGCCCAGTCCCGGCGCATCAGTCTCGCTCGCGTATTCGATCTGGTAGTGCATGGTTGGAGGGGAAGATAGCTTCCTATGCGGTTGAACTGACCCTTTTCACAGCCCTATGACGAGAACCGAGGCGAGCCATGGGGAATTTCGATCCCAAGCGTCCGGGCACTTGAAATCCGCTAGGATGCATGACTCACTTCGTGGCTATTGTTGGTTGGCTCGGGTCTGTCTAGGAGCTCGCCGGCTCCTCAATTCTACTTGTCCACGGACAAACCGATCAGCAGTGGACGGAGTACTCCGTATACGTTACTCCGTACATCTCAGGGCGAGTCCGTCCGTCTCAGGACCATCTCGTGGGTGATCAGTTGCAGGGTGCGAGTCCAAATCCTGGCGTGCTCTTCCCGCCCCAACTCCACACGAAAACGGGGTTAAGGACTTGCACATCCATCTCTCTCCACACCACCTCCCCCCATGCGCATCGCTCTCGTGCGAAGTCTGCTGCAGCAGCCAGCGGCCAGGGCGCTGATCCTGGCGGGCTTCGTCTACCTGCTCGCCTTTCAGTATTGCCGGCTCCGATACTGGCGCGACCCACATTCCGCATTCTTCGACATCCGCAACGTGTTCGAGTGGAAGTACAGTCTCGCCCGCGAGCACGAAGCCCGTCACTTCACCTCCATCTATAATGCCCCCGATCACGCCCCGGAGGCCGTCAAGGGCCGCGACCCTCCGTTGATGTGTGCCGCGCTGGCCACCGTGAAACGCGACAAGGATGATTACTTCGAGGCTTCGCTCGGCTCGATGTTGAGTGATCTCGACCCCCGCGAACGACGCGCGCTACATCTCTCGGTTCTGTACGCCAATACCAATCCCTCGCGGCATCCGAGCTGGGGTCAGAAGTGGGTGGACCGGCTGGCCGATTCGGTCTCGTCGTATCAAGTGCCCGAGAAGGAGCTGGACCACTTGAAGGAACTGGAGGAGAAGAATAATTTCTATGAGAAAGGCGTATAGTAAGTACATCGGAATCAATTTCCTGAACATTCCCGGGAGATCTGTGCCTCTAACTGATCAGTGACTATGTCTATCTCCTCAACGAATGTCTCCGCACGGGCGCCCCTTACATCTTCATTCTCGAGGACGACGTCATCCTGGCCGACGGGTGGATGATCAAAACCCTTCACGGCCTACACAGTCTCGCCCATGGCCCCGCCGCTCGCAACGGATCCTGGCTCTATCTGCGTCTCTTCTACACCGAAACCTCCCTGATGTGGTCCTCGTCTGACTTTTGGTACCGCAACATGCCGCTGGCGTTTGCCTTGATGATGGGCTCGGGCTTTGCCTTTCTGGTGACGGTGCGTCGGCGGTGGCCGCGCACGCGGGCGGTGCTCGATAAATGGACCATCGCCGCGGTGTGTCTGATCATCATCCCGGCTTTTACCGCGCTGGTGTACATGGTTGGCAAATACTCCCTCACTCCTTTGGACGGGGTGGTCGAGATGAACGGACCCGGGTGTTGTACGCAGGGATTGGTGTTTCCCCGGGAACAGGTGCAGCCGATGATTGCCTTCCTGGAGGAACGCAAGGCCGGCCAGACCGATGCCATTATCGAAGAATATGCGGAGAAAACGGGTCTGACGCGACTGGCGCTGGCACCGCAACAGCTTCAGCACGTCGGCCTTCGCTCCAGTCGGGATAATCTCGAGATCAATACCCAGAGTACCTGGGCATTTTGGTTCGAAGAGAATAAGCCCCAGACGCTCAAGGCCGAACACGAGCGATTGCTGGCGACGAGCGACCTGACGTGGGTGCTGGATTAATAGATTTCTGTTTTTCTCTGTATCATACTTTTGGTATTGGCATATATCAGCCATGGGCATTAGCGACCTGCGGATACTGAATCACGACTGCAATTCCAGTGAGAATTGCGATTTGCATTGCATCCATTTCAATAGAAGGTAATACGTTATTTCGGGTCAACATTCCTCCCCAGTTGGTTGTAGAATGATAAGTCGATCCCCTAGCTAGTGCCCGGCGCCCCCGGGACCCTCAGCCATCGCGACTGTCGCGATCCTAGCCCAGATATAGTATAAAGCGCGACCAAGAGAGCTGAAATGTTACATGCGGGTCCAACACGTCACGGCCTGGTGTAGACTCAAATCGCTCCACTCGATCCTATATATTGTGCTCCACAGGGAAAGGGAGGGAGCAACTCTCTTGTTCATGCCCTGCTATGCTCCGCAATTAGGTTCGGAATTGTGTCTCTTCCTGTTCCCCGCTAGATCCAGGCGGATTTAACTGCGCCCCGTTTAACTCCACCGGAGTTAACATCGCGCCCGGACATAAATATAGCCCAAAAGTGTCAAGATTTCTCGAGGTTATATAAATCTCTCCAGAGAGCCTGCATCGGACAGCATTCACCATGAGTAAACTTTTGGTTGTCTTCGGGGCAACCGGCCAGCAGGGAGGCTCCATCGTCGACTTCGTTTTGAATGACCCCGAACTCTCGCGGGAATATTCGCTGCGCGCCATCACTCGCGATGCCTCCCGCCCCGCCGCCCAAGAGCTTCAGAGACGGGGGGTTGAGATCGTCACCGCTGATGTCGATGACTCGGCATCAATGCCCGCCGCCCTGGCGCACGCACACACAGTCTTCCTAGTGACCAATTCGATCTACGGCGATGAACTCAAGACTCGCGAGTTCCGCCAGGCAAAGAACGTCGCCGACACGGCCGTGGCCGCCGGAGCGCAATACATCATCTTCAGCACCTGTGTCGCGGCCGAACGTCTCTGGGGACAACCCGTCGCGGGGTTCGACTCCAAGGCCGACATTGAAGATTATATCCGCGCGCTCCCGGTGCAAAGCGCCTTTTTTGCCCCGGGAATGTTCATGCAGAACTTCCTGACCAACCAGTCGCCTCGGCCGGTGGCTGGCGAGGGCAATGAGGGCTTATACGCTTTTGCGAATTTCATTTCACCCGATACGCTCTTCCCGTGCATCGACACGGTCCACGACAGCGGGAAATATGTTGGTGCGATCCTGGCCGAGCCTGAGAAATACGCGGGTACTATCCTCTGCGCGTCCACGGGTTTCTACTCATACCGACAGTGCGCGGAAATCATCTCCCGCGTCACTGGCAAGAAGACCGTCTACACTCAGTTGTCGGAGGAACAATGGGCGAGCTATCTTCCGCCCGGATCTGAGCCTCTCACGGCCATGTTCCGCTTTATGGAGAGCCACGGATACTATGGACCACAGTCACAAGAGCGAGTGGAGTGGACAGCACAGCGGGCTCGGGGGAAGTTGACGACATTCGAGGAGTTTGTGGAAAGACATGCCAAGCAGCTGTTTGAGTAGGAGCTGCCGCGTTGGTAGATAGCTATGGGCGGAGGTCAGGGGTCGTCGACAATGAAGGAAGTTTGACCATGCCACTTTGGATGTATACACGTTGACGGCCTGACGGATATGGTATCGTACGCAACTGCCAGTGAAGTCACAACCCTTACGTTTCTTCGCTCAAAGGGTATTCCGGTGCCCACAGTCTATGGTTGGTCTTCTACCACTGTAAATCCAGTTAGTGTGGAGTATATCATTATGGAAGAGGCGTCAGGGGTTGGTGCGGATACTCGGTGGTTCAACACTACGAAATATCAAAAAAAAAAAAAATTGTAACCGGGATCATCGATGTTGAACAGAAGATTTTCAATATACTGTTTGCTTCTATCGGCAGCCTCTATTTTAAAAACAATCTCCCTCGTCAATGGTAGGGCCAACCATATCAGCCCGGCATACCGGATGAGGATCGAGACTCGGATACGTACTGGATTGGCCCTATTGCCGATTACATGTTTTGGTATGGACAACGGATCAAATTTGAGTTGGATAGGGGACCATGTATGCTTGCCGCCGAATTAAAGTGCCCTATAATATTTGATAAGCTGATTTTCGTTGTAGGGAGCGACCCAAGAAAATATCTTCTTGTGATTGCCAAAAAAGAAATCAAGTGGACTGAGCAATTCGGCAAGCCACTTGAGTGTGAATTTCCCCATAATACCGTTTTTCCTGGTGTCAATTCTCACCAGGATTACTTGGAACTTCTGAAGAAGTATCTGGCAATTGCTCCTTATCTCCTTCCACAAGATCCTTTGGATATCTTGAATAGAATCCTGACCCCGAGCCCCCAACGGGATTAATACCCCCGAAATACCCGGAAGGTTACGACACAATGAATCCCAATGAAAAAGCCCAAGCCGATGAACTCATCCGGCGGCAAAGCCTTTTCTATCTCTACCGTGTCTTCAATGGGGCCCTTAACAAAGTGCATCTCAAAGCTCTACAAGATCCATTGATCCTATCTCGTCAGCATCTAGTCGACTTTGCCGGCCGTCCATGGTCGGGCAACCTCATAACATTGCGGGGGCTCTAATGCGTATGCGCGACATTTGCATTCATGTTCCGGGGAAGGATGACAAATTTGAATGTCCTATTGCGTTCTCAGAGCAGGAGATTCAAGCGCAGACCGAGAATGAGTCAATGTGGTACAACTTGAACATGCTTGTTGGCCACTGGCGTGAGGAACTCGGACTTTCAGAAGAAGGTCGGGTCCAGACTGAGCAGTACAACCATGCAGTCAAACGGAACGAGTCCCTTAGAGCGGAGTTTGCTGAAGGCGGCAGTGCCGACAAACTTGAGAAAATCAAGCGGGGCTGGCCTTTTCAAGATCGCGAGGAGTTCTTTTAAGACACGTTCATCTTATGTCAACTCTTACTAACGCTGACACCTATCTCTGCTACTTTGTTGATAGACGGCTTATAACGTGGGCGTGCGAGTTGCTTCTATTTCATATATCTCACGTTCCCCCGTCTTGAACAGCCCTGCCCCTAGCAGTAGACTTCCATTGCAAGCACGCCATCCGAACTTCATATATGCTAGAAATAGCGATCGACATACCCCGTCATAGGGATGAGAATAAGGCTCGAAATGTGGATATTCCAGTGCTGTACTGCGGAGCCTTATAGACGGTGATTGGTTCGATCGTGTATCGCATCATGATTCCGCGTGTGATATGCTCCTCCGTGCCAATGCAAATGGGTCGGACGGAGCTCTATACACCATCATTGGTCCGGACGTATACAAAGTCGCTACGGAGGTATGCCAACACCTCTAGTTGCCGCCAAGATCCCCCCGCCCCCAAATTCTTGCCTGTGCCTCCTCTACAAATGCCCTAGCCGGTGCCCTTTTGATGAAACTGATGGGGATTGATGGAGTCCCGGTTCTTGGCGTCAATATGATCAGAGCCCCCGTTTATAGCCAGGCAAGACCGTCGGCCCGCGCCTGGAATCCTCGCGTGGTGTTGTTCTACCCACCTGCTCGAGAGAATGCGCCTCCCCGGACTTGGGTTCGATCTACCAGTAATCGTGGCCTGTTGGTTGCGCTTTACTCATTTGGCATGGGCGTGGCCGGTGGAAGCGATCTCCAATCCCTTTGACCCGCAACACGATGGATCCTATCACTTGTCTCTCGAACGAGGGCTTGTTCGACGTGCGGATGATGACAATCGCACTTATACGCCAGGTCTCGACGATTGGAAGGTCTACATCAATTTTAAGAACCTCAAAAAGGAGGCACCTTCGATTGCAGCAATCCCCACTGCGGTAGTCAATGCGGTTCCCAAGGCTACACTCGACGTAAGCGATCCGGACAGCCAGGTATACACGTGGGAACAGCAGCAGGAGCAGCACAGTGTGACACTACTGGATGTCCAGTACAAAAATAAACAGACTACGATCCATTCCGGCATGATGGACTGCGACCCGGTAGCTATCAAAGAGGTGAAGACCACAATGGTGATCAGGGGAGGAAAGTTCATGGATGAAATGATATCCAGTCCATATGTGATGCAACACTTTGGGCTCTTCCGCGGCAACGCTTCTTCTATTGTTAACGGAAGGCGTCCCTTTAGGGCCTTCCAAGTCATGCCGCAGATGGAGGGAGATCTGGAGACATGGATGAAGGAATCCGATCAAAACATCTGGCAAAAATATCACAAACCTCTGCTCCGGGAGACTCTTCAAGGGGTGGCGGATATGCATGCCAAAGGAATCGCCCATCGCGACCTGAAGCCCTCGAATATCTTCATCAAGACGGTCAATGGCGAGCCACACGCGGTGGTGGGAGACCTCGACACGGCCACCAAAAAAGTCAAGTCCCCGGAGAAGCCAATCGGCACGTTGGCCTTTCAACCGACGGGTAAGCCAGCCCCAGAGATTGAATATCTTCCGCTGTACTGACTCGTTGCCACCAAGAATACATCATGGGGTGGGAATGTCCGAGTTTGAAGTGGGATACCTTTTCTGCGGCGATGCTAGTCATCGAGGTATTATTCGAGCGCTTCGTCAATCCCCAAGATAAGCCTGGAAATATGCCAACGATCGGACAGCGGTTCGTGATCTGGAAGGCCATCGTCGGACTCAAAAATCCGAGGAAAGGGATCGCCGGGGTTGGCAAGAAAACATCTGCCGAGAGAGTTCAACAGGAGGTGTTGCAAAATAAAAGATTCGCCAAGTTTGTGCCGGGGATGACCGAGGGCCTCGCTCGGGTCTTGTCTAAAGCACTCTGTCAAGAGGCGGAGCGCTATCCTACGGTCAAGGAGTTTATGGATGAGCTCTTGCCACACCTGCCCTTCCAGGTCTCATAGCATAGTATGATGATACGAGTCAGGTCCCTGAAGCATTATGCCTTGAGTGTGCCAACGATGTGTTCGGGACCGTTTCTGCACTGCTGTATATATTCAAGAGAAATGGTGATTATTCCATGATCGGGCACCTTGAACGATGGCAGCGAGTCCACAGTATCATCCCTGCATCGGTCGAGTCTAGTAGACACCCCCATCATACAGCGTAGCATCCCGAACCACGGTAAAAGGGGCCTTGCTGAGCAAACATGGGGAGTCCCCCGTCGGCGGCCATGTGAGATTCACACAAAACTCCGGGACCCAATCTATCTGCATCAGAGGGCTCAAGAGGAGTGATTCTTGGAGCGGCGTCACGGTCTGGGTCAATTTTGGATCCACACCGACCCACACATGCAAGCTGCGAAGACCCTTGAAGCGGGTGATTGCGTCCCACATTTCCACCCATTCCCTGAACCAGCCTGCCCGCTCGAGTCGGCGGGTTTCCGACAGGAAGATGCGGAACCGCCGAAACGCGATCTCCATATATTGGATTGCGTGGATCCGTTGGGGGAGGATCACGGCTTGGAGGACTGCGGGGGTTTGGAAAGCGAGCGCTGTCTGGCGGACATGCATGATATTCTGCGCGTATAGTATGTTGACTGCCTCGGAGTAACTGAAGTCTGAATCAGCGATGGAGCAAGAGCGATCGGCAGGAAATCCTACACTCGTCGGCAGGTGATTAACAAAGACAACTGGGGTCCCTCATTGCCATCGCCGTATTTGGGATCGTGGGAGTCGAGGGTGTCACTGTTGCCCCGGCATCTCAAGGATTCGTCTTGATAGAACATCTCATGGCGCAGGGCCCGCGGGGCTTGACATGAGCAAGACCACAGCCGAGACTCCACGGGAGATGTTCTGAAGAAATGAATGGTCCGCCCTCCGAGGGCATGGAAATAAATTTCATCGCGGACTTCCCGGGGCAGGACGACAAAGAAGAGACTCTGGCCTTGCGCGATCGTGCTTCGTCCTACTCCTTCCGGGGCATTGGGGGCGGGAGGCGGTGGTGTCAAAATTCGAGGACGCAGTGCTGTCAGCAAGGGACACTCGCGCGGGGGCTTCTTACGCGCGGGCAGTCGCAGTTGCAATGGGGTGGCCGAGTCCATCGCTTTCCCACGGTGGGATTCGTGTCGTTGGTTCGGAGGCGCAGGTGAAAGTGGGGAGACGGGATTTCTCGATTGGGTAGGATGTCTACGGGATGGAAAGTAAACGTGCAACTTTGAAGAATTCGACTATTGGAAAAGGGAAAAGCGGATGTCTGCCGTTATTCATTAAAGAGAGGAGAAACCGAGTTACTCCATAGCCAACCGTGACCAGAGTCCGTATCTATTTCCTGTGGGCACATTTCACCCACAACATATTAAACTCAGTATCCCGTCTACAAGAGGCTATCCGGTTCAATTATTTCGCGGGAGAACATCACCGCGACGGGTGATTCGAAAGCCCAATCCTAACAGACGGACCCCTATGATGTGTTAATGGACCAACGAGGAAGAAAAAATTAATCGAAGAAACGCACCCAAGGTGAAAAAGGCAATAGAATCTAGGAAATTGAAACGATCAGGTCAGTGCGGCTCCCCACGTTTGATATCGATCACGTACTTGCATTCTCGGCACCCAATCCGTCCGACAGGTTCAAACAATCCTGCCAAGTGTATGCGTGATCCTCGGTCCCGTAAACATGGGAGAACTGCGACACCTTCGTGTGAGCTGGAAGCTTGCTCGACAAAACCAGAAGTGAGATCCAAACCTCATGCACCAGATCAAAATCCAGTAATGCCCAGTCTGAGATATGGTCTGTTCGGAATATCGCCATGGCCTCCTCGGGTGTGTCGACAGCCAGATGGGATACAAAATCCGCCTCGCCCATGTTGAACCACGCCGTCCGTGCACGCAGGGACCAAGGGCAAATCTGGATTTGCTCCCGCTCTCCGATATCCGTATTGTGTATGGTGATAAGTTTTGGTACAAACTCATTCGAGTGCGCATACTGATGGGGATCCATGCAAGTGTACCACGTTCGATCCGTGACCGTCGCAATACCAATATCCGTGTCCACGGCGACCGTTTGATCATTTGCCATCTTTGATGTCAGGAAGCGACGAAGAGAGCAGTAGATCACCTATCAAGAGGATACAGGAGTCGGTCAGCTTGGTATCATCCCCGTGGATCTCATCGTCGCCACACACTGGATCCCGGAGGTTTCCTTTGTCATCCTTGGACACGTCGGTCGATAGGAGGCTCATGTGGAGTAAGAGTTCTGGGGATGAGATCTAGCTTAGAGCTGGCATTATCTCCAAGGGGTCTTTGCCAGATGCTCACGCTCCACGACGTCAAAGTCCTGTTTGGCGAATAGCCAGCCCGCCAGCTCAGCAACCTCATGGTCGATCGGATGCTTGTCCAAGGCCTGCTGGCCACCCTCGATCATGCCAAAAGCGCTGGTGACGGTATCCGTCATATAATTCATTATCCCTAGGACTGTCAATCGTGGACCAATCGAGTGCGCGGGGATCTTCGTAACCAACCTCCACATGATGTCTTGTCCAGTGAGTAAGCGCCCACGAGAATCAGGATTGTTGAGAGAACGAGCAAGTCTCCGAGTCTCGAGGCAATCATCGTCGCGACAGTCCTGGACGGGGTACAATCCAAAGGGAAACTGCGTTGAGGTGTCCATCCCGCCGCAGGCTTGTGTTGATTTATGTGTTGGTTTACGCCCGGAAATGGGGCCAAAGGTGCGGAGCTCCGGTGAAGTATGTTGGAGTGTTAACGTACTGAGCCGCCCAAGTTGTCGCACGGACGGATGAAAACACCACAGCCAACATGAAACTGAGTATATATAACAGCATACGTCGAACATGATTGGTAGATGCTGGACTAGTGGAGACCGTAGGAATGGCCCGCGCTACATTCTACCTAAGCTTATATTCCTTCGGTTCGGGGATGAACGGTCATGGCCTCCCTGCCTTGAACCCCCAGCATTTCTTCCGTCTTCATATTTCTTCGTCCCGGCAGATGATAATTCTCAAGTCTTGGGTCCTCTTATGCCTCGCTGCATTTGCCGCAGCGAGGCCGTCCGCTCCAACCCCTTTCCTCGAGCCAAGGGGTCAGTGCCCGGATCCAAAGAAACTGGTCCTAGACTGCAAGATCGACGATTGCCACGGTGAAGAGAAAAAGTGTACATCGGTAGGTCCTCCGGCCGTGGCACACCTGACTGGAGGTTCCTTTCTAACATGCCGGACTCTAGGGCAAATACGACGGCTGCACGTGCTATATTTTGTCCAAGAAAGGTGCCCAGGGGGACTGTTTCTCCTCCCAGGCGGCCGTGAAGAAGGGCCAGGACATGCTGGACAAGCTTGCAAACATTTGTTAACGGAATGATTCCCGCATCAATCGAGGAGTCCAGAGATAATCATGGATGATAATACACCAGTAAAACCAAGCGGGGTACCAGAATGACATGACATGATATGACTACTCGTCACCCGCGTGTACACGCATGATAGGGTCACTAAACAAAGACAAGGCACATTGTCGGACGGGGAACATCCTATAGCACTTTGAAAGTCCAATTTTGTCACCGCCCTCGTCGCATAATAGACGGGCAGATTTCAATGGAAAGAGGGATGAAATGAGGACCAGAAAGAGAGGAAGGTATAATGCAATTAGCCTTCCGCCACTTGGCCTTTTCGGGGAGGATGAAAGCGTGGGGTGCCTTATAGTTCAGGTATGAACGCGGCTCTTTTCGTCTGGAATGTAGGTTCCTCAGCCAGTAATATTGACACTTGATATGCCTGCAAGTATGCTAACGATAGGACAGTCGTTCATGCTCTAGAAAGCCATCATCGAACTCAACAATCCCGCGAAAGGGTTCGCGGGGATAGACAAGGGAAAGGTCTACTGGGAGAGTGGTGCTCACGAACAGATCTGGACAAAAAGCCCTAGTTAAATCCAGCCATTCCCAAATCGTCCGATCGTCAGAGTTGCAACGCTGCATGACGAATTGCTTGATTCGCCCCGTTGCGCCCGGGGCTGAAAGCCCCACGCCCAGCGGGCTTCAAGTTTCACCTTGTCAACACACGAACAAGGGATTGATTAATGATGCGAGCAGTACACTATTTCCCCCTCGAAATCTGTCTCGTCATTGCTGATTTCCTGGTCGCATCGGATCTGCTGCATCTGGTCCAAGCAATCCCGGCACTGACTCCACTGCTATCACCCACGCGACTACAATGTCAGGATGTGAACGGGGATACCGTCTTGCACTTGCTGGCGGCCAACGGTCTAGATAGCCACATCACTCCGATCGCGGATGATATCTGTCAGTCGAATGTGGGCAACTACTACGGCGGGATGACTCCGCTGCATATGGCCGTCGCCAACGGCCACTACAGCACAACCGCGTTGCTGTTGAAGATGGGGGCGGATGCCTCGATTCGGAATAATAAGAACGAGATCCCGCTGCACTTGGCCTGTCGAACACGATCCCCCGCGTCGGATGCCCTGGTCAATCTTCTCCTGGACTACGGGGCCGACGCGGCGACGGCAAACAATGACGGCTTCACTCCATTACACGAAGCCGTGATTGCGCATCAGAGCCCGGCCGTTCTGCGGAAACTGATCCAGGCTGGCGCGGATGTCAATGCCCAAGCGGGACGACTCCGCTGGACGCCTCTCTTCTACGCGATCCGGTTCAGTCAGGAAACTCCGGATGAACTACTGGCCAGTTCGGGCGGGGAGCCCGCATCTTCCAATGGGTCCGCCAACCGAGGCGTGGAAATTGTTCAGACCCTCCTCAAAGCCAAGCCCGATCTCACGATCCGAGACCGCGAGGGGCGAACGGTTCTGATCCAGATGGCACGGATCGGCGCGAACGAGGTGCTCCGGTTGCTGCTCCGGGCCGGGGTGGACCTGGAGGACGGGGATAACCAAGGGCGAGATGCGTTATGCACGGCAGCGATCCATGGACACCGGTCGACGGCGAAGCGATTGATGAGGGCCGGTGCTTGTCTATGGATTCGGGATGATAACTGTCGGAATGCGGCGCATTTGGCGCATTGGTACGGGCACGAAGATCTGGCATATATGATTCTCAATGCACAACGGAGGAGGCCGTGGCGGTATTGCTGTGAGAAATTTTGGTATCGCGATAAGGACTTTCTCTCGTGAGGAATGTATCTATCTTTGATTTTCAATATCTGCAGCGAATCGCTCACGGCCTAAAAAGCGTGGCCTTCACCAACATTGGACACTTTGATATACACGCAAATACCCATCCTCCATCTTATAGGTTGGCGAACTTGACACCGGCCTTTTGCGCCGTGAAGGTCGCAATCAGATCCATCAGCACCGGCGACAGCGCGTCGTAGGTCTCGAGTCCTGCCGAGTGGAACTTGGCGCGCACGTCATCCATGCCCTTGGGGTTGAATCCCTGCTCAATGATCGACGAGACAAACCCGGCGAACTGCGGCTCCTGCCATCCCTTCTGGTCGGAGAGTTCCGCGTGCACAAAGTCGAGTCCGTGGAAGGGATGCTCGCGTTCGATCCGGCCGAATAGATGGGCTCCGCAGTCCTTGCACGCGTGGCGCTGGATCACGGCGGACGGGTCGACAATCTTCAGTTTGGATTGGTTGGCTTCCACGCTCAGCTTGTCCCGGGGCACGACGCCGACAATCGAGAACAGAGCACCGGCGGGTTTCCAGCACTTGGAGCAGCCGCAGGCATGGTTATGGGCGACATTGCTTTTCAGAGAGACGACGACCTGGTTGGACGGGCAGCGGCAGTGGAGGGTACCACCGGAGAAGTTGGGGTCGCCCTTGGTGAGGCCGTTATCGATCAGAGGGTGAATTGAAGGTGCCATGGCGGATGTTGTTCAGGAAGCGGGAGAAATCTGTCGGGACTAGATTCAAGTAGACTGGATCACAGACCGGACATTTCGACTCTGCAGGTCAGTATATATAGAACGCAAACATATTAGCCCACCCCCTCATGCTTGCAACTTCTCCTCGTGAGGGGAGGAGGGGCAGGTCGGCTGGACGGTCCGGGGGCCGTGCCGGGATGTATCGCTGAGTCCGCCTGTCAACGGAGTATTTCCTGCGGACCCCGGCATGACTGCGATCGCGCCCGCTGCGGGGCTCATCAGAAAGCGCAACCGGATGCGCGAGGCCCGTGGAAAGGGCTAAGAATCCCCGCCGGGTGGGGGTTCTCCAACGGGTGCGTACCCGAGTCGCTCCGTCGTGTTATCGGTCTGATCCAAGGCCCGGAGATAGCAAGGTTCTTCTGACAAGAGGATGGAAAAATGACATCGCTGGAGGATCCTGGTCTGATCAATCTTGGCAGTCGATTTTTGGGTCAAGGACCCGAAGATAAGGCTGATGATGCTATGGGAAGAGCGAGGGCGAGGGTGGAAGGCATTTTGTGGAGAAGTGCCAGAGAGGACAGCATGAGACCTCGATCGATCACAGCAACGAGCAAGCGACGCCGGGTTTATACAAATTGGGCAGACAACAAGGTCCTCGTTTTCGACCTTGGGAGCCACAAACCTCGGGCCCTAGCACTTATCTTATCGGGTCTAGCTTTCAAACAAGGCGAGATGAGCATCAAAGGCTTGGGAAGAGTCAATAGTTGATGAATTCTCTATGATATCATATCGGGGTAGCTCGATGATCGAGACATCAAAGCTCTTACCATAAAAATCCAGAATACTATTTGGTATGACGCTAGGCCCACGCTTTCTGGAAAGAGGCCGGATTAATGGAGTCCTGAAAACGGTCGGCATTACTCGTCAAGGCTAGGTAAATTCTGGTCACCCAACGAGTAGTGGCGTTGATCGATTTTAAACTCTTATGGTCAACGCTCATGTTGTCCGAGTAGTTATAACTGGGAAGAGTTTATAGTTGGTCGGAAACGTACGGCCAGTACTAGATTGGACCTAGTTCTCTTTCCGATAGTAAGATTTTAAGATTTTCTTCAAGGGAACAGCGCTGCCGATAGAGCTAGGGAAGCGAAGGGTATAGAGAAAGGGAAGAGAGATTGAAATCCCCCATACTGCTACGCTCCGGTGGATGACACCTTGTTTCCAAGCGAATTGGGCCATCAGATCCCCGTGGATGACCGGCTGGTAAGCCAGATCCTGCAACGGTGTCGAGTTTTTGAAATTGGGCCTGTCAGATAGTCGGTATGATAATGTATAGGGTCCAGTATGATCAAATCAGTTCAATTTCCTCCTCGACTATATATATAGATTGGGTTATTTCAATCTAAGCACTCAAAGCGGGGGTCGCCAATTTGGTCACGTCGACAGGGCTGAACCCACTTTCCACTCTGACACCTCCTGTCAACAATCCCGCTCCTCGACCAACATTGATTCACGACCAAAGAATGACTGTCCGGTCGGGCTCATCTCTGCCTTTCATGCCCGCGCGAAATCCCTCCTAGTTTCCCGCTCCTCGACCGGCAAACCTCCATTTCGTCATGACTGACGTCACTGATACGGTGGTTCAGGAACGGGCTGCTCGCGCAATTCAGGTACGGCGCCAGTATCACGAACCTCAGGTGCTCCTCTAACAGCCAGTCTCCAAAGCGGATCTACCGAGGATACAGAACCCGTCGAGAGATTAACGGATGCGGTGTGGCCGCATCCAGTCGATGGCTCGCGGTGAGCACACCCGCGGCGTCCTTGCGATAGGATGAAGACTCACTTTGGTCATGACAGGGAGGAGAAGCTGGTTGCCGGGATACTAGCTGTCCCAACCTTCAAGACGATGATCCCAGCCCAGCCCGCAAGAACTGGCAACGCGCCGTCAGTGCGGCCATCCAAGCCGGCACCGACCAACCCGGCCCCGAATCCGCCTCATTAGACCAAACAGATATGTCCGATCACTCGGAGTTCTTGCAGGAAACAAGCCCCAAGATGATGGATTTACAATATTTCCTGGAAATGGTCGACGTGAAACACCGGCATGGGAGCAACCTCCGCGCATACCATGCACTCTGGAAGGATTCCCCCTCCAGTGAGAACTTCTTTTACTGGCTAGACCACGGAGCTGGGAAACATCTGGACCTCCCGCAATGTCCCCGAGAGCGACTGGAACAAGACCAGGTGCGCTACCTGTCGCCGGAAGAGCGTCTCAACTATCTGGTCAAGGTGGACGACGCGGGCTTGTTCCGATGGGCGAAAAACAATGATCTGGTCGATACTAACAGCAGGCGTTTTAAGGATAGTCTTCATGGTGTGGTGAGAATCGAAGATGATCTCCCTCAATCTGGACACCCAGATGTACAATCCGAACAGGCACTTGCATCAAGCTCGGCGACGTCGGCCGCATCGCCTACCGTCATGAGTGATGATGACCATGAAAAGACTCAAATATCGACACAGGAAGATTACGAACTGCACAAGGCCATGAAAAAGTTTTCCAGTATCAGACCGGCGGTCATCTACGAACACGTTGCCAGCAGCCTGCCTAAAAAGAATGGAATGTGGATTTTCGTGCGTTTCCCCTCCAGATATGAGGACCTCTCTAATGATTGCTCGACAGGTCGCTGATACGTCATTTCGCATCTACATTGGCATCAAATCGCCGGGGGCATTCCAACACTCGTCCTTTCTCCGAGGGGGACGTATTGCTGCGGCCGGCATGCTGAAGATACGTGATGGAAAACTGCGAAGCTTGGCTCCTTTGAGGTACGGATCCTGGTTGATGGCGAGAAGAGCAACACTCACCGGTACAGTGGTCACTACCGCCCTCATGTTGCAAATTTTCGCGCCTTTCATCACTCTCTCCAAGAGAGGGGCGTGGACCTGTCGCGTGTCTCGTTCACCAAGTCCTACGCAATGTTGGCTGGCATTGAAGGGTTCACAATGACCAAACGGAAGATACATCATGCCCATGAGAAGTTCGATGCTACCAAGCAGAAAATTCATTTAGCCTGAAACAGGGGCATCTCGCAGATCTAGTCCTCTTTCTTTCGCAACACGGCTATGCAAGATTGGAGCAATCAATCATCTCGCGCAAACTGATGGTTTCAAGTAGTGAGAAGCAAGGACCTACTAAAGACAACAATAGTTCCATAGCCATAAAAACAGCCAAAGCCACTAAAACCCAAACCCGTGTGTTTCAAATGGCGGAAAAACTCCGGCGCTCAGGAGCAACATCAGTCGAAGCCCGGTTCCTCGTTGGGAGGGTGCTGAAGATGCCATGTGCATCCTCTCTCGGCACACTGATTATGGTCGAGTTCCGGATTCCAGTGGGCAACAGGAATCCTCCCTTGATCAGCGTGTTATTTTCTTGACCCGGCAGCTCTGCCTGGAGGCTACGAAGAGTCTGGAAGTTTTGAAACACCACAGCTTGTGCTGTGGTGTCCGATACTGACCCCAAGCACAAGGGGGATCCCGACCAACCGTCGGCGGGTGCGACCTGTCCAGCTGTATGCCACAGGAGGAATGCACATTGGGAGTTTTTGTTGCGATCCCACCTCCAACCCGAGCCGAGAACAGATGCCCTTTTGAAAAGGGTCGGGTCAATCTCCCCACTGATATCCCTCCATTTGCCCTGGTCGCTTCGTTGGCAGACACAGTATACCTCAACCCTCCCATCGAGTGCTGGGGCATAATTCCCCCAACCTGTGACTTGTGGATACCCCGGTGGACTCGTCAGATCCGGCATACGGTTCGTGATCAAGGATAGGTCGTGAGTGTAGCCTGCTGGGTATGGCTGCGTGTCACTTGGCCGGTATTAGGTGCGGGTGATTTTCCCGTTCTAATAAAAAGAATATCAGAAAAACGGTGTTGAGAAACCCTGTAAAACCCCCTTGAAAATCCCTTCGAAAAGCCCCAGAGAAAAACAACTCTGGAAGTTCTGAAAGACCACAGCCAATAAGAGGTCGGAATCGGCCACCTCTCCAAAGTTCATACCAAAGATTCGCTGGGTTTCCCAACTGGTATCCACTGACCATGGCTGTGCTTCGACATCAGTTCCGCTTACTCCTGGTGCTTAGATTTATAATCGAGACGAATCAACTCTGATATCTTTTCCGCCATTCCACACAATGCCGCCGACAGATGAGCGGACATCTGCGTCGGGACAATCGACGCATCAACAACTCGTCCCGCATCTGCCCCCATTGGGTGCTTGTGGATTGTGTTCAGCGGCATAGAAACGCCACGCGGGTCACCGCAGTTGACATATTTCTGGGTATGGCCTCCGCGCTGGGGACCATTTCCATCAAGGTGCGAATAACGGGGAAATATTCCCCCCTGTATCTCTGGCGGCGACGTTGACAGCCCCGCGCGTACTATGGCATCCGGGGATGTTGCCTCCTCCCTAAAACTACTCGGATAGTAGTATTCTATTCTAGCGATACATCTAATTAGCGTGACTTACAGTTGAATATCGACGGACGAGATTATAGTATTTATCCCCTAATATAAGCAAGCTCTTTTTAGATCGCAGGACTATTTATTCGAAATAAAATGGTATGAAATGAAACTATAGTTATATGCGAAGGGCGGATTGTTCTTGTCGGATCAGGTATCAGGTTAGGGAACAGAGTCATCGAGTCGGTTATAAATCCCAAACTGGACGTGCCATTCCACACACCCATTTTCACGAATCCCTTCACGATCCCTCAACTAGCCCAACTCTTCCCAAGTTCGGAATTTCATATGGAGTTTCACATGTAAACAAAACTAAAAGCCCCCGCACAAAGTGACGCAAATTGGCGAAGATGGGGCTTTTACTGCTGGCCATAATTTCTCAAAATTCAGACCGAATTCCGATGCTCCACATACTCGACAATAGACCCGTCGGGGTGTCTGAATCTAGTCTTTTCGCCAGTAGGGGTCTTTTGAACCGGCTCGAGCTGCTCAGACCCACTCATGATCAACGTATGGATATACTGATCTAGAGAAGCAACCTTGATGGTGAGCTGTGTTGCGCGGAACGGCTCCAGGCTCTCCTCATCGCCAGCAAGAATCAGCACAGATAGCTTTGGAGATGATATTGCCGCAATTTCGAGGTTCTTTTCGGGGTATGCGAAATGCAGAGTCTCCTCGCCATTGAGGATATTTTTGTAGAAATTGAGAGTTTCGCTGAGCTTTGCGAAAGAGACGAATATCCTTGTGTATACTTCGAGGATCATCTTTGCTATGGTAGAAGAAGGTGAGGCGAGGTTCTTTGTCTTGGCTTTTTGGTTTCTGTGTGAGACATTGATATTTGTTTTCGTATCTAGTTATAACTATCCTGCCACCTATAATCTAGATTTGTCAGCGTCGCATTCAATACCGTAACCGGTAAGCGAGACGTGCATGTAAGCGAGCTGTGCACCCCACCAAAGCGCTCCTAATATAGCCAAAAAATGGGTCAGCAGGAGGGAGGGTTTTATTAGCTATCCAATCTATTCAGACCAAACCAATCACGTCTCAACGTGATACAGCGCGCCAATTTAACTGCCCTACTCTACACTACGTGATAGTCTCGCTAACTATACAAATCGCGCTACCACTAGGGCAAACAACCATAAATTGACCGAAATCGAAGAGCAATCGCTTATTAAATGGGCGGTTCCTATAGATACGAGAGGTACACCGCCCAGGCAACCTTATATGTGAGATATGGCCAATTTATTGCTCGTAGAGCGGGGCGAATACACAAAACGAAGACATAAACCAAATTCGGTAGTGGTTTACGCTAGTTTCAGACACAATTGCGTAATATAGTATCACTAACGGTGATATATATAACTTCGATAAGATAGGGTTTGCGATAGGTACGATAGCAGCGACTAAAGTTGTTACCGGAGGTCACCTGATCTCCCATCATTTAGCATCATTCGTCATTTCATAGTGCTTTTTCTGCCATGTCACACTATGGCCCGGCGTCTCCGAGATCAGGGGGTAGACCGGGACGTCGAGGTCTGGGTTGTCGCCTCTCTTCCCGAGGTCTGTTCGAAGAGCATCTACTAGACTGCGGCATATCCGCATTTGCGGATACGATAATGCTATCCATATCCGCAAATCTGCGGATTTGGATATCACTTTAATATCCATATCTATATCCGCAAAATTGCGGATATCCAATGGATATCCATAGATATCTGTAAACTATCCGTAAGTGCATAAATCTCGCTAATTTAACCTATTATAGCCGATCATATAACTAGTATTTATGTCGCTGACTCACTCCTGGTTCTAACTTTAATACATATATGTTCTGGTTATGACAGTATTATCCTGCACTTTATCACTATTCCTATATAAAATAATAAGAAATACTAATATATCTAAGTAAAAGCAGAATTAACTTTATTACTACTCTTTTGAATTCAGAGATTAGCAACAGTGGTTGCCTATAACTTTATTATTCTTGATTAATTTGTGGTATTATTACGGAAATATATATTTAGTACTAAAGGCAGCTAGTATAAATCTTCCTAAGGTATTCAAAACTACTAGACCTTACTAATAATAGCCTAAACCTATTAAAAATAATATTAGATAATAGTAAGACATGTTTTTTATTTATCTCTAATATTTAGTTCCTATAATTCTATAGAAAATTAGAGAAAAATTCATATATTTTTTTATGATCCTAGGGACTTAGTGATTCTATCCTCGATATTTACGGATAGCTTTAGATATCCTATAGATATCTAAAGATATCTTGTAACGGGCTGGAGCCTGAGGGTCATCATGTGTGACACGTGACATCAACATTCCGCCCCCGTTTCGACCTCGAAACGCACCCAAGTTTCCTTTCTTCTTTAGGCTTTTTGTACACAGCTCGTGGCCTTGCTAGATTGAATTTAAGTCTTGCATTAGCCCTTCACATATCTACACTAGTATATAAAGATATCTAATTAAGATATAGTATAGTAGGTATCTACCTATAATTATTTTTTTCTATACGTCGAAGTCATAGTCGTAACTTATTTGTCTATACCCCTTAGACTTAAGATAAAAAACTATAAGTCTTCTCTTACTATACTGCCTATAACCACCGGACGGTGCTCGTCACGTGACGACTCATCAGCGATGAGCCAAGACTTATCAGTGATAAGAGGAACTCAGCAGCAATGAGATGGGACTCATCAGTAATGAGAAGGACTAAGGTATATAAAGACGGTCTTTACCACATATATTTAGTCCTTCGTGATCAATTTCCCATATTGTTACTTGGAACCACCTTTGGTAATTCACAGTTCGAACATAGCGACAAACCTCCAACGGTCCTGGGAGCTTACTTAGTGATCCTCGATCCCTAAGTGACTGACTTGACCGGCGCTCTAATCGGCACACCTTGCAAGCACCCTAGAGACCCGAGTCCATAGAAGGCCTGGTAGGCATTGGTACGGTTGCGGACACGCGCCTTTGCGGACGTTACTCACCGTGACCGGTTAGCAGTTCGTAACAAAGTAGTTACTAGATTAGACTATTGTAGATGCGCTAAGCTACTGTAGCTCGGTAACCGCGAGTAGGTTACTAGTATCGAATATATTGGCGCGTCTAGATATATATCTGCGCTATATATTATCTTCAAAGCTGAGCGCTATATCCCCGGCTGGCTAGATGATCTCCCTACTAGCTAGGGCATCGATATCAGATAAAGTAGCTGGACTAGCGATGAACATTTTCCCTGTGTTTACACGATCCTTGATTCGATCGACCATTGTCTTCCGAGCTTCACTCACGTCTGTTTTCTTACCTCTCTGGTTCCCTACTTGGAATATTGTATACTGGTTGGACTGGATATTTGATGATCTCGGCAACATTAATGCGGACTTGACGTAGCTGGGCAGTGGGATACTTGTCACCATTCCGTACGTGAGTCAATCTATAGATCAAATCGGAACACTTCGTGAACATTTACGCTGTGTGAGATTCCTTGTCCAACCTATCCACTCTATGCAGCAAGAACCTGGGCAATGATCTCCGTGCATTGGACGAGTTCCTCTTCTCGCATGTGTCGCCCGACGACCTGTACACAACAAGGCGCGTTTTCCACGGCGGCGGGATCATCTACAGGAGTAATTTTTTATCAGCTTCACCTATCCGACAGACTTCTGAGAAGATATTCCCCACTTACAAGGCGGTTTATACTCGACATCCCGAATATACTTCGCATCAGCCTGCTGCTCCGCTTTGCCGTGGGGGATGATGCACGCCGGGTACTGTATGGTCAGCATAGGAGTGTTATCGCTATGCGGGGAAGACTCACATCGACGACATTCCAAAGCACGGTATGAAACGGTAAGCCGTAGACATCGTGTGGCTGGGCCGTGCCTTGGTGGCCCGGTGTCAAAATGGCATCCACCCCGGACTTGACTAGCAGCGATCGAAATTCTTCTTTCAAGTGATTGCGCTGCTCGTTCAAGTCATACAGTCCTTCCAGGGTCAGTGGTGCGTACCCATACTTCATATATTCATGTGGCAGTGCGGTCGACGCCAGCGCGGGGATGATAGGCTCCCCGCTGGCGGAGATGTGTTGAAAGGCTGTCTTTGCAGGATCCATAGCAAACATGCGAAATGCCAATACACACGCATCGCGGATCGCCCGGCTTTCCAGTGGGATAATCTCATGGCCCGCTGCCCGAAGTCTCTCCGCTGCATCAGTCAATGTTCGAAGTACCGGAGGATGCAGCGGGAAGTCTGCATGTTCCTGGATAAGGCCCAGCCGCAATACGGCTTTGGGCTTGACATCCCGCCAGGGCGAGTAGGTGACGCCCGAATCGACCTGCCACGGGTCGACATTGGTGACGAGGCGCGCCAGGAGCGCCAAATCCCGGACTGAGGTTGCCAATGGCCCGGCACAGGGCTTGATCCCCATCAGATCTCCGCGGCTGGGGCTCGTCTGGCCCGCGTAGGGCAGCCGATCAGCCGATGGGCGGAGCGCAAATGTGCCGTTGCAGATGGCGGGGATGCGGATGGAGCCTGCAACGTCTGTCCCGATGCCCAATACCGATCCCCGCATCGCGATCAAGGCGCCCTCGCCCCCGGAGGACCCGCCCGCGGTGAGATTCGCTCGGTGGGGGTTGACCGTGCGGCCAAAAACGTAATTGTGGGAGTCTGCCGCCTGTTGGGATTAATATTGGGATCTTGCAGGCCCGGTGTGAGAACAATACCATCATGGTTTGGGGGATATTGGTCTTGACGTAGAGGACAGCCCCGAGATCCACCAGAATCTGGACTAAAGCCGAGTTGGCCTTGACGGGGCCATTCTTGATGAAGGATGTAAAGCCGATGGTCGAGGCTTCTCCTTCGACATTGAAGCAATCCTAGTCCACGCATTAGTGATGGATCGCCTATCGGTACGGCCGTTCCTACCTTCAGGCTAATCGGCAGCCCATGCAATGGGCCCACGGGCTGACCTTTCTCGCGCAGATGACGGTCCAGCTCCTCTGCCCGTTGCAGGGCGCGATCGAAGAACGTCTCGGTCAGGCAGCGGGTCTGGTGGATGTCTTAATGGGCTTGATTCCAGTTGGCTCCATACTAGCGGGGCTGGGGTATTCGCTTCTTTTGACGAGGAGGACGGCACGTACGGAGAACGAAGTGAGGCTGTATATGATGATGTGAAGGATATCCAGCAGATCACTTCTCTTCCAGACCATGCATTGCATCGGGTTGTCGACAAGGCGGTCTTGGGAGCCGGCGCCGAGTGTCCCGATGTTTTGAAGGTTGCAATCATTTCTCCAACTACCGTCTACGGTATGTCTTGGACACAGGGAATAGAAATTGCATGATGACGCTAACCACTGTCAACAGGGAAGGGAAGAGGTCCCTGCTCTCGCCGGAGTAGACAACTATATGAGATGGCAAAATTCATTCTGGATCAGAAGAGAACTCCTATTATTGGTCGCGGCCAGGCTATAGGATCGAATATCCATGTTCAAAGTCTGACCGAACTGTTTCTTCAGCTCTTTGAAGAAGCCATGACGGGTGAAAGCGACGATTTACTTTGGGGTGCGGAAGCATACTACTTGGTCGAACAGGGAGAACATTGCTGGGGTGACGTGGCGCATTCCATCGGTCTTGTCGCTGTTGGGAAGGGATATCTATCGTCTGTTCCCGAGCCAATCCTTGTCGATAAGAAGACTGCCTTTGAGCTGGCCGGTTTCGAGGCCACAAGCTGGGGCAGCAACATGCGTTGTCGGGCAACCAAAGCTAGGTCCATTCTTCATTGGCAACCCGGGGGCGGATCGCTTGATGAAGAACTTCCAGGGATTGTCGACGCCGAGTTCGTGGCTTTGAAAAAGTAATAGTTCGGCTAGACTTGTTGAAAGGACGGACTACGGAGTACTGTCCTTCCAGATCTTCTCTCATTCAACTGTCCATCATTCCGCCTTATCCGCACCAAAGCCAAGATATGTACGGTGTATATTTCACACACCCGCCAACGAGGTAGAGTCCTCCAGAGCCACCATTGTCTCCACACAATTATACGTCAATTGCATGAGCGACTCGCAATGGTTCTTCTCGTCTTTGCCAAGCGGATACTGGAGATCCATTTCGGGGACCGAGTTTTGCACCCGGGCTCATAGATTGATCTCAATGAATTCCTCGACCACAAACCCATTTGTTTGTGACAATCTATCCTGTCCATTTTCACAATAAACTCCAAGTCCCCCAGTAATAAACAAACTTTTCGTTCCTGGATCTCTTGGGCGCGATCTCACCGATCAACTTAGCTTTCCCGACCCCACGAGGCTCCGGCCTAGCCTCGCCCAGGACCAATCTAGTGCATCCTGACAACAATCTCGGAATTGGGTTAGACGAGAAAACCAATCGCACCCCAGGCATGCCATGTCGATCACGCCGAGGAGCAAACGGCCCCGGGCCTCCTTCATTTCGCCTAGGACCACGCGTCTTAGATGGGTCTTGCAAGCGATAAATGATACACTCCGTCAGCGTCCCGGTTCCGTAGGCTGGGGTATATAGGAGAAGATATACCCCCCGTCATGTCCCCACTCCTCCACCAAATCCAACTTCCTCTCCAACTCTTCCCCGTTGACGTCCCATCATGCGCCTTGAATTCCTCACCCTCGCTGCGGCCTTGGCCACGACAGCCCTTGCCTTGCCGGGCGGCGGAGTCCCGCCAACTGACAGTGAGGAGGCCAAACCGAACTACGTGGAGGGCTCAAGCGTAACCTTGGTGGTAAAGGGGGCGGAATGCCACATCAAACTCAACCAGATCTCAGGCTGCACGGGGACATTCGGGCCCGTGGCCAAAGCGGATGGTGATAAATGCATTGGTTCGTCTATCTCACGCTTAGTTCTATTGATCGAGATAGGAAAGTGCTCGTTTCTAACTTTTTCTCTAGAGTATGAAGATCACCAAAATTCAGATGTGAAATCCGCACCAATTAGCGGCAATGGCTGCGCTGAGGGTGAAATCGATTTCCATGAAAAACCCAGTGGCGACGGCGGTCCAATTTACCATGATAATAATGTCCTTGGTAAAGATTCCACCACTGATTGGTCGGCGGCAACCGCATTCTGGAATATCGGTGAAAAGACGGGCAGGGCTACTCTGGGGGGCAACACGGATGGCTCATCCAGCACATACAAGAACAACAAATGGGTTTCCTCTTAAGAAACCCTTAAGAAACCCTACTGGGTCTTTGAATTGAGCTATCTCTGATGGAAAGCTATGCTCAACAAGTGGTGATGGATTGTCAAAAGCTGTATTATAATACATCAACGGACTGCCTCTGGATTCATATGTATGAAATCTCCCTTGACCGAGTTCCTGCCTCAATTTCGGTTCGTTACTCGATGGCACTACAGATTGCCTTGGATCTGAATAGATTTCAGTCTTTTCAACTTGTACATAGAGCCCCCTGGGTATCTGTTCAAAGTATATCGCTCACCATATATTGCTCTCTTTCTGCAATATCATCTACTCAAAACCCCGCCGTCCACCTCAAGCACCTCACACCTATACCGACCAAGTCGCACGCGATTACCTCCACTTTCCCGCTTCACGCACGTATCGCGTCGAAGGTTGTCGTGTTGCGCGGATCGCGCTGAGCAAGACAGATAGATGCGCCTGCATCGGCCAGGGCGATGGCGATGGCAGCTCTGATACCCGCGATCCACCGGTGACAAGGGCATTCTGTTGCGGAGTGAAAAGAGCTGTAGTGCAGGAACGTGAGATGTAAGTGGCTCTGTAGAGGTAGACATCGTCATGAGAGGTGCTGTGGTGCTAGGTGTTTGCCGTGCAATCTGCTCTTTCGATGCAATGACTGGAAAAGGCTTGATTCCTCCGGCGCCAGCCTATTTATCGCATTCGCCATATGCAAGTTCGCGCCAACTCGGGTGAGGAACCCGAGTGGATTGGCGGCAAGAAGTCATGGATATTCATACCTCATCTCAGGGAGAAAGAATCACATCGAATTGGCCGCTTGTTATGGTGACAAATATTATATAGAGCAAGTAGACGCTTCCTCAGAGCTTCTACAAATGCCAGAACACATCTTGACCGTTATGTAATCATCAACGTCTTTTCTCTATTCTGTAAAACTGTTCATATGGATATTTATCGAGTTGTCTAGTAAACAGAAATTCAAGACTTTGCTTGTTTCTACGGCTACAGTTTCCTTCTCTAATTTCCCCATACCGGTTGATTCATTCCGGGACGAATTATTGCAGGTTATTGGATGTAGTTCTATTCGGGCCATTTGATATGTTCCGGCGATTGACATCAGGAGCTGCCACTGGAAATTGGACCAGTTGAATATGATGGTAATATACAATGCAAATAGTGCAAGACAAATGACAAAAGGAAAAGTATAGCCCAACTCCCAGCCCATTGCTAGTACACATCGAATCTTCTCCCCGTTCAGTTCTTCTTCCCGGAGCCCTGGTTCTCCTCTTGCCCAAACGAACTGATCAAGTCCAATAGGTTATCCTCCTCCTCTTGATCAGCCTGGGCTTGAGCCTTGGCGGCTTCTTCTCCGGCCTTGCCGCTGGCAGCGTCCTTGGTCTCCGCGGCGGGAGCATTCGCGTCCCAGCCGCGACCAAATCGCCCACGGAAAGCAGCCAGACGACCGGCCTCGTCCTCTTCCACATTCATGAGCTTGCTGCTAGACGGGTTCCAGAGCAAGGAGTTTCGCGTATCACGCGTTGAGCGGTAGACGGGGGCGGGCGAGGTGGTGCGGTGAGTGAAGACACTGCCGTCGGAGAGGGTGATGAGCTGCGTGAAGGTGTAGGGTCGCTTCGGGCGGCGCAGGAGGGTGGCATGACGACATTGCGAGCAAATAAATGTTGTGGCTCTCGAGGTAGAGGTTTGTAGTTGGCTCGAGGGCAAGGTGGTGGTCGTGGAGCTGGGTAATGTGGCCGCGGTGCGGCGCAAAGACGTGTGCATTGACATGGTGGATGGAGTCACCGCAAGTTTGCGCGGAGGTATTGGCAAGGCCGACCGATAACAATGTTCTCCGTGGTCGATGGGATCGACGGCGATGCGATTGTCGAGGCAGCGGAGGAGGGATGATGCTGTCCAGCTTCCGCAGAGAAATTATCGCGGATTATGTCAGCCTCCCGGGATTTCTGCGGACGCGAAGTTTGTCTGCGTTCGCGCTGGCCTTGATCGTTGGTTCTCGGCATGAAGCAGCAGAGGCTTGCATAAAGGCCCTTTTTCTCTGTTCTGTCTGTGGTCTGAAACTGGGGAAATCCCCTTCATCCCCGGTGAAATGAAGCAATCATTCCCGCAGGTTGCGATTCGGAGGGGATTCGGAGGTACGTTTCCCAGCTGCTTGGCTGACATTTGCCTAATTGTGTTCTTTTTGCAGGGCTATCAGATCTATTTACATCCTCGGTCAACCCTGCGCAGTCCCCGCGTGCCATTCGATCTATATCAGCTGCGCCGCGCAGTCAACACCCGTTACGGTGCTCTCGGCGACACATCAGCGATGCCACAGCTTCCTTGAAACCTAAACCTCATAACCAAGACGAGAGAACGTGGTCTGATGGGAATTATAAAAAATCGGGCTCATCACCCTCGACACATACCTCTTCCGCGTCCTCAATATCCGAACATGTCCGTCTTCTTATGCGCCAAGTACCCTACCCTGTCGCCATCATTACAGCCACCGACCCCTCCGGCCCTTCAGATACGACCTCATTTCGCGGAATGACTGTCTCTTCTTTCAACACAGTAACCCTCACGCCACATCCGGTGATTTCATTTAATGTACGCCGTCCTTCCGAGACGCTCAATGCGCTTCTTGCTTCGGGTCGGTTCCTGGTCCATTTACTAGCCCCGGGTCCCATCACCGCAACTCTAGCAAGAGACTTTTCAAAGGGCAATGTCACCCTTGCCTCCATGTTAGATGGTCACGGGGACTTTGAGTTCGGAGCCCTGGACGTCTGTCCTGATTCACAAGCATCGAATGAGGGTAGCAATCGACCCCTACCTATATTACGTCGGAAAGAGACAGGCTCTGCTGATAAAAGAGCTCTTGTTGACTTCCCTTTTGTTTTCGAGTGTGTGCTTCACCCGCATAAACTCGATGTCCACGATCATTCCATTGTGCTGGGCACGGTTGTCCGTGCGATCGAGCATTCGAATGGCTCGCCCGCAGAGCAAAAGAGTTCCGGGAAATCCGATGAGCTTTGCCTGACATATGCCAATACCCGATTCTGGAAAATGGGAGAACGTGTTTGAGTGGACGCTTTGTACCATATGATAGAGGCGATGGTCTTGCGGGTAGACTCGCCATGCACATAAATACCCACAAGATATAACCAGCTGAAGTAGTCACTAATCCTGCCTATTGAGCTCTTGGCGTACTCAAGGAAGTAAGAAATTAAGGACCAAGTTCATTCATTCCCTCATTAGACAACGTCGGCTTGGCTTGCCCTCGGATTTCTCTGTATTCGCAGTTATGTTGCGATATAACTCCTCGACCTCCCTCCCCACCGGCCCAGTGCTCCCGAGGTCCCCAGTAGGAAATCACTGCTCCTTGTTCACAACACCAAGCTCAATTCTCATCAACATTCACCTCAAAAACAATCTTCTGCGCCCTCATACTGTTGAAATCGTCATATCTGCATTCACATTAAGCAATTGCCTCAAAAGATCCACATGCATCACTTACGCCGAAATAGCCTGTGAGATTGGTCGAATATCCTGAGACATAAAACTAAACGAGGGCCAGATTAGTCTCGAAACGATCCAGCTTGAAATGCTCAACCTACTCAAGATCTTCTTGCTTCTTCTCAAAGAGTTTCATCGCGTCACCGAATATACCTGTGGACATCAGCAACGCATTCAACCATCTTGTCACTCGGCACATACTCCGGACGGGACACCGTCCCATTTGGAGACGCAGGTTCTTTCCATATGCCTCATTTCCAGTCCATGGGATTTCCTGGTTGTGGACTCCAACGCTGGAGATAGTTCCCCAGGGCCGCAAAAGCTCGAATCCCATCCGCAAGGCACTACTGTGCCCGACGACCTCAATCACGACGTCTGCGCCTCGGCCGGCGGTGATCGAGCTCACTCTCTGTCGTAGTCCCTGTTCGTCTTCCTGGAAGTTCCAGGGTTCTGCCCCGAGACTCTGTGCCAGCGCCAGCCGCGAGGGAACACTGTCGATGGCAATGAGGTGCTTAGGCCGGTATTCCAATGCGCTGATCAGTGCACAGAGACCAACGGGGCCACACCCAAAGAGAAGAACTGTGCTGTCGTGGACGTCCTTCTCATGCAATTCTTTAAACGCATTCGACGCGGCAAAGTATCCCGTTGGAAAGATATCCGCCATCAGAACCAGCTTCTTCTCATCGATTGATGCTGGCGTGGGGAAGAGAGTCGAATCAGCCAGTGGAACGCGCACATAGTCCGCCTGGCCACCGTCAAGAACAGCCGATCCGAACAGTTTACACTGCGCACATCGCGAGGAGAAGCCGCGTTGACAAAAGAAGCATTCGCCACAGCTGACAGTAAAAGGCGAGACGACCCGGTCGCCCTTTTTGAAGCGTTGCACGCTCGATCCAATTTCCACCACTTGGCCTGTGAATTCATGGCCCATCACGAAGCCCGTGCCGGAGGGCTGGTGGCCTCGAAAGACATGCAACTCACTGATGCTGTTCTCAGAATCATGTTTCATTTTTTTTCACGATTATCCCGGGGCTTCGTTACCTGCCACATAGTGCCGAGTATCGCACGCGCAGAATCACATCGGTGGGATCTTGAATCCGCGGCACATCCCGTTGCTCCAGGGCAACTTCCAAGGGTCCTTTGAATATCACGGCTTGCATAGCGATGCTGGCTGGAGGTTCAGTTCATCGAGTGGAGTTCGATATTGCGGGGAAGCTCATCGTCATTTGTATCGCGGGGTATGGCTTGACTTGAAATTGGACCCCTGACGAACCTCGGTCCGTCTCGGCCTTGCGGAAGCACTCATTGGTTCGTCGCCAAAAGTTGGGCTCAATGCTCATGGTCAACACTATAATAGCGAGGATCAGAGCGGCTGGCTGCGATGCGTCTTCATGTAGTGGCAGGGCAACTTCTAGACGGGCAAGTAGTCATTCATAGAGACATTGGTCGGTTCGATGTTTGAATACCAGTAGAACTGACCGCGCGCGAGTATGGCACATAACTCACAATTGCTTTACCCGGAATCAAGTACACCTCGGCTGTTTTGGATTACCTACCCTACGGCTATACAATATTAATCAAATCAGTATGGAACAAGCTTTTTGGTCTTTAGGCACAGGATTTGATGCATCACACTTCAACCGGAACTATCCCAGCCCGTGGATCTCATCGCGAGATATACAAGCCATAACGGCTAGAGTCAAAGACTATCGAAGCCATCTGGCGTATCGATGAGGATGACAAATGCAGGCATGAACAGAATACACAGGATGAAGGAACTATGATCTCAACCAGATGAACCGGAAAGCGCGGACGAAAATGATGACAGGCAGGCCGTGGCAAAGCAGACGGGTTCGAAGATCAGTAGCAGTTGACACGAGACAAGGAAAACCGTCTCGTGGTCGACATGTCGGGAAGACTATATTGACAATTCTCATCTCATTCGCGGGCTGACTTTGGGCTGCCGCTTCCACTTCCGCTGCCGGCGCTCCCACTACCAGCTCCGCTACCCCGGCTTGCAACTCGTTGGAAAGGACTCAGGATAGGATGACCACCGAGGTGAGGGAAGTCCGTTCCATCCGACCCAGGCCGCTGCTTTTCGGCAAGCAGCTCGGACAAGTCGATCTGAAGAGGCGGCATGAGGTTGGAGTCGAAATATTCCGATTCATATTGGCTGCTGCGAGCAGAGCGGTTCGAGAAAGAACGATCCCGATTGTTGTCAGATCCGAAGAAGGCGCCAGAGTGGCCCAACGGGGAGGTTGGGAAATGAGACCCAAACACATCTTGCACCGGGCTCGTCGGGTGAGAAGACGTGGCGTAGACGGGAGAAGAGGCATGCTGCAGGGGGCTCGACTTGGCAGGGGGAAACTGAGACCAAGCAACGCACGGCTAGTGGGAGCTGTGGTCGTCGGCGCGTTCAACGAAGGGTTGCCAGCGTCGGAGGGAGGGTTCGTGCCGGGCAGGTTGCCCTCGGGAGTAAGCGGGCCGGACTCCATGAGCATCTGTTGTTGCTGTTGCTGGATCGATTGCTCTATCGCGGATGCTTGCTGCCAAAGTTCGCTGGTGCGGAGCTGGAACTCCTGCACCGATTGACTGATGCTGGAAAACTGCTCATGGAAGTTGGCCTCCATCTTGGCTTGGTCCTGCTCGCGAGCAAACTGCTCAGCCGCGCGACGCTCCCGTTCGTTCAACCCTTGAGCATTGGCCGAGATGATCCGTTCATGCTGTTCATTAACCCGGTCGCGGCGGCCCTGGAGACGCTCGCGCTTCTGAATAACCTGGTTCAATTCCGACTCGAGACTGGCCACCTTCTGCGCCGCGTTGATTCGGGCCTGCTTCAGTTCTTCTTTGACCGCATTATAACGCTCCACGGCACGGTCGAACTCGCGCTTGTGCTCGGACCACTGATCGGTATCTCGCTCGGGAATGGTCTCCATGTTGTCGAGCTGCTGTTCGAGCTCTGCCGTGGCTTCCTCCGTCTGTCGAATGTTCCGCTCCAGCTGGAGGGAGCGCTGCTTTTGACGGTTTTCATCGGTTCCACTTTGGAGACGGTTGTTATAATTGTCCAGTTCCTTCCGAATCTTCGAGATGACGATCTTGTGGTCATTTTTCGTCTTCTTCAGTCGACTGCGTTTCTCACTTAGTTTGGCTTCGGCGTTGCTGATCGAGTTCATGAGGGTTGTAGTGGGGGACGAGGGGCGATAGGTAGGCTGAGGAGGCGCGGGGGTTGCGGAGATAACTATACAAATTGTGAGACTCCAGAGGAGCTAGAAGGCGGGGGTCAAGCTAGGGCCGACTTACCTTGCTCTGTGTCGGCCGCAGCGGGCGTCTTGACACTCATGACACAGATCTCCTCGTCAGTATCGCTGCGGGCAAACGAGCAGGTGTAGGCGCAATTCGGGGCAAGTCCTGAGATTTCACCCCGCCATTGCACCATGCTCGGTACCTTGGAAGAATCCGAGGCCCTGCAAATCGTCGCCGTGGCCCACATCGCACCGTTGACACACACATAGAACGGTTCCATCTCGCCCTCCAACCGACCCCCCTCGCAAGAACTCGCCTCATCAGCCAGGTCACCGGCAGCGAATTTAATTGACGAACTATCCACGTCTGTGATCCACACCAATCCATCCTCTAAAGAAACACCTTGGAGGTCGTCTTCGGTCATATTGGCCCCGCGGGTCGTCTTGGAATATACGCGCGAATGCTCGTATTCTCGCATGACGGTGACCTTGGTGCTGGCGAGAGCGGCCCAGAACGGCTGCCTGCTTCGAACCTGATTGGCTTGCCTCCTGCGTTTTTTGGCAGAAGTGAGACGATCCTTGCCATCCTTTACATATTGACCATCCGGCCCCACGAGAGACGATGAGAGGCTGGCCGCGGACTCGAGGGCAGAGTCTGCCTGACCCTGCGAGCCCGCCCCGGCCTCTGCATCCCCCCGCTTGCCGGTGCGCGGTGGTGCTGGAGACCGATTCTTGGCCATCGCCCGTCGTGCCATTGCTGTTCCCGCCTGCGCAAGGATATGTACAGCGAGAAGACTTCTCAACCAGCTCGGTGACGTTTGTACATCGGTTTGTCGGAATTCGGCGGGGAGGAGGTTCGAAAATTGGGAGAGCAGATCGGGACTGATGAGTTTGGTGGAAGCAAGGTGGCCCAGCACAAAGTCTTGGATACCTTTACTGCGAACGATATGAAGAAGCAGAACAATCACCACACACAGAGTATTGACGCCGCCATTTTTGCCGGAGCCTCCGCCGCCAAGCGTGATGGCGACCTGGACGTGGGCCAGATCGATGGCGAAGTTCTGCGCCCACGTCCACATGAAGAGACCCCAGAACAGAAGGCAGAAAGCGTCCATGGCCATCATAGTCCCCAGCGACGGAGTGCCAGCCGGGCCCTGGAAGATATCGAAATTCGACGACAGCGAGCCGGCCGCGGCACCGCTCGGAGGCATAAAGGTCAAGGAGGCGAACAGGATTTGAACCAGCGTGAGAACCATGGGCGGGAGTTGCAGAAGAAAAATCAAGATGGCGATCGTGTCGTACATCGGGCACGACTTGAGGATGGTGGCGGCCAGCTGGAGCGGGTTGATCGAAGCGTTGGAGCCGGAGCGTTTCGCATGGCCATTACGGCAGGTCGAGCCTGCCATGCTGGCGCCATTGTGCGCCGCGGCACCGTTCGTTGGACCACCCGCCATGTCCGCACCCTTGCTATGTCCATTCACCAAGCCACGCGCATTGCCATCGGCTTTGGACTCATCGGCACCTTTGCTTGCCACAGCCGGAGTAATCACCGCAGTGTCACTGGTCGAGCGATTGGAGGCGAGGTCGAAGGGAGCGGAGACACCCGAGCCGGAGGCGGTGCCGTTGCCCGGAGCGCCGTTGAGCTGGCCGCTGGATTTCTGCTTGGTTACTTTCTTGCCGGGACCGACGAGGCCATTCTCGTTCCGATTGCTCTGGTTCTTCCTGGCCGTAGCGGATGAGCGTGGCATGGACGAGGGAGTCCCGAAACCCAGGTCCGAGTCAGCTTGGCGGGATGAGGCCAAGGACCGGGACCGGGCTGGAAAAAAAAGGAAAATGCGAGAAAATGAAGAATGCAATGCTCCCTGGACCGTGCAAGAAGAATGACACACAGAAAAGGAAAAAGGACCGGAGGGAGGGAGGAATGGAAAGAGACGAGGAGGGAAGGAAAAGTCACGGTGGAAGTAACAGCAGTTGGAGTCGAAAGAAAACCTACTTTACCATACCATACACCAGTTTGGTGGACTGTCGATCTTACGGCTGGGCGGGTGGCCGTATCGGCATGAATACGACCTATTGTGGAAATGATTACAGGTGATAGGATAGATTCTATCATTACGGAGTAGAGGAGGAGACATTGACATTACAGAAATCATTTATCTCTCTTTTCCAGCAGGGGAAAGATAGATCGTGGGAAAGCAATAGCCGGTAGTGGCTGTTGGATGCCGGTTTCGTCCCAATACAGCGCGGATAACTACCTCTCGCCCAATCCAAAACTGTTCACCAAGCAACCACAATCTGTGCTCCAGGGATCGCATTTAGCCGTTATTGTATACGGTGGTGTGGAAATGTGTAGTGGGCATTACCCCGGGATCGCCCCGTGCACCAAAACCCTGACAAGGCTGATAAGCTACGTGGGATGGAATGTGCACGGCCAACTATTGCCGGACCAGAGCAGGATCGCCATTTTCTATCCGACCAACCTCAGGATCAACTGCGGGGTCCTGGGGCACAACACGAGTCCATCTGCACTTGCTGCAGGGCAACACGCAAACATAGGCCCTAACGGTGTGTGTACATAGGACTTCACATGCTCAGCGAGCTCATATCAAGTATAGATTGCGTCAGCATCCATCCAAGGAGACTATACTCCGTCTGATAGAAGCGATATAATCAGTGGTTGATTTAAATCACAAACCCCATGTCAACTCATAACCCCTCTCCAGGAGAATCGGGATGCTCAAGGTTTCGCCCGTAGATCAGTGATGAATATAGTAGGGATCGTCGGTGCAGCCATCGATGGTTTCGCATGCGGGAGAGAAATAGAGCAATACCCATGTCGTTCCTTCATGGAATAACATCTATAATCCTGAGTCAAGAATATCGCTATGTTGATGTCGAGGTATCCGGAACTTGCCCGTTGAACTTTCATTGCCCTAAGCGCGATGGGGCACGGCTTGGCCTGATAAGTGGTTCGACTAAGTTGCGCCCGTCGATCCTCTCGCTCGTCTTACTTATTTTAGACCTTGGGCCGGGCTGATCTCCGGTCCTCATCTTGTGATTCCGGCTGTCACTGGCAGCTAAGATGCCATCTTTGTCTGGGCACATTCCAAGCCGAATCAACGTAACTCTGGTTTTCCTCTGATTCGGTCGGGCATCGGCCGATCCTAGCGGTGAGACTCCGAGCATAGCAGAGATTTCTCCTAGCGTCGAGGGCGGATCGGATTGGGTTACATCTGATAAGTGGATTGTAGATGTATATTCAGAACTGCAGAAACTCTTTTTACAATGGTCTGCATCTGCAACTTAAGTGGTCGATCGCTCCTACGTCAACATCCCTAGCTGGGATAGTTTAGCATTGCTTGACCAACGCCGACTCTTCATAAAGACAATGCTTGCTCGACAAGGATGCCCTTGGAAAGTACATACATTTGAGTCTAAAAAACAAATCCTTTGACATGTCTCTCTGTATCCAAATTCCACGCTCGTGCAATCAACTGGTTCACCCTGTCGCTGTCGGTGAAACCACCATAGGTGGCAAGCGCTCGGATTTTACGCTCTAGCTCCTCCCTGCATGCAGCGTCAGCATTATGATTTCTAGCAAGATTTCATACCCAAGGCAAGACTCTACCTTGACAGAGGAAGCTCGGGATCTCCCTTGGCAAACTCGACCGACTCGGTGAACTGCTGGCCAGACCGAGTAGTAACAATGACAGTTCCCTGCCACTTGCCCGGAAACCTACTATCAATTTCTGCATCATATTCCATACTGACTCGCTTCTGGAAATCCCGCAGAGAAGAATCACCCAGATCATCCTCGGTAAAATCCGTGATCATCGCCTGGCCCTTCTTAGCGGCAACGGCGAGAACAAGCCCCATGGAGAATTTGCTCTGATGCACCGTCTCGCCATCTCCACTCAGCCCCAGTACATTGAGGGCTGCCTGGTATGTTCGGGCCACGACAGAGTCTATATCGTCAAACGCCACGCCGTGCTTGTGCATAAGACTCAGTAATGCGTCAACGCTAGGGTGAGTGTGTCGGCATGACGCATTCCACTTAAAGCTAGATCGAAGAATGGCAAAATCCATTCCCAGATCCCAGTCGATAGCCTCGGGGTTGGGTGTGCCGGGTACTAAAGCAATTCCCATCGCCCGTGATCCTTCGAGGATATCCCGGGGACCTAGGAGACCATCACGAGCGGAATACGCCGCGAATATACCATCAAAACATGCTTTGCCGGTGTGCACCTGTTTGGAGTGTGTGGCGTCAATTAAAAACTGCCACAGACCCGCTGCTTGGGTGCCTGCAGTTCCCATGGAGGACAAGGTCTGTTCGGCGTCGAGTCGCAACAGATGGGCCACAGCAGCTGCGACACCCACCACTCCGCCCGTCGCCGTGGTATGAAAACGCTGCAAGGCTGAGAATGATTGTAGATTGCAGATTGTGTGGTCCGAAACCTACCTCATAATGACTTTTCCCTAGGTATTCACCCACGCGACACCCAACCTCATAGCCAACAACACACGCCGCGATGAATTCCTTACCGCTGGCATCAACCTCTTGCGCAAGGGCCAGAGCAGCGGGATATATCACAGTAGCCTGCACAGATTAGAAGTCGACCAGCACCCGAACCCTCGGGCCCAACGCCACTCACGGGGTGCATGATACTGCGATTGTGGAGATCATCTTGCTCAACCACATGAGAGGAAGCCCCATTGATCAAGCTCGCAAATGCCGGGCTCGTGGAGAACGTCAGAGCCCCATCCACTAGTTCGCTGTTTCCATTCGACGGTCCCATTTGAGCCGCGAAGCGCGCCATCGCCGCAACAGCGGGGTGGTGTCGGCCCGCGATCGTACAGCCTAACCAGTCCAGGAAGAAGTCTTTCGTCTTTTGGACTACATCCGGTGGAAGATCAATGAATTTCAGGTTGGCAGCCCATTCTGCTAGGTTCTCGGTTCTCGTTTTGCCGGGAGCTTGTGAGGCCGGTGACATTTTCAGTGCGGTTCCTTGGTGCCCGTCTAGCAAGATAGCCTTTACTGAATGTAGATGAAGTAGGGAGGTTCCTGCAGCACGATTCACTTCCGAGGTAACTCGGTTTAAGAAGGCGACTCGAGTGGTGGGGCAATTTATTGATCTCTAAGCAAGCGCAAATGAGGGGATGCAGGGTTTGAATTGTTCTATAGCCGATCCAATGGCGCTTGACGGGGTCAATCGTGGGGGTGGAGATATGTTGAAGGGATGTGTTGAACGAGTCCTAGTCCATGTCCTATGTACTTTTAAAAAGCTATTGGGTGTAATTAGCATGATCTTTCTTGCTCTCCAGCTTCTCCACCGCAGCGTATCGACCCATCCTTCTCAGCCAAGTCATCAGATCGAAAATGTCATCACTCAAGTCCTTCAGGTTGCCTTGGTACTTGAACGTGTACCCGAGGTCGTCCGTTGGCTTCATCTCATCACTATAGTGGATGTGACAAGGCGTGATACAGTAGTGATTCGTCTCATACGCGGCCAGTTTCGCACCGTGCGCTCCCGTCTGAACATGATACGCGGCACCTTCCACCACGGCATCGGGGCCATCTACCAGGGCAGGGTATTGTCCCCAGAGCTTGCATTTGAACCCCTTGATGTATGCGGGACGGAAGTCGGGATCGTCTTCTAGCCCAAGGATTTCCCGAACCATGGATGGATCAGTCAATGTGCCGTAGAAAAAGTAAACACCCGAAGGTGCTTTGGATGGATCTGCGACCGGCGGTAGATTGGTCGCTTGGAAGAAGACGTCGGGAGGTGCAGTTCTCAGCTTCAGAACATATTCCGAGACCTTGGAGCTTGGGTTTTCGGGTGGAGGAGGTGGAGGGGGCGGAGGCATGCCCGCTGCCCCGTTCTTTAGATTGGGATCTGACATGATGGAGGAGTTTTGTCGCCCGAGATGTTTCAAGGCAATAATATTCAGCCTGTCATGAAGGAGATCACGCTTCCTTATTTCCATTATATAAGCACCTTCAGGCCCGAGACAAGGACTGGCCATCGAGAGTTCCAGATAATGGGCTATGCACAGGCTGCGCTATGATGATCCAGTATTTTCAACCGCATCTGGTCGGTCCCAGCTCTCAACCTCCAGAGTCCGGACCCGACTCTCGATGTCCAAGATCCGTTGCTGCCAGTCCTTCTTCGCCTTCTCTTGCAGTTCCCAGATTGCCTTGAATTGCTCATACACAAAAGGCGGCAGTGCAGGCGTCTTCTGGTTCTTCTTATAGTCGTATATGACGATATCCTCGTGACACCGGGCTGCGGGGCGTTGCTTCGCTTCCGACAGGATCATGACCTGAAGCTGGAAAGCAGACTGCGAGAGGGACGATGATGGATCGTGGACAAGTTTCTGGTAGACAGTGATCTTGTCGGGGGATTTCATAGGCTGCCACGAATAGGTTAGTGAGTATGTCGGCAGAGTTGCACTCACACCTACGAATTTATAGTCGATTTTAATGCTGCGCAGGATAAGGCCGACTCCCCGAGAAGAGACCATACTGAGCCATTCCTTATGGTGGGCGGGATCAAAGTGCAATCCAATATTGCGAGTCCAGTTCACTCGGGCCGACTCTGCGTACCGAACGTAGGTTACGTTGTTGACATGTCCTGGTGGCTATTAGAACTGATAGACGGGATGGTGAGGCTCGTATTCATACCCTGCGACGGTCAGTATCGAGACAAGTATGGGTGCGATGAAACTCACCATCACATCCTATCAAGCATGAGTTTTCGGTTAGCTCGGCATAATGGTCGAGAGACGCAGAGATCCGTCATACCATCTCTCCCCACACCACATTATGTCGATACAAGCTCCGGCGCTTCTCATCCGTCAGGAACCCCTCACTGCCGGCGACTAGTTCCCGCCAATCGCGAGCCAATTGGTGTAGAATCTTTCCGCCCTCGTCAATTTGAGCCGGCTTGAGACCGAACATCATGCACCGCCCAATGCGTCGCTTCATCATGGTGAGCCATCGCGGGTCAATCGTGTGCGGACGTGCAAGGGGACGGTCAGGTGTCGCTTGGTGGACATTCTGTACAGGCACTGTAGTCGAAAGAAAGCGATTTGATGCAAATGGAATGCGAGGCAGCTGCCCTCGAACGGTCCGGGGTAACATGGCGGTGGTGCGGAGGAGATGGCTCGGACAACCGCGGCCAAATCACATTCCGAGCTTGGGCCACGCTCGGCTAGAATCGCGCAAGTAATTATTGACCTCGCGCGGATTTCATCGCAAGTCCCCGATTCCAGAGAGTGGATCTGGAAAGACGTGATCACCGATCCCGTCTGCAGGCCAGATTAAGACGGTGGCCTGCCGCTGTCGATTCAGATCTCCGCACGTCCGACGTCACCGATAATTGCCGAACTTCTCCTGCACGTCTACCTCAACCTCACCAGCACCGGTGCACAGGCTTGAGTGGCCCGACATGGTCAACCCCGAGCTGCGTCGGCAGGTCGTCCATGTCTACAAAGGTGAGCCGCCACACGGGCATGTCTGAGACAGCTTTGAGTCCTGACACTCGCAGAACTCCTCTTCCTAGGGCGTGAATATCCACTCGGCTATCAGTACTTCAGAGATCGACTGCATCGCGCATTCTCGGGCCAGGCGCATCTGCGTGACGACGAGCAGATTCGAAAAGGAATTGCCCGGGCGGAGTTTGTCAAGAAAGGTTCGACCCGTCACCCAATGCTGCAGTTCCATTGCTGACTGAGACTGGCAGAGGTCGAGGCACTGTAAGATCTACCCCGCTACAACGGAACACTGGATTAGGTTCATGGTGTCATTCTTCTATCTGTCCCTATACATGGTCATACATCATAGCATCATGCGAACATCCTCTCTCCACAAAGCGATTGCTGACACTTCCGCTGCAGGTACTACCTGAAGCGGTACCGGACACTGAAACAACGGTATGAGAGTACCTGATGCTCAATCTTGCCATGAGAATCTCCAGACCGTACACATCCTAGAAGCCAAGCAAAAACAATATACAAAAGAATATCACAAATTGGGGGTATCACCAATACGAAGCGCACTCAAGGATCCCTGCTTGCTTTTTTTTTTTTGCGCCGACCGAAACACCGGAATTGACTCGGGGTCTTATTTCTTGCGACCCCACCAAGCACTCACTTCGAGACACTCGCCACTGGCTAGGCCGCTCTTGTGGAGGAGGTCCGTGGTCATGGCTGCCCACCACCGGTCCCACTCGTCGCGGCCTTTGCCGCTGGCCTCGATGAGGATGGGTTCTAGCCCTTCGATCATCTGAATGACTGTGAGAAGGGCTGTTCGTCGGATGGTGCTCTGCTCGGCGGTCAATGCCTTGCGCGGACGACCTTTGGCATCCTTGCCTTGGCCTTCGCGCTCCCACCGAATGTCTCCGAGGGGGATGGCGATTCGCCGACTGTCCACATTTTCCAGCACGTCCACCTCGGAGTTGAATGACAAGCCAATGGTGGCGCACGGCAGCGCGGAGAGCTTGCGCTGGTCAAATGCCTTTTCGGCCCACGTGTTGTAGTCGACCAAGAATCGATTCTGAGCCTTGGTGAAGGGCGTGGCGGGCGAGAAGGTATATGTCGCGGTCGACTCCGCCAGCTCTTGGTCTTTGGTGGAAGTCTTCCGCGCGGGAGCCGGGTTTGGCAGCAGTGAACGAAACACCCAGTCCGAGTCCCAGACCTCCAAGATACCGCCCGACTTGAGCACGCGGAGCGGCTCTTCCAAGCCCGACGCCTGCTGTGCGGGGCTGGAGGGGCACATACCCGCATCCTTGATGAAGACCATATCAAAGTATCCGTCTGGAAAGGGCAGTCGATTCCGGCGCAGATCATGCCGCTTGAATTGCCAGTTCACGCCTTGCTTGCGCAGGTCGGGCGCAAGCGATACCAGGTCGATGCCGACAAAGGCCACGTTCGGGTGGCCGCGTCGCGCAAAGTACTCGTGACACAAGCCGGACCATAAGCCGGAACCGCAGGCGATCTCCAGGACGCGTTTTGGCGGGCGATTGGTCAACTGGGGATTGCAAAACGGGCCACCGAAGACGCGCAGTAACATCATGGTGCGCAGGCTCTGGCGGTGGATCTCGGGCACGTCGCAGGGAAGAGGATAGAGGTTTTCCGGGTCGCGGAGGTAGGTACGGTCGCCATAACGAGCCAAGGGATAGTTGGAATAATCCGTCAAGGAGCTCAGCGACGAAGACGAGGTGGCGGCAAAGGTCGAGCCGAGGGTTGAATGGATGTCGGAGCCAGAGGCGGCGCCGGCGCCCGTGAAGGAAACCGTGCCGGCCGTCATAATATCCATCTCCGGGTGAAGCTCAAACGCATTGGGATAATGTCGGTCGCATTCTGGGAACGTGTCGGTTTCATGAGAAAGACATGGTGTGTCCGGTGAATCTCGAATCCAAAGTGGCGCGACTCTCTCTCTCTCTCCCCCTCAAAGAAAAAAAAATTAAGTAAAGGTCACGAAGATCCAACGGGATCAAAGCGGGTTCGGAAATTATTCTTAGTGTAAGTCGGGCGCAAGTGAAGAAAATTTCGTTTCTCGGAGGGTCTGGCCCGTGGAGTATTAGGCAGCTTCAAATAAGGACCACGAGATCAATAAGACCAACAGGTCAAGTCAAGCCGAAGAAAAGAAAAATCGAGGGGAAGGGGATAAAAAAAGGACGACCGGGGGAGACAACCCCTGGATGTGGCATGGAAGCCGTATCCACTCGAGTCCAGAAGGGACGGATGCAGTAATTGTGTGTAGACTATCGACAGCTCATGGAATCGGGGCCGGGACCCAATGACAACCATGGCCGATCCCAATTGTAACTGAATAATTCCTTGTCCAAGGCTCTCTACTAACCGACTGGGGCAGGTGACTCAAATGGTTGACATCATGAGTGCCCGGGACACACAATCCCTGCAACGGAGTATAGCGTCTAGTACAGAGTGTCTACAATAATATTCAACCCTTCAGACCCTCCGGCACCGTTTAATCCTCGCATGGGGCGTGCGCCTTGACACGTGTGGAGGCACCGAGTACATTCGAAAAGTTAGAACCCTTGCTATTATTATATGTTTCTTTTTTGGGGGTTCTACGGAGTACATGGAGACCAGTTTTGCCCCTTCAACCCTCGTCTCCATACCCGTCTGAAGGATTGCGATGCATCAACAAAAGTACCCCGTCTCCTCAAGGTGTACGGCCTACTCCGTACTGTCCCAAATGTCGGGTTCTTGGGCCCAACTAAACAATAGCTGCGACTTGGCCTCCGCCTTGTCCATCTATCCGATACCAATTGGCGCCCCGTGCCCGACAATTCCCAGCCCCTCAGTTTCCGGCTGATTTCTCTGCTGCTTCGACGTGGCGCCCGGCCCTTGTTTTGCCCCCCGATGACGGGGCCGCCCGGTACCTGCAGACCCCATCCAGCGTGCGGATCTGCATCCTTGTCCGTGCATCCTTTAGATTTGTCAGATTCTTTGCTGGGACCGGAGTAGGGAGTATGGAAACTTTGTTGAAGCTTATGCACGGGGTCTTTTCTTCATAAATTACGCGAGTACTCCGTAGTACTTGGAGAGCTCGGAGTACTTGGAGAACTCGGACTGCTCCAATTGCTGCGTGCTTGTCCAGGGGTGGGTGGGGCATTGTGATCGACCAAACCAACGGGGACTCATACGCTCTGCATTTCTTCATCCTCAATTTTGGGTTGGGGTCAGGGTCAATAGTGCAGGGCGAAAGTTTGCAACATGCTGGTCGGGTTTAATGTTATGTGGGGGGATTTCTCCCTATATAAGACACCTAGAATCTCATCGCCGAAAAGATCTGGTGAGCTTCCAAGGTTTTTCTTTTGTTTTTCCTTTCTCTGTGTACAGAGTATATATAATGTGTAGGCCGGTGGCGATGGCTATCCCCGCGGTGTGTTTTCTATAACGCACCCCTCTTTGATATTGTATTCCAAGATGCAGCATTCAAATTTTATGATTGCTCCTAATAAAGCACCCCCTTCTGCCCGTTGGCAATCGCTGAGCTCGTCATTGATGCCCCCGACTACTCCGTTAGAAAAGAACTGTATCATGTCTCGCCTTATAGACCGTACTTGGAACTTGACCTAATCAACTTCAAGACCTCACAGACGCAATATCCATGGTTATGATTCCATCACATACGACACCTCACTTCATGCTCATGTCAGTCCATGAAAAGATCGTATTCTACCCTCTGGCATCCTTCCTGGTTGCGTTCCGGCTGGTCTTGGCATTACATCTGGACAGGTGATGTCACGTGAGGACACTCCCGCCTTCGATTGCAAACCGACCATCATGACTATCATCTCGATCCAAGCCGCTTCTTATCGATCCCCAGGTGATGATTGTGTGTCTCCCTCCATTCTGCTGCTTCCTACCGCTCCATTCCTTGATTCTAATGTCAATTTCTCCCAGTGATCACCGCGTCTGCGATCCTCCCGCGCTTCTTGACTCCTCCGCCCGCCCTCCGCTTTTAGGTACCACACCTGGTCCAACCTCCCCTCCGACCCCCCAGGCAGCCCCCCCATTGTGGCAGTAGGCGACTGACTGCCGCCTACCATCTTCCTCTTTGCAAAGGGGTGGTCCTGCCTTTGACCATATGTGGAAGAAGAGAAGAGACCGCATCCGATCCTCCACTCCTCTCCTCATCTCTTCCACCCCAACGCCTGCGCTGTCCACCTACCCCGCGGTTGACTGCCAGGGGCATCATTCTCGGTCTCGTCTGCCCCGTTAAATGGCAGATGGTACCTACAGGTTCCAGCAGCCTGGGGCCGGGCAGTTCTTCTTCCAAACACAACCGCAGCACACCAGACACCCAATTCCCAACGGGACCAATTCTCCAGGTCGCCTAAAGCTCAATCACGACACCCCTTCCCCTTCGAGATCGCCCACCGCGAACCAATCAACCGCTCTGAATTCCTTCGCCATGTATCAAGGTCATCAACAACATGTCATGATGAATGGCGGTCAGGCCCACCAGCGGTTTGGCATGCAGATCCCCCCGAAGTTCCAATCGCAAAACCACCATCCTCACCACGCCCAACAAGCACACCACCACAATCATCACGTTCAACCAACACACACCTTGACCACTCATCAACAGCACTTTTCCGCCGCCCTCGCCAACACCCCCCACTTCACTCCGAACCACCTCCAGAATGGTGCACCGACTGCGGTTGACGACGAATTGGATGATTCCGTCAGTGAACACTGGCAGGAGCAGCTCCAGCTCGCTGCTGAATCTCGCCAGGCCGGCATGCCCCACTACCATGCCCGGGTCATGGCACAGCATTCCAAGGGGATTCAACTCTTGCCGAGTCAGGTCGACTCCGCCGAAGGAGGACTCGATGCGCGCAACGGTACTGCGGGGAAAGCGGCTCCTCGGCAAGGCTGGAATGCGCTGGACTTTGGTGGACAAGGATTGCGCGCCATGTCGACGTCGTTGTTCCGCTACAGCTTCCTCGAAAAGTTGTATCTCAACCACAACAAGCTCAAGGCCCTCCCTACGGCAATTGGGCAACTGCGCAAGTTGTCACACTTGGACCTGTCGGGCAATGAGCTGACCGAGCTCCCGGAGGAGATTGGCATGTTGACCAATCTCAAGAAGCTTCTCCTATTCGACAATAACATTCGCAATCTCCCCTATGAGATGGGTTATCTTTATCGGCTGGATACACTGGGAATTGAGGGCAATCCGCTGAACGATATCTTGAAGAGTCAGGTCATGAAGGCTGGGACCAAGGCGCTGGTGAAGCACCTGAAGGAAGAAATGCCAGGTGAGACGAATATCTACCATTCTTCAATCATGTTATTAACACTAAGTAGTTCACATTCCCCCGCGCGATCGCGATTGGATCATCCTCGACGAAACCGCCAGCTCGACCAGCGGCCCCGCCGAGAAGATCACCGTCATCTCCTACAACACTTTGTGTGATTCCTCCGCCACCCAATCGCACTACGGCTATGCTCCATCCCGCGTCCTCTCTTGGGAGTTCCGCCGAGAACTCATCCTTAATGAATTACGATCCCACAGTTCCGACATTGTCTGTCTTCAGGAAGTCGACCAAGGCAGCTACAACAATTTCTTCCGAGAGCAACTCGCCTACAATGACTACAAGGGTGTGTATTGGCCACGTGGACGTGCCATGGGTATGCAGGAAGACGATGCCAAGACCGTCGATGGATGTGCTACTTTCTTCAAGGGAAGCAAGTACATCCTGTTGGATAAGCAAGTCATCAACTTTGGCCAGACTGCCGTCCGTCGGCCCGACGCCAAGGGACAGGATGATATCTATAACCGTCTGTGGCAGAAAGATCACATTGCGGTCGTCATCTTCTTGGAGAACCGGCAAACCGGGGCACGATTCATGGTGGTGAATGCCCATCTGTACTGGGATCCGGCCTTCAAGGATGTCAAGTTGATTCAGACCGCCATCCTGATGGAAGAGATTACGAGACTGTCGGGCAACTACGCCAAATGGCCCGCGTGCACGGACAAGACCGCATTCCGCTTCGCCGAGGCAGAAGGCGAGAACGCGCCGGTCGTGGAGCCCGCTCCGTCCATGGAGTATTCCAGCGGTGACCAAATTCCGTTCCTCATGTGCGGTGACTTCAACTCCTCGCCCGGTTCAGCTGCTTATGAATTGATCGCCAACGGCGAACTTCCTAAGCGGCACCCTGACCTTGGCGAGCGTCTGTACGGTAACCTCAGTTCTATCGGCATGACGCACCCGTTCCAGTTGAAGTCAGCCTACGGCTCCATGGGAGAACTGTCGTTCACCAACTACACCCCAGATTTCAAGGACATTCTTGATTACATCTGGTACTCGTCCAATACGCTCCGGGTGTCGGCGCTGCTGGGCGAGGTGGACGCGGACTACCTTCGACGGGTACCCGGGTTCCCGAACTTTCATTTTCCGAGTGATCATGTCGCATTGTTTGCGGAGTTTACCATTAAAGGGAAAAAGGGTAAGGTTGTGGAGGCGGACTTTGGCCCGCAACGGCACTGAGGTCGGGAGCATTTGATTTCGAGATGGGTGTTTAGTTGCTGGGTTATGTCTTCGTTTTTTTTTTTTTCTCTTGTCTCCTTTTCTTCTCTTTTTTCTACCTTGTTATCTCGGAATCTCTGGGTGGTGGGTACAGCCTGCTGTCTTTGCCTGTTACATCGTCTACTATCTTTCTCTGTTGTGTTTCTTTTCCGTGATTATGAAGCTTTCATGTGCTTTTGATTTCCTTGTCCGAGTTCCTTGGAAGTAGTCCCGGCGTGGCAGTGTCGCTTTTGTTTTCTTGTTGGGTTTGATTTCTCGCTTTCATCTCGCCTAATCTCTAACGTCATCTGAGACCTTCATGATGCCCAGGTTCGGTGTTCGGGTGGACCGGTGGCTGAGGTTGCTCTTCTCTGGCGACGGGGGTTGATCTGTATGTCTGCCATGCCGAGTGAATAGAGTCTCGTTCAATGTGTCCGAGTAGATGGGATCCGTAGAGCGCTTTGTGCGTTTGTAGTTCCGAGTCCAGACGAGCTTACGGGCAGGGAAGAATCACCGCGGCGGTGTCTTACTCTTATGGTGGTAGATCTATCACTTGCAAGCTGAGCTAGTTGGGACAAAGATTCGACAACGATGACCTGATCGAGTGAATGTGAGAAATTTTGATATAGTACAGGGTCTTAGTTGAAATTAATGTACAATAGTATGATGCAGATCACTGTTGACGGTCTTCGATGCGTCGCCAGATCCCAACGAAGCCACCACCCATTGTGCGGAGGCCGACCTTGGGCCGACAAACCATGACGGGCTCTTCTTCCTTGGCTTCTTCAACGGGGAAGTCTAAGGTCGGGCCATCCGTCGAGGCAGAATCATCGGCTTCGGATGTCTCCGTCTCGGATGAGACCCAGGATGATGGATCAGCGCCAGACTTCTTCGTTGCAAGACGGACATCCCACTGCCGGCCGCTGGTTAAACCGATCCCCAGCTCAACTACCCTCTCCTGGACGAAAGGAAGCCGAAGTCGACGAATGAGCTGGACACAGTCGCCGATCTGAGTGATGCTCGGCATAAAGACCACGAGGATGCCATCGCGTCGCATGATGGGCGCAACGTGCGGGATGCGGGCATGCGCAGATGGCATGTCGAGGATGACATGAGACAGAAAGGGCTCCGGTGAGCGCGATCCAGTCAACGAAGCCAATACACCGGTTGAGGCCCGTCGCTTGCATTGCTCGGTGATCCAGTCCTCCACTCGCCCGACGTAGAAGTCAACATCACCGGCATACATGCCGCGACGGAAACCTCGCACGTTCTTCTCGGCCAGCGCGGAGAACGTGCCCGACACGTCCACGGTGTGAATGACGGCGTTGCGCCGGGCCCGCCATCCATCCCATTCTTGTTGCGCCGGGCCGTCCGGTTCCTTTCTATCGACTTTCTCCGGGTTCTCGCCCGGTCTCGTGGTCCTCTCCTCTAGGTATTGGATCTGCGAACGAGGAGGTTGTGGTGGCGGAGTTGTGTTTGCGGCATGGATTGCGCGCGCCAAGTGCAAGGTCAAAGAGCCATGGCCAGTTCCAGATTCAAGGATTTCCAAGGGAGGTTGTGTCTCGTCCGTCGCGGGAGTATTGGGGTGGATGTCGAGGAGGGATACGATCAAGTTGCCGTCATGTGAATAGATCTGCTGACGTCAGGGATGTATCGCGATTGAATGGCGCTGCACATACCGGCGTGACAAGCCGAGGAGTCAACGCGACATATTCCTCTAGCGTTGGAAGACTCAGGCGCATCTCAGGCCCTGTCGAGAGTCAGTCGCATCCACCGGCCTCGATCCTCGCAGCGACCTACCTTTATGTGCCGGGATGGCATCCCTGACCCGACTCCCAATGATGCGATCATGTTCGAGGTATCCTCGGCGCAGATGGATCTTCTCGCCTCTCTTCAATGGCTTGCTTAATGTGGGCTGCTTGGTATGCAAGACGACGCGGTCGCCCTCTGCGCGGATTAGCTTGCAACCCACGGTTCGAGAGACATGAGACATACCGCGGAAGATGGAAAAGTTGGCATCGATCGATCTCGCCTGCGCCGAGGGCGAGATCAAGCCCAGCGCACGACGCAGCGACAGCATCAATCGAGCCATCGCGGTCACTCCAGGGTTTAAAATGCCCAGAACAGGAAACAGGAAAACTCGCGGGACCCACCGACGCTCACCGAGGACCCCTCGTCTGGGCCTTGTCTGGCCTTGTCTTGACTCACCTTCTCGAGACCATCACCTGCTGTACAGAATCACCATGGCTACGCTTCCTTACATCAAGACTCAGCCGAAGCTGATCTTCTTCACCGACTTCGACGGTACTATCACCGTCGACGACAGTGAGTGCCGCCGCGACTTGGTTACGTCCGATGCTTATATGGATTGCAGGCAATGACTTCATGGTGCGTCGCTTGGATTATGTTTTGAGCGCCGCTAATCTTGACAGATCGATAACCTCGGTTTTGGCGGCGACAGGCGTCGCACGTTGAACAAGGAGGTGCTCGAGGAACGCCTGGGCTTCCGGTACACCCCAATCCAGGGTCCTCGACAATCGCAGGTGCTGACCCTTTCCTAGTGATGCCTTTCGCGAGATGCTTGGGAGCATCAAGACCCCGTACGACCAGTGCATCGAGACCCTGCTGAAGAACATGAAGCTCGACCCCTTTTTCGAGAAGTTCTACTACTGGGCCAAGGAGAACAACGTCCCCATCGTCATTCTGTCCTCCGGAATGAAGCCCATCATCAGCGCCCTGCTCGAGCGATTCCTGGGCCACACGCCTGCCGAGCACTTGACCATTGTGTCCAACGACGTGACGAGTCGGGATGGCAAGGATATCAACAGCGAGGGTGGCTGGCAGATCACGTATCACGATGAGAGGTGAGTACCGGGGATGGTCCCGCTGTGGCTGCATGTTTGGCAATCCATGCTGACCCTCTCAGTCACTTTGGCCATGACAAGTCCCTGGAGATTAAGCCGTACGCTGCGTTGCCCGAGGGCCAGCGTCCAATACTGCTGTATGCTGGCGATGGCGTGTCCGACCTGTCGGCCGCTGCTGAGACCAACCTCCTGTTTGCCAAACAGGGCAAAGGTGAGTGTTATTCCGGGAGGTCTCCTTTCATCTGCTGACGGGTCAGTAGATCTGGTGACGTTCTGTGAGCGCCGCGGCATGCCCTACACCACCTTCGAGAACTGGTCCACCATTCTCTCGACCACGCAGGATATCCTCAGCGGCAAGGTGTCGCCCAGTGATGTGGCCAAGTAAATAATGGACATAGAGCGTAGAAGTAGGAATAGATGAAGATCACGTTCAGAAGTCCCAGTGACCGCCTTCCCGGTCCAAGCGTGGCCTCGAACTTCCCCCCCCCCAAAACATCCTTCGCCCCAGCCCTGCCCCCGTGTTTTCTCGGGCTTCTGGCTTTTCGCTTTTCGCTCCTGTTCGTCGCAGGTGGCATCATGCAACTGCGCGCTGTTCAGCCTTTCCCAACCTTCCTGCCAGGCTGAGATCAACGCTCATCATGGCTCGCCGGCTTGTACGACTCCTTAAACTCGCTCCACCGGGTGCTTTTGACTGACCCTGACTCGCGCTAGGTTCGCGCCGGCATACAGCTGGGTTTATTCGCAGCATTAGTCCTACTCCTAGTCGTCTTCCTCGATAATCGATTCAGCGTTCTACCGACCTCCATCCATGGCCACCTCCCTATGCACTACTCTGGCTTCGTGATCACCGACGTCACCGTCACGAAATGCTCCTCGATCAATCCCTTTTCCAACTGCAAGTTAGACCCCGAAGCCTGGCACCGCGTCGACAAAGATCTGTATTTGCGGTCGGGCTGGACCTCGACCGCCTATATTCAATTCCAACGCAAGAAGGAGGAGGAATTGGGTCCGGATGACAAGGTCGTCATCGACCTCAAAATCAGCCGCCTCACTCCGGTCACGGAAAATGTCGGTAAGGGCGACACAGATGTATGGGAGCAGCGAGCGGGTGGGATCTGGCTGAAACGGACGGCTTCGCGTCATGCCAGCGACTCGGGCAAGGCGGTCACCTATATTGATGTGCTCTTTGGAGCTGATGCTGTGGACCCCCGCCTCAACTGGGAGGTCAAAGATACTCCATTGCTGCTGGATTCTACGACGGAGCGTCTCGAGACTCGTCTCAGTATTCGCCGCGGAAATCCCACCAAACAAAGAAAACCCGTCCCTCGTATCAACGATAATGGGAAGTTCAAGGTAATGCAGTTGGCCGATATTCATCTGAGCACCGGTCTGGGTACCTGCCGAGACCCCGTGCCAGCCGAGTCGGTGCCCGGGCAGAAGTGCGAAGCCGATCCCCGGACCTTGGAGTTTGTTGAGCGGCTTCTCGACGAAGAAAAGCCCGATATGGTCATCTTTAGTGGCGATCAGGTGAATGGCGAGACTGCCCCCGATGCACAGAGCGCGCTATTCAAGTCTGTGAAGCTCGTGGTCGACCGCAAAATTCCCTACGCTGCCATCTTTGGCAATCACGATGACGAAGGCGATCTCAACCGAGAACAGCTGATGGCCGTGTACGAGGAGCTACCATACTCGCTATCAGCAGCCGGCCCCGAAGATATTGATGGGGTCGGTAATTACATTGTCGAGGTTCTTGACCGCGGCAAAAGTACCCACTCTGCCCTTACTTTCTATCTCCTTGATACACATTCATACTCCCCTGACGAACGTCAATTCCGAGGCTACGACTGGATCAAGCCGAGTCAAACTCGCTGGTTCAAGAATACGGCACAGAGTCTCCGAAGAAAACACCGCGAGTACTCTCACATCCACATGAATCTGGCCTTTATCCACATCCCACTTCCTGAATACCGGTCTTCTGGGAAATACTGGAAGGGCCAATGGCCCGAAGTACCTACAGCTCCTGGATTCAATTCTGGATTCAAGGACGCCCTCGAAGAAGAGGGTGTATTGTTCGTCAGCTGCGGACAGTAAGTCACCACCTTCCTTGGAATCTTCTCATACTGACTTTCTAGTGACCATGCCAACGACTATTGTATGCTGGAGAAAGACGCCGCCGACAAACCCTCGCTGTGGATGTGCTACGGCGGCGGTGCTGGTCTGGGCGGCTACGGGGGCTACAACGACTACGTCCGCCGCATCCGCTTCTTTGAATTTGACATGGGCCCCGGTCGTGTCACAACCTACAAACGTTTGGAATGGGGCCAGACCGAATCCCGACTCGATGAGATGGTGATTGTCGACGGTGGCGCTGTCAAAGGCCCCGCTGATGCATCCTAAACATTTTGGCCGTTGTTGCATGGGTCTTTTATTCTGTACATATAGCATTTCCATTCGGGGCGCCATGGGCGCCATGGGCGCCATCTAGTGAATATTCATTCTGCGTTGTCCGACTGTTAATATGGATTTCTGGGGTGTATTGAAAGCTGGGTATGATCTTGCTCGAGATCTCGCGCGTGTAGTCGCATAGGCTGCTGCTCTCCCAGCTGCCTCGTTCAGCTCCATGCGTCGTGTGTACTTTTGAAGTGTATGGTATCAAGGACTGTTTAGTGTATCAATACTGCGTAGGATGTCAGTGCAGATCGTTTCCTGGTGATTGTATAGATCCCGGTCACGTGCATCCCCACATTCAACTCCCGGCATGAGCCGCGACTTCTCATCTCCAATACTCACGTCATGGCCACTCCACTACGTACGGCTCCCTGGCGCACTTGCCAAAGCCTCGCCCGTCAAAGGCTCCGAGTGCAGAGCTCCCGAAACATCTCTACCTCGCACAGTCTCCGCTCCAGCAATCCACTCCGCTCTCAACCCGGGCGGCCCAAGGACGATGTTGCGAAATACCGAAAGTCCATGACTTTCTCGGCGGCCGGAATTGTGGCCTGCTCACTGGCTATGTACAGTGTGATTAAGATGGATGTCTTCGGACTCGAGGCATTGGATGCGAAGGACAAGGGCGCCACCAACGAGTTCTCGGCTACACAATCCAATACGACGAAGCTGGATGGGCCGCAAGGGTTCCCCAGCACCGGGGGTCCTTCTGTGATCCCATTGCAAGGGAATGACATCTCCGAGCAGATCGAAACTGGCAATAGTACGGTGCCATACTTCCCCACGACAATTCGCCTCCCCTCGACCGCAGAGCCACCCAGCAAAGAAAACGGCGACGAACTCTCCACGGCCGGAGGCGATGAATACCAGCTTCTGGGCCTCGGCATCCGCACTGTGTCTTTCCTGTCTATCCAAGTCTACGTCGTCGGTCTGTATGTCGCCAAGGCCGATATCACCGAGCTGCAGCAGCGACTTGTCCGCACCGCAGTCCACCCGCCCTCCGACGATGCTGGCGCTATCTCCGGCGCTGGCGCCAACGCCGCGACATCCCTCGTTCCGCCGGAGCGTCAACAACTCAAGGAGCTTCTTCTGGACCCGCAGCACGGCGATGCCGCCTGGACATCCTTGATCAAGGAAAATGGCATTCGGACCGCCTTCCGCATCGTCCCGACCCGCAACACGGACTTTATGCACCTGCGCGATGGCTGGGTGCGAGGCATCACGGCCCGCGCGCAGGCGAAGAAGCCCCAACCGGGGACCGCCGAGCAAGGCGAGTTCCAGGACGCGGAGTTCGGGACTGCGATGAACGATTTCAAGGGTGTGTTTGGCGGTGGCCAGCGCAAGAACGTGCCCAAGGGCCAAACCTTGATCCTGCTCCGCAACGCCCACGGCGCGTTGGATGCGCTGTTCCAGGCTGACCCGGCGCAGCCGATGCGGTGGATGGGCCGCGTCGACGATGAGCGGGTCAGCCGCTTAGTCTGGTTGAACTATCTCGCCGGCAAGACGGTTTCCAGCGAAGGTGCGCGAAAGAGTATCGTTGACGGCTTGATGACTATTGTCGAGCGACCCGTTGGCACGGTCGTGCAGCGCATCGTTTAAGTCCGGTCTTGTCTGTTCTACTTTGTACTACCATCTACATCCACGTCTGAATTCTATGCATTGCTTGTAGCGAGTCGAGACAGCCCCCTTTTCTTCTTCACTCTGATACGTGAGGCGTGTAGATTTATGTACCGTGCTCTATAGTCTATCCCTTACAGAGCCCCAGCACTCTTGAGCAGCTGGGGAAGCTGGCCCTTCAGACCCTGGAGATCGGAGTTTCCACCGATATGCTTCTGAGCAATGAAGACGTTGGGGACGGTGCGCTGGCCAGAGATTTCCTCAAGTGCGTTCTGAATAGCAGAGCCATCGTCTAGCAAAAGAAAAATACCGTTAGCTATGGTTCCGAAAGCAATGTGCTCATGCCGAGGTAAAACACCGCGCATGAGCGCGCAACCTTGAATTAACCGTGGGCTTACGTACCGATCTCGTCGAGCTCCAGCAGAGTGAACTTGGCGTTGTTGGCCTCCAGCAATTTCTTGGTGGAGCTGCAGTAGGGGCAGTACGACTTGGAGAAGACGACGACGGCGTTCTCGTCGATGAGGGCTTGAGCCTTGGTCTTGGCGGCGGACATGGCGGCGGGCGAGGGGGGCGCAAAGAGGCCGATGAAGCGCTTGAAGATGAACGAAATGGTGGGCGAGGAGAGGGTAAAGAAACCGAGGTGGTCTCTTTAGTATGATGGGATCGAGAGGGGTGGAAGAAGGTGGGCTTCGGGATTTGTTGCTGGGACTCGATTCGGTCGTGATGATGTCAGGTGATGGGGCGCTTTGTCAGCGTGGAGCAGCACGCAATTACGAAGTATATACGGAGTGATTGGTCGCCACATCGCGAACTCGCGTAGTGGACTTAGGAAGGGTCAAGATATTGTTCTTATCTTTTGATTCATTGGCTAGAATAATGTACCAAACAGGATGGAAACAATAAGAAGTGAACGCTTGCGAGGCTTGGGAATATGGCAGAAGTGGCAGGCAGATAGAAGGCCAAAGTAAAGATGGTGGCAGAGAACAGAGACACGAATGGAAGTGAAATATACTTCATGGGGTCCACGATCGCTCGACGGAGGGCTTTTTTGTCTCCATGCTGGAAGAGAAATGTTGGTCAGAGAAAGGGAATGAAAGGGTGAGTTCAGAAGGCTGCCATGCTCCGGAGGGAAAGAAAACCGCATTAAAATGATTTCGAAGATGACGAGTCAAAGCAAGAGCCTCGAGTTATTGGAAACAAATGAGGCCGACAAGACACCACCAAGAGGCGCGGAGGATGGAAGATGAGAAAAGTTGCAAGAGAAAGGAGATAGGCTGGTGCAGTAATCAAGGTATCTCGGTGTCAGATAGAATGGGGCAATGGAACGGAGAAATGAAAGGAAAAGACAAAAAAAGGAACGTTCATCACATAACAATACAGCACCCACAACCCTTCTCCTTGGGCGGCTTTTCCTGGGCAGAAACCACCGGGGGTTCCAGTTGGGGTTCGGCGTCAGGCCCAGCGGAGGGGTATCCTGCACCTTGGGCATCGTGCTGTAGCCAGTGCTTGTGTTCGGCCGCGGAGGTTCCGGGCTCTTTGGGGGCTTCGGGGGCTCCTCGACTTGCAGAGGCTCGTCCCCCTTGGGCGGAACGGGAGGGGTATCATTCGGATGGACGGCGAGAGGAGCGAAATCCCGGTCGTATGCGGTGGGCGTCCGGCCTTCCTTCTCCCACTGCTCTTGTTGCATCTTCTTGGCGAGCGTGGGCAGCATCTGCTGGTCGGGCGGTAGACGGGGATCCGGCTTGTACATCGTTGCCAACCACGGCGGGTCTCCTTCAGGCCGGTTCACAGCGGTCGTAGGCCGGCTCTCGCCCGATCGAGTAGTCGGACGCTGGTTGTTATTGCCGGACACAGCCCGCGACCTCGCCGTCGAGGCCTTTCGGTTGTTGGGTGGCGCGGAGGTCTTGCGGTTGGTCGACCCCGTGTTCTTGGCTGGAGTTTTCTTCGATGGCGTATTTTGCGTAGTGCTGACACCGCGGCTACCCGGTCGACTTCCAGGCGAAGGAGTTGAGAGTTCCGCATCATCGTGAGCGGGTTCGCTGGCTCTGCGGCCCCGGGCAGCCTCGTCGTCTTCCCATTCATTTGTCGCCGCGCGGCTTCGGGGCCCGCGAGAATCACGTCCCGGCAGAATAGGCGCCGGACTTGCCGTCGAAATGGGTATTCGCGAAGAGCTCTTTCGTAGAGCCGGGTTTCCGTAAAAGCTGGCGGCTGCTTCGTCCGCCGCGATTTCTTCCGGTCGACGAAGATCCCAATGTTTCCGTTCATCATCCTCCTCGGGCTCATGATTTGGCCGGCCCTCCTCTCGAACTTCCGGCCATGGTTCCGAGTGTTCTGCGTTGGGCGAAGTGACTGCAGTCCCACTCTGGTGGGAATCATGACTCCGGCCACGCCCCGCACTCGACTTGCTCTCTCCTCTCATGCGCCGCTGGAAGAGAATGGCGGCCTGGTGAAGTTCTTCGCTCTCGATTTTCGCCAATTTGTCCCGATGAATCCATTGCTCGGCACGTGTGGGCTGGAGGTCCGGTATCTGCTCTCCTTGTTCCTCGTCAGGCTCTCGACGAGCCGGCTGGTCCGTCTCCCGCGCGTTGCTCAGGTCATTGCCATATCGGTTCAAGCTCTGATCTCGTCGACCTCGGTTGGAGGCGAGGTAGGGGGAATCGTGGCCATGGACATTGCGGGAGACGGACGAGCTCCGGGAGCCGTTGGAGTTGCGCTTCCGAGTCGATCTCGCACGGACCGAACTCGAATCGTGGGAGGTCCGAGGCTTGGAGGAATGCTGGGTACCCTAAGAATCGATATGAGTAAAACGAATTTTTCCATCCTCACCTTCCCACCAATCGTGCCGAACTCCTGGGAAGGGAGAAAACCACTTACGTCGTTGCCGATGGGCACCGAGAACTCCCACTGGGAATTATCCACACCCCCGGAGGGCAGGGCATCGGTCGAATACGCCGTGGCGACACCCGCCATTCCCAAGGGTTTGTGGGGGGTGTTCGAGGAGGGGGCGCCGCGACGAAGGCCAGGCCAGCTGGAACCCGCTTCACAGTGGTGCCAGCAATGGAGGCAGAGAGTCTATGTTTCGCTGGGTCCAGGGGTGATGTTTCGATCAAGCCATCCCAGACGATGGCCCTTCACGGAGTGGGAGGTGAATGGAGGCGGATGGGCTCGTAAGGGGGTCCCGCACGCCGCAGTGGGGGGGGACCGAAAGAAGTAAATTGTAAATACACTGCAGGGGGTGGAGTTTGGAAATGCAGCAGGCAGTGTGCGCTGCGTCGTTCGTGGGAGGGTTTCAGGTCCCCCGTCGCGAACCACGGATGGGAAGCGTGGGCGAGGATGGATCCGTGGAAATCGAGCGGAGCAGAGTCTCTGCCTTGGAAAGGAGGAAGGTCGAGTGGATTTCAGCTCCACGAAGGACAAGAAAAGAGAGAGGGAGAAAACGAGTGGGGGATATAGGAAAGAGAGAAGGAGAAGGGAAAAGGCCTCGAACTCCCTGGGGTCCGCATCCACTCGTCCCGACATCATGGACGAGATTAAATAGTCGCGGCGATTTTTCGCCCACCATTGCAGCCCTGCAGGTTTCGATCGGTGTATAGAGCAGCGCTAATTCTTTTCATTTTCCCCGTCTATATTTGATATACTACATACAGGCCATTGCAACCCGGTGCGTTCCAATTGGGGCCGTGCGTCGCCCCTGAACCGAGTTGATCACCAGATCCGCTATGGATCGACTCGAGATACGGAGTAAAAGAGCACCCGTTCCTCCCCACGCCCACAAAAACTGTCTGCGCGGTTTGACACCTTTGACACCCTTGACAGGCTGTCGTGCGGCCTGAGCGGTTGATATATCACGTCTGCCGATCTCTTCCGTGACAGGTCTCGTGGGAAATTCCATCTATTCCACGTCTATGTGTGTACGGACAGCCTTGTGTACATTTCCACTCCATGCGACATTATCTGTCAACCTCATCCAACCGATTCAAATTGGCCTGTGCCTCCTTGATCAGCGCCTTGCGCGCATTGCGGATAGTCTCGACCCCGTCGGGTTCAATCCCGTCGGCCTTCAACATAATCTGCGCCAGGATAGTCTCGCTCAGCTTCTTATATTCAAACTCCCGCTTCTTGGGTTCGGTCGGCGGGTTGGCCACATAGTCATCAACCAGGGGAACCAGCTCCTGTTGGAAATATCCAGCCAGAGCAGTCACCTGCTCCATCGCGTTGGCTAGGAGTTTCAGATTGGGGGCAGGCGGCGGCAGGCCCGAGGGCGAGGCCGACGGCCGCGGTGGAGTGCTGGAGGGGGAACCTCCAATGTATCCTGGGTCCGGCCCTTGCCCTTCTTGCTTCCCTTCTTCTTCCGGCCGCTCTTCTTCTTGCCGCTGCCTTCTTCCGGGTGGGGCGATGTCGGCTCTCCGTCTGCCCGTGACGACGAGGAGTCCGGTCGCCGCTGCTCACCCGCGTCGGAAAGATCACTCGGGGTGTTGGCGCCCACCTCGGAGACCACACACAGCACCTCCGAATGCTGCTTGAGTCCTTGCTCCTTACATGTGTGGGAATCATGTTTGAGCAGCTGGCCCTTGTATAACAACCGAATCTGTTTTGTGCTCTGGGCCCCCGTTGTGGCTGCTGCCTCTTGCCGGAGGTCGCCCACGGTCAGGACACCGTCGTCGATGGCATATGCACGGAAACGTAGTGGGTAGACGGTCCCGCGGTGTCGGAGGCAGATGACATCGGGCTCGGTTTCGTCCGCATTTCCGTCGTATTGAGTCTCGAAGCGCGGCGCATTGGATTTCTCGTAGCGAGGAGCGTTGGACGGCGGGTCCACGATATCATCCGGGGTGATATAGCTAAAATCCTCGTCGCTGACGTGTGGGGCAGCCGAGTAGTTGGGCGAACGGCGCCACAGGTTGGAAAGGGGGTTACCCCAGCTCATGGCGGCAACGGTGAGCAGGCAGACAAAGATAGCCGCGCAGAGGGCAGTGGGCTGGTCGTCGGCGTCGAATGGTAGGGCGCGCGCAACCGAGCGAAAGGACGTAGCGGGCACGCTAAGAACCGGGTCCAATCGAGGGCGGAGCGAGTGGAGGAACTCAGGCAGGTTATCGATGACGTGGTCGAGGTAGACGGTGGCCTTCTCGCCCAATGTGGACTGAGCGAGGGGCGATGGCAGGAGAGTCATGGGTCTCTCAGGGAGGGGCAGGACCGGAGAGGTAGTCGAGTCGTGTCCTCATGCCGAGTCCGAAAGAGGCTTATAAGGCGGAGAGTCCTTCATTTTTTTTGCCATCGCGTTGTGTGTCCTTTTGCCCCCATTCTTCTGCCTGCTGCTGTGCCATTTGGATTTGGATCTCGGTGGAATCTGAACGATTATGTTCGAATTCCTAATGAGGAGTCAACGGGTGCCTGGTGCTCGCGGAGTTGCTTGTGCGAGCGGGGGTTTCATGCCTGAGGCAGAACTGAAGTGCACATCTCGATCTCGAACGATACCGGGGCTCCTCGTTGCTATTGCTTTAAGTCTGGTTCAGTGATGTGTTTCTCTGGGGCCTGAGTGCAAGTCGATGGAATAATAAATGACTAAGATTGTAATCCTCTATTTTCAGGAAATACTCTACCCCAGCCCAGCCGAATAGATTGAAGGGACGAACGGCTGTATATCTCGTCGAATGGTGCCATAGAACACTACAGGACTTCCAGAGACATTCCACGTATGAAAAGAGATTAATTTTATATATCGGCTATCTGATCGACTTCAGTCTGGTAGTATTCGAATATATCTAAGATTGATCGATTTGTCTCCGTGCAAGTCGACTGAGGGGGTTAGAATAGAGATAAAAAAAACTGGCATACTCAGTCTACTAAGAGAAACGATAGAAACAACAAAAAAATGTTCAGGAAGAGAAAAAAATGCATGCCCCCATCCAGGATCGAACTGGAGACCTCGGGATGGCGATTCTGTGACCAGAAACGTCATATAAGAATATGAGACCCACGTGATAACCAACTACACCATAGAGGCTTGCTTGGGTCATCCCGGGAAAAAAGTGCATTGTGACCCAACTTCAATACCCAGGTTCCCATTGCCTTAATCGGGACTCTTGGTTACAGAAAGAAGCCATGCCCGATTCATCCCTCATTCGCCATAAAAGCTTAGGTAAACCAGTCTACACGCTAGATTTTCGTCTATAAGCGCCAGGTACTTTCTAAAATATTTGATCAGCATCTTAGTCTTTTGCATTATCTGATTGCCCAAGGTCCTACCAAGATGAATACATCCACACTGGCTACAGTACCTAGTTGCAAGATACTCGGTGTGTTTCAAGAAACATGTTGAAGCCAAACTTGTCTCGGGTCTGGCCAAGACCCGGGGCGGGTGAGATCTATATTCCAGTGCTGGACCTCAGCACAGTGTAAAGACCGGATTACAGGCATTCAGAACGGGTTATGAAGGCATCTCAGCCAATCGGGCACTCCGGATGGAGAACCCGATCCGACGGCGTTTGACCATTTTCCAGAGTTGCGGGGGAAAAGCCGGGGCGAGCGGGGAGAATTGCTTTTTAGCCGGTATGCTGGCCCGGAGTAGCCCACCCCGCAGTCTTTCGATCGCATGGAAATTCTAATCGCCATCCCATATGCTTGTGCCCACTATTTCGGGGAGTACATGTGTGTATATATATATATACACACATGTACTCCCCGGAGGTACCCAGAGAAAACCTAGCCAACTCGAATCAGGACGATATCATAGTTCATGCCATTGGAAGGAAATCATCTACGAACCTGGAATAACATGCATATTCGGTATCTGCTAAATGATACTCGGCGATGGACTTACGCGACCCGATCATGTTGGATCCTTGGCCCTGAAACACAGGAGTGCTTAATACCGGCATTCGACCTACTTTGTTTGGCTACATTAGGAGATGGCATAGCTCTCTGCGCTGTTCTCCCTGGCCCTGGAAAGGAGCCCTTGTTGTGTTAAATCGCGCATAAAACGAAGGTTTATCAGAAGACAATTTACGAAACACCCAGTCAAATGAGCGGGAAATAATCACAAAACAAGGATCAATTCTATTGCCCCTATTTATCAAAACCAATAATCAAGAAAATACACAAGAATCAATGCTATGAGGCCATGTTCTTACCTGTTACTGCTTTTTCGCCCTTGAGAGCGAGCAGCTGCAGAATGCCAACCCCCTACAAGTGAACCTCTCCAAAGACCAGATTTGAAAAGTGAAGCAAATTAGGAACTGATACCCCAGGGAGCAGAGCCTCTGATCTGGCATGTAAGCATGTGGCGTTACGTCATGAGTCCACCTGGAGGGAAATTCTGCCCGGTGCACGGAGCCATGACACGAGGGCAAGTGTCGGCGAAAACGGCTGATCGGCCTTATCCCGCGCGATTTTCTTCAGACCCCGCAAATGTACCATGCATTTATCCCGATGTTGTCATGCTGGGCCCAACTACCAATGAGGACGATCGAAACAAGAAGAGACAGATATACATCTAAAGTATATAAACCAATTGCCATTCTTTCGATTTGCTGCATTTTGTGTCATTTGATATAACCCCACCCCGGCAGCTAATCTGCCTAGAAATATATGCGAAATTGTTCCTTTCTCAGTCTTGTACTTCGATTAGTGGCGCCACGAAACCACCATGGCGCTGGAAAACTACGCCAAAAACCTCTCTAACAAGGCTGAGCACGCGGGGAACGCGTCCACCGAGCATGATGAGGGTATCATTGCAGCGCCCGGTTTCTTGAAATCGGTCTCCTATGGATCAGGAGGAATTCGCGACCTTGTCGGATCAGGATATGCCCTCGGAGCGGCGATTCTAGCGTCCATGGGTGGCTTCTCCATGGGTTATGACATGGACGTGATTAGTATCATCAACGTGATGGATCAGTTCCACAAGCAATACCCACTGGCAGAAACAGACTTTGGAAAGGAGCTCATGACAGCGATTCTCTTGTTGGGCGCATTTATTGGTTGTCTTTTCATGCCGTACATGGCTGACAGGTACTCCCGGAAATGGGCATTGACAATTGTGGTCATTTTATTCGACATTGGCGCCAGTCTTCAAACCGCTGCACCTGACTATGCGTGTCTCGTGTGGGGACGTTTTATCGGTGGTCTTGGGGTGGGCACTCTTGCCATGGTAACGTCTCCAATTCTCTTTTTTGACCACGATATCGGATCACTTACAGAAGATGTCTCTCCCAGGGCGCACCTCTTTACATCTCTGAGATTTCTCCTCCCAATCTTCGAGGAACTCTATTGGTGTTGGAGTCGATCTCCATAGGACTGGGTTGCGTGGTCGCCTACTTTATCACCTTTGGAACCAGGCACATGCCCGGAGAAGCATCCTTTCGACTCCCCTTCGGTCTTCAAATGGTCACCGCAACGATACTAGGCGCTGGGATCCACTTTTTTCCATACTCACCCCGCTGGCTTGCTCTGGTGAACCGCCCCGAGGACTGTCTCCAGAGTCTCACAAAACTGAGGGGGCTGCCCAGCTCTGACGAGCGGATCCAAGCCGAGTTCCATGGAATCATGTCGGAGATGACCTTCCAAAATCTCGCACAACAAAAGCAACACCCCGGGGCCAGTGGATTGAAGCTTGAACTGATGTTATGGTCGGATCTTTTTCGGAAGAAGTACTGGCGACGAACAGCAATTGGGACAGGTGTTGCTTTCTTCCAGCAGTTTTCAGGGATTAATGCTTTCATTTACTATGCCCCAACCCTGTTTACGTCGGTGAGTACCTCAGAGCGATGGCCCTTGAAGTCGAGTCAAATGATGGATCTAACAATTCGGACTCCTACAGCTCGGACAAACGCCAGAGATGTCAAAGATCCTATCCGGTGTTTTCAACATCATCCAAATGGTAGCTGCCATCGTTTGCTTTCTGGTGATCGAAAAAGTCGGCCGACGTCCTCTGGCGATCTGGGGCGGATTTGGAATGTCAGCAACGTATATCATAATTGCTGTTCTCTCGGCTTTATATGGTAAGAGCTGGACTTCTCATGCGGCAGCGGGATGGGGCTGTGTTGCCATGGCATTTTTGTTCATCGGAATATACGGCCTCAGTTATGCGCCACTGGGCTGGGCTTTGCCTTCAGAGGTATTTTCGACCACTACTCGCTCGAAGGGCGTTGCTTTGTCAACGTGTATGATCTGGCTCGCCGACTTTGTTGTTGGAATCTCGACGCCTTCTATGCTATCGAACATTACTTACGGAACATATATCTTCTTTGCAGCGATGTGCTTTTTGGCCGGACTGTGGGCGTTCTTCCTGCTACCGGAGACAAGTGGGAAGACTCTCGAAGAGCTGGATGAGGTCTTTGGGGATACAAGTGGACAGGACGAGAGAGATTTGGTGGGAGCAGCGGTCAATTTCTCTCGTAGTGGGACAGTCATGTAGATGGAGAATTTACCCTTGCACAGAATAGCAAAGCATATATTGTACCTGTCAATGAATGGATTTTCAAAATCGGGTCCTCGGCAACCCACGGCACTAACCAAAGGTTGAAATTTGTTACCAAAAAATGATTTTCTTGTTCCAGATGAGCCAGATATGTTCATTAAGGTCGAAATAGACACCCGCAAAACTTATACCCCCAATGAACAGCCACCATAGACAAAGTAAATCTTTTTTCATATGTTTCCATTTCACGTACGCTAGGTTCGAAATTTTTTATATAGACTCAGGAACTGCCACGAACCTTGGCGGGATGGTTGGAAATGGCGCGGGAACATGGCTGAAACATTAAAAATTTTCAGTCTCCCAAGCAAAGCCTCTATGGTGTAGTTGGTTATCACGTGGGTCTCATATTCTTATATGACGTTTCTGGTCACAGAATCGCCATCCCGAGGTCTCCAGTTCGATCCTGGATGGGGGCATGCTTACTTTTTTGGCGGGTGCCAGGCCAATTTTTGCTGTTATTCCAGTTGGAAAGATACTTTTTGATCCTCTACTAAGCAAGTCCGGCTCAATTTGAATCCCTGATATCACGAGGTTTACATATGTGTGAATATCGAATTTCGACTGCCTCGGTGTACTGGGGATTTAAAGGCAGTACCACACCGCCTTGCCGATGAAATAACTTTCGTTTCTGCGTCAAACTTTAAACCTTATTTGCCTTGCTGGGAGTACAAGATGTGTATGACTATTATGGCTAAACTTAAATTAAACCACAGCGCGAAAATATCTCCGGGGCACTGACCAAGTGTAGAGACTCCACTTTTATCCCTAGTCATCCGACAACATAGGAAACGCGAGCCAATAGCATACATAATATGAGCCAAGGGTTAAAGTTGAGCTGGTGGATTCCAGGTGAGCCGAGGAAGGTCTATAGCGAAGCCAAGTACAACCTGAAGACGCACTCAAGTGCAATAAGAGCCTGTGGAATAGAATCTGTAGACTTCCCAAGCGTACTGGTTGACGAGTAGACTTCTTGCCTGGAAAAATCATGCCCTATTTATGCCCCCGGCGTTACCTGACAGCACTTATTGCAGTAAATTGAGGCAACAAATAGATGTGTCAGATGCTTATAGATATGCGATGAAAGCAGTGGCGGTGAAAAACTGGACCAGACAATAGAGAATACCTGCTGGGGAATTAGGAGACCAGAAGAATACGTGAAAACCCTACCTATTCTACGTAATAGGGCAACGGGGAATGGAATTTTGACTCTAGATATAATAATAAGATACTCATCCAATCTCAAGTTCTACTTCCTACAGCCGTGACAATTGTAAGTTATACAGTTAACATAAATTATCCTTATTACAGAAACTCTAGCTAAGAAGAGAATCATAGACCATTCAAAAGCATCCTTAGGTCCACCGACTCTTATACATCTGTGCGGAAAGGGTTGGATCGTGGGAAATGGGGGGTTTTCACTTCTTCAGACGCATCCTCCTGGACCACAAGGACCTCGGTGATCTTATGAATGACCGTACTATCCAAGATATACTCCTGGCTAGAATGACGACTTCTATTCTCTGCGGAGGGCCCTGGGGAGGGCCCTGGGGTTGAGGTAGCGAATAGCGAGGCGTCAAGCGAGCGATGTTTGAGCGGAATGGACTGCTTCTGCTGAGGCGTGTGATGGGAGCGTGTGTACGCAGAAATCTTGCGAGAGTGATTGAGGACAGCCGCGTACGACTGTCGAAGGCTGGGTAAGGTGGCACAGATGACGATGATGTACATCTAGATGAAAATTTTAGTTCGAGATCACATCGATAGGATTTCGTTCACTTTTCCATACCTCAATCCTAGATATTGTCAGCTATGGTCATTTGAAGTCTGGAGGTAAATAACTCACGTATACCAAAGTGTAATATCAACCCAGGACGCTGTTGCTGATTAGTGAAAGGGTCCATTAACGTCCGAAAAACTTACCTGTAATATCGGAATGCACGGGCATATCTTTCAGAAGAATGCATTTCACAAGGGTGGCCGCGGCGGCACTGTCTAGTCAGTGTTAATTGCTTTGAGAGGCAATCGAAAGGTACATACAAAACACCCGCTCCCATAACAGCCACAATGGTGATCTTGACCTTGAGGGGAATCTGGATGCGCCAAAAGATATAGGCCGGGAAGACGGCGAGGGCGATGTCGTTGAAGGCGTTGAAGGCCGCCTGAGATGTGGCTACAATCAGCTGGAACTCCAAGCTGAAGCAAGAGCCCTCGACTTTGGTATTCCAGATTTTTTCAGCAGGCCGACAGAATCCGATTACGGCAATGATGCAGAGAGTATTCCATGCAACCGAGGCCACCGTTAGGATGTATAGGAACCATCGACGTGCCCGGGTTGCCGATTGACCCATCAGCCGTAACAAAAAGATGGTTGCGCTGATTTTACCAGCAGTCGTACTGATAATGGAGAAATTGGGCGCAATGACAGTGTACTTGAAGGCCAGAATCTTGCGATCGGGATCGGTGATCTCTTTCGCATGGCGTCCGAGGCCGTACGAAACAGCAGTCTGCACCAACGCAGAGCACACCAGGGCACTGACCAGAGACAGAGTGATGAAAACATCATCCCAACCGGCACGGCCCCGAGCCACCAGTCTTGAGAACAGTCGCATGCTGACGACCACCAGGGTCACGGTGCCCAGCACCCACGAGACAGCGGTGATGCTCACTTGATCTGAATTCATCGTGGCCATGCTTCATCTTCGACGGGCACCGGGGATGATATACCCAACCATTCTTGTATGACCTGAAATTGCCAAGCTTGTTCGAGAAGTATTGCCCTGATCAGCAGCCACAGGGGCATCTATCATCTGTCATGAAACGGCCGATCCACCCGGGATCGCGGAAACTTTGCGATGAATGAGAGGATTCTGGGATTTGGAACAATCTCGGCATGGTATATGATAGGTCTCCCAGTCTCTAATTCTGATGCAAGCTGGGCCTTGGTGGATCCACTATCGAGAATGGGGCCCGAGGATCTCCGGCTGAAGCGTAAGTATGGGGTAAGAAGTATATCTCGGAGTTAATCGTCACCGGATTCAAGGTGATGATTAAACCATCATTATTTGAACGATTCAAAAACACCACATTCTTCATGAAGAAGTATTGTCTGATGGAAAGAGTGAACCAGATAGCAGATGATCGTCGTTTACTCCAGACCTCCGGCGCTAAAAATCCGGCTTTGAGACCGGAGGAATCCTGGCGCTGCCAATTCTCACTTAGACTTTGACCAGGATCGTGAGATCCACGGTGGGGATGACAGCTGTGGAAGTTCGACCCGTTGAAAAGAAGATCGCGAGGGGACTTCGTATCGCTAACAAGGCTGAACGTGCAACTCCTTTCGATTATTTCCCACTCTTCTTTACCGGGGTTTCCGCCATAGAATATATCCCTGACATCCTGAACGCCATGACAATAGCGCTATCATCCGAGGCTCTGGATCGGATCCAGGGCCAAGTCACCGATTCGCTGCAGGCATTCAAGGACCAAAATCAAGAGGCGGACCGCCTGGCAGCCTTGAAGGCCGCGCAAGAATTGACAAATTCATTGCGCAAGCCCCAAGATGCCGTTTATCACCTTGCCTATTCGGTAATGAGCCTCTGAAGGGAGAATGGATGGTGACTGACTGGCGACAGCCGACACAAGCCATGTGTGTGCGCATTGCCGTGGACCTGGAGATTTTCACTACTCTGACTGAGCGCAATGGGCCTGTGTCGCTGGAGGAACTAGCAGCCGTGAAGAAAGCCAGTCCAATCCTGGCCGGTAGGTGTTCCTCTCGAGAGGACCTGAATCGATCAATGCTGATGGATTCGAATAGAACGAGTGCTGCGCATCCTGGCGGGAATCGGATACGTCGAAGAAGCCGGCACTCGCGTTTATACCCCGACGATTATGACCCGTACGATGACCGATCGGCTGAGCATTTCCGTGATCAAGTTCATTTTCGACGTCGGCATGCCCACTTTGGCCAAGGTGCCCGAGTTCCTGCGCATCAGTAACTTCGAGAACCCCGAGGGCGGGACCGTGGGTGCGATGCCATATGCCGAGGGTTTTGACGAGACAATTTGGACCTGGCTTCCCCGCCACCCGGAGAAGCTTGATGGCTGCAACACATTTATGGAGGCCGACCGGGGTTCACGGCCTAGCTGGCTTGAGTGGTTCCCGACGGCGGAGCGTTTGTTGATGGGAGCTCAAGTCCAATCCAATGAGGATGTGCTTATGGTGGACGTGGCTGGTGGTCGTGGCCACGACCTGGCAGCATTTGCCCAGCGCTTCCCGGATGCAACGGGACGCCTGGTTCTGGAAGACTTGCCCCATGTGCTGGAAGAAAGCACGGTGGATAATTCTCGCATTGAGAAGATTCCATTCGATTTGTTCAAGCCACAGCCTATCCAGGGTAAGTGATCTCATGCTAAAAGAAGCATCCCATTGCTCATATGACATCCAGGTGCCCGCGTCTATTACATGAAGTTTATCCTCCACGATTGGTCTGACGAGGAGAACCACACCATCCTCACCCAGCTGGCCGGTGCAATGACCAAGGGCTACTCGAAACTGGTCATTGAGTTCGTGCTGACGGATCGTGACTGTGCGATGTTGCAAGCCATGTGGGATTGGGAGATGATGATTTTCTGCAACAGCATGGAGCGATCACAGACTCAATGGACTCGCTTGTTGGAAAAGGCCGGCTTCCAGGTCACCAAGTTCTGGGCTCCACCCGGCGATGGACAAGGTATTATCGAGGCTGGGCTGAAGGAGTAAGCCATGGCCTCGGTTTTAACCCTTTGCCTATCCATATGTTGTGGGCAGGCAAGGTCATACTCCTCCATGCTACCCATGATCATGAGAATAATGAGAAATGTTTTATGATCTGGCTCTATTACGCTGCTATAGGGAAGCTCTAGCTTTGAAACCTGTAGAATGCTTAGCATCAAGATCGGCTATTTCTGACGTCGTTCTAGACCATGGGAAGTACCCTTACGGAGTATACAAGGACGAGACTCATGATCGCCTTTTGATTATCCGACCCACCCCCTATTCTAAATTAGCTGATCAACTAATTGACTAGTGGCGTGGCGATATCAATTCCCGGGTCCAGATCCCCAGCCTTACTACGGAGTAATAGGCAGAAACGTAATTCCTGTTCCCGATTTCCATTTCTTTCCCTATAGGCTTATTGTCCGCGTCACTAAACAGATGCCATATACTCCGTAGATGTCATAGCATATCCCTCTTAGATCAATACCAAGCCACCGAGAGACAGAAGACAACATTGGAATGACAACCAATCAAACCACCATCTCTAGAATCTCGAGTACCTGACTCTTTTCTCTCAGTGGGATCGGGTTTGTTTGGCACCACCGATCATGCAGACTATTTTCTGCAAGCCCATCCAGCTTGTCGCGGCCCACGCCGACATCACGCAGCGACCGAGGCATGCCAAGGTCACAGAACACCGCATCAAGAATGTCGCCCAGATCCGAAGTCTTCAAATTGATCGAGTCACCTCGCAGCACCTCCGACACGACGGGGTCGCGAATGAGGAATTCCCGCACGCGGGCCTGGCGTTCAATATTGGCCTTGTACTTTGCATTGAACTTGCAGACGGCTGGTAGAAGAATGCAGCTCGTTTCACCGTGCCCGACACCTAGAGGACCAAGCTGATGGATCTTAGTACCGGACGGGATATTGCGGCGTCTATGCGGCAAGGGTCAAGAATACATACCTGGTGTCCAATGCCGTGGCTGGCGCCGAGCTCGACAGAGCCGCTCGTGCAAGCTGCCATGGCATCCACGGACCCAAGTTGACACCGAAGGTGTGCATCCCAATCGGTCCGACTCTTCTTGCATTGTAACAAGCCCGGGACGAGGAGGCCCAATGCTTGTTCCGCCAGCGCGTCGGATTCCGGGGTCACGCCCACGACAGCACACAGCGTTTCCACGCAGTGATCAACAGCACGAATACCCGTACTGAGCCAAATCGAATCCGGTGTCTGTCCCACTAGCTCCGGATCGAGGATAATGAGCTCCGGCCCTCGGAGTGGTGCCTGGAAGCTGTATTTGCGGCGGGACTGGTCCTCGGTTCCGCCCGCGAAATTGGAGTACTCCCCAGCAGACAGAGAGGTTGGGATAGAGATAATTGGCACCGTAGGAGCGTTGATCTGGCTGCGTTTATTGGGTCCCTGCGCGAGAGTTTCGAGCTCGGATGCGGTGCGGACGTCGTTTGCGAGAGCCTGGACGGTTAAACAATGGACAAAAGTAAAAGATAGCAGAGTTCAACACCATACCAATGCGATTATCTTCGCGGCATCGGTCAAACTGCCCGCGCCCAGGGTGAGAAGAAGATCGGCTTGAACATCACGAGCCTCATGGACAATCTCCAATACCTCCGACCACAGCGTATGGCTCTGCATTCCAACACGACGACCGACAACCTTGTCCGAGCCCAGCGCAGACGTCAATTCATCCAATGCTCGTGTATTGCGAGCCAATGATCCCGAACAGATCACGTACACCCGCGCGGCGCCAAATGTCTCGGCAACATGACGAGCTGCGGCGATTGGAAATGCCACGCCGTGCGAGAGCAAGGGACGATCACGACCAGCAAACGCCGGACGAACGGTTTCGCTGGACATACTTGCGATTTCTGGACCAGGGTGAGTTCTTGCCAGGGGAATAGATCGAGATTAAATCATACCGAGTCTCCCCACATTCTCATGTGGGGCCATGTGGGTTCCGCATCTATGATGAACGTGGACTGCTGGAAAGTTGATGTTGACGATCTCGATTATTTGGATTGATTTAGGACCAATTTCTGCTGCGATTTTGTTCCGAATATGCCAAAAACCTACAGTGAAGATACACGGCGGACCTCACTTGCCACAACCTCCTCCAAGCTCGCGACCTTCGGTTCTCCAATCAACCCGTTGGCCCGCTGGTCATACAGAGTGCCTCCTTCAGTCCAGATCCGGCGCAGCGTCAGAACAGTTGCCGCGCCATTCCCGGCTTCCCACGCAGAAGCCTCCAGTTCTCGAAGCCGAGCCAGAGGGGTATGCGACACGGAAGACCATTGACCAGTCTGACGCTCGAATTCCGCCTGAATCTCGTTCGGGCTGGTCGTGAACGAATTGACACATAGCGGCCGGTTGCGAGTTTCAGGAGTGGCATTCAAAAGTGTGTATAACACCAAGGTACCAACACTAACCAGCACAGTCAGCTCAACCCAGAGGCAGAAACTCCCGAGACTTACTCTTTCATGGTCGTCAGGCTAACCTTCTCCGTCCCCTTGTCGCCCAGGAGAACAGCCCTGCGCCCCTGCACATCCCAACCGCCCGCCTCCTCCAGCCCGGGCAGAAGATGGAGATACATCTCGGCAAACGGACCCGTGACCACATATGAGTACTCCAGATCCTGGCGGGAGGTTTCATTCTCGAGAAAAGCCCGCACTTTGAGTTTCTGTTGATGCGGCTTCTCATGCGCTGAGGCCGGGCCGTACGCAATATCCGTGCCATACTCCGATGGCAAGAACCATTTAACACTGGGGCTTGCAGCCGCCAGACGGATCAGTGGGATCTGCTGTGCGAGTGCATTGCGGCCGAGTGCGGAGATGACCGTGTCAATGCCTGTCCCGGTCATTTTATCATCTGGCCCCACCACAAGTAGGAGATACGTACCCTCGTAAGATGCCGTGACAGCACTCTCATCCTCAAGATCACCCACAATAATCTCTACATTGTGCTGCTTGAGTTTGTCGAGATAGGCGGCCTTTGTTGCTGCGGTGCACGCCGAGGTAAAGATGGCTACACGACCGAACTTGTCACGCGCAGAGACAATGGCATCGACAATGAATGAGCCAATCTGGCCCGTGGCACCGAAAAGAAGCAGATTCGACATTTTGATTGTCAATGACAGAGAGGAATGGAGAAGGAATGGGGAAATATAGCAACCTCGGATCTAGAAATGTGGGGGCGCTGGGCTGCTTATCAATCCATCGCGTCATGCGTGGGATACATCCCGCGTTGCTTCTATCTATACTCGGGAAGACTTCAATCCGCCATTCTCCCTGGTGTCTGGGTTGGCGAGTCAAGAGACAAGTTCCTCTGAACCACTTGTATTTCCAAGGCAATAACAAGCTCAGACCGGTAAAAAGAGTCCAAGTATAAACTTCACCCATGAAATGCCAAATATCAAGCATCCCTATACATCGCCAAACGTATCCGGCAGCAAAATCCTTGAGAACAATTACGAAACATTCATTCAGTCACTAGCATCAGAATCACATGGCCAAGAGGAACCGGGAACACGCGCCGCGGATATAGAATAAAACCCGAACTCTACTGGAAGAACTTGCGCACGCGTTCCTGGCTGTCTGGGCTCACGCCGGCCAGGATCTGTTCGGGGTTCAGGCCGGTGGCCGCCACCAACCGCTTGGCCGACTCGGCGACCCGAGCAGCGGTTTGACCTTGCACTGTCCCGGCTTCGAGAGCCTGCACGATGAATCCAAACACGCGGTCCGCCTTGGAGAAAACCGCCGGGTTTTGCCTAAAGAGGTCAGGGGGGTGATTCTCATCGAGCAGGAGGGAAGATACATACTGGTCAATCAATTGGACAATAAATGAGTAGGCATAAGGCGCGGCCTCCTCGTCAAAGGTGATGGGCAAGGTCTCGAGCCAGTTGGTCGCAACTTCTTGAGCGCCTTGCACCTTGGACGCGTTGAAGTGAAGAATCTTGGCAATACTGGCGGAAGCGTTCTCCGTAGCGAAGACGTGCTCTTCGGTGCGCGACTGGGGGTGCTGTGTCACTTGGAAGAGACTAGGGATGCTGAGTGCCACAAAGTCGGCCCAGGCAGCACCACCCTTCTGTGCGGCGACACCAACACCGTAGGCCGCCGCCTGGCGATTGGCAGCGTTGTCGTCTTGCAAGCCGGCAGCCAGGGGTTGCATAATGTGATCCTTGAACGCCCACGACTCCTCACCGCAGAACTCGAGCACATCGTCCATGATGCAAAGCGCCCATTGCCGCTGGGTCGGGTCCTGGCTGGTGATAAAGTTGTCGTAGAACTGCATCAGCTGCTGCCACGCGGGCAGGAAAGTGGTGCCCTGATTCTTGAAAATGGTGTGGAAAGCCTTGTTCATGTCGCTGAGCAAATTCTGGTCGTCCTCAACGGCATACTCATATTCCAAGTTCTCCTCATCACCTTCCTCGAGCTCAGCTTGCTCCTCCAGTCGCTGTTTCACGCGCATTTGGTAATCCTCGAGAGTGGACTTGGCGGAGGTAACAAATGCCTGTAGGTGCTGAGGGGTGAGGCTGTTGCGACCAACGACTTCAACCGATTCATAGAAGCATTGGTACATCTCGGCCAAGGTGTCAACAGTAGGCTCAGCGCTCAGGACCTCGATGATCTTTTCAGCCACCTTGTTCCACATGTCACCGAAGCCAGGCGATTGATTGCCGTGTGCTTTCTTGAAGGAGTTGAGGAGCTGCGGGATCAGCTTGGCGGCCGAAACACGAACAGGGTCGTGGAAGAAGAAAGCAAGACCGGGAACAGCGATCTTCTCCATGGTCTCTAAGACATAGGGCTCGAAAGCTTCTTCCAGGATCTGTGCGTAGATGGTAATCAACTCAATGGCGGTGTTTTTGTCCTCTAGAGCACTGGTCTTGATGCCAATAACCTTGCCCTTGAGCGGGACCAGCTCCCACCCTTCATCGTGCTCCACTTGTTCAATCTGATCGTCATCATCCAACAGCTGGATATCGGCCTTGGCGGCGGCGACCGTCAGCAGAGGAGGCATGACACCCGGCAGGTAGGGAACGAAATCGCGGCCCAAGACACGGCACATACGGCCCCAGCAGTGGAGAAGGTACTGCGACTGAGGGTCATCAGCGTCGGTGATGTTCTGTTGAATGTGACCCAGGATCTGAACCAAATTCAACGCATCCTGACCCATTCTCTCCTTGCCAACAGCCAGAGCGATCAGAGTAGCACACTCCATGGCCTTGGCACGCAACAGACGGTACTCTTTGCCTTGCTCTTCTTTCAGAACATTCAGCAACAGCGGCATCAGATTCTCATAGTACTGGCCGAAAGCAGTCTCGGCGGAGTCCGCAATGGTAGCAATGGTGGACAAGGCCTGCTCCTGGAGGTAGCGCTTGGGGCTACGCAAGAGGTCCAACAGCCGGCTCAGCAGGTCCTCCAGGTAAGGCTCCAGGATGCTACGCTCGGCCTCCTCGCAGAAGTTAACCAGAGCAGCAGCGGCATGGGACTGAACACGAGGTTCCGGGCAGCTGAGGACAGGAATGATATTGTTCAAGACAGTACCATGGTATTTCTCCTGCATGGTTCCGGCAAAATCCGTGCTCATCTGGCCGAGGGCATTGCAACCAGCGTAACGAACACGCGGGTGGGGATCGCGCAGAGCGGGGACAACCAGTGCAAGGACCTGCTCAAGCTCACCGACCATCAAATCACGGCAACCCTCCGAGATGGCAGAGATGGCCATCAAAGCCGCGTGACGGTCCCGCCAGGCCTGGGAAGACATCATACGAGGGATCCACATAAACGCAGGCTGCAGAATGGCCTGGCCGCCGAGTTTGTTGGCCAAGCGGTCCATACATTGCTCACCAGCGATGTGGTTGAGATCGCTCTCTTCGGGTTCAAGCTGGACAGGTCAGCGGTTTTCTTGCAATATAATATTAGAGCAAACCCACATCCTCGGACGCATTCCACTCCTCGGCATCGTCATCATCGGCGCCAACGTCAGTCATGAGACTCAAACATTGTGTGACCATCTCTTGGGCAAATTCGGACTCCTTCTTGCACATGTTGGGGGCATAGTCCGCAAATGTAGCCATCAATTCCAAAGCGTTCTGACGAACCTGGTCGCTGAGCTCCTTGTCACCGACGACACTGATGCTGAACTTGACCAAGTCGCCGAATGCACTCTTGAACATCTTCGGGTTTATCTCAGCCAGCTCGATCAGGGCCAGGAAGGCAGCTGACAATTCATCACTTTCGCTGGATTCTTTGAGAGGAGGCAGGATGTGAAGCAGATCCGGCGTAACGGTGAAGAACTGAGATTGAGATTTCTTGGGAATGGAGCGGAACATCGCAGCGAAAGCCTCCATGGCCGCAATTCGTACCTTATTATGGTTAGCTCTGAGTATAGTATGGGCCATAGCCGGTTCAGCACGATTGTTGCTCAACATACAGCAATGTTGTCATCCTTGAAGCCCTTGGTAAAAACACCCAACACGGCCTGCTCGTGTTGCTTCTCAATGATGCTGGGGGTGGTGGTAAAGATACGGAAAGCCGTTTCCCGCAGTCCAGAATCAGGCGACTGGCTAGCTTGGAAAAGAACCTGAAGCAGTTCGGACCATTGGTCACCTTCACGACAGTCAGCCAGATTCGGATTTCTTTGGATGGTCGCGTACCGTCGTCAGAGTATTGCCGGGCGATCTCTGCCACCGCATCGCCGACTTTCTTCTGAACGTCGACAACAGACTCGGTGGTCAGACATGCCACCAACTTCTCTCGAATAGCCACCCGCTGTTCGGCAGACAGGCTCAAGAAGACCTCCTTGGCCTCACCGGTGGCTGGGTCCTTGCGAGTCTTGGTTGCGATTCTTCGGAAGAGTACGGCGGAGAAAGCACGCGTCTATTCAAACATTCAGCATTAGCAACTGTTTGATGGTCAATGAGAGCAAGTCTTTTCCGGTCTCGTGTCGTGCCCACTTGCCCCCTTGACTCAGTTGTCACTCACTAATGTGTCCTCAGCACCAGCAATCTGCTCTGCCAGGCCCATTAACAGGATCTCCGGCTTATTCTGCACCCAATCATTGTTCAGCTGGTCCTCGGCTTGGGATCGGACGGTGTTGTCGGGTGTGCCTAGGGCGCGCAGCAGCTGGGACAGCGCCGCGTGGACCTCGGGAGGCAGCAGGGACATGATAGGTGATGTCTGTTCCCAAGATCCAACAGAAGCGCCCAGATCGTGAAGACCCTGGTAGTGGGATGTTGTAGTGGGGGTAAGAGAGGGGGGAGGAAGGGAAGGAGTTTTGTTTTTGGTGGGGCGGAGAGGAGGGAAAAAAAGATTAGGGGATTGATATGCGATAGCGGTCACCCATTTGTACGGGCGCAATGGTACAACACAACAATGGAACTCGGTCTATTCTTGACAATATCTATCCGAATATTTGCATTGAAGGCTTTAAGGCCACGATTGTACTGAACAGCGCTGTCTGGACGCAACGTAATATTGATAATTAGAAGGGGGTATGCACGGTAAGTTGCGCAGGAGCAAGGTTGATGAAGGAGAGGAAGAGGGTGAGAAGTAGGGGAGAAAAAAGGTAAAAAATGCCTAACGGCCGCTGGGACGGCTGAGAATGAAAACACCGGCAATGACCGCAGCCAGGGTCACAATGGCACCGGGCAGGAGCAGATCATTTGGGACACCGGCAATGAGCTGCTCTTCGGGAGAGTGGGAATGAGAGCGGGAGCGAGACTGCGAGAAGGATTGCCGTGGCTGGGCTTTGTCCACCGGAGACGCCACGGACTGTTCCTCTGCCTGGTTCTCCTCGGCCGGAATGACAGGGGTCGCGGGCTTCACCGGCTGAGGCTCAACGGGAGCGGGAACGGGGGGCTGGGCCGGGTCATGCACGAACAAATCCACCTTATCACGACGGGTTCGCTGGGCCAGGCTAATAGCATCAAGCATGTCCTGGTCCGTGGTGATAGAGACGGTATCCCCCTCGTTGTCCATGTAGCTGAGAGCGTAGCCAGTGTTGCTCAGACGGCCCTCCTCGACCACGGCCTCGCCACCAACAGCCTCAAGCTCGCCGCCGAGCTTGGCGGTGACCTGCGCGACGAGCTCAGTCACGCCAGCCGTTGTCAGCACATTGACCCTATGCACTCGGCCGCTGGGTGCCTTGAACTTGAATGGGAACGGGGCATCCGGGGCAGGTTGGTGATGGTGCGATGCAACCTCGGAATGTTCTTCGCCATTGTGAGATGCAGACTCGTTGGGAAGAACGCTGTTATCATAACCAGACCGATTCAAGTCCGGGCTCATCACCGAGCGGTGTGGCGTGTGCGGCTGCTGACTCCCAGAAACCATCGAGTCCGACTCGTGGTCCATAGAGAGCCAGAATTTGTTCCATGCGGGCCCCTCATCATCGGCGGTTGACATCGTGTTGATCTAAAAAGGTGAGCTACAGTCGAAAGGTTTACATGGACAAAGCCTACCTGTTCCAGCGTAGCATAGGTGAGCTTTAGCACGTCGACCATGCCAACAATCTCACCGCCCTCGTTCATGACGGGGAGGTTGAGGTAATGTCCGTCGTGCATCTTGCGAAGAGCAGCTTGGATACTCATGTCGGACGGGGCAAAATCGGGGTGGGGGGTCATAACGCGGACCACGCTGCAAGTTGCCGGGTCAAGGCCAGGGGCAATGACACGCAGCACGATATCTTTGCTAGTGAAGATACCGGTGATGGAGCCTTGGTCTTGCACAAGCAGAGCCGTAGTGTGATGCTCCTTCATCATCGCAGCAGCGTCCTTCACTGTAGTGCGAACCGAGACGGTCACCGGGGGCATGCCGTCGAGTACAGTCTCCAAAGTCGGACCGGACATCTTCTGACGGAGGGCCTCCACATACTGAATGACCTGCTGGGGCTGGCTCGAGCCGAGTTCCGTCTGAACACCTTCCAGTGCATCGTACAACTTGCGAGACGAGCTGTAAGCCCGCTCTAGCTTCTCCATCGCGTCGTAGAAGCACTTTGTGATATCAAGCACACCTGAAATGTCCTGATTTTCGTCCATGACCGGCAGATGTCTAAAGCCCTTGCGAACCATGAGGTCAAGGGCATCGGTGGCACTGGTATCCGTCCGAGCGCAGAGAGGATTCTTCGTCATGATCTCGGCCACGGTAACCTCGCGGGCCTTCATGCCGATGCCAATCACACGGAAAGCCAGATCCTTGGCCGTGAAGATACCGGCAATGCGCTCGTCATCGTCCGTCACCAGGACACAGTCCTCTCGCTTCGCGGCCATCAGCTGGGCAGCCTCGGCGATGCTCATCGACGGTTTGATCTGGAGGGCCTGGCTAGGCTTCAAGGCGAGGACGGTGCCCGGCGGGGCTTTGCGAGAACGGCTGGCCTTGTTCGGGTTGTGCCTCTTTTTGTTGAGGTCGGCCTCCATCTTTCGTCGAATAGCCTGGCCATAGTTAGCCAACCGGTGGATTCACTTGAGCTTATCTACCAACCTCATCACGCTTCGACTGGTTCTGGCGTTGCCTACTGCTAGCAGCGCTCATGGTGCCACTTCCAATGTCACTGGACGGAGTATGGTGTGTGTTATGAGAAGCAGAAGATTCTGGGCGATCGGGACGGGGCCGAGGGATGTGGGAGCCACCGGTGTTGTCAAAGTCGGGCAGCCTTCCTCTCCCGATGGTTTTATTGGGCGTTCCCCGAAAAGTGCCTGTATGCGACATAATAGGCCCAGACGGGAATGTCTCAATGTGGAGAGGAAGGGAGGAAGAGAGGGGAAGCAAACAATATCCTCTGGTATGGGATAGCAAAAGCAAGGAGGTCTGATCGAGTCCACGAGAGAAAGTAGGGCAATCAAGGGACGATCCGACCAGGGGTGTTTGTCGTTGCTCCGGATCCCATAAACACGGGACTTAGCTAAGAATCCATTTTCACGGTTCGTTCCGGCCGCTAGTCCCAATAGGGGGAGTCCTGCCTCGTGACTCTTCCGTAACAAAACACGTGATCATGGCACTTTGGTGCCTGGCACACAAGGCATAAAGTGGATCGCTCGCTTAAGGGCTTAGGGCTTCCCACAACACAACCACCCCCATCCATTCCAGACGAGCCTCTACGTGAGCATTGACAACCCACCCCCGACAACTCAACCGTAAGTGCTTTCCACCCCCATTTCATTCTGGTGAAAGGGGTTTTCACGTACTAATCCTCTTTCGCAGACATCCGTCAAAATGGTCAAGAAGCGGGCTGCCAAGTAAGACCACTTCCCCCCCCCAGAAGCGCAATTCCAGTGTCCATCCGCCATGATCTCCGCAATGACGCCGACGAACTCGATACGCTGCCAACGCAAGTGCCGATTGAAGACGACCGATGCGCATTGTTGGACGATTGATGACGGGACTGGAATTACAAGGCAGAGCACATGACTGATTGATCTTTAGCGGTCGCAACAAGAATGGCCGCGGCCACGTCAAGCCGGTGCGCTGCTCCAACTGCGCCCGCTGCGTCCCCAAGGACAAGGCCATCAAGAGATTCACCATCCGCAACATGGTCGAGTCGGCTGCCATCCGTATGTGTCCCAGGTCCCTCGATCCGACAGCAGTCCTCCAAAGCCGCTAGTCACTCAGTGATGAACTCTGTTTTAACGCACAATTACAGGTGATATCTCCGATGCCTCCGTCTTCGCCGAGTACTCCGTCCCCAAGATGTACCTGAAGCTCCAGTACTGCGTTTCGTGCGCTATCCACGGCAAGATCGTTCGGTACGCCAGCGCCGCCTCCATTTAGTCTCCTCCACTAACTTCTCTCCAGCGTCCGCTCCCGGGACGGCCGCCGCAACCGTGCTCCTCCCCCGCGTATTCGCTACAACAAGGACGGCAAGAAGCTCACTCCCCCCCCAGGCTGGCAAGGCCAACTAAGGGTGAGGTCATTCTACGAACAAAATAAAATGGAGCTAGTCTGAAATGAAATCTTTTATTTTGTCCTTCGTGTCGACACGGCGAGTGTTCAGCCTGACGTACGGGATACGGTTGAGGTAAATCGGAAGACGTGGTGTATGACTGCGGTTCGTCTCGATCCGCGTCGTTGATTGTCTTTGGGAGGGCTAGTCCACTCCGGCTAGAAATGCAAAAAGTCAAAACGCCTCTCCGTGCATACGTAAACGTCATTGGCCTGGCTGCTATGGGTATAGATATCCCTTCTCGAAGTAATTCCCATACATATCCACAATCCCGCTCCGGCCCTTGGGAGCCGGATTCCGTATGACTTTGACCTCGCCTTTCCAATGGCCCTCCACAAAATGCGCCAAGGAAATTTGGGGCCCAGTGGTGAGCAGTGAAAGACCTTTTCCGTTCGTACTGCGTCTGCCACGTTCTCGCCTGACACGGTGCTCATACTCTGCTTTTTTGGCACGGCGAAAAGCAGCCAGCTCGGCGACAATGTCGACGGCTTGCAACAAGGTCGATTGAGTAGTTTGATGCATTTGTGGCGGAGTAGACGTCCTCGCTGCAGACGTCATGCTTCGCGGTGAGAATTGATGACCAAGGGGCGGAGAATCGGTGCCAGACGAGTCGTCTTCTGACGGCATCAATGAAACTTTCTCGTTCAGGATCGCCATAGGAAAGTATTTCCCTGGGTCATTGTCTGGAACACCGCACTCGTCTTCGCCGAAGAAACTGAAATCATCTGTTGCTGCAGCCCACAGTGCTTCGGAATCGCGATCGCCTGTACTTGAGTTCGATACGCCGTTGTGCTGACTTGCAGGCTTCCAGGTTGTGAGACGAGATGTGTCTGTGGGTGTGATTTCGAGAATGATACGTCGGAGACCAAACAAAGATCGAGATCGTCGTTGCTCAGCCTGGAAACGGGCTCGGCCGGGAGGAAGGGAGTAGTCTGAACCAGCTTGAAGCGTTGCCAGCAGGGCTTCGTTAGAACAGGCGGTAATGAACCGGGTGAGGGTGTAGAGGACTGGTGAGCCTGGTAGGATATGTGATGGGACATCCGTCAAGACAAGAGTCTCCAGGTGGGGAATATGGGAGGGATGCAGATAAGGAAAGCGGCTCTCTTTCCCATCACGAAGAGGGATAGACAAGTTGCGAGGCCGTTTTGCGAGAAGCTCCTGAATTCTCTGTGCATGAATATCCTCGTTCGGTGAGGGCGAGGGACACTGTGCAATTGAGTCGGTCGTTCCGTAATCCGAGCTTCTTGAGGTCCAAGGTAGACTCTGAGCCTGCAAATCTCTTGGGCTGATAGTCTCGCCGTAGTTCAGGACAACCTCTGGGGCCAAGGCCGACCCCCGCCTGGCTGATACTTCTGCCTCGTTTACCGGTAGCAGATCCTGAGATGGATTCACCCTTTCCAGTGTACTTCTTTCCTCCGCGGACGTGTCCGCAAGCTCAGGGACATGCACATAATCCCCGGGTAATTCATGAACTTCCTGTGATGCATCCAGTTCTGCCTCCGTTTGCATTTCAGTCGCTGGAAGCTCTGGAAGAAACTCCGCGAACGATGTCATATCCTTCGAAGGTGGCTCTGCAGTAACAACGGCATGATGGGCTCGTAAATAGACAAGTTTCTCGCCTGCCACGGTACCAAGTAGAGGGACCAGCTTTTCAGCCCCGGGATACCTTCCATGCTTTTGTGACCATTTCTCGTTAATCATATCCGCAGTATTCACAGACCCTGCATCTATAGCGTGCAGACGAGATGATGCCAAGAGACTCGCGACACCTTCCACTGAAACCTTATTGTTTGCGATGTAAAGATGCGTGATACCCGTATGTGGCAAGTCTTCGATCCACGGGTTATTCGAGAAAGGTTGAGCCAGCAGCTTGACAAGGCGCTCATCTAAATCAGACGATTCCAGCAACTGCGACTGAGAGCTCGGTGGCACTCTGCGATTTCGGGGGAGGAAGGACGCTTGTAGTAAAGAGCGAACTGACATGTCTGTGAGCAGATTGTTTCGAATATCCAAAAGCCGAACGCGCATTCCAACAGCATTGGCCAGAAACTCGGCATCGGAATCTCTCAACCCAATTCCACGTAGTTTGAGCACCTGCAGATGCTCAAGCTGTGACAGTGAGGCCAATACACTTCTGTCACGAGCAGAGGTCGTGTACGACAGGTCCAGGTACGTCAGCAATGGAAAACGAAGCAGAGTCTCCGCTAAAGCCGCCGACGTCGTATTTGGTTCATGTTTAGCCAGGAGAAGACGGACACTGTACTGGTTCGTTGGCTGTTGATCTCTCAGCGCCGTCATGGCGTTATGGTCGAAGAATGGCAATCTCGAGACCATCAACGACTGCAAACATGGCAGGTACTCCAAAATATCCCTCAGCCAGCCCGGACGAGGACCGCCATAAATTTCCGATAGCGCGGGCGGCAGATGGAGTGTATGTGTCAGCGCTCTAATCTCTCGTCTGGCATACTTGAGGGTTCTCCGAAAGCGCGTCAAAGCCACTGGACGATGTTAGCCTTGTCCAAGATCTTCCCAGCCAGCCTTACCGTAGACCGCGTCATTCTCCGTGCCAAAATGCGATGCCGGATCGCCCCATAAGAAAGGCATGAACAGATCATGCCATCGATGACAGACTAATGAGGCGGCGCACAGGTCGCTGGACGGAATGTAGTGAGCAATGATGGCCCACGCGTCTCGGTCCGTTGCGGACTTGTACGACGGGGGAATCGGATCCATCGCGTATAATGATCATTTAGAGGATTGCATGCTTGAAATGAGCTTCTCTCGGGTATTCCGGTTCATGTGTCTGCTGGGTTGCCCGGCTCAGCCACGTTGCGTTGGCCAAGCACGGATATTGTGGGGCGGCAGAGACATTTATATATATCGGTACCCAGGCAAGAGCACTGCAGGGTATTCGAGGACAAGGACATAGATTCTATCTTGGCTCATAATGGATCCATGAAGCCGAGGCTACGAGGACTAGATGATTTGATTGACTCTCTTCCACGACTGTCCTGGCTTGGGCCCGATTCCCCAACAATGACGTCATGATACTCAACCGCCCAAGATGGACGGGTAGACTCGAAAGATGACCTCGGGAATCCAAGCGCCATTTCCTAGGGCTAACATAGCTCTTCAATTAGATAGAAAATATCACAGTTTCTGAAGACCATGCAAAGACCGTTGACTTGATTGTGATCCGAATGATCTTTCAAACAAGGAACTCCCAGGGTTCCAACAAAGAGATACTGATGGGTTGTCCACTTGATCTCTGCAATCATTAATTCAAGGTGACGAGCCAGCTACATACTATGGTTGATGTGGAGTGCTTGAATGAATAAGTAGTTTTATCTTACAAGTCCCTTCATTATAGGAAATGTTTTGATGTGTGAAGATGTTGTTGTTGTTGTTTTTGTTATTGTTGTTGCAAGACAAGCTTGCTTTATACATGAGTTGGTTTGTTTGTACATGAGAAGAAAGTGGTGTTGAGTTGGAACCCCGTTTTGATATCCCTCGGTGCTTCCTCACCGCCATCACGCCCTGCATGTCGTCCACCAGCCACGGACCTTTTCAACACACACCAAAGACGCGTCATTGCATGGTGGAAACCAGGTCGAAGGACTTGTCAAGAGACAGGGGGTTGATGGATTGATGTTCATCGTCAAGATCGGGATGGACGGAGAGTCTGGTCATCTGAAGGAAGTTAGGGTTGAACAGGAAAGGAAAGAGAAGGGACAAAAATGAATCAAACCATGCAATGAGAGGCGTCGAGGGGACAAGATGTTGTCATGTCCTGTTGTCATGATGATGGATGGACAAGACAACATGGTGATGGATGGGTCACATGAAAGCATGATCAAGGTGGAAGGGGACTGAGGCCATGGAGGGCAGCCAAGGTCAAAGGAGAGTTTAGAGAAATGTTCTTGGGAGAATACAAGGAGAAGATGAAATGGAAGGAAAAGAAATCTGGGGAGGTATAAATACCCTGGCATCCTGGCGGGGGGAGAAACCAAACCTGCAAATCAGAAAACCGGCCAATCAGAGGACGAAGCAAGATCAGGTCAATTAGGGTCACAAACCCCAACATTCAACACAAACAGAAGACACAAGATTCGACTAGCGTGGGACATGTTCCATCTAGGATGTACAGAACCTCAGATCCTCGACCAATCAGAATCCACCCACCAATTGAGCACGTGGTTATTATTAATCACCCCACGATCCAGGATCAGTTCGAGTTTGTATATGTATGCCAACTTTATTGAATTAATAGCTCCGAAATTGTGTAGCTAATGCTTTCAAAGCAAACCAACAGCTCCATTTCCACCGATCAACGGGAACCCGAGTCGACTATGCATTGCCTGCTGGAAGATGCTGTCCTCGGCGACCGACGGGACTTCCATCTTCCGCAGTCGCGCCTGGAGCACCGCGCATGTGTCCGCCCAGGCACACACATTGCCTGCCAGGCCCTCGAACATGGAGTATGGATCATCGGGCATGCGATAATCCTTGTCGGAGGTTGAGACCGAGGTGTTGTACGGTCGGGTTTCACGTACATGCAACAGGAATGCCAGGGCCCTCGACAAGAAGAAATCCGGGGTGAGCTGCTTGCTCACGGCCTCGTCTGGCAGAGACGATGCTTGAACACGCTGCAGGTAGCTGCTTCGAGCATCCTCGATCTCCTTGGAATGATATTCGAAGCAGTCGTGAAGCATCAGCCAGGGCCACCCATTGCCGGCGATGCCGTGGCATAAACTTCCACCCTTGGACAGAATGCCCTCCTCCCAGACTCGACAAGATGCTAGGTATATACTCTGGTCCCACTCAGGACACCAGTAGTCACGAGTCAAAGAAGTATTCTTCAGAGCAGCGGCCATGAGAATGAGAATGCCTGGACTACCATGGCAAAGCTGAACTAGTTCAGACGATTGTCCATAACTAAAGTGGGGCAGGGCCATGGGAAGATGACCATTATTGGCGACTGTGAGCTTGCAGATAGCTGCGATGGTTTCTCCAATCACAGGGAGATGCTCTGAGAGCTCTTCGGGCTTACAGGCCAACAAAATGGAGAGAATCCCAGCTTGACAAGGTTAGAATAATGAAATTGATCCGCTATGTATCGAGACTTACTGGCACCATGAACGCTGAAGCTGGTTAACTTTCGGATTTTTCGCTGGGAAAATGACTCACGCTCCGAAAAAATAGTGGCCCTCAAGCCAGACATACATCAAAGGATGTGCATCCTGAGATCCATGCTTCTCGATGTAGTCCTTCGACCCTTGTCGTCCTGCATCCACGATCGAACTGACTAAATCAGGAATCTTTGCCATCACTGGAGCTAAAGCACTTTGTGTCTCCTCGTTGAACTGATGAGCTCGAACGTTCAATAGGACCCACAAGAGGCCAACTCGCCCGTAGAGCATGTCGTCTCCTCCCAGATTTTGGCCATCATGGGGGACCACGGGTCCGTTTTTCAAGGCTAAGTTCATGGCGTCATGAAGACAAGCGATGTCTTCCTGCACAAGATTGACTCTTGCGCATGGACCCCAGTTGGTCTTTGCAACCGCCGTAAGAATTCGCAGACTCACCCCGACCAAAGGTGAGAGGGAGCCCGCGGCAGACAGTCGCGACGGGCGCAATGGGGTGTCAGGGAACTCCGCAGGGATCCTTTGAAAGGCATGCTGACGGTAGTTTGGCGAAGCTAGATCATCATCGGCCAGAACGGAAGACTGATAGTCAAGGCGCAAGAAAGCCAAGGCAATTCCTACCGATGGTTAGAGTTTCACCCCACAAGGGGTTAATTGAGAAGGTTTGGTACCTGGGAAGTGCTTGAACATGCCACCAAACCCCCATTTCTCTGGCAGGGGTTCATTGGCATGGATCAATTCAGCGCCCTTACGGACAGCCGCACGGAGTTCATGTAACGAATAAGAAAGGGTGGCCTTGTTGACGGGAAGCGGGGTCAAAGTATTCTCATAGTACTGGGGGCGTTCGTCAGCCATAGTTAAGGTATGATGGCAACAATGGTAACTCGGATGGCGTGCTGAAGTTCCACAAGTGATTGGAAGCTCTCACTTTTCCGAGGGCAGCCTCTACCCCTCCACACCTGCGTGGGCAAAGCTGCCTCAGGCAGTAGATTTTGCGTCATATTTCTGGGCCGCGCTCATGCACTGCAGCGCTAGCACTAATAACCTGCTCGCGACGAATGTCGGTGTCGTGTTCGGGCCCACAGGAGGGCCTGAAAGGTCAACATCGAACCCCAAGCGTGCATGCAAAGTCGAAGTGGGGCAGATCGTCCTGCATATTTGCCGCCCGATAATTCAGGCAACAAACAGACGCCCAAGAAAATAATTTGATGACTGAGGCATACAGAATGAGTCAGCAGGGACCAGTTCTTGACCTCCCGCGTTGCAGTCATTCCGGACTCGAGAATACACACGCGGTCCTTGAAGTGCCCCAAGGCTTCTAGAAGCTGTGCCAGAAGTTCAGTAGGCACTCCCTATTTTCATCCATTGAAGCTCAGCAGTAGCTGGGCTGCGCCTTGTACTGCTGGCGATTTCATCATTCTTTCACCCTCAGGTTGCTGCCGAAAAAGAACCGAGAAAAGTGCTTGGCTGATAGAACCAGCAGTCCCGTGATCGGCATCTTATACCGCCATGTCTGAAGTCCACGGCGATGCTGAGCCCGTTACGACGGGCCCGGAGTTTGATTATCCTACGGTGCTGGCACCTCGACAGGTGACACTTCGGGACCGATTGACTACGGCGACATTGGTGCCTTTCGTTTCAGCGGAAGAAGTCCCCAAGGCATTGTTAAAGTATCTCTCCGATCAATTTAACAAGGAAATTGAAAAAGGAGATACCTATGCCATGACAGAACCTATCCCACTTGCTCAATTCGGGCGATATTGGTTCTCAAATTTCGGCGTGGTTATGTTGACCGGTGATATCCAGAGTGCGGAGCAGACGCATTCCATGGACCGAGCCGGAGCCAACTGGAACAAGCTCTGCCTCGGTGGCTTTCACATCCGGCCCAATTACCCCGGCCGTAGCAGTCATGTCTGCAATGGAACATTTATCGTCACCGATGCCGCAAGAAATAAAGGTGCAGGTCGTTTGATGGGTGAGGCATACTTGGAGTGGGCACCGCGACTGGTGAGTACCCTTCGACGACGCTTACACGCTCTCTTTGACTCTTGCTAGGGGTATACATATGCGGTCTTCAATCTGGTCTACGAAACCAATGTTGCATCCTGTCGATTGTGGGATTCACTTGGCTTCAAGCGGATTGGGAGGGTCCCCGGCGGTGGTCAACTCAAATCCCAGCCGGGAGAATACGTGGACGCGATTATCTATGGTCGCTGTCTAAGTTTGGATGGGGAAGATTCAGTGGCGCAGGATCGTTTCGAAAAGATTCGGTACTACCTAAAGCACGCCAAATACCCCCGCGGTGCTGATCGCGCCGAAAAGAGTCGACTTCGCAGCGCGGCAACACATTACAAGTTATTAGGGGGCGATGGTGGCGAGCCCGAGAGACTGATGTTGAAGGATAAGGAGGTGGTATCCGACCCTCAGCAGCAGTATGACATTGCGCTGGAAATCCACCTGAAGCACCATGCCGGTATCAACAAGACAACTGCCGCAATCGCTGTCAAGTTTCACTGGGTCCGAATCAAGGAGACGGTCAACCGAGTGATTCGCGACTGTCCTCAGTGTAAAGAAACCGTGAAGCTGCCTCCGATCCCGGGACTTAAGGACGAGGACAAGTCACCTTCTATTGACATGACCGATGATCCTACAGACCGACGGTCCTCACAAGGGACATCATCGAAAGGCAACAACAATGAAATTCCGCAAGCAATGGATGAAGCCCCGGATCAGTCTCAACCCGATCAGCCATTCATGAATCCACCCGTCCCCGCGACCGTCCCTGACACGGTTCACCCTATGGCCAGCTTTAATCCCATGCCCCTGGATCCCCAAATTATGCATCTTCAGCAGCTCCGACGGTATCAGCAGCAAAACCCCGTTGGAGGAGCATTTGTTCCGGGGTCTTCCAATATGAACATGACCAATTTCGACGACTCCATGCGATATCACACCGCCAACAACGCTTACCAGATGATGGTCGATGATGGCTCCGACCCCTTTCGACAAGAAGTGCTGGGCCTGATGAATCCTTCTTCGCATGACATGCAACATGACGCCGAGCTTCTCGACAAGTATGAATACGGTAGTCCAACGGACGGAAACTACGATTTTACGTGAGTTTTGCGTTTTTGGCGTTGAGGGGTGGGCTGGATACCACTTTGTATTGTACTTGTCGTGGCGCCATATCTTTTATTCCCTGTTGCATACTCATGTTACCAAATAATCCAAGCCTCGTCATTGAATGAATGCTAGAAAAGTATAAGCGATTTGTCTGGTTAGTGTAATGTGTGATTGGTCACCGCCTTGGCATTTCGGGGGGCTTGAACGAAGCTCTGGAAATTTTGGCGCTCGAAGATCAGCGAACCCCTCCGACCCTCCCTACCCATACGGCTTGCTCTTCCTTTTCCTTTGAATTTCGGTTTCACGTCGGTTTCGTTCTCTCTCAATTACAACATGGCCTTCGCCGGCCAAACACCCACGATCGTCGTGCTGAAGGAGGGTCCGTGGTTTACCCGCCGTTGGTGGGATTCATCAATATGCTAACCATTGCTTCGCTAGGCACGGATGCTTCTCAGGGCAAGGGTCAGATTATCTCGAACATCAACGCCTGTGTTGCTGTGCAGTCCACTGTGAAGAGTACTCTCGGTCCGTACGGTGGTGATCTTCTGCTTGTGGACAGCAATGGCAAGCAGACCATCACAAACGATGGAGCGACAGTGATGAAGGTGAGACAGAATGGCTTTTACATTTATTTTTTTGTCTGTTGGCTGGCAATGATCGTGTTGACTTGGTGATGTTTTTAGCTCCTGGATATTGTGCACCCCGCAGCCCGCATTCTTACGGATATCGCCCGCTCCCAAGATGCCGAAGTCGGTGACGGAACAACCTCGGTCGTTGTTTTGGCTGGAGAGATTCTCAAGGAGGTGCGCGACCTCGTCGAGCAAGGTGTGAGCTCGCAGACCATCATTAAAGGTCTGCGGAGAGCCAGCGGCATGGCCGTCAACAAAGTCAAGGAGATTGCGGTGGACATGATCGAGTCCGCAACCAACGAGGAGAAGAAGGTTGAGACTCTACGACGTCTCGCTGGCACAGCAATGAACAGCAAGCTTATCAAGCGGAATTCCGACTTCTTCACAAAGAGTGAGCATTGACTGCCCTGCTCCGAGGTTCTATGCTGACGATTTTGCAGTGGTTGTCGACGCGGTGCTCTCCTTGGACCAGGACGATCTTAATGAAAAGTTGATTGGTGTGAAGAAGGTAACCGGTGGTGGTCTCCAAGACTCCCTCTTCGTCAACGGTGTCGCCTTCAAGAAGACCTTCTCCTACGCCGGTTTCGAGCAGCAGCCCAAGTTCTTCAAGGACCCGAAGATTGTGTGTTTGAACGTCGAATTGGAGCTGAAGAGTGAGAAGGATAACGCTGAGGTCCGCGTGGAGCAAGTTTCCGAATACCAGGCCATCGTCGATGCGGAATGGCAGATCATCTATAACAAGTTGGAGGCTATCTACAAGACCGGCGCCAAGGTCGTTCTCAGCAAGTTGCCCATTGGTGATCTTGCCACACAGTATGTACCCACCTCGAGGGGGGTTTCTTCAGTGCTGACTCTTTAGGTACTTCGCCGATCGCGACGTTTTCTGTGCTGGTCGTGTTGCATCCGATGATATGGACCGGGTGTGCCAGGCTACCGGAGCTGCCACACAGTCGACATGCAGTGACATCCAGGACCGCCACCTGGGTACCTGCGGCTCGTTCGAAGAGCGCCAAATCGGTGGGGAGCGTTTCAACATCTTCTCCGAGTGTCCTCTGGCCAAAACCTGCACCCTGGTTTTGCGTGGTGGCGCCGAGCAGTTCATTGCCGAGGTGGAGCGCAGTTTGCACGATGCCATTATGATCGTCAAGCGAGCCCTGCGCAACACTACGATTGTTGCCGGTGGAGGTGCCACTGAGATGGAACTGTCGAGCCACCTGCACGGCTTCGCTGACCGGAATGTCCCGCACAAGCAACAGGCCGTGGTCAAGGCGTTCGCCAAGGCCCTTGAGGTGGTTCCCCGCCAGCTCTGCGACAATGCGGGTTTCGACTCCACGGACATCCTGAATCGGTTGCGCGTGGAGCACCGCAAAGGCAATGTGTGGGCTGGTGTGGACTTTGACCACGAGGGTGTGCGCGACAACATGGTTGCTTTTGTATGGGAGCCCAGCCTGGTCAAGGTCAATGCCATCCAGGCTGCCGTGGAAGCGGCGTGCTTGATCTTGAGTGTGGACGAGACGATCAGTAAGTGACCCCTCACTCCCGGGGAAGTGTTCCTGGCTAATGCATCCTGCAGAGAACGAGGAATCGGCCCAGCCCGGGGCTCCGCAGCGCGGTCTTCCTCCCGGCGCTGCACAGCGGGCTCTCCGGGGCCGTGGTCGCGGGATGCCCCGTCGAGGATAAACGATGTTATGCCATGAGATGATGGTCCTTTCCCCCCCAAAATCAGTGACTTCTAATGTGGACCTGTGTGTGACTATAGCGAATAGAGTGGTAGAACATAGGTCCCTCGATGAATCCCCATTGCCCTGTGCGATGGATCTTCATTTCTTTTTCTCAACTCCACAGAGTATGCCGAGTCTAGTGAATCTCGACATGCATCTGCAGGCCCCTTTGTGATCTATTGTAAATCGCGTGTGTAACGCATCATCTCCAGGCTGCACATCATGTCTTGATGGCCCAATCGACTTGGGCGGCCGGGATTGGAAGTTTTTCGGGGCTGCCGATGACGCTGCATGTCAGATCTCAAGCCCATGCGAGGTTTCATTGCACTTCATGCTTGTATCTGTTTTATTGCCATTTCATCTTGATTATCGTGGATTGCCATCCTCAAGTTCCGAGTCTTCCTCCGTGTGCAGCCTTGGCGCTCCCGATCGCTTTTGTTCGGGATCGGCCTTTCTCCACCCAAACCTCCTTCATATCTTGACATCAACGCGACTTGACCACTGCCTCTCGCCATGTCCTATTATCCGCCCTATTCGGGGGCTCCGGGGTATCCTCCGCAGCAGCCATACCCCCCGCAACAGTACGCGTAGGCTTTAATTTTTGTTTGGGACTGCCTCCCCCACGATGGCAACTGACCGAGTTTCGCGTTACAGACCCGTGCACCATCAACAACCCTCCTATGGCGGTTATCCAGGCCAGTCACATCATCAGCAACACCCGCCGAACCCCTATGGATATAGCCATTCGCCGCAGCCTCCGCCGCAGCCCTACGGTTCCCCCGCCCCGCACCACGGTTACAATGTACGTCATGAAGCGCTGGGAGAGGGAATGGACGATTAATACAAGTGCTTGATTGTGTAGGCGCCTCCTCCATCGGGATACCAACAGCCGCCGAGCGGTCCGCCGATGTACCAGGGCCGCCCACCAGGTTCGCAGATCGTCGTCAGCATGTTTGAACGCGCGCTGACCCATTTCAAGCAAATGCCTACGGACCACCCGGCGGACATTCCGGCGGACATCCTCCCCCGCCTCCCACTGCCCCCGTCTCGTTTGGCAATGGTGCCCCGCAAGGCTACAACTTCCAGTACTCGCGTTGCACGGGCAAGAGGAAGGCTCTGCTGATCGGTATCAACTACTTCGGCCAGAAGGGCCAGCTTCGAGGCTGTATCAATGATGTGAAGAACATGTCCACCTACTTGAATCAGAACTTCGGATATGCCCGGGAGGATATGGTACTTTTGACCGATGATCAGCAGAACCCCATGAGCCAGCCCACCAAGGCGAACATTCTGCGGGCCATGCACTGGCTGGTCAAGGATGCACAGCCTAATGATTCTCTCTTCTTCCATTACTCCGGTGAGCACTGGTGGATATCTGCCCAGAGACCAAACTAACACCATTGTAGGCCACGGTGGTCAGACACCCGACCTCGATGGCGACGAGGATGATGGATACGATGAGGTTATTTACCCCGTGGATTTCCGCGTGGCTGGCCATATCGTCGATGATGAGATGCACCGGATCATGGTTCAGTCATTGCGCCCGGGTGTGCGTTTGACTGCGATCTTCGATTCCTGCCACTCGGGCTCTGCCCTGGACCTCCCCTACGTCTACTCCACCTCTGGTGTGCTCAAGGAACCCAACCTGGCCAAGGAGGCTGGGCAGGGTCTGCTGGGTGTGGTTTCGGCTTATGCCCGGGGCGACATGGGCGGCATGATGTCGACAGCCATGGGCTTCTTGAAAAAGGCCACCAAGGGCGACGAGGTGTACGAGCGCAATAAGCAGACCAAGACTAGCCCCGCGGATGTTATTATGTGGTCCGGTAGCAAGGACGACCAGACCAGCCAAGACGCCCAGATCGCCGGACAAGCCACGGGTGCCATGTCGTGGGCTTTCATTGCTGCTCTTCGCAAGAACCCTCAGCAGAGCTATGTACAGTTGCTGAACAGCATTCGCGATGAGCTTGCGTCCAAGTACAGCCAAAAGCCACAGCTGAGCTGTAGCCATCCTCTTGGTTAGTTCCGGTCGTTCTCCCTTCGTCTGCAACCCACTAACACGACTTGGGACAGACACGAACATTCTCTATGTGATGTAGATCACATTACAACGGGCGAGCCTCCAAGTGGACCAATTTGAAAATTCTCTCATAACGAACTGCTTGCTGTATGTAGGTAATTTCATCCTTGATGCCCATGTATCGATTGGCCTGGAAACTGGGGGCGTGCATGATTTGTGATTTATTATGAACTAGTGATCTATCTCATATCCATACGATGACGACAGATATCCGTCCTTCTGACATCATGCGTAGTGAATATCTCTGCTTCCCTTTGGATACTCACATACTCACAGTGATTCTCACATTTGAAAAGGAGAGGAAACAGGAAAAGACAGGTGCCCAACAGAATGCCAGATTTTCTCGAGCAGAATCAAGTCCCCGTGGGCTCATTGGCGGGAGGCCAGACCGGGGATGAGAAAGATGCCTTCATCGTCTCCGAGAAGATCGTCATCTACCGCCACCAAAGCCTTCCAATACTGTTCTCGCCAGATATACCCGGCCTGAACTTGCTCAGTATCTCTTCCGGATCGGCCTGCCACCACCATGCAGTCGTATCTTCAACACCGATGGATCAAAAAGCAACTCGAACGGCAATATGTCGTGAAACACGATGAGCCCAACGATGTCTGGACCCATGAGCGTCGCTACTGGTATGGCGAGGGAAGACTACATTCCGAGGACCGCGAGTCTGGCGAGGACCGAGGGGCCAGTCGCAGACGAGAGCATGGCCAGCGAACCAGAGTCTCCGGGCCAACACTCGAGCCTCATCACACCGCACGTTCACACCTAGAGCGTGACGGGGACGTCGAGCGTGCGGATGTCGACCCGGAGTTTGAAACCGATCCATGGACCATCAATACCCGGGATAGCTTGGGCGGAGGAGCGGATCTGATGGTGACTGGGGTTGAGAGAGATCGACGAAGACGCACCCGCGAGCTCGATGGAGAAACTCTCGACGGAGATGCCGTTGATGGCCAGAACGAAAAGAAACAAAAGCTGATTGTCGTCACGTTCGAAGGAGATACGGATCCAATGGATCCGCACAACTGGTCAACCACCCGCCGCGTGTTGGTGACACTGCTTGTCTCTTTTCTGGGGGCCATTGTTTTGTGGTCGTCGACTATTGACGCGACAGCTTTGACGTCCACCCAAAAGCTTTTCCGCACCAGTTTCGAGCTTCAAACTCTTCCGACAGGTATGATGTGGTCTATCCCCGTGTGAGAACAGGTTACTGAATCATCCCAGCGCTTTTCTTAATATGCCTCGGGTTTGGTAGTTTGATCACTGCCCCCTTGTCCGAAGTGGTCGGTCGTAATCCGGTGTATTTGGTGTGCCTCCCACTGTTCATGCTCTTCGACATGGGAGCCGGCCTTGCCCAGAATGTTGTCCACAGAATCGTTTGTCGAGCTCTAGCCGGTCTATTCGGATCTGCGCCTCTTCTATGCTCGGCTGCCGCCCTGGTCGATATCTGGTCTTTGATTGAGCGAGTCTACGCCTTTCCATTCTACTCTATCATTACATTCCTCGGCGCTACGGTCGCCCCAACACCGGGATCCATCGTTACCTGGGTACAAGCAGTGAGCTGGCGCTGGGTTGATTGGATGACCATCATTTTTGCGGGTGTCCTTTTGGCTCTGGTCGTGCTCTTCTTGCCTGAGACATACAGTCCCGTCTTGCTTTACTGGAAGGCAGAGCAGCTACGTCGTCTCACCGGCGATGACCGGTACCGAGCACCGATCGAGTTCAAACGGGTTTCTCTGGGTAACAGACTCGCCCACGCGTTGTACCGCCCTATCCTGTTATTCTGGACCGAACCCATCATCATGATCTTTGCCGGCTACCTCGCCATTATTTTCATCATTCTCTACACCTTTTCGGCTGGTTTCGTTCTGATCTTCGAGAAAGACAATGGCCTCGACCAAGGCCAAGCGGGCCTGACATTTCTTGCAATCTCCGTCGGCGTGTGCCTCGCCGCGTTACTCGTCCCGTTGACCATGAAACTCGTCCGCAGAGACATCCGTCGCACGCGGGAACAAGGCCGTGCACGCCCCCAGCCCGAATTCAATCTCTACATGTCTATGTTTGGTGCGCCTTTCATTTCCATCGGCCTGTTCTGGATGGCCTGGACGTCCAGGCCGTCCATCCCGATTTGGGTTCCACTCAGTTCGGCCGTGGTCTTTGGCTTTGGTGTTCTCTGCGTCTTCGTCTCGTCTTACCAATACGTCGCTGCGGCATTTGAGTATCATCCTGCCAGCGCTCTTGCATCGATTCAGCTTCTGAGACTTACCGCGGCTGGTGTCATGGCTGTCATTGCCGAGATCATGTATAAGAAGCTCGGGGAAAATTGGACATTAACCTTGCTGGGATGTATTTCTGTGCTTTTTCTTCCTGTTCCATATGTGCTTTACAAGTGGGGGTTTAGGGTCCGGCAATGGAGTCGATATGCGCCTAGTGAGATGTGACATATTGGTTGTTGTAGACTTTCTTGGCTGTATATGGAGTGATTTTGGCTCTTGGAGTGACAGAGTTGAGAAGAGCTCTGTACTTATGAATACTGAGATTTTTGATAGCATGTTTTTTGTCATTTACGCAGATATGCGAAATGCAGAAAAGAACACTTTCTTATCATTTATAGTCGTCGTTGTGGACTCCTACACGTGACCCCCTTTATTTCCCAATTAGGATATTCTGGACGCGACGCGTCGTTTCGGGCAATGAAGGTGGTAAATAGAACAGTCAATTTGCCCAGCCACTATTCATTCATCCACTTCTTTTCTTTTCTCTTTTCAATTGTATTTTTACTCTATCCTGATCTCGGCTAAATCTATTACGAGGATGGCCGAGGAAATCTCACATTCGCTATTGGACCTTTATGGAGTTTCTCATTCGTCTCTAGAACCACAAAATTCCTTTGGCAGGGGTGCTCATTGGCTCCACGAGTCACCCTTCTTACCCGTTGGATGGGAAACAACAAATGCTTCTGGTACTGCATCCCTCAAACATACCGCAATGCGAGTCTTGATGAAGGACCAGTCCCTCCTCAGATCTGAGATGTTCGAGAATGTCCCATGGCTTGTGGCAAAGTTCATCTGGGAAAAGGTGTATGAGTGGTAGGTAATCCCTGTGGTTCCAAGTCACTTTGCGTCTACTTTGATAAAGCAACTGACAGCAGCAGCAAAAAACGCACATTGTGGCTTTGGAAGATTTTCGCAATCAGCTATCCTCAGTTCTGTCACGAGGCACCCACATACACTCTGATGGCCTGTAGGCCAAAGCAACCCTTGAACCAATACCTTGAGCTTATGAATAACAAGGACTGTGCCTGGGGTGCCGTGTTGATTGTCGACCCTGGCATCACCGATGTGTCGGGCTTGGTTGCTATTGCGAATATCAAGAATCTCATGGGTCTTGAGATCAGCGCCCATAATCGAGGGAGATTATATGCAGAATACCAGGACGCGCATCAAGGAAACCTGGAGGAGAGTGTCGCCCGCAGCTGGATGGACATGGTGCCGAATGGCTGCTTACAGCACCTACGCATCCTGAGACTCGCCCATCAGCACCGAATCACACCGAACATACTATGGATGCTGAGGAAGCTACCCGCACTGGAACTGATTGTCATGTATGACTGTCCGAATATCACGCAAGACGGTCCCAAGTCGCGGCCGCCAGAATCGAAACGTCGAAAACGAGAGATCCAAAGCTCCCACGGTCTCCGCATACATGGATGGAGAGGATTCAGTCTGGATCGAGTGCCCATGGAGATATATACAGAAGGCTCGTTACGACCCCTTGGATCACTACTTGAAATGTGCCGTGCGGATGTTCGGGAAAGTGCAGGCTCACTCTCAAGTCCAACTGATCACGACCAGCCGAAATCTTGTACGTCAAGTGCAAAGCTTCCATTTATGAGCTTTGAACTCCGGGAGAACGAGAAGTATTGTGATTATTTCGCTCTGGAAAGTGAGCATCGGTCGATCTATGTTTTCCGCCGTGATAATCAGCCCAGTCTGACGCGAGCTCCTGCTGCCGAAGCTGCCCCCGGAAATCGACAGAAACGAAGGAAGGGTGATCCTCGAGATCTGTCTGATGTTCTGGGGGAATTCCTGGGTTAGACCAAGGGCCCATGTCGCTGCAACAGGGTAAATTGTGTCCATCGTAATGAATGTATGAATAACTAGTAATAACTGTACATAATGAATCGAAGAAAGCTGTCGCTAAGGGGATTTTGTAGCTCTTAAATGGACGTAGTTGCTCGATTCACTGCTTCATTCCCTTGAAAGTTTCCCATAGCTATCCACAGGGTCGTTTGATGGTATCCACTCGAGTTCGGCCCTATAAGGCCTCCAGCAGAGCAATCATCTCCGATCGTCCGTGTTGCTGGGCTCGCCGCAACGCTGTATCTCCCACGCTGTCTGGCATATTCACATCAATGCCCCGTTCCAATAAAAACCGGGCCGCTTTGATCGAGTCCCGTTCAACTGCAGCATGCAGAGCGGTCCCTAACTTATTCGAAACTCGGTCTTCAAACAGGACCGAGTCGTACTCCAGCTCCCGCTGGTTTATGGGGAATCTTTGTTCGTCCATTAGCCATTGCATCACATCTAGACGGCCACTTCGAGCGGCGCAATGCAGTGAATTGCAATCCCGGAAATTCGCCCCATGGGAATGAAGTAGCAAGAGGACGTTGAATGGCGCAATGAGCGCTGCATAGCTTCGGACATCCATGGTCTTTGATTTGTTTCGGGCGTTTGGGTCTGCCCCGTGCTCTAGACACCAGCGCACTTGATCCTCATTGTGCACCACTTGCCTGAAACAGCCGTTAGTACATGATTTTCCGCAAAATCCTCAATGAGTGGGGAGTAATGCTCAACGGTGCTGCGACTTACCGTAAGATCGGACAGAGATTATTCCTGATTGGGGAATTGATATTCCACCCATGCTCCCGGAATAGCTCGAGGGTGTCAAAGGCCTTCGCTGTCATAGCCTGCTCAACTGCCGTCGATGTGACTGAGCATCTCCGTTCCTCAATCAAGAACCTTGCCACGGCGGTTTGCCCCCCTCGGGATGCTGCGACCAAAAGTTCGTTCAGGATATGCCAACTGGTGGGGACATGCTTCGTTTGCTCTTGAGGGTGGTTCACCTCATTGAAAATTTCAAACTCCTGCATAACAGTGGGTCGATACCATAGATGGTCTTTCCTCGCGGCTAAAACACCATTGAAACATTCCGTATCCCACTGGGTTAGTTGGTCTTGTAGCTGGGCGAGATTGCCATCGTGAGCGGCAATCTTCATCTGCTCGAAGAGGGCTTTGCGGCTGGCGCCATCGCATTCCGCCACGACGAAATGGAATGGTGAGCTCGGTAGCATATGTGAAGATGTTTGGCTTTCGTTGCGCGATTCTGCGCGATTCTGCGTCATGATGCGCAATTCGAGGCAGAGCTAGGGAATTTTGCTGGTATTCAGCCCCCACTCAGCAGGGTTTCTATGGAGTGGATTTCGGCCCCTGTCGGAACCAAAATCCACTTTCACGGGCTGAGCTGACAATAGAGTCTATATTAGCGAGAGGAAGAAGTGGTGGAAAAGAAAATTGCGCGGGGCCAAAAATAGACTCCACTAGATCGCCCCCTGTATTTGGTTTTTTACCCGGCAAAGAATTTGAATTTGGCTGGGAGCTTTCCGGCCCGAGCTAATGAATAGACTCCGATAAGCCCCAAAAAGCTAGTCTGATCCCCCTTGATGTGTTTCGGATTCTAGGGGATGTGCCATCCAAAGGATACTGACATGCCAAGGGCTGATTGAGATAAGACTGTCTTAGACATACACACCAACATCATTTTCCTTAGGATCCTCCTTCAAAGATAGCCTTTTGCAACACCGAATCGACAAAAAAGCCCTGCCAACCACCCCTTTGGCCACCCGGATGCTTCACCAGTATCCCACCATAGATGATCTCCGGAAAACAATCCGGGTTGAAGTTATCGAAGTCGATCAAATTCTCGGGTTGAATATACTTCACTCTGGTCGTGTCAATGCCCAAGGTGCTGTGGACAATACTTTCCAATTTCTGATTACTTTCCTCTGATTCCCAGGTGTCCGTGTGTGGATGGACTTCAGAGAACAGATATGCCTGCGCACCCCCCAGCAACCCTTTATGGTTGTTGATTAGCCCCGGTAGCTTGTCAGCTGCCCTCTTGAGGTCTGACACGGAGTTGGCATAGTGAGCCATGATCACGCCGTCATGGCCGCCAATGATCAGTCCAATGCACCCGGTAAAGCCATCGCTTCCTATGATGGATGCGCCGGATCCGAACGCCAGAAATTTCTCTTGACCCTGTGGCACATCGACCGTAATCGAACTGTGCAGATCTTCGAGGAAGGCTTGGTAAACGTTTGGCGCGCGCTTTTCAAAACTGTCGGATCGATCCCTGTTTGAAAAGGCGTCAAAAAGACGATGATGAGGGTAAAGTGGTGGCAAAAGACGTACGCAATCTCATGGGTTGGAAAGGAACAGCAGAGTATGGCATTTGACAGGAATACCAGTAGTAGAGCTAGCAACCTACTCTTGCCGAATTGGATAAGGAGATTCATGGCTGCCGGTTTAGGTCTCGATGGGTAAACAAGCACTCGTCGATTCTCTGTGACGACTCGCCGAGGATAGCTGGCGACTTTTATCTAGAAACATGATACAGTATTCCGTACAGGAATTAGCGATGTGGACTATGTGGACCTTCGAATACAGGGGCCGGAAAGTTGTCAACACCGTAGTATTTGGATCCAAGCCTCATGAACAGGTAGCCTCATTCAGACGGTCTGGCTGACCTCTTACGGGGCCAGAATCCATGAGTAGACACCAGGGTCAAAACACTCACATAAAAAGTTCTCCAATCAATAGACAGATATTATTATTGTCGTTGTTGTGAATACCGTTATTCGAGTTTGTTATGATCAAAACCGCTTTTTGGCATGCTATACGCAGTACTCCGGATGGCACACCATCGCTCCTGTAGAACGAAACCCAGCTAAAGATAGACGCAGCAGGAGATTCGAAGCTAAACTTTAATCTTGTGCGGCGCTAATATAGACACGCGTGCCTTTAGGATTTCAGATGAGGTGTATAGAGCCGATTGGTGATCGACGGTCAAGATTACATACAGACCACCCAATCACTGCGCTAGTTAAAAGTGGAGTCTTTGTTTTTTTTTTTTCTTATCCTCCACTCCAGCCCCCGTTTGTTTCATTATTTATAGCGATCCACAAGTACACGGCCCCCGAGTCTGCGTCTCTCAGTCACTGGTCCCGTAATAAGGGGCGAAAAGCGGATCCCGATAATCGTGGAACATGCCTGTTCCTTCACAACGGTCCCGCTAGATAAGCGATCAGCAGATGTCGTTCCGTAAATTCCGATTTCGGGCTATCGGGTCATAGGAGATAGACGGCGCTTGATTGGGCGTGATAATGATCTTTAGAGGCTTGGTGTGATGGATGCAGACCGAAAATCCACTAAAGTTTAACGTGGGTACATCATTAACTTGCAAGCACCATTTATTCACTTTTATTACGATTCTCTACGCCTCAACCGTACTTCCACAGGATGATTTCCTATAGGTAATTCAAATATGCACAGTGCAGAAAATCATCCCAACTAGTTGGCACCGGTGCCTACTTCTGCTCTTCCCCCGGGGCGGGTGTCAATACTCATGCAATAGTTGCGTAGTTTGGTTGGCCATTCTTTCAAAAATCATTGACGAGTTACTACCTCAAGACGACGGTATCAAAATGCTTCCACAATCGGATGGTTGTAGCTACCCCAGAGATTGCGAATACGGGAACTTCGTGTGGGACTTCAAGCAGCGATGATTTATGCATGTGGTCGGCGAATTGGTGTGATATGAGAACCGCATCTAGGCGCCGCATATAAGAGGCCGATGTTTGGTTCTTACTCAAGGTTTCGGAGAAGCCAAATTCTATTTCCGAGATCAACTCGTCCACCTGGGAGATATGTTCAAATGCGCTGTTCTCCAGGTGTATTGCCATGCTGAACCACAATGCAATCTCGATAGCCGGGCCGTGAGCCAGGGTTTGACAAGAATGTGGAAATAGCATTTTCCGCGGTCTGCCATAGAAAGTAGCCAGGGTATTTATATCAACCACGCATTGTCGCCATTAAGATTCCTCAGAATTGGCCGTCGCTTGCTGGGATTTGTACCTTGGAGCCCTTGCTGCAACGCAAGGCGATTCCAAATGAAAAGAAGGCCATGTTTGGCAGCAAGGCAATGAAGAGCATGAGCCCGAGTATATGGCGATGACGGGCACAACGCAGAACACAACAAGATGAATGTTAGAATCCAGCTTCAGTTTTATTGGGTCATAGCGGTGGATGCTGTTTCTTTTGTTGGTCTCGATGCCAGTCTTTTGCTTTTTGAGGTTGGTTCGCTTTGAGTGAAGAGGGGCTAAATCACACCAAGGATCTCTCCATTTTCATGTTTTCTAGAGGCGTTGCCATTCTGTACTGAGGAAGTCTAATCATACTTCTGGCTCTGAAAGGCAAACCTGCCGTTGTAGTTATGCAGCTGTTGCTCCATCAATCCCCTCGGGATGTTGCGGGGGGCTGACACTCTGTTATTCCTTTGTTACCGCGTCTTTGGCCCCCATTGGGCTCAGATAGCACCGAATTCATGGGTGATTGGATAGGCGGGATCCACCGCGGGATAACAAAGGCTGGGAGGTCAACCGCGCATGGTATGTTGGCGGAAAAGAACAGGAAGCACGAAGATCGAGTTTGAATAGCTGGAGAGGAAAGAAGCGAATGTGATCTCAAGGATGGTAAGGATGATGCGTGGGTTGGGGGAGAAGGCTCCAAATAGTGAAGGTGCTAGTTTGTTGACATCTGCCACTCCCGAGTTAATTTTGTGGGGCGAGATGTGTGTTCACCTCGCTTTCGACCCGACAACATAGGTAACTTGTCTTTTTGAAGGTTTGCCCTGTTGATCAGTGGATTGCATGATATCGCCCCCTCTGAATTGATATCTCCCCGCTCAGGTCATGGCCAGATCAGCTACCAAGCCTATATCAATAACACACCATCCAAGCGCAGATAGGTGAAAGAATGCCCATTTCCCCCATATTCTTGATGTATAAGGGATGTGACATCCGGTCGGGCCTACATGACAGGGCCATTTCCCATTTCCACACACCATTTAACACTTTTGAAGTTTGCGTGGTGCACTTTCGCTAAACACGTGAGCGACATACGGACGTTTCTAATTCTCCGCTAGCAGGTCGGTGCTGCTGTCTTCATGATTTAGTGTCGGTATTCACAGAATCCTTAGACTAGCAAGCGGACACGAGAGGGCCACACCAGCTTGCAGTCATTGATCTTATAGGAATGGAATATCCATTTTCAATTACTTCGATCTTCTCGTATATCTCTCTACCATAACCACTTTCTTCATTGAGAATCGCTCAAGATCATGTTATCCATCCTCGCTTCCGATTGGCAATTTGTGGATGTCCAAGCCATCTCGCTATCCATTTCACTGCTATTTCTCATTGACATATGGATCAATTGGCCTTCCTCCCCGAAACCTTTGAAGAAGTTGCAACTTCCTCCCGGTCCTCCTGGACTACCAGTGATCGGACATATACATTTAATTCCAGCCCTGAATCCATGGACGCAATTCCGGAAATGGCACCAGCGTTATGGGCCAGTATTCACTCTGCAGTTTGGTCCGAGGATCGTTATTGCCATCGGATCTCCCAAGGTAGCCACGAGCTACTCAACAAGGGAAAGAAACCTACAGCTCTCGTCCACGATCCGTGGTCGGGGGAGAATGCATGAGCAGAGGTCTTCGCTCCCTCTATCTTCCATGTGGCGACCACTGTAAAAAGCACAGCCGTATTCACTCTGCTCTCAGTCTACAGCGCGTTCCAAAGTACCGCACCTTACAGGACCTTGAGAGCAACCAGTTAGTCTTCGACTTATTGAACACAAATGACTTTGCGGCCTGCTTCCATCGTTACCCGACGAGCCTGATCCATACCGTCGCTTATGGAAGTCGTCTCTCCTGAGAGGAACTTGTTGAAGCTCAAGAAATCAAGGCACTCGCAGAAAACGTGTCGCATGTCCTCCAGTAACTCGAGTATGCTCGTGGAAGCTTTTCCGAGATTGGGCTTCCCCAACACCTGGCTCCGTGGAAGATTATTATTGGAGATCGCAGCTACCAGAGAGCGGCCAACCTTGTGAGAAGAAACCTGACAAAGGGCTTGAAAACTAAGTCATGGAACCGGTCGAACGAAAGCATGCGTCTGGAGGTCTCAAAGGACCTTCCTTACCTTCGTTGAGCTTGCCCATATTGTCGGCATTCTATTCGAGGTTGGGAGCGATAGCACCTCGACAGTCCTAGAGGTATTCGGGTATTCGTCATGGCATGTCTCTTGTACCCGGATGCCGTTCTTCAGGCGCAGAATGAACTCGATGAAGTCGTTGGATCCAACCGACCCCCGAGTTTTCTGACTTCCCACAACTACCGTATATAACCGCGTTTGTGAACGAAACCCTGCGATGGAGACCGATCACGCCCGCTGGTGTTCCTCACGCAAGTTCGGCGGAAGATACCTTTATGGGCTATCGCATTCCGGAAGGTGCCACTATCGTGGCGACGTATTGGCCCCTGGATCTGGACGAGGAAACTTTCCACGATCCCTTCGAATTCAGGCCAGAGCGGTGGATTGTTGGCGGGGACTTGCCTTTCAGCCCCTTCGGCTTTGGCCGTCGAGCCTGTCCTGCTCAGAATCTGGCTCGCAATTCTCTCAATATTGTCATCGCCAGAATATTGTGGGCTTTTCAGATTGGCTCTGTATGCGAAAACGGCCATAAGGCCAAGGTTGATCCGTGAGGTATGACTCAAGGGTCATTATCGGGGCCTGGCTGGAAGGAATGCGGGGAATATCGTGGAGAAGGTGTTGTTTGACATAGGGATGAAGGATGGAATATAATGGGTAACATTCCAATTGCCATCTTGTGGCCACCTTTGAGATTATGCAAGTGATTATCAAACACGTGGCGATGGCACGGACTTTTACTGATCGTCCAAGTATTCTCCGAGGAATTTCTGCGGTCCACCTGTACGGTGCTTTTAACTGATACAAGTCGAGAGTTCCTGCTAGGCCGAGTGCTAGTGATCCATCGATCCTCGGTCAGCACTAAGATCTTCCAATTAAACATGCCTCGATATGTCCCCAAAAAATAATAATTGATTGGAATCTAGAAGAGCATCCATTCTTTGTCTTGGACATTTATACACGCAGGAAGCACTGCCACCAGTTCTATCACCGGGATATTGACGCATCCACAACAAAGTAAATACAATATAAACAGGACGATAAGAAACGAATCATAAAAACATCCAGTTTCAAATATCATCGTCACCCCCAACCACAGCTACCACACGTCCATTAAAGGGGCGTTGCGCTTATTTCTCCTTGACCTCCTCAACCTCCTGACCACTGTCACTGCCGAGGCCAAGCTCGCTCTTCTCGGGGGTGCCATGGTCGTTGGTGTCCAAGCCCAGGTCGCGAGATTGTTCGATAATCTGCTCAAAGGTGAGCTTAGGCAGCTCGTTCGCGACGCGCCACGCCATCTTTCCTTCAATGTGGGCCTTGGCGTAAATGATATCAACTTCCTCAAGCTCACGGCCGGCCGTCTCAACGTAGAAGAAGAAGCCGAAGACGAGACCGATAAAGTTGAAGAGAGCGAAGAAGAGATAAACACCCCACGAACTTTTGCCGGCGAAAATAGGCGTGAACATGACGACAGCAAAGTTGCAGACCCAGTTGGTGCAGGTAGATGCGGCGGCACCGACAGTACGGGTACGGAGGGGGTTGATCTCCGGAGGGTAAATCCAGGGGAGCGGCAAGAGGGTGAATGCGAAGAAAGTAATAAACAAGAAGATACCAACGGCAGCACCCTTGGAGTTCTCCTCGGTCTCCTTAATCAAGCAAGCGAATGTGATCACGAAACTCAGGCCCTGGCCGAGGAAACCAACGAGATACAGCTTGCGACGGCCAACCTTTTCAATCATGAAAAAGGACGGGATAGTGGCAATCAGGTAGACAGTCGCGAAGATACCACCCATGATCATAGCCATGCGATGCTTCATTCCAAGGTTCTCCTCGAAAAGAAGGGTGGAATAATAGATAGCAGCGTTACAGCCAGTGAACTGCTGGAAGAACTGACCAGAGCAACCAATAAGCATACGCTGGAATTCCTGGGTCTTTCCGAACGTGAAAACGGTCTTCCAGCTGGACTCGGTGCTCTTCGACGATTCCACGTCCGCCTTCAGGAAGTTGAAGTCGTGAAGAACGACATCGGAATCGGGAGAGGTACCCTTGAGCTTGCCGAGAACTTCACAGGCTTCTCTGTCATGTCCTTGCTTCACAAACCATGAAGGCGAATCCGGAAGCAACGCGGCACCGCCAGCGACGATAAGGGCGAAAAGGATCTGGAGTGCGATGGGGAATCGCCACTGCACAGTGTCGGAGGCATACGAGAGACCGAAGACGACCCAGTAGGCAATAAAAGTACCACCAGCAATCATTGCACCCTCGAAGCAGACGAGGAAGCCACGGTTGTGAGCACCGGAGCACTCCGATTGCCAGACCGGAATGGTAGCCGTGTTCATACCGTTTCCGACACCCGAGATAACACGACCGACGACGAATTGACCGACCTCCCAATGACCAGTGTAGCAGACGGTGGTGATCAGGGCGCCGAGGACGAGGATGCTAGCACCCATGCAGATGACGCGAGTACGGCCGAGTCTATCACCGAAGAACATGGAGAACAGGGCACCGAGGAAACAACCGATCTCATAGCAGGAAGTGACACCGCCACGGAGGACCTCGATGTGCTCGGACTCGGACGGGCTCATGGAATCCTTCTTTTCGAGGATGGGGAAGGAGCGGACGAACTCCTTACCGCCGAGAATACCAGCCATCATACCCTGGTTGTAGCCGAAGAGCGAGAAACCCATGACAGCGGTAAAGGTGATGCTCACCCGGAGCGCCTTGCCGCTCAGGCCACTGGTGGAGGTCCACATGTTGAGGGTTCGGTCGACGAGCCTTCAATATGTGGGGGTAGAAAGAAAAGACGGGGAAGAGGTTGTCAGGAGAGCGGACATCGGGACAGGGGAACCGGGGGTCTTATAGAGCGCATTCCCCCCCCATGGGGGCCGGAAGGCCACACGGTAGCCGAAAATATCGGACCCATGCTGCGACCTGGGTCCGGCCACCGAATCAGGAAAGTCGAGCGAAGGCTTTGCGGCTGCCGACACGGACAGAAGCGGAGAAGCCTTTCCCTTGGCGCTTGGCGGGCAGACTTGGCGGGGCGCTCGGGCCTTGGCAGACCCACCGTGATGCGGGTCAAGGCGCCGATGACTAAGGTCGCGCGCGCAGAATTAATTTCCCATGGTCAGTGTCCAGTATGAATGCAGAAAGAACTGGGTCTTCATAATTCCTTCTGTACGGAGTACGCCGTACGCGGCGATATGATCAGATGACTCCATCGGGGGTCAAGGTCGCGCGGGTTTTTTTTTTCTTTGGGGCGCAAAACGCTTGTTTTCTACGCCGTACTCCGTACTCCGTACCCCGTGGGAAGGTTCCCCGTGGATTTACCGCCCCAATCAAATATTTCATCGATTTTCGTCTATCATTTTCAAGCCACTGCGCTACCTCCCCCCGGATGCACCACCCATGTCATTCACCTCGCCTCTCTTGCGTGAATCACCTATAAGGCGTTCTTGCGTTTTCAAGGATGATGGCATTCCTGAGGCCCGCCAAGACCTTCTCGCCCCAGCATGACGTCGAACCCTTTTCGCCAAGTTCCTAATTCGGCGCTAGCCAAGGTTTGCATCCAACTCGGACCAACGAAACCCCAATCCCTCTTCGGCGTGGCGCAAGGCTTGCGGGCCGGTTCAACCTCGCTCAGTTGCCTCTTGCGTCAGGGTCGGCTTTCCGACCACGTTGGAGATGTGGCAAGTGGCATCGGGACCGATTCATTTCCGTGGCCGCATGCGTCCATTCCCCCTTCGCCCTGGAGACTCGGTCTTATTCCGCAGTGTTACCTGGGTGTCTCGGTCGGGTTCATAACGGGGTCCAATCCCGTCGCCGAGCCGCAACTCCACCGTCCCTCGGAAGTGTCTCGTCTAGCCGAGTCTGCCCCGTTCGCAACACGCGCGGGATGTGTGCGAATGGTCACGTTGCGAAGAGTGGAGAAAGAGGCATGGAACATTCGTTTTTTCGCTTGGCGTGTGTCACAGCCTTCTCCCAAAATATGCCCCCCGGAGGCGGTTCGATCCGGGGATTTCTAGTGCCGGGGAATACTGGCCCATCCCGCATTCTCAGGTTGGGATTTCCTGCCCATGTCGGATAGACGAAGGCTTGAGCAGGTAGGTAAGCCGGCGCCGAAGCCTTGGCAAACGCCTCGTCCGAGTCGGTTGGCGCTCCTTAGGAGCCCCACCCACCACACGGCGCAACTGTTCATATCCGGGGCCAGCCAACCGCACGTGGCATACCGTTTCAAGTTGTCCCGGCACGCGGGGCACAGGTCACGTACCGACTAGAATATTCCTTGGTATAAGGTCATCTCGGTCCACCTTCCGATGCCTTTCCGCTCCGGGCGTAGGAAACTGCATGTAGGAATGGGAGATGGGGCTTCGAGCCTTGGGGATTTAGGTCCATCGCTAAAATGCCTCAGTCTAGAGAAGCGAGAAGGAGGGAGCAAATTGAAATCGCCCGGGGATGCAACGTAATGGCCCTCGACTGAAACTTCGCACCGCGATACATGGAACGAATGATGCTAACCCCGAAAGGGCCAAAGGAAACTGGAATGGGTGGGTCTAATCTGAAAAGGGTAATTCGTCACGTCCATCACGCGTGACTAATATCATGTCGCACGCGGCAGTCGGAATATCATTTCCCCCAATCGGAATTCCTATTTCGCGTCTGTGCCGTCCTTGTAGCCAGAGAGATCTCGATCGTCGGGTTGATCTTTGAAGTTTCTGTTGTACCCAAGAATTCGCGATAATCGACCATAGTAAAAGATGTCTTCTCTTCAATGATGAAGAGAAAGTATCATTCAAATATTTAGAATACCTATAATGATATACATCTTCAACTTGCCAGTTCTGCAAGGTTGTACAGGACTATTTTTTATCACCACCCCCGGTCACTGCCGATCAAATTCTTTATACTTGAAATATCCAGATCGACAAAATCGAAGCCAAAACGGCATTTTTAAGGCTAATGACAGCGGTGATGATCACCAAGGTCCACGGGCATAGACCAAGTGCAGGTATTTCGCTCCAACGCATGCGGATGGTTAAACATAGCCTCGACCTCCTGCTTATAGACTTCCTCCTGCTCCCGTAGGATCACAACGTTAATAGCAGTTGGATTATTGCTCACTGGACATATGTATATACGTTTTGATTGGAATGCTCATTAGGTACCCCTCGGCGTTTTTTTTTTTTCTTTTCTTTTACCCTCTCTCTTCCACTAGCCCTGATAATTAGTTCAAGTGGACGCAGAATAAATATATATCTTCAATGCAAATCTCGTATTCTGACCAGTCTTACACCTGCCCAGGTGGGAAGCGCCTACTTCTGTCACCCTTCTGAGTTTTGTAAGCACTAATATTGGACAGATTCTCATCTCTACGAGGAAATTCGAAAGTCAGCTATAATATTTTGTGGCTGAGGATATCCCCCCCCCCCCCCCCGAAATTTAATGAGGAAATGCCCGGGCGCATTATTCCCAAAACGAACCACCTAGGCACGATGACGAACCAGGAGATCGACTAGCTCGGAATCTAGATCATACAATAACATGTATTAATTTCTTTGCATATTTTACACCGAAAACATTTACTGTCTCCTTGGGGAAACGTTTGCAGTGGACATTCAACGGCAAAATCACCTGACCTGGTGAGATTGGCTTGGCGTCCTTTCGGAAACCAAAACAACTTGAACACGCGCAACTCTACCTCCGAAAACACCTCTATTCTTCGATGTCCAGAATACAATTGAACAGACACTATTTTTCTATTACACCATTTTTTCATCGCTTCTGCGATCTTTCCCCCAGTTTGGGTGGAGATGGAAGCCTCTCAATTTTTCTAACGCAAACTTCGTTCGGATACCCGAGTGGCATAAAATCGAAGAAGAGACTCTCCCAAACTTTAGCACCTCACAATACCATCCCACTCAAATTGGCGAAGTAATCAAGGAGCGATACCAAGTCATTGGTAAATTAGGATATAGATCTACGTCAACCGCGTGGCTTGCGCGAGACATGGAGTGGGATTCCTCATGATCTCTCCAATTAGCTTATCAGATATACTCATACTCGATTTCATAGCGCCCGGCGATATGTTATGCTCAAAATTTTCATCCAAGCTTCGTCTATGGGCCAACAAGTGGACAATGAGCTCGGTATATACAAATACATAGAACAGTCCCTAGCAGCCCACCCCGGTCGCGATGTGATCAGAACGTTACTCGATACATTCTACATCGAAGGACCTCAGGACCAACATCGATGCCTTGTGTATCTCCCCTTATGGGAGAGCATTTTGGCTTTCTTACGCCGCAACCCAGTAGAGAGGCTACCTTCGCCAGTCATCGCAGTCGTCCTTCATCGTCTATTTCTGGCATTGGATTATCTTCATACAAAGTGCTATATTGCACACACTGGCTTGTAACCCCCTATATCCGGACCGGCCTATATCGTTTCTTACTCATCTTTCTCCCAGATATAAAGGCCGATAATATTATGTTCGGAATCAATAATGATTCAGTCTTCACTGACTTTGAAGAGTATGAAATTCGAAGGCCTGTTCCGAGAAAAGAGTTGGACACAGAGGGGAAAATGATATACATGTCCCAAGAACTCAAAATACCCAAAAAAGTCAGCTCCCCAATCCTTTGTGATTTTGGTTCGGCAGTACACAGTAATCAGCACCACTCAGTATTCATTCAACCTCAGATCTACCGAGCACCAGAGGTGATTTTGGGTGTTCCATGGACGTTTAGTGCCGATATCTGGAACGTGGGATGTATGGTGAGAATAATAGCCATATGATGACCAAAGAATCGCTAATAACCGTCTTATAGATCTGGGATATTTACGAAGGCGGATCCTTGTTTAGAGGCCACGATCCCGAATTTGAAAGATATCGGAGCCGAGCCCATCTTGCCGAGATGATCAATCTTCTTGGCCCTCCACCTCCCAGCCTTCTCACCCAGGGGGAGCTAAAAGACGAAATTTTTTCAAGTGAAGGCAATTTCCTGAATCCAGATTTACTGACTGGGTTAGTGCCACTTGAGCAGAGGGAAACCACTCTCGAAGGAAAAGCGGAGAGAGAAGCCTTTCTACGTTTTATGCGCAAAATGCTTCAATGGGAGCCTGGAAAACGTAGCTTAGCCAAAGAGGTAGCTCAAGATGAATGGATACATAGCCATATGTAAAGGCTGCATCAAATAATGAGAATCATGTATACTAGAAATTCTGAAGATATGAATATGTTTATATGGCGCTATCAGTCTAGTTGGTGAGAGCGGCTCTCTTCAGAAGATCACCTCTCTTCGGGGGAAGCTCAAAGCCTATACTTCGCAAATTCATTCCATTGGTCAATTCCATTCAAAGAAAGACAAAAATTGATCTAACAAGTGTCCAGTTCAGCATCTTCCACCAGGGTCAACATAGGTCGCTCTCTAGCAATCAAATTCGACATCGCATCCACTAGCGTGGGAGTAGTTATCAGTCTCACCCTTCACGCCCTTGTCATCGCCGTAGTCGACCGTACATCCCCTAGAGAAAGCACATATATTAGCTACGAGTCTCTCGTCATGTGAATTTGAGTAAAACTAGAGAAAACTTACTCAAACTTGTAATTGGGACAGTCGGCATGGAAAGACACCGGGTGCTTCAGATCATCGCAACTCTTGATAACATTCTCGTTGCCATTTGGAAGGGTTCCACATTTGAGGTCACCATCAAAGGAGCAAATTCTGTCATCGCCCCTGTAAACACTGAAGCCGCTGCTGACCTTTGTTGCACCCCGGCTGATGGTACCCTTTGCTTTGCACTTATCAGCAGCAGCAGAACTGGCTAGTACGGCCACGACAAGGCCAACGATGGTGTTTTTGATTGCGACCATTGTGAATTGGTTCAAAGTGGATAATAATAGACTTGGAATCTGTAGAATTCCTTCAAGCTGTGAGATATGAGATGATTGTAAATGACACGACAAGAAGACCCCTTTTATATCTTTCTGAGGCCCATTATGACGATCTTTCTATATGTGGTTGAGACCTAGAATAGTATGTAGCCTCGAATATCCTACGAAGTTTGCCATCGCCAAGATGGTCATGACCCCTAAGCCCCAACTTCAAAGCCAACATCGAGCTTGGCATTGAAGCGGGGACTGCAGGTTTTCCGGGGGACGGAGACCGCTGCCAAGGGAAGTACCTGGCGGGAGGAGGGAGGGGGCTGGGGGCCGGGGGACGGGGCCGGGGGAGCAAGTTCTCGATTATGTGCGTGGATGTGATTGAACAAGATCTCTCATGGGATAGGGCGACTACGCATCACACCTGACCATCTATTGTAATGGCCTTGGCACATCCCCTTTAAATCTTAGTGCTGATCGTTTGGCGAGAATATATCGAATATTAACGTTTATAGACTTGATGGCGTATGTGGAGAAGATATAGTTCACCTCCGCATTAAAAAATAAGAACCATATAATAGAATAAAAGCACAAATTGTGGACAAAGGAGACATTACAGTCCATTGCATAGACATCAAGTGGCATATCTCAAAAAGGTCAGCTCTGCGACGAAATGCTTGGCTGCAATGGGGCCAATTCGCTTGTCCGCTCTTGGTTTTGCTGACCATGTATGAACCTTGGAATATATTTACATCATAATGCATCAACTAGATAACGAGAACATCTGATTGGTGTTAAAATGACGCATGGCAGGCCGCTTTTCTACTAGAAAACCAATGGACAGGGCAATATCTACCAACATAAGTACCATGACTCTTTAACGCAAATTATAGAGACTGACTTCATATTCCTGAAGCACCTTGCCTTCGTAGACAATTTTGGAGTGTTCCCTTAGTGTACGTGAGATCCCAAAGTCTTCCTCCAACTCTAGCGCTAAATATGAATGATTCCCAAGCGAACGAAAACGCCAAGTAGACGCATCTGTACGCCAAGCAGACTCGCTGATCCAAAAATAAAGTCTCGGCGAGCTTGTGGGGCCCGTCAGAAGTCTGGGGCGAGTTTCATTACTGCTGATCCTTCATCGATCATATACCTTTTGTGGGTGGTACACATGCATCAATCCTTATGCCGGGAGATCCGGTCAGTGATTCTGCCAAGATGGTGTTCGTCATCATAATAGGGCCAGAGTAGGGGCTCACAGAGTAGTGAATGACCCTTTACTCACCTATTCTATCCCTTATCACCTTTCTTGGTTATTTTTTCACCCGCGTCTCTGTCTATAAAACAATGGATTCTTAGTCATTGTACCCATCCCCTATTGATGAATAGAGACCAATTCTATAGCGAGATTGGGTGCGAGACTTTCCAGCCGCAATAAATAGACTAGAGAGGTTTGTGCTCAGACCCATAATCATCAAAAGAGCCCGCTTAGTCTTCGGGTATCTCAAGACATCTCCCAGGTGTGCAGGAACCCTGGCCTACCCTGGCAAAAAAATCACTGAAAGTGCGTACTATCTGCTCAAGGTTGATATTACTCTACATGCTCCTTATTTATGAGCATGTCTAGATCCCTATAGTAGATACCGATTATAAGAATGTCCGCTTCGAAAATGAGACCATTTATGACGCGAAAAAAAATACGAATCATGTTAAAAAATCTTGTTCCAAGTAGTCGGTATTATGATTCATCAGCACAATTTAACAAATACTGAGTAGGCAGTGATATTATCTTGTACGAGATCTAGACATAGGTGGGAATCCAACCTCGTAAACCTCATGACAAAATTGTGTCACTATGAAAAGTGAACAATACACGAGACCTTGCTTGAGTCCCTGATTGGGAGAGCGAGTTAGGACAAGGGGTTCTAGCCTCGCCCCGGGGGATTTGGGGGCCAATCTCCCGAGTAGAAATAGTGATTGGTTGGTGCCATCTGAAACCCGGAAATTACCGTGACAAAATTAATTATTTCAGACAAATTTCCTTGGGGGGACCTGACCCCAGAATGATTTAGTAGGTAGATCCGGCGAAGAGCACGTTCAAGTAACTTGGCTCTAGTATTTGCTGAATCATGATGCTCATTGTCCTTGTCCCTGAGAAGACAAAAAGACAAAGATTAGGCCAGAGCTTACTCGATAGTGTAGTGATCAGCAGCTATTGTTGGTTCATAGGGATCGAATATTCCGTATAGTCTCAGTTGCAGCCTAAAGAGATAAATACTACTGAATTTCTATTCTGCACTTTTGGTCATTATCTGCTTCCTCTACCTCCTTGTCTCTCCCTGGGCCTCCTGGCTTTTTAACCACAATCCTTGCTAGCGTCGCTGCCGCCACTCCGCTTAAGACTACTGAGCGCTGAAAGACCATAAGGACGCCTGTTAGTGTCCACTAGATCTCAAAGCAGAGACTTCCAGACTGACAGATTATGCCTTTTCTGATATTTGCCTAACGACATCTCAAAGCGATGCATAGTCGATAAATGTGGCAATTTCCCAATCACCAAGGTGCCTCAGCACCATCATAACGGTTAAGTCCCTCGGCATTCTCCCAGCCCGGAACACGAACGTTAAAGAACCTGCCCGTGTCTGCAGTAGTAGCCTTCTCAATTTGTTCCAAAAGACCAGCTGCACTCTGCTCGGGGGTCAAGTCAGCCGACTCGCCGCCGAGATCGGTCTTCACCCACTGTTGATGAATTAGTATATCGAGCGGCGTGGACATGATTTTTTTGGGATCTTACACCCGGAGAAATTGATAGAAATGTGAAATCATCTTTGGCAAATGATTGGCTGTATTGCAAGGTCAACATGTTCAGTGCGGCTTTGGCGATCTTGTATGCCGGAACCGGAAAGATGCTGTATGTTGGGACCATGGCCATAGACCCGAGGGTAGTAGAGCTAGATATAGCCGTGAGCTATAGTCGTCCAGAACCAACAGAAGTGGTTTCTTACATGTTGGCAACTTTCTTGAGCTGGCCACGCTTGAGCACGGGGAGAAATGCACTGGAAACAAGGTGGGTACTTGTGACATTGATGGTAAAGGTAGTCTCCAGGTCAGTCCTGTACTTCTTGGTTAATGAAAGCCGTTTGACGGGAGACTGGGGTAAATACATTGTCTCGATGCCGTCTGGGGTAACGGGCATGAGGCCGACGTTGTTAACCAAAACGTCTAGACCCTTTTCACCGAGAGCCCGATCAACCTCAGCTGCCGCCTTTTGCACGCTTTTCTCATCAACGACGTCGATTTTGATGAGTTGGACACGATCAGGAGACTCTGTGATGAACTGCCTGAGAGCATCAGTCTCGGTGCGAACAGCCGCGAAGATAACCGACACTTCAGAAGCTGGCTTCGCAGCAAGTTGGCGGGTCAAAGCCAGGCCAATCCCTCGAGAGGCCCCAGTAATAAGGTAGCTAGCCATGGAAGATGATGTTTTGAGTAAAGAGGAGAAGAATGTGTCAGGAGTTTCAGTTGCTGATTATGTTGTCTGAATGAGATACGCAGTTATTGGTACCAGGCCAACCAGTTTATATAGGACAAAGTATGGAATTTGCTTAGCTGGCTTAATGACAAAGTGCTGAAGAATCATCGTTTGCTTTGAAACCAAATGCTATACATCGGCACATCGAAAGGCCGATTTGGTTCAATCTTGATAATCTCATCCCAAAGGGGCAAGATCGATAGACCCACTTGTCGGCCGCCAGACTCAGCGCCAATGACTGAGGCTAGAGAACAGCCCTTGGAATAGGCTATGCGGGATCGTAATGCGCGTTTCAGCAATTCAAGAGTTATGTCTTCAGTTTTCTGGGTATCCGAGGTATGAAAGGGTCTATTGATGAAAATCACGATCTGCTTAGGGTAGATCTCGAACATGTCAGACCAGCGAGTTCGGATTTCTAGCTTGAGCCAAAACATACGACGGTTGAACGTGCCTAAATAGAGGTTATAAAGAAGTACTGCAGTCCTTAGCTTTATCGCAGCCAATAGACCTTGAATCCAATACGACGTCTAGGTACTACTTGTGATGTTGGTACAGTTCTTGCTTCGATGACGCAGCCATGTATGAAGGATTGAGGTGTCGAGGGGGTAAATACCAAGCAAAAATCCACATATGGCCGAAAGATATTCGTGGGATTTCGTCAAAGCCTGCGCAGGCAAGTTGAGATTGGGATTTCTCGGCGCTTCTGGTTGAGGGAGCAATCGAGGCCTACGGGTGTCCGGCCAGGGGGACTGCGGCCAGGGTAAACGGTACCGGGTCTGGGGTCATTCAGCGACAACTCCACGCAATGAATTCTCACGCGACCTGTATACTTCAACCTGCTGCATTGGGTAGCATGACATAAGCCATGATGTCAGGTAACGCGTGGCCGCTGATTGGTGCAACTGCCCAACCCCGCGTCCATCGCCGCATCGCTTGATCCTCAACTGCTTTGTTCACGCTGGCTCGGACTCGCCATGGCTGATCGCCAACTTCCTCGAGAGGGCTCAGACACTTCTCTCAATGCGACTGCAAATTCTCATAATGGCATCGCTGCTTCGCCGCGCTCCAGCACCGATTCTCGCTCCAATCGGAGCCAGGTGCGCCTGTCACACATCACCCCGACAAACCATTCCCACCGTCAAAGCTTGAGTGAATCGCTCCGTGGGCCTCCCGCGTCCCCTCGAAATCGTCGCCAGCCGTCCCTGAATCAGGCGGCCCTCCAGAGCCTCATCGACAATCCCCCGCCACCGAAGAATGCCGATCCGGCATTCGCTGGTCGCGACTGGAGACAGATCTCCATTGGCGAGCTTGTGAGCCCGGAAGACCTGCACTTCGTCGAACTTGATACGGGGATTGAAGAGGCGACCAATGTAAGTTTGCCCCGAGACTCGCAGTGGTGCTGAGAGCTGACGAATACATGTCCTAGCTGTTAATCGATTCCGGGGCACCAGTGTTGTTGATTCGCGAGACCCCCGACCATAAATCAGCTGTCGCTACTTTTGACTACTCCGATTTGAATACTTATTTGCTCCTGGCCGCGGGTTTGACCCTCCCGCAGGAAGGACACCGCGCATCTTACGATGAGCTTGCCAAGAAAGCCGTTGAGGGGGTGAAGATTCCTCTTGCGGACGTGAAGAGCCTAGGCATGGAGAAGGAGCCGTTGGTGAATTTACCAGCTTCGGAAAACCTGCTCGCTGCGGTCGAGGTGTTTGGGGGTGGCATCCATCGTGTGGTTGTGACCAAAGAATCGAATGACCAGGAGGTCGTTGGTATTTTCAGCCAATTTCGATTGGTCAAGTTCTTATGGGAAAACGGTCGGAGTTTTCCGGCCATTGAGGAGCTCTATCCACAAGCTCTTCGCGAATTGCGGATCGGGTCGCAGAATGTGATCTCCATCAAGTAAGTTCTGGGCTACGGGCATTGCTGGGTCGAGTCTAACAAGTGTGCTTTCAGCGGCGACAAACCGTTGAGTGAGGCTCTTCAGGTGATGAACCATGAAGGCATGTCCTCGATTGTTGTAGTGGACAACCAGTTGAACGTGATTGGCAACATTTCTACAACAGATGTCAAGGTATGTGTACCAATTGAGTCGAGGATCATAAGCTAACAGACCAAGTTGTTAACTCGGTCTTCTTCATTGCCATTACTTCAAAATACCTGCACACACTTTATTTCGGTGATCCTGTCTACTCGAGGATTGATTGAAGGGAAAGACTCCTTTCCTGTGTTCCATGTCAACCCCGGGTCGACTCTCGCCCATACCGTTGCGAAGATTGTAGCAACAAAATCACATCGGTAAGGGAACCATGCAAGTCGATTTTCAGACGCAGGCTAACCTAGTAAGACTCTGGGTGACTGATCCAATGTCACCATCTTCCTCTGGACCCCCAACACCCTCCCATTCCAGCACCCACATCCCTCTCGCAACGCCCACCAGCTCGACCATGCCTGCATCGAGTACAGTCTCCCCCCTGCCTCGCCTCTCCCCCCGCCGGCAAACACATCTGCGCCATCCTCTCAGCAGAGCGTTCCTCATCATCCCACTCCATCGCAGCCAGCCGGGCCATTTCCGTCTAGTGGAGTCACGCCGCCAACATTGGCACCATCAATTCCTGCATCGGCATTACCGGGTGCTCGACTATCAGGGCGACTGGTGGGCGTTGTGAGCTTGACGGATATCTTGAACTTGCATGCGCGGGCCACTGGGCTGAGCCCCGCAGATCCGGCCGAGTCCCGGCGCCGACGCCGCAGCAGCTCATCCAGTGTCAGCGTTCGACGCAGTGGCGAAATTGGCCGAGAACTTTTCAGCCGGGGCGGGATCTAATCCGCCGCCACCTTATCTCACTTTCCCTGTACTCCGTTAATCCGTTACTCCGTACATTGGTTTCCCTCGACGCCACTCCTTCACACAGACTCGTATATCTGGCGCCTCATTGCCGGTAGCCCCATTCTCTATTGTGACCCCCCGTTTCATTCGTTACTTTGTTCCGGTGTTTCTCCATGGCATGGGAGAGGTAGGAAGTCTGCACGATTGAAACCCCAGCGGTCTAGCCCCCGGGCGGCGATATTCCGTGTAAATAGCATGGTGCTTCTGCATGCGCTTGTATCCGCACCCTGACTCGGCCGTTCTTCTAGCAGGATCTTCATAGCTAGCAATGGAATTCCAATGTGGTATTGCAAAGCTGTAACACTACACCGTGTGTAGTCGCAGACACTTTGGTCCATCATGGCTAACCACTCCCTACGCGCTTCTCGGCCAGGATCAGGATTTTGCTCTTCGTTCCCGAAACTCTATCCAAACCCCCGGACTTAGCAGCCTTGTGAGATAACAGATGACCAGCCTCCCCGCTCGCGCTGTCTTCGTCTACCCGGGCGTCGCATCAGAGGCCCATATCCAACGATCTAGACTCACTGGTCGCACCCAACTACCTAGAATCGCAATGGTAACTAGACCTCCACCGGCCCTCGCCTCCATTCCTTTGCTTCCGAAATCCTGCTCCTTCCGAGCGGGCGATCCCGCCGTGCCAGCGTTGACCGGTCCTCGCTAGCTCGCTGATCTGCGTTGGCCACCTGCTGGACATCCTACCCCGGGCCTGGTTGGTTCATGGCTAGACTCGGGATGTGGTTCCCCTTGGCAGCACTAGATCGGTGGCGGTGCCTGTCATCGCTTGATCGTTGAGGCCAGAATCGTATGGACTGGCCACGTTCTTGTTTTCTGTTGTCTGGAATCTGCCCGCGTTTCTCCATCTCGGGATCTTGTTATCGGGAATATCAAATCCTGGACGTGGGCTGTGATGTATTGGCCGCTGTATCTTGCGCGTGTGGCTTGGTCTGGATGCGTCTGGGGGTGACAGAGCGATGATTTCCCTCGGCACCCCACTCGACACGATCACCTTGGTTAGACCCGTGGCTCTGTCACCGACGGTTATGCAGACCCCGGCAGCCGATATCCATGGACTGAGGCCAAGTGGGACAGACCCAAACGATCACACCCGGAAAATAGTCCCCGAGATACCCCCGCTCGCCTATTCGTCCATCGCCCCTGCAGACTTGGAACCGATATGGCAAGGCTGCAGACCATATCCCTGTTTTATGGTGAAGGATCCGGCCAGCTACTACAATAGGCAGGTGATCCTAGTCAGCCCAAGGAAAAAGCTTTCGATCTGATCAACCACAACACGTCCAAGTTGACTTGAGAGTTGAGCGATACAAAAGTACTACATAGACTTTTGATCGCGTCGCGCTGAGAGAGAAACCCGTCCATGGACCTCCAACGGCTCTGTGCGACACGCCCTAGGCTTTTTCACGCCCTACAGCACGCCATTTTTCGACCCGCTGTCATGTCACCCCTGGCGTGTGATTTCTCCTTGAGCTAAATCTCAGCCCATTCGGCACAACGCTGATAAGTGTGTCTCCCCTCCCCCCACCGCGAAGAGGCTCAGTCCAGTCTAGCACACCAATGGACCACCCGCATGCGGGCACGAGGAACTTGCAGGGAACGAATCCACGGCGCGATAAGACTAGTCGAACTCCACTATGATTGGATTCCGTGGGTTGGGCAAGGTTAGTGCTAGACCCGATGCGGATATGGTCTGTGCGACCGAGCTGCAACCTTAACCCCGCAATTCGATCTACACGATGGACGCGGCCATCGTATGCCATGCAGGTGTAGGAATGCACATTAGAGATGGGAAAACGCGGCCATTACGAATGAAGAGCATACCATAATATGCGTGGGAAAATGGCAGAAGAAAGAAAGACAAGCAACTAGACATGCCAATTCCATACCTCAATCAGCTCTGCCGATCATGTACTCCCGGCACCGCCGATCCCATCTCTGCAAGGCACAACGGGTCCGTGACCCCTACGAGCCCCGACATACGCAAGCGCCATGCATCGCTTATTCAACGTGATTCGCAAATTTCCCGAGTCGCGCCACCACGATAGCGTGTGCAGGGCCGGGAAATTCCCCGCGCGACGTAACCAATCGCAGAGTCCATGGACTGCAATACGAGCGAACCCGTTTCAATTTGAGTGGGTGTAGGGCGTAAGCCGGAAGTTGCTTGGTCAGAGTGAGGGGTTTTATGCCGTTGAACACGATGTACACAAGACCTAAGAAACTTGGCTTGTCTGTGCGTCTGTGGACGTTGTCTAAAGTTCGAATACCACGGGAAAAGGCGAAGGGAAGGATCAAATGATGTCAGATCGACGGCATTCGCGACTGACCTGCATGTGTACTATTACTTACTCCGTAGATCCGCGGGGATGTGAGAAGCCGGGCTGACTGGTTGCAGGGGTTGCGTGCTAAAAGTCAAAAGTCAAAACTCCGCTGCACGGAGCTATAGCTATAGCTTTCAGCTGTCGTAGCCGAGCGGGCCACGGTCCGTGGACTGCGAGAAAGGATATACAGCGGGTTTGAGCGGGCACGGGGTGGGTTTGGGTGGAGGAAGGGTGTGATGGCAGGATTCGGGCCGGATGAGGAAGTGGGTAAGGGAGATGTTTCCGGCGCGATGCAACTCTCCACTATACTCCTCGCGGGGAGTAATAAAAAAGCCTCATCGAAAGAGAGAATCCTACGAAGTCAGGAGCAAAGTGATAATTTGGTAGATGATTCGTGTCTCATGATGGGTAATAGCAACGTGGGGTGTGGTTATCCCTGGAAACTGTAAATCAAATCCCCGCTATCCCATCGCCGCGCAAACTCAACGCCGGGACCGTTATCCATTTCCGAGGTGAATTAGAAGAGTAACACAGCAGTGCAGAAGAAAGACATATCAAGATATGGTACAGGAGCAATATACAAGCCAACCTCATATACAGTTACAGTTGTAAGCGGGGCAATATCCTCGGGGAATCAAAATTCAACGGGAGGAAAAGTAGAAAGAAAAGAAAAGAAAAGAAATCAAGACAGGGGGAAGAAGGGTCAAGGTCAGCAGTGCGCGACGGGTACAAATTCATCCAGCATCACAAAGTCATCGATCCCGTAGGTCTCATGCTCTGGGAAAGGATGAGAAGACTGGTCCAAGCCCATAGCATATTGCGTGAATTCATTGTAGTCTGGATCCAGCTGGTCGTGCGAGACCATGATACCGTCTCCTTCATTCTTTCCGGCGGGAGCAGCCGGGAATGATCGACCGTGGTGGGCGATAGGGGGGTGTTCGGGGTCGGGCAGAAGTCGGGAGTGGACTGGGTCTCGGCAGACAACGACTCGATTCTGGGGGAGTGTGACGAGTTGTTGCTCGACGACGCCATATGCGCCAGCGTCGTGCTTTGTGTCAACAGGTGCAGGTTATGGAAGTTGTTACTCGGCTGCGATTGGCCACGCGAGTGGCCATGGCTCGGGCCCGAGATCGACGCCGCAGGGTGCGGCAGCGGCGCGGTCTGCTGGACGGGCAATTCCGGTGCTGAGGCAAGACGATCCCTGAACTGCCGCATCTGCGTGTTGTTGGCAGCATCGGTCGGCATCTGCGCCTGTTGCACCATCTGCTGCTGCCACATGTGCACGGCCTGCGCATCGGACGGGGTTTGGTTGGGGGTGGGGGCGTGCTGTTGCATGGCGACCCAGGACGGGGCCATCGGGGTGGCCCAGGTGGATGCGGGATCTTGGGTCAGATAGGCGGGGGCTTGGGCGGTCGACGTCGCAGTCGTAGCCATGTTGTAGGGCGAAGCCCCGGAGCTGTCCACGCAGGTCATGTAGGACTGCGCGTTCGAGTCGAAGGAGGTGGGCGACATGATGTAGCCCTCACCCGCCGTCATGGGACTGGGCATCGACGACGAGCCCATCCCCTGCGGGTAGGGAGTCTGTAGATTGGAAAGATCCAAGCTCATCTTGCGCGACGACCCTGCATCCACGGAGGCGCGGTGAGCCAGGCTAGCCCGGCGACTTGCAATAGAGGAGGCCCCGGACCCTGAGCTATTAGCCCGGGCCGCAAAGGCCGCGAGCAGGTGGCGATGAAATTGCTCTTCAATCTGCATGTTCTGGGCCTGTAGCATACGAATGCGCTTCTCCTGGTAACGCTCGTCGACTTCCTCGTACATGGCCTCTTTCTCGACAATTTCCTTGGTGATATGGAACGCCTTGCCGGTCCGCTTCTTGTGAAGCATAGACGCCCGGTTGGCAGATTCCAGGCGAGCATCCAAGCTGCGGTCCTTGCGCCGCGAGGCAGCGATAAAAGCTCTGCGGGGGGGGGGAGTCAGCTTTAGTCCAGGGCGTTGGGAGGGTTGAGACCGACCTCTCCTGGTTCTCCTCCCGCGAGCGGGGGATAGGGGAAATGTCTTGATCTAGATCAGCCATCTTTGCACGCGCAGTAGAATGAAGATTGCAGAGGGATGGGACCACATTAAATAGAGAGTTTTGGAGGGGGGCGAGCTGTCAGGCCCGCACGACCCTGCGCCGGAGCTTTGCTGAGCGGATCCATGGGACCGAATGGGTTTGGAAGAGCAAAGTCTCGTCGCGCGAGCCATGGAACTGATTTTTTGCTGCGGAGCCACCGATACGAAGTCCCGGGGTTTTCCCCGGAGTGTAGGTCGCAGTCTAGACCTCGGGTGGGTAGACTTTTGCTCTCGAGAAGAGTTGTAGAGGGAGAAATCTGTTCCGTTCCTGCCATCGGAAATATGCGTTCAGGTTCTGATGAGCCCCGACTGCATTTCACACTTCATATTTCACATTCACATGTTCTTTTTACTTGATCAGGCCTCTAGATCTACTCGCGATCTCCACGTAGATCATCCCCACCCCGATCGACTGAGGGTCTAGGGATGAGAGAACAGACTAGCAGACTAGCAGAATAACATGCAGCGCTTTATCTTCTGCCCTAGATAGATTTCCCTGAATAGATATCCCTGAATAGATATCCCCGAATCCAGATTCCTCCCGCTCGGCACCCGGGGAATCCTCGGTCAGACTCGTCGGCAATCTCCGGCCCAAAATTGAGGCCCATGTCAGATAACGACAGCTCAGGGACCCTGGGTATTTGAACGGATTTACTCGGGCTATTCGGTCACTCCAGTGCACGAGTCAGTCCTGAATGTCGATCCCAGTCAGACCCCGAGTCCCGAAGCAGACACCGAATCATCACCGGATCGACGTGATCGGCATCACCGATTGCCCGAGACGGAGATCCTGGTACATCGGTGGGGAGTGACGGCGCCCTTCTCCGCGGATTGGTTATGCGAGTTGTCGAGGCTCTTTTCAAGTGCAGTCTGGTTGGTCGGACGGATGGAAGTCTGAACTACGTGGGTCTGTAGCCGTCAGTACGGACCCCTGGCGGCTACAGATCGCGGGATTCACGGAGAGCCGCAGTGTATCGTGAATGACAATGGTCTTATAAACAGCATGACGAGGCGCTAAGGGTTCAACGACGCGAGAACAAAGAACAAAGTAGAGCCGCCAGTGGTAAAAGCCGATTCCCGGGCTCGCATCAGACCACCCACCTTGGCAGGAGAACCGGAAGGATTCACACGCCCTAGAAAATCCCAAGGGCAGGGACCATGCCCTGTTCCTCGCGAGCCTCGGATCCCAGCTTGTAGGACACCTTGAACCGAAGTTTGACCGAGTTGCCCTTGCCCGAGTCGATGCCATCCAGCACCATCTCCTGTTGCACCCCGTGCTGCTGTTGCGGCGCGATGTCTCGACCAGTCTGCGGTCGCAGAGACAGCGTGTAGGCCTAGTTCGATTAGTCATGGATCAGTCGGGGCAAGGGACGAGACGGACCTTTTCCACGGCCACTTGGAAATGAAGTTCGCTGATCGGCTGACTGCTCTTGTTCGAAAAGACGGCCTTCACGTAGATCTGACGCGGCGCGGCTTGATTACGACGCGCCTGGAACTCAACGTGAAGCTGCGAGTTCAGCACCTGGACCTGATTCGTAGCCGGCAACGTGTTACTTTGAGGTAGCGATGAAGCAAAGTTCCATTCATCCTCTTCCGCCGCCGGAGCCGCGGGCCTGGGTGGTGCGGTGGGACCACCCGCCAGGTCAAGCAACGACGATGACGCGGGTGTACCCTGGCTCTGCGCCGGTGGTTGAAAGCCGCCGGCGTTGGGTCGAGGACTGGCGGATACCAGGGATGCAAATGGGTCCGGTGCCTGTGGCGGAGTCGCGGTCGACCGAACCTGCGGTGATGCACTGGGAGCCGGTGTCGAGGACTGAGAGGCGGGTCGGGACGGGCTCATGGATGCAAGGATATCGTAGTTAGGTTTGAATGCCGGAGCTTGCTGTAGATGTTGTGATGATGCGGCAGGTGGAGATGGACCTGATGCCATTGGCGGGAAGCCTGCTCAGAGGTTAATGAATGCTGGTAACTCACTCTGGGCAAAGCTTACTGTTAGGGGCGCCAAGTGAGATTCCACCACCTGGGGTAGGTCCTTCTTCTCCCAACGACAGGCCAAGCAAGTCGTTCTCCAGCGTGTTGCCACTTTGAGCCGCCGCCGCAGCATTGCCGTTGGAGCTGGGCTCCGGAGGGTCAAAGTCAATCAAGGATAACTCATTGTTTGCGTTTGTCGAGACTCCTGTAGTGGTGCCCAGGGTGCCCTTTGGAATCTTCGACGCGGCATCGAGGTCGCCCTTCTTGACCAGCTTGTACCGCTCGATGGTGCGGTGTATACTGTCGTTGATCTCCAACAGCTTCTGCACGGCCTCGGGATCCTCTGATTCCTCCTCGCACATCTTTTGAATCTTGGGATGCGCACTTTGGAGAGCATTCGCGAGGTCCTAGAAGTAGTCAGTAGCCATACCACCGCGCACGGCTCAGACACACGAACCTCAAATACATCACCCTCCGGGGGCGCCTCTCCGGGTTGCTGGCTCTGAAGCATCTCCTCCAGAATTTTGGCTTTTTGTTGCACTTTGGAGACTTCCTCGGCGGCTTTGGCTCGGTAATCAGTTTTATGCCGATTGTCATAGCCCGCCATGACCTTCATCAGCCGGTTCGCTTCTTGTAGATCGGCAGGGGTGCCCCTCCGAATGAGCTCCTGCAACTTGGCGGATTGCGCCTCCCTCTCTTCCTCCTCCATTTCCTCGGCGGAGCGCAGGTTCTGCAGGATGATCAATACATGCGCCTCGACCAGAGCTTCGGGACACATACGTCACTCGGGTTCAATACCGCCGCGTCTTCGCGACGTACCTCGGGAAACGCGTAGCCTTTGTATAACAAAAGCCGGTGCATGTCCCGGATGAAACCGAGATCTTCCTTGTAGCGTGATGTTTGACAAATGGTCTGCCGCCATTCCTCAATCGATTCCAAGATGCGATGCTGAACCCGGGAGGGCCGCATCGGTGGCCGCTCGGGGAACCTTCGCACCAATTCATTGAGAAACTCTTTTGTGCTGATCTGAAGGTGGAAGGGGTATCCGCAGTTCTTGACGCAAATATCGAGGAGCTAGCCGAGAGAAAATACCGCCATAGTCAGTCCTGCCCGCGCCACTTGTCATTTGGTCCACACATACCGCCAACGCGAGCAACGCAACATTCTGGTTTCGGGAATTGATCAAATGGACAATATCGACGGCCGATTCTCGAGGTCTGCGAGGGTAAGGGATCAGCCATGCGCGAAACCACGTCGGAGCAGCATTCCCGACTCACGCATTGCCTTTCTTGGAGTTGATCAGATCCGCGACTTCGAGGTTCAAGGCCAGGTTGGGTTCGTAATTCTGCGGATCACAAGCGTTCCCTGGGACGAGTCCGAGTTAGAGAGAAGCCCATTGACGATTAGGCATCCACGGCGTGACACTCACGAATCGCCCGCTGCAGCGGTGATAACCCCGGCTCAGCATAGGCCGCGAAGCGGTCCCTAGCCGCCATGCGTGCGGAAGCAGCCTCCAGGGTGACGGTCACAGAAAGGGATATCGGAGGAGCCGAACGGGTCCACGAGTCGCCGTCGCCGTGGGGTGGAATGGAGGATGCACTGCGGCCCCAGTTGTAGATGGGGGACCAAACGAGTGCGGGCGGAGAAGCCGCACGTGTGGCGCTGCGACTTTTTTCCTCCCCGCGCTTCTTGGCTCAACTTGCTGAAGACTTACTTGCTTCTACTCTGCTACTCGTCATTATGGTCCGTCATAAAAAGGACAACTTCTCGCGAGGGGGCAAGAAATTCTCTACCCCTCGCCCCCGACCGGTGCCCTGCGATGAAGATACCGCCACGTCGTCGCGCCCGCCTTACAGGGCTGCTTGCTGGGATCTAGGGCATTGTGACCCGAAACGGTGCTCGGGGAAACGTTTGATGAAACTGGGCCTGATGCGGGAGCTTCATATTGGCCAGAGATTTCCCGGTGTGATTGTCTCGTACGTGAACTGCGTGGTCTGCCTCGATTTTGCTCTAACAATCCGGACTAGGCCCAATGCGAAGAAAGTCGTTTCTCCCGCGGATCGAGAACTCATGGAACAGCATGGTGCAGCGGTGGTGGAATGCTCTTGGGTGCGGGTCAAGGAAGTGCCTTGGTCGCGCATCGGTGGTAAATGCGAACGGCTATGTAGGACCATCCAAGACCCGGGACAAAGGATCGGGTCACTAATACTTTACAGTACCCTATCTGATTGCCGCCAATACTGTCAACTACGGGAAACCATGGCGTTTGAATTGCGTTGAGGCGCTCGCGGCTTGCTTCTACATTTGCGGCCACGAAGAATGGGCTCAAGACGTGCTCAAAAACTTTCGATACGGTGAAGCATTTCTAGATATCAACTCTCAACTCCTCAAGCGATACGCTGCGTGTCAAACAGAAGAAGATGTGAAGAGAACCGAAGAGGAATGGCTGGCCAAGATTGAACAAGAGTACGAGGATAGCCGTGTCGAAGGCGCTGATGATATTTGGACCGTTGGTAACACCAACCGACAAGCTCCTCGTGGCGATTCCGACGAGGACGAGGACAGCGAAGACGGGAGCGATGGTGACGGAGAAGAGGAAGATGAGGACAAAGACCCGTTCGCCATTTCCGATGACTCTGAAGACGAAGATCAGATGGCCGAGATTCGACAGAAGATTCTCAGCTCCAAGTCATTCCAGAATCCTTCTGCGTCGGACAAGCAGCAGCCAGAGAAGATCGCACGGCCTGAACAACCCGTGTATGAGGACTCGGATGCCGAATCTGGTTCAGCGGGCAGCGAGGATGAAGATTTTGATAAGATTATCAACGCGACCACCGTGACGGATCGCACCGGCATCAAAGAGATCCAGCGGAGGCGAGGAAAGGAAACAGTCAGTGCATCTTTCTCGCGCACTGAGATTTCAGCACCGAAGAGATGGTGAAAAACATTAGGAATGGAGTGCCAGTAATCATGGTTCGGTGGATTTGACTTCAGTCGGGCATCGCAGTCTCGTCCCACCCGATCAAAAGAAACACGGCCTTGGTGCCTGACGCGGTGCTTCCCTTGCAGTGGTGAACACGCCTTATAAATTCATGAGGGACGATTCTAGCAACGCCATCTGGGAGCCTGGAGTGCATTGTTCGAATTTCGAGATAACTGCTATTACCCCACGTGTCGGATTGCAATCAAGACCGCGAGATCGCCCATGTTATACTCGGGAACCACACCACACCCGATGCTGTTCCCGGGTCGCATCCGTTCGGTTGCCAATTTGATGTCTCTGGCAACGGGGGCAGTCTACCGCTCGGTGCCTTGGCCACGCATGTGTCAATGAATGGGATGTGGATTGGCAAATCAATGGGTTGGCATTGTTATAGCTCGGAAGTTTCGGCGCTAGGCGATGTCGGGGTCTGCTGGTGGCGGGATGTCTCCATGGACGAGAGGCGGAAGGCGCTTTTGTTGAATACATCTCAGATATCAGAAAGTATGGGACAATGTCGCTCAGACAATATGTCCAAAACTGTAAGTCGATGGTGGCGATATCCCGAGGATCTGCTGAGGGTCATCAAAGCTTTGGGGGGTAGATATTCGCTCGTGGGGTTGGAAACGTGCCTGGTAGATATACCGCCTCAAAAAGGGATGCCCTTGCCACTGCTTCATTGAAATATTCAAGTCCCTGGGGCCATCAATGCAAGGGTGGCGGCCTTGGCTTTGGGGCAAAGGGATGCAAGGTGTGGCGTTGAGCCTCCTGCTTCTCTTTGCCTCGTTTACGAGTCAAGCATGGGTCGTGGATTTTACACCTTTCCAAGGTTGAGAAGTCTCCATTGGAGGTGGCTATCGTTTTGCAGTACGCGGTTTCAGGAGGACACTACAAACTACGCACTTCCTCTTCTTATTATTTTATACCACTCGACCCGGTCGTTAAAGGGCCCTCTCACGCCACTTTCTCCAACTAGGCCCAAAGACTGGGCATAGGAGAGTGCTAAATCGAGTGCTCAGGTCCGATATATATAGTCCAAGTAGCAGACTGAGAACTCCGTGACACGGATCGATTCTCTACGGGCAATCGAGAATAGGCGTCTTCTCAGAAGTAGCATTATACTACACAAATAGAATCGATAAGCCACAGCGAACGATTTGACAAGGAATAGTAGCGACACATTGATGATCCTAGATGTCGTTGGCTCAACCAAGACATGGCACGTGCGCTACATGCGGCTGAGTTGTGCTGAGGATGTCACGAGACTTTGATCAGATAAAATTTATGGCCTATGGAAACCAGCATTCTATTATAAAGGCCTATAAGTAATCAATAGACATCATGGTATAGAAATTAGAGTATCTAAGAATTCCAGGTAGAACATAAGAGGTTCTGGACTGCCCGCTTCAACATATGACTCCTGGGCTTGCCATCGGCGATAGCACCAAACAAGGTTCATCCGACGGACCACTTCAACTAGAGTAGGCGCTCAAGGGTCATTTACTCGAAAATAGAAATGCAGGATCTAGTGATGGTGCTAGGAGCTCACCAGGTCCGCCATTACCAGAAGACCTAGCAACTTGAAAGTGGGTTTTGGACAGAACCCTCATCCCCCGTGTGTAGATCATAACGATTAAGGATTACCCGAGGAAATTTAGGTGCAAGAGATTGTCTTGTCATCAGTGATGCACTACCTAAACCAAGCCTTTTCACGTATGTTGAGTATTGCAACCTAAGTGACCACCATTTACAGACCTAAGATTCCAAGATGGTATGCAAAATGTCGGATCTGCACTTCTTCAAGCCCTCGACAATAGAGCGCTAGACCGAGTTAGGATACCTACCAGTGCCAACATAATTATTTCCCTATACGGAGTACACGGGGTTTTCTGAACTACACTCCACAAGCCATAGTGCTTAGCCCACAGATCGGCCCTTTCTCTCTCCGAGAATAATGCATCGATATTCACTTCGCACTTCCACCCCTTTCCCCATCGTCAGACATCAAAATTACCAAGGTGTCAGACTACTTCAACAATGTCGGTATGGGAGATTTGGTCACAACTGGTTTGAAAAGAACCTGTTGGCCAAGATTATCACCGAAGTCATCAAGGACAACAACGCCTATATTTCGTTCGTCCCTTACCGTGACAGCGCCAAATACGGCCGTGACGATGGCCACGACCACGCGTGGGGATTGAACAAGGAGCAGTGCTACCATCGCTTTGTCAACAACCCTAGTTGGGGTTATTCTGCAAGCTGTGAATACACATTCGGTCCCGATGGCGAAGAAGGAATGACTGTCTAGACACGACCCCACGATGAAGATTCGCGATCCGAAGATTGGTTTGAGTCCCTGTCGTTCCAGGGAGAAAAGATCACCGGCCATGCTATCATGGCATCTTCTATGTGGGGACAACAGCTGTACGGCTTCAACAACTCGAACTTGAACAACAACCTCACTAAGCTTGCCGAGAACGGGATTTGCCACGTGGAACAGTTCTTCAAGGCCTCGAATTCCTGGGAACAGGCCGGTCTATTTGGTGTTCCTGTCTGTGAGATGACGAACATGGTTCTCCTTCCGGGAATTAACCGAGTCATGAGAGATTACGCCAATGACCACTACATCGATCCGCATTCTCTGTACTCTGACAACCCCTGCCCGTGCAAGAACTACGTGCAGACCGCGAAGAATGGCAAGACGGGCAATTTCACGGACTTTGTCAACCAGAAGGTTGTCGACAGTTACGGTTCTAAGTGCCATGTCTCGGGAAGCCGAGGAGGCGATCCAGACGGTGGTTTTGGTAGGATATGACAGTGTCCAATTAATGGGCCCTCACTTTGGACTTGACGAGACAGGATGTCAATTTTCTACCTGTCTTTAGCTTTTCATATCTTGTCGTGGTGATGACCTCATTTATCACGCGCTATTATATACACTTTTATTGTTGAGTATCACTATTTGACTTTGACTTTCGCTATTTCTTTCTTTTTCACTCCCGTATTTCATCATGACTATATGCATTATCTGAACCATTAATCCTTGAAGTTCTCAAGTGTAGAGGTACAATAAACTATTCACGTGCCAGTGTCACCAACCACGGAAGGTGGCAACGTGCAACAACCCACAGTCTGCAGCCCTATCAGCGTTCTCGGGGAACAACAAGGTTAACATCAAATCAAACCCCCAGAGTCATCCTTCATCACGAGCTGCGCCTTCGGCCAAGGCTTCCCCGGCTCGCCTGATGGGGCCGGATGATGCCAGTCACCCGGGCGTTCAGCCGTCTATCAGGCGGAGACAACGGCGGGCCTCAGGAGGCGCTAGAACAGATCGTTTATATTGATCAGCGTTTCCCCTGATGAGTTCATCCCGCCTGTAACTGAACCCAGCGGGGATTTGCCTCGGTCGATCTTGTCCTGAATTTTACCCGCCTTTCGTCCATACCGAACTCGATTTCTCAGTACATCAACAAGCCCGCTCGGGGCTGGTTTGCAGCGATGGCTCACGATCAACCAGGAGGGTCTCCGGCCCCCGATGCGGGGCACAGCCAGAATTCCACCGCAGAGACGCAGCGCCCAGCGCCACCAGAGCGTCGAGGCTCTGGGTTCATGAACTTTTTTGCGTCGATGCTGGGCTCGAAGAACCCGATCGCACATCCCGCCGACCCACAGAAGAACACCGTGTGGTTACTAGACAACACAGCCTATCAACCAGTCACAGACGCGCCCGATCAATCGATATCGAATTTATCATGGCAGGTCGAGGTTGTGGCCTGCATCTTTGAGACCGAGGGCCGGAAAGACGTCGGCAAGCTGGTATCTGCGATCGCCGACCACATCGGTCTGGATGGGGAACTTGGAGGGTCCAAGGACGAGACGCGCCAGCGCATCGAGCAGCGCGTCCAGCCTTTTCTCGACCAAGTATCGCCAGGCCGGACGCTGACGCTAGAAGTGGCCGTCCACGGGCACATCCAGTCCATTGCGCTGGGCCCGTCAGACCGCAACGGCATCATCAGCCAGGTCGTCGACCTGCACGCGTCCGACATCCAAGATGGCGCTCTCGTGCACCCGCGCATCGCGCAGTTCAATCACGACGCCGCCACGGCCGGCACGGGCTTCGCCGCGCCCGACGGCTGGCTCGTCATCTCCGACATCGACGACACGATCAAGCGCACCATGACGCGCGAGCCGACGGGCATTCTCCGCTCCACCTTCACTGAAGACCCCGTGCCCATCCCCGGCATGCCGGAGTTCTACCGGCATGTGCACGCCGAGCTAAACCCGACCTGGTTCTACCTCTCCGCGTCGCCGTACAACCTCTACCCCTTCCTGCACGAGTTCCTGCACGCGCACTACCGCGCCGGCACGCTCGTGCTGCGCGACTACTCCTGGCTGGACATCAGCGGGCTCATTCGCTCGTTCACGGAGCGCACGCACGAGTACAAGGTCGATCGCATGGAGAAGATCCAGCGCTGGTTCCCGCGTCGCCGCGTCTTGTGTATCGGGGACTCCACCCAGAGTGACCCGGAGGCGTATGCGGATATGTATAAGCGGCATCCGGGCTGGATCCATGCCATTGCCGTTCGCAAGGTTGGGGATGTCGCGCATATGGAGGATAAGAATAAGTCGGAGCGGTTCGAGGAGGCGTTTAAGGATGTTCCTCGCCATGTCTGGACGGTTTTTGAGGATCCGAAGGAACTGTATGACTTCGTTGATGGGTTGGGGATGGAGGATGAGGCTTTGTAGATATTTTTAATGATTTGTAGATACCTCAACGACATGTTCCTGCATATAATTTGTCTAAGATATGCATACCTGGGCGGAGATGTAGTATTTGAATCGTAGAAGGCCTGGTGCTAGACTGTTCACTGGAGATAGGCTCAACGGCCCAGAATATCAGGTTTTATGCTTGCCTTAGATCCGTCTCCGGAAGACTGAAGTGGCTGAAAACCAGACGCTGCTGATGGATGAAAGCAGAGGTCATAATCCATGTCTCGCCTGCCCACAGAGTACAAAAGATCGAATTAAGTTACGACCATATACAATAGAAAACAATGATTCCACCACCGACCCCATAATCTAATCTCGGAAACAGAAATGCTAGACGGCGCTTCGTTTCTATGTAGAAGCCAAGTCAGGAGCCATAGAATATCCCATACAAGAATGAATTTTGACCCGGCAGTTCAATATAGAGACGCTCTGCCAATTTCAATCCCATGACAAAACTACATGAACAGAAGAGAAACGGGCCACTTTCACGCCCGGGCAATTGACGGCGCGGAGGGAGAAATGAAACAGAGAAAAACATTGTATTAGAATCGAACACGGTACATCCGTTTAAAGTAGGGAATCGAGTCTGGTGAAAACGCTTAGGCACGCAGCGACAATCTGGTCCTCGTTAGTACTTGATCCCCCGCTGTAATGGTGAAGAACATACCTCCAGCTGAAGCTCACGGTCCTTGCCCTGGTTCATCTCGTCGTTGATGGCCTGGGCCAGGTTGGCCCCAATTGCCTGCGAGCCACCGGCCCGCCGGGCGAAGGGCCATTGAGAGTACTCTGCCAGCAGTTCGTCCACCTGGGCAAATGCTCTTTCCCGCGCTTCATGGCTCATCGTGACCAGGGCATTCTCCAACACGTTGGCAGCGTACGCCGCGCAGACCATTGTCACGGTACGAAGGTATCGGAAATCGGCATCCTCGGGGAGCCACGGGCTAGGGGGCAGTACCACAGTACGGTTGGTGCAGATGTTGCGCACACGTTTGTGAAGATCATCTTTAGCACCGCCGTCCGCAACGGGGTGCGTCGCCATGTCGAAGAGGAGGAAGTTTCGTTTTTCGGTTCGGAGGATACCCTTATCCACGAGGCCCTTGGCCAGTCGCTCACGCACTTGTTTCAATTGATATCCGATCTTCATCAGATTCCATGTCTCGCCTGAATGAAAAGGGAAAGACGGGTCAGCCAATTCGGGTCGCGCGCCAGGTGCATGAACATGGATGCATACCGCTCATCAGGTCAATCCACGAGTTGACACTCATTTTCTCGCTCGACTTCATCATCTTCAGCGCCTCGTCCAGCAAGACTTCTCCGGTCAATGTGTCGTCGACAACTTCGATGACGCGGTCGGCCAGGGGGAATCGGCGCCGCGACGAGTCTTTCTGCATGCTTATCCGGCCACGAAGCGCAAGTTCAATGACAATACACCCGCGTAGGGCGTAGGAGATGTTCTCGTTCCAGAAGGACAGGTAGCCCTGTTCGCGAGAGACATGGAGTCAGCGAGCCGAATCTGAAGCGCGGCGGGCACTACAGCAAACCCAGTCACATCCTTTCACACCCCCTCCGGTCAGACACTCACCTGCTTATCCTTCAAACCCAGCAACAGCACATCCTCCATCAACGTCAGCTTCGGTTGCTTGCTTCGCTCTTCGGTTTCGCTGAGGTCGCGGGGATCGAATGCGATCTTGTGACCGTTCTCGCCGCTGGTGAACGAGGTCTCCGGGACGCGGTGGTCCATCGCAGAATTGTTCCTGGAGATGGGCGAGGAGACTCGGCTGTCATCTTGTTCTTCGGCGCCACCAGCTCGACCGCCGCCTCGTCGGCGAGTCAAGCCCCGGCTGAGGCCATGAGGATGAGGGTAGCGGTCGGGGGCGGAGAAGAAACAGCGAAGACCCGATGGGTATGGCGAGCCGGGGAGGGATTTCTCCTTGTCAAGCCGATCTGCGGGCCGGTCGCGGGGGCAATTAATTGATGGAGGGAGAGGTGTCAAAGGTAGCTGCGTCGAAAGTCTGAAAGTCTGCCGCCTCTTGGAAGTGGGACCGGTCTCGGGGTCAGGGGAAACCAAGGACCGAGTGGGTAGATGTCTGGCACAGGGCGACACAACCGAGCAACCACTGTGAAATGCACTGCTTTTTATGAAGCCGTGGCGAGGCGGGAGCAAAGATGGGAGGAGGGCAAGAGTGATGATTGGGGAGGAAATTCGTTCTTCGGCAAGGTGGCTTCGGTGTGCTGCGCCCGATACCGCCAGGGCTGTATACTTGTCCCGATCGTTTGATGAGAAGAGATGCTAATTCCTCGAATTTCGACCGAATCAACACGGCGAAAGATGGCTTTCGCTTAGAGTTTGTTCAGGGAATTTTGACTTCGGACGGGCGCGCTGAGACGATATAGATCCAGCCGGACTCGACGAATACACCATGTTTACCCTCCACGATAGTATCAACTTCGAGGCTGCTCATGGAATACAAAGCTCCCACAGATGGTTTCAAAATTGCATTCAAGATGATATACACGATATAGGATTGGAAAAAAAGCAACTGGCATGTATTCAGCATACAGGGCAGCGCCTCGTCTTGAAGCTGTCCTCGAGAAAACTCCCGGACGGACGCAAGCGTGATCCTTTTTCTATCCGACCTCCAAACGCACCACGTTTTCAATTAAGTATTTAGTGAGCTGGAGCCAGTTAGCAAGGAAGCGGACGGCGGAGGGACTTCGTGACATACCATCGGGCTGAGCCAGGATGTACTCGACAGCCTTCTCAACTATTCACACAACCGAGTTAGTCTCGGTGAAAGGTGACCTCAGTAACGCCAACTTACCGCTGTGGATCTGGTCGGCCTCCTTGTCGGGGATCTCAATGCTGAATTCCTGTGGCTTCGTTAGACCTGACCTGCTTTTCCGAGGGAAGCGACGGGAAGCATGCGCGTACCTCCTCAATGGCCATGACGACCTCGACGGTGTCCAAGCTGTCCAGACCAAGGTCGTTGGAGAAGTGCGAAACACCGTTGATCTAATCGCGATCGATGTTAATATATGCCTCATCGGATGGGCTGCGGTCGTAGCTGGTAGCTGGGTCGGGTCCGCAGGGAATCATTCGCACGATGGAAACTGACCTTGCTCGCATCGGAAACCTATAACAACATCCAAAGTCAGCAAGAAGTTTCGTTCCGGTTGTCGGCTCGGGATAAAAATCCTCGAGAACCGTGTGACGCACCTTGTCGAAGTTCTTCAGCAGGTTGACTATCCGACCCTCAACCTCGTTCTGGGACAGACCGGCGGGCGCGGAGTAGCATCGGACGGCCTGGGAGACAAATCCGGGGGTGAATTGAGGGGTGCGAACAGCGATGGGGGAGCTGCGGATCTGGAAGGGAGCCGGGGTCTTCAAAGCGGCCCTCAAGGAGCGAACAATGGCGGAGCGGAACATAGTGAAAGAGATGGTCACGATAGCGCGAAGGCTCGAGAGAAAACAAAGTGGTGGGGAGAAGAGGGATGGGGGGAGGGAAAGGTTGACGGGGAGAGAAGGAAGAGAAGGTCGGAAGTGAAGCACCGCAAAATCCTGCCCGCCGGCCAATCAGCACGCGGCAGAAAGGAATGACCTAAGCCCAAACCTGCAACCACCACAACCTCACCAGCGACTCTCCCTGACCTTTCGTCAATAGCCCTCCCCACCCCCTCCCATCCTCTTTCTCTCCTCCCCTCGCTGCCCGTCATGGCGTCCACCAGAACGGTTGCGAGGCTCGTCGCCTCCCGCCGCTCGCCCTTCGTGCCCATCGGCTCGACCGCAAACTTCTCTTCCTCGGTGTCCCGCGCAGCAACCCCAGCCGGTCCCCCTCAGCCCGATTTCCGTCTGCCCACGCCCCAGCGTTGGGATAACAGCCCCGAGTCCTCGCTGGACAAGGCCAGCAAGTACTTCCTTCTGGCCGAGATCTTCCGTGGCATGTATGTCACGCTGGAGCAGTATTTTAAGCCTCCGTGAGTATCCCAAGGACCTGGCCAAGGTGGTCAGCGCAAATACGAGATCATCAACTGGACCCGGCTGTCTAACCGACTGTCCTTTCTCACTTCAGGTACACCATCTTCTACCCATTCGAGAAGGGTCCCATCTCCCCCCGTTTCCGTGGTGAGCACGCCCTGCGTCGCTATCCCACCGGCGAGGAGCGTTGCATTGCCTGCAAGCTTTGCGAGGCCATCTGCCCGGCCCAGGCCATTACCATCGAAGCCGAGGAGCGGGAAGATGGAAGCCGCCGCACAACCCGTTACGACATTGACATGACCAAGTGCATCTACTGTGGCTACTGCCAAGAGAGTTGCCCCGTGGACGCCATCGTTGAGAGTATGTTGCGCTTCGATATTCCAGATGATACCGGGTGATTGTCTAACCGAATTTCTTCACAGCCTCCAATGCCGAGTATGCCACCGAGACCCGCGAGGAACTGCTGTACAACAAGGAGAAGCTGCTTTCCAACGGCGACAAGTGGGAGCCTGAGATCGCCGCCGCCGCCCGCGCGGACGCTCCTTACCGATAATTGGCTCCCGCGAGTCTCTGGCATCTAGAACCCGGAAATGCCAGTGCGGTTGGCCTGGACAATCTCATGTCAACCCGCAAGCGTGCGCTTGTCGTGCACCCAAAACTGCACCAGGGTTTATTATACCCTTCTACCCCCGTCATCATGTACATAAATTCCCCCTCGACCTTGTGTTCTCATCCTGTACTAGTCGATTTCTAAAGGAAGTTTGGTTAGTAAGACCGACTCCTTTGATCTATCTTTTTCCCCTTTGTCCCGAAATCTAGCAGGTCTCTGTTTCTCTATGGATTAGAAAATTGAAACACATAAAATACAGATCGCAGTTCACTCATTTTGCATCTCGACGGATTGATTCGATCCTCGAATTGGACCGTACGATGTCCGAGTTTCACCCGCAGGACTGACCTACGACGGAACCTGAGCTCAGGTACGAGGTCTAACCATCCAAGGTTGTGATCTACAGAGCCACAGCGTTGGATTCGAAGCATATGATGTATTCACAAACGATGAGGAATCGCTACCCATGCAGACATACATATAGGACATAACACGACTCATGCTGTTGAAACAGCGCAAAACACCAAACACCGATAACCCCACATGGATATTTCCCAGCTCGATGTTTTGAAACGACTTTTTTTCCCATTGCATTCAAGGCCGGTCCATTCCAGCTGTGGATTGGGTGAAAGCAGAGCAAGATGGTGACGAGGCCATTCATGATTCACAGAGATTGTTTATTTCTTCTTGCCGCCGGCCTTGGTCTTGAAGCTGCCTTCAAAGCCGGGGCGGGCCTTCTTTTGCCGCCGCCGCCGGACTTTTTACCCTTGCTGCCCTTATTGCCTTTCTCTTCTCGGCGCTTGCGAAGGTTCTCTTCGCGCTTGGTTTGTCGTTGGTCCTTCATCTTGCTGACAGTGTCGAGACGGTCCTTCCACTCGCGCTCGGACTTCTTTTTGGCGGACTCCTTGCGCTTGAGGGCCTTCTTTAGGAGGGAGGTGTCGTCACGGACTCGCTCGCCATGGGCACGTTTTTTGGCGTTCAGCCAGCGGTCCTTCTCTTCGATCTCGGCACGCTTGGTCGGGTCCATCTCGGCCAGGCGGGCTTTCTTGGCTTCCGCGGCCTTGAGTTGAGCGGCAGCGTCAGTGGGTCCGTGGTTCTTGGGCTTGTCGCGCACGTTCGACAGCGACGCATCGGTGTGCTGGCCATCTGCGAAGACCACACGGCCAAAGGAAAAGTTGTTGCTGGCAGAGCCAACCGAATCGGCGGGGGAGCGAGGAGATGCGAGGAGCGAACCCGAGCCACCGGGCGAGAAACGACGGGCCATGGCCTCATCCTGTTGGCGTTGCTCTTCCTCCTTGGCCTTTTGCCGAAGCTCCTTCTTGTGTGCTTTCCGTTGCTCGGCTTTTTGGCGCCGGGCCTCGATGAGTTCTTGGCGATTGCGTGCAGGCTTGCCATTCAAACCATCGGCGTGACGTGCAGCGCGGAGTTCATCCAGACGCTTTTGTAAACGCTGCTTGAGTTCTTCGGGCGTGGGCTTGAGAGCCTTGGGCTCAGAGGGCTTGGTATCGGTGGCGGAGGGGGGACGATGGAAGAAATGGACGAGCTTCCGGACTGCGGATTTGAGGCATCGAAACCGGGAGAATTTGAAGCAGATGGGGTAGTGGAAGATTGGTCGGGTTGCTCGGGGTTGAACTCCAAGGAGAATCCCTCATCGCCCGCGTCCCCTTCGACGTCATCAGCATCCTCGTCACCCGATGCCTCCGGTTCATCAGCAACGCCATTAAGCTTTTCTGAGGTCGTCTCGGCTTCCTTCTCGTCTTGTTGCTTCTTCTCCTTCTTGGCGGTATCCTTGGCCTTTTTCTTCTCCTTCTGAGCAGTCTTTTTCTTTTCCTTTTTCTCCTCTTTTGCTTCTTCCGCGCCTCCGCATCCTCGGGCTTCTCTGTCTGCTTCTGCTTCTTCATCTTATCACCACGGTTCAGCCCCTCGCCGGGGTTTTCGGTGCCGAGCTCTTCATCGGAGGTTTCGGGTTCGAGGGTACCATCTTCACGCTTGCGCTTGCGGGCGTTTTCATCCATGACATCTTTGGCGGTTTTGGAGGATTCAGGGTCAAGCTTGGCTCGTTTGGCTTCCCGGGCTTGCTCTTTAGTCTGCTTCTTCCGTTGCCATTGATCCTACGGGTCCAGGCACCGGTTAGAGGGGGTGCTTCAAAAATAGGCAGCAGGCAGCAACAGGAGATCCCCAGCAGGAAGCAACCCCATCAGGCAGGCCAAGTGAGGGGCGCACGTACAGTGTTATCGTCGCCGTAATAGTATTTGGCGGGGATCAAGGACAGAAGGCCATCAAAAGCTTGCGCATGGCTGCGCAGCCGTTCCTGGGACCAGTCAATAATTGGACAGGGGAGTGAAGCGGCCGACATACCTCGATGTCATCCATGCTCCCGTTGACACTGCTGGACGTGCTGGAGTTGCAAAGGTAGCCGCTAGAAAAATTTGGGGGTGGGAACGCAAATCTTGGCGCTGCTTCACCGCCCACAGGAATTTTTTGTCCGGCTGGTCTGTGCTCGCTTGGTCAACGGTTTCTAGGTCTCGTCTCTCCACGGAGGAAATATTTAATTGCGGGAGAGAATTGGACGGTGATCGAGGTTTGCACTGTTTACGGGTCCTGGATTTGAATGCCATCCGAGATGGCTGGTCAGTGGCTTATGTAAGTCATCGTAGGGCAGTGTATGGAGTAGACATCGACTGCTACATCCTCGTGGTGGGGGTGGGGTGTCGATTCGTCGATATTGCCTTTCAATTCCCAAGCTTCCACTTCAGTTTTCCTCCGATCGTAGAATTATTACTACACTCCACGTGCGAGTTCATATTTAGACGTCAGTACTATATACTATCGCAAAGATAAGGCTAGACCACGTAGACCCTAGGGTTTTCAGGAGACAGACTCCACCTATAACTACTTGGTACTCTCTTAAGCTACTAGCTCGCAAAGATAAACTCATATAAAAAGCTCCGTCCGGCATATAGCCTCTTATGATGTTCACAGACATAGCTTACCTACTAGACCCCGTCCAATTCAGTACCATCACCATCAGCTCGTCTCCTATAATAACCCTGTACCGGATAAAACCTGTGCTCCTAAGTATTATCACTTCTTAAATAATGCCTTGCCCTTCTTTTTAACTCGTCTCTCGCAATGAAGTACAGTATCCGACAAGTTCTACCGGTACTTACGACACTGCTATCCTCCAAAAGCTCTAATACGCTATCCCAAATCGATCCATACTTTTCCATAGCTAAGTGAAATTCCTAGTCATATCTTATTTCAACCTATAAGCACGGTATCAAGATACGTCCGTTTATTTATGCTCTTAAGCCCCACTATGAACTATCCTATTATTAGTAGGCACAACCTAATCTAATAACTAGTTAACTAGTAAGTTAGTACTCGGACGGAGCAGGATGCCTAATTGCGGCCACCACATTGATTCCGACAGAAATTCGAAGCTCAAGCTTCACCTCGCGTGCAGCACATGACTGCTGGGATCTAAGGGGCCTCATACCAAAAATCCTATTTGCCAAAAAGACTAGACATCACCCACAAGCGAGCTCCCTGCGCTGAATTCATCAACCATGAACGACAATGATGAAACCGCGCTGATAGGTCTTGGCTGGGCTAGACGGGTGATGCGCTTCGGAAACATTGCAGTGAAAACTGCTAATATTTGGACTGTGCCCAAGGACGCGTCCGAGACAACAATCATCGGCTGGGAGCAAATGGTTGAGCTGGACAAAGAGTCCCTAAAACATGAGGGACTTGTATATTGCCATCTTGGCCATGTTCAAGGGGTAATAAAGCCGTGTCAGATCACCGACACCGAGATTTATGCAAATTTGAATCGGCGACATCTACTGCTTTTAGCAAGTCCGATGGCGACAACAATCATTTTTGCGATTGTCATCGTTCCACAACTTCGTTTTCCGTGGCGGGCGATATCCTCCGTCCTGCGCTCGATCAGACATTGAATTCGCAAACTTCTTCCCGCAATTTAGCCGGCGTCGGAAGCCCCAGGCGGTCCGGAGCGAATTCGAATAGGTACGGCTGCCAACCCACCTCGCGCGTATCAAGCGTCCGTATGCCTATACGCCTCCAGAGGCCGAGGAATGTGCTCAATAGTGAAGGTTCAGCAATTCTGTTAAACCATATATTCTGCCATGAGAGGTCTGATATTCGACTGGCAAGGAATCCCAGAGAGCATTATTCGGATTCGAAAAGGGGAGAAACAATAATCCAAGTTCATAGTAGAAAGTTGCGAACAGCCGTTGTTTCGTTTGGTCAACCCGTCTAAAAAGGTCACGAGAGTCGCATTACATTTTAGCAGATCATCGAAAGTCTACCGGGGCACCAGTTGCCGAAATGACGCTCATCAATCGGCCGAGCGTCCTGGTAGAAATGCGCCGGTCCGTCAGAGGCTCGGTGCAGCAACTTTAGCGATGATATTATAGTTGAGGCAGATCCAAGTTGTGCATCACAGGATGAGGATCTACCGCGTAGACAAAAATGCCCCAAAAATGATAGTCGGAATGCAACAGAATGGAGCTCAGGAATACAGATGGGACCACCGAGAGACAAGGTCTCACGTGACAACCATACTTCCACCCCTGAACAGATTATGTTTCGCCCGTCACGGAGCTAGCGCAATCACAATAACTCCGTACAACGTAGTATCATGGATGGGCGCTCGTTGGCGATATCCCGGATGGTCAGCGCGGACGGGGCGAAACAACAACCAACACAGTAATCACGAGGAGGGAGCCAGCGAGGGGATATACAGTACCATCGCTCGCGCAGCAGCGCTGGGAGGAGGGACACGGCTATCTCTCTACTGCAAAATGGAGAGGTGTAGGAGTGTGTATTTCATACTATCTTGTGTACACTTCTTGTAGGGAGTTGCCAAAGCGATACAAATACTGGGTGCCAAATCCGTCAGGCAGTCAATCTTGCACGCATGCTCCCCCGCTACAGTAGGTAGCATATCAAGAACCTGCCGATTCTTGAGTACTCCGTCCTCGAAGGGGATCTTGAAGATATTTGAGTCGAGAGTGGGGGGCTGAGCTTGGACGCAAATCCTATCCACTCGCATTTTGGCAGGATGGGTGTTCCAAAGTATTCAGTGCTCGATATATATTTTCGTCGGTGCACCCTCACGGACCATGGAGGTCCGTACCAAGGCTTTGTCTTCGCGCGGGGATGTCATGCATAGTTGTTGCACAATGTATCTGTTGATACCCTCTTTGGTTATCCGGATTCGCTTGACGCCTGGAACGGGAAACGGCTGCGAGGCGTGGCCAACACCAAATACATCTAAGCGCAAGAAGCGATGCTTGTGCTGGGACAATTCAATCATGTGATCTCGCTCGGACACGCTCTCGGTGTTGGGCACGTTCGCGATCGGGCAATCAGTTTCCCCCCGCGTTGCGGGTCTCCAATACTCCTGAGTATCTGATCTCAGAGACACTCGAGCACATCGTGCGCCAAAACCCCATCCCGGCACCGTGACTGTTTCGTCCACGATTGCGAGACCGATTTGTCAATTGAAGCTCAAGCTGAAGCTTATACAGATAATCAGTTGGTGATCATCAAGGGGTGCAAGTTGGCCCGCAAGCCATCGAGGTTACACTACAGGCAGGAGGATCGAATATGCTTCATTCAGGAGCAACAATTGAATCCTGTCGCAACCTCGGGGCCACGAGGCAAGACGATCATTCTCGTTCGGGTAAGGCTTGACCAGGCACGGGATGTAATTGGCTCGTCATCCGTAAAAGGATCGAGCACGAATAGCTTCTGGTCAAATTGCTTGGTGCAACCTGGCGCAGGACAGAAACTTTATCTTCAATTGTGACATGGCTATCACAGCGAAACCCGCGCCCGAGATGCCTCGAACCCGGGCTCAATCAATCAGAAAGGCTTAGTGGAGATTCTGGGCCCCACCGCATTTGGAAGGTGCCGAGAATTTCTGGAAAGCCCGCCCCCCCCCCATAGCTAATTTTTCTGTTGACGGATTCCCTCGTTGTTTTCGCGTGCAACTTGTCCCTTCTTCCACCCCGGTCGCTGGCAAGGAGGTCTTGAGACCTCGTGGATTTGGCATCTGGACCTTCCGTTTGACTCGTCTGCTCGCCCTTCTCCCACCACCTATACCACCAACCCACCCACCCACCCACACACACACACACACACACACACACACACACACCATGTCGCCGATTCCGGAGAAGTTCGATGAAATTACGCCGGCGGGGACAGCCGGGTCACCCGACTTGTTTGAAGCGCACGACCGCGAGAAGCAGATCTACCAAGGCGGCGTTGAGAAGTTCAACCAGTTGGGATGGAAGCGTCTGACCATTGTCCTCATCGTCGAGGCCGTCGCCCTGGGGACTCTCTCGATTCCCGCCACGTTCGCCAAGCTCGGCATGGTTGCTGGTGTCATCTGCTGCATTGGTCTCGGTCTCATCGCAGTATACACCAGTTACATTATCGGCATGGTCAAAGTGAAATTCCCGCATATCTCCAACTACCCCGAGGCGGGCCGACAGATGTTCGGCCGATGGGGGTATGAGATTGTTTTTGCTATGCTGTGTCTCGAGCTGCTGTTGGCGGCTGGTTCTCACTGTCTCACGGGAACGATTGCTTTTGCCAATATCACCGGCAGTCATGTTTGCTCCCTTGTCTTTGGTGCCGTCTCTGCTGTGATCCTCTTGATCTTTGCTATCCCCCCCAGTTTCTCTGAGATGGCCATCCTCGGTTTTGTGGACTTTGCATCGATTATCATTGCTGTGATCATTACTATCATCGGAACCGGCGTGGAGTCGTCTCACTCGATGAGCCTGTCCGAGGTCAATTGGTCTGCCTGGCCCAAGGAGAATCTCACCTTCGCCGAGGCATTCATCGCCCTCTCCAACATTATTTTCGCTTATAGTTTCGCCCTCTGCCAGTTCTCCTTCATGGATGAAATGCACACCCCGACGGACTTCCCTAAGTCGATTTGGGCTCTTGGGTTGACCGAGATTTCGATTTATACTATTACCGGCGCTCTTGTCTACGCCTTCGTTGGTCAAGGCGTGAAGAGCCCCGCTTTGCTTTCTGCCGGTCACACGCTCAGCCGGGTTGCATTTGGTATCGCTTTGCCGGTGATTTTCATCAGTGGTTCCATTAACACGGTGGTGCTTGGTCGCCTCATCCACGGTCGGATCTTCCAGGATTCCAACATTCGTTTTGTCAACACCAAGTGGGGATGGATTACCTGGCTCACCGTGGTCACCGTCCTGACCATCCTTGAATTCGTGGTCGCCGAGGTCATTCCCTTCTTCGACGACCTGCTGTCGCTTATTTCTTCTCTTTTCGTCTCTGGCTTCACATTCTACTTCCCGGCGATCATGTGGTTCATGTTTCTCCGGAACGGAAACATGCTGTCCCCTATGAACATCTTGCTCACCGTGGTCAACGTTCTGATCTTCGCGGTCGGCTTGATTGTCCTTGTTGCTGGAACCTACTCGAGTATTGTTGACATTGTGAGTGCCCGCTGTTTCTTCTCGCTCATTTGGTGGATTGTAATTGCTGACTCCCAACAGATTAACTCCTATGCCAAGGGTACCGTGGGCGGTGTCTTCTCGTGCAGCTCCACGTGATGGCGTGACAATCGCTTGTATAAATTAGATAGAGTTGATACCAAATGTAACATATAAGGGTTGTTGATGACTTTTCAGGTTGCGGCCGCCAAGCAACGAGTGTATAGGTGGCGTCGATCCTCAACTGCGGGTGGCGTCGACCGTCAAGAAATTAGGTTCCCCGAAATGGATCACAATAAGCCCTACCCGAGGGTCAACGTGAGCCTAAAATACTGTGTTTTAATAAAGCAACAACAGATATTCCTATAGTACTTTGTAATTAAGGTGAGGCAAATAGTTACTTCAGTGCTATATAGTATGAGGCTACGATCGTGAATAAGAGCCCAGAAACAGCGGCTTTGATGCTGAAACGCTCCCCGTCGGCGATTTTGGTATCAGATATACCAAACTCTTTTATGTACTCTGTCCTCTCCGCCTATCGCTAGAGCTATAATTGGGTATTTTTTGATGAAGATCGATTTATGATTTGATAATAGATACAAAATTTACCAAGGAGCCCTAAGGCGGTTATGCCAATCTTGCGTAAGAAGATATTCACAGAGATCTGCAAGAGCTGCAAGACAGCCCCGTCCGAGTTGCAAAGAACAGTGGGCCTGGTTCTCCTCCGGAGCCGACTTCCAGCCACCAGGGCCAGATCAAGTGCGCCCTTCGCTTTTGCCGAAACCCGGGATTCAAGTTAACTTTGACCCCTCGCCTGCATCGGGAAGCGTGGCTCGCAGACGCTGAGATTGCGATCGATTCGCTAAACGACCCATCGGATCTAGCGCGTCGAGGAACTGGGGTGACTATCACTGAATCTCACTGTAATTCCGGGCGTTCTCGCGGATCTTCGGTCTTTTCTTCACTGCTTGAAAGTGCTCTGGGCTGGAAGATATCGTGAGCCGTGACAGATTGACGTCAAGTGCGCGAGGCGTACATACCTCGCAGTGGCCATGCAGTGCGGGGGAGCTCGAGGGAACGTTGCCCTTGCAGCATGCATGGTTCAATGTCCTGGGGTGGTGTCTGGGCTGACACTTGTGGGTGTTTGATTCAGTGGAATCATTGGCCCAGTCTTGCGATGAAGTCATGTGTTTAGGATGGACTCGGTTGGATGTTGATGAGAGCCCCTTGCAGCGCCATCGACCAGCGTGATCCACGTTGCGCTCGATCTTGTCTCAGATTCACCGCTCTGAGATTTGGGGGTGATGAAGAGGGAGACTGGAGACAAATAGGAAGGCCAGTGCTCACGAGGAGGAAAAGGAAGGCTGTAATCTGATTTGGGCCGGAGGGCGGTTGTGGAGGTGGATCAACCATGACAGTTGATGATCTGCTTGATGATCAATCTGCGTTGTCACTAGTGTCACTTTCGATACCAATTGTCGAATTCAAACAAGTCAGACATCTCATTGGATCAACGTCATTCGATTTTAGCCAACACCGTCAAGCGTCAGAAGCGTGAGAGAATCCAAGAACAGACGGGCTCTCGCAAGGCAAGGGAGTGTAGGAGCGACATACATCTGCAAAAGATGCATTAGAGTTGTTCCAGTGGAATGAGACCAAAATCAATGACCTCATGGAAATTCGAAGTATAAGTACAGGGACATGACCCTGGACAGTTGCATCTCATCCTCCATATTGTATCATTTTCTAGCCAGTCCTCTCCACAACAGCTCTCTCATCACCACCACCACCGCCAACATGCAATTCCTCATGAACTTCGGCCTGCTTTCTCTCTTCGCCGTCGTGGTCTCCGCCGGCGCCTCGAAATTTGCCGACACCTGCCACAACATCAACGGCTCCGGTACGACTCTGCGTGCTGACTGCCGTGAGTTTGAGAATGGGCAGTTCCGGAGCACCACTCTGGATGTGAACCGGTGCCTCAAGAACAACAAGGGTAAACTGCAGGTGAGTTGATCTGGACGTCCATTGCCAATCATAATACTGACTTTGAAATAGTGCAAGAAGAAGTAAGCCGAGACACCCGAGGACAAATGAGTCCATGCTAACCGTCCCAGTGGCAAATATTCCGGCAGCTGCATCAACTGCACTCTCCGTGGCCACTCCGAGTTCGAGTGCGAGTGCCGTAACGCCAAGGGTGGCCACCCTTACGTTCGTACCACCATCGATCTGAGTAAGTCATCATGCGGAATCGGATAAAGACAACCGCTGATTTCCACCAGACAAGTGCATCAGCAACAACCACGGCGAGCTTGGTTGTTAAGAGCTTCGATATTCGAACCGTGGCTGGCAGATCAGGAAGCCGGATCACCCGAGGTGGATTCGTTGAATGATGATGAGATGACTTGGAATGCGCAAACACGCCAGCGCTGGGAATTGGAACGCGCTCGTGATGATAGATGAATTGTGTGATAATTAGTCAATGAGATTGTTAGAAATTTATGCATACACCGATGAATTGGTCTGTTGATCTTGACAATGATTGAAATTCCCAACATTGGGAGTATCCTCCATTCGTTGCACATCTCTCAAACCGGGACAACTTGTGAGACGCATTGCCACTCCGAGGTCATACAGTATGGCACCGAGTGAAAGATCTCCACTTTTGAAAAAGTAGAATGTGGGGAAGAAAAGCCTGGCACTATAATTCGTGTGTAGGACCAGCCCTTGACTGCCTCCATCCGTATTGTGGAACTTGTCCTTGATGCACAACGGATCAGGTGCCGTGAAGAGTCCAATCGTCGAAGATATAAGATTTCAAGTCTCCTTGAGAATTATCTGAGCTATTTGACTCTTCCATGATGTTGTTCACTCAGCTACTAGCACTCTTTGCGCTGAACGCATTCCTCGTTCCCGCTCTCCCCCAAGGGGACAATGTACTAGTCCGTATGTGAAAACAAATTAGAGCCAAAATTTCAGGCAGAGTATCTCTGACGACTATCTAGCAACATGCCCAAGAGCATTAGAGGCTGCTGCAGCCTATGATTCTTCGAGCGTGTCAGAACTCTCGATGTCGGACCTGAAAAACGACACTGCATCCACGGAATTAATCTACCAAGGCGTTAGTACCGCTTGGAAGAGAAGACTTCAAGCTCAAATACTGACTGAAATCCGAAGTATTGCTCGGCTAATCCAGCCCAACGATGCTATTTCTGCATAGGGAATCATTTGGTGTGGGTGCATTGTGCAATTAACCACCGCGTAAGTTCATTTTCCTAAAAGCACGATTGAAATGGACCAACGATCGCAGTGTACCCGGACAGGTCATCATTGTAGCTATTCCGATGTCAGTCACATTGCAGTTTGTAGTTGAGAGAAAAATGGTTCGGAGGAAATCACAATGAGGTGATGACATGGGTGATCGGCAGGCTGGTAATTATCATCTTTCGATTCGGGATCTGCAGCAAAACCAGAATGTCAAAAGATTCAAAAGTGGGTCAATTGTAAGTAAGCATGTAAGAGTGCTACAAAGCAAGACTCCGGTCATAAATCGCCGCAGTTAGGATTTCCCGTGGTTGCCTAAATCCAAGAGCAACAACCTTCCGTCCACAACTACTCAAACACACCCAAGACCATCATGACCGAGACTCCGTCTTCCGCCGACACGCGCAAGGGCCTCTGGACGTTCGGCGAGAGTGGTGATCACCTCGAATTCAAGACCGAAGAGCAACTGGCGCGTGACTCGCGCCCGCTGAATCACGACACGATGACGCCCGAGGGCCCCTCAGACAAGGCTGTCGCCGAGTATCTCGCAAATCTGTCCCCGGTCTGGCAGAGACAGCGCGATAATCTTCGCGCCCTGGGCTGGAAGGATGAAAGTATCCAGAATTTCCTCTCGGTGCTCCAGGACAGCCGAAAGTTGAAGTTTGCTCGTATGCGCATGGCCGGGACGAGTGAAGACGAGATCGAGCGACTGAACACTCTCTGCGATGATGGAATTACGGATTACTCGTACATGAAACGGCCTCTCGCGACTCCCGCCGACGAGGACTACGAGGTTCAGCTGTACTTGCTCAAGGAGGAAGGACGGCTGAGGGATGTCTTGGGAACTACGCAGTGACCGGCGGCATTACTGGATATGGATCGATCTTTTTCATGCCTCTAATGTTGCGGGAATTGCCAGACAGTACTCCAGAGAATGAAAGTGTGCATTGCGCCGGAAGGAGTCAGGTTTCTTACGATATAGGTTTATGTTTGGTTGAGGGTAATATTGTCATGCAAGCAAGCTCGACGTGAATTCTCCGCGACTTTTGCAATCTCGAAAAAGCCAGTACAATTCATTCGAACAGTCGCAGTGGGGAAGTCCGGGGGCTGAAGCCACAAAGCATTCTTTAGCGTTGAAGGTCTTTGTTCGAACCGGAACAGAGAATAGAACACTCGTACGCCATGTATTTTCTGAGCTTTATTTTCTGAGCTTAAGGGTCATTGAATTGCTCGATTAGTTTTGCTGGGATTTCCCTTCGCTGTACGACTGATGCTCAGCTGGGTCTGTCTTCAAAAGTACAGGGCGACCGTGAAGTATCGTTTCCTAGCCTCTAGACCGAGCTCATTTAAAGTCCACGATTAGGATCTTCCCTGAACATCTCTTTGATTACCTCAAGAGCACGAAAAACGCGCGGACTGATTATCCTGGCTCAGCTGCAGACGAGGCCAAACAATCTTGGACCGTAAAAGCGCAATCTCGAGAACAAACCAATCTTTTAAAGTGGAACCGAGAGAATAGCATGCAAAGAAGCGCCGAGAGTACCAATATTTCCAGCAGAGAGAAAGGTGATAGTGAAAGCAAGTCCCGGACAGAGACGTAGGAAATGATGAATCTCTTTGAATTACTTCGGTTAGACATCATGTTCATTCCCCCTTATCGTTTTGATCCAATGCATTCCCAGACCAAGGACGGTCTCATGGTAGCCGTTGGTTTAGGTTCCGGTAGGCATTCACGGACATCAGCAGCAATGGACCCATATTTTCCGAGACGACACCGGCGCTGATTTCAGCACGTTATTCATAGAAGATACCGACTACATGCAAGCGACGGTGGATACCAGCCAGCACGATGTACTTGAGTATGGATATATTGCTCGTCCAGGGTGTATCGGGGACGCTTGTATGCTGGCTTATCGGGTTGGAGGTTATAGTGCTGAACGGGTAGAGGAACCCGATTACGAAGCCATTGATACAGCCATTTCTCGTGATGCCGCGACATCACCGGGAGGATACCGGGTTTGATGTCCGGCTGGCGGGCCAGTGGTGGCGGGATGTGTTGTATACGGCAAGCGTGCCTGGTCATCGGTATCGCCTTTATGCCGCGGAGGAGAAACTGGACCTGGGCAGATTGTTGCCGAGGGTGAATCACGCCGGTGAAAATCCGATATAGCTCGCATCGTTTTCATATACGGGATCGTCTCTTTTGCACAGACGATTTGCCAATGGGAAGAGGAAAGTGAGCAGGGGATAAGTAGATGACCGATGGATCGAGTATAGTAGATAGTTGCATCATCAGTTAACCGTCCTTTTGATTTCCCCCGGCTGTGCTCTCCGGGCCAATTTGCCCTCCTCAGCCGCCAAGCGCTTGGAATTGAAGCGGCGATAATTCGCGCAGGGACAGTCCGAGGCCCCGCATTCTCACCCGATCCTCGCCGGCAACCCCAGATTCAGGCTTCCGGACACTTTGCCCCATGCGGGGTTCATCGATCCCCGTCCAGTCCGGGGATCTGCGTGCCATCGGGGGAACATTCCCCGTCGACAGCCTGAACACGCGGGCTAGTGTCGGTCCCAATCGCCCAATCATGCGTGGAGATGCCTCGACTGAGTTTCACGCGTCCCGGAATCGCTGCTTTCCCCGGTCGGCATCTCACGGCGAGCATGCGAATCCCATGGAAACTGGTCGGCTTGGCATGATTTGATTGGAGACCGACATCTATATAAAACGGGTGGGATCCATCGACCACCGTGTGGACTGGAACTAACCTCGTCTATATTCGATTCTCATCAGTCCATCTACTATCTCATCGCTCAAGATGTCTATAGACAAGAAAGCGGATGACCTTGACTTACCCACCGGGGACCACGTGGAGGAGATTGACCAGATCAAGCTGGATAATCAGCTGGATCAATCCGAGCTGAGCGGCATTGAGAACACGGCGGCTTCCAAGGCAGCCTGGCTCATTTCGATCGTCGTCTCGATCGGGGGTCTATTATTCGGTATGATTATCACAATGCTGAAGAGTGTGCATGCTAACCTCTATCCAGGTTATGATACAGGCTACATCTCCGCAGTCGAATGGTTGCCTTCAACAACATGAGCGTCACATTCGGTCAACTCCTTGCTAGCGCCCTCGGCGCCGGATTCGCCCAGGTCAAGGGCGAGGGATGGCGGGCGACGGTGGGAGTCGGCGCGGCGCCGGCCATCATTCTCGCCGGTCTCCTTTTCACTTGTCCCGAGTCTCCCCGGCAGCTCGTTTTCCATGGTCACCTCGAACAGGCGGATGCGGTTCTCCGCCGCATCTATCCGAAATACACCGTAATCCAGCGCGAAGCGAAGATCCGATCGATTCAACTTTCCTTGAATGAAAGTACACAGGATATGGCTGGGGAATCGGTGCTGGTGGCGTTCAAGCGCATCTTCACCACGCCGGCCACCGGCCGGGCTGTCTTGACAGCGTGTATGATCATGGCAATCAGCCAGCTGGGCGGCTTTAATACGTTGATGTACTACGCTGCCACCCTGTTCTCCATTGTCGGTTTCGATAACCCCACTGCGGTTGGCATCACGGTGTCCGGTACAAACTTTGTCTTTTCCGTTGTCAATCTCGCACTCGTGGATCGGTTTGGTCGCAGGATCATTATGCTGTTCACGATTCTCGGCATGGCTATCTGCATGGCTGTCGCCGTGGCCGCCTTCCGCTACATCCCCGTTAACACGGACACCCTGGTTGTCGAGAGCAAGCAGATTGGTTGGCCGGGGGTATTAGTTCTCGTCGCGATCATCTGCTATGTTGCATGCTATTCCTCGGGCGTGGCGACGATCGCGTGGATTGGGACAGAGCTCATTCCTTTGGAAGTTCGCGCCGTCGGCACGATGATGGTAAGTACCATAGACCTGGGTATTCTGCGCTATACTGATGATGGTAGAACACCGTCACTTGCTGGAGTACTAACATTATCATCTCTTCGACGTTTTTGTCTATGATGAAAAGCTGGACGCCTAGTGGCGCTTTTGCCTTTTACATGGGGATTTGCTTCTTTGGCTGGCTTTTTGTCGTCTTCTTCTTCCCCGAGTGCAAGGGTATGCCGCTGGAAGCCATCAGAAAAGTATTCAGCGATGGATTTGGCGTTCGCTATTCCAAGAAGTGGCAGAAGGAACACAAGCATGATGCGAAGGTGCATACGGTTGTGCTAGGACACTGAGGGTATAGACTATGCAGTGCGGCACAATTGTGTAGTCCTTGCATATGCAAAGGTTACAATATAAGTAGGCTGGATGGATAGAGTGTATATCGCAAGAACTATGGACAGAATCTAATTTTACCAAGCTTGATCACCGAGCTTTATGAACTATGATCTATGAGAGCTGTAATGACTCAAAGCGAGTCTCTTGCCAATCCCAAACCGCAGCATCTTACCCCCAGAACATATCTAAATGCTAAAGGAGAGCCCCCCGCCCGCTCTGTTTCCAATGCTGCCCATCCTTGAACAGAGAACAATGTTGAAAGAAGTGTAGGGGGCGGTTTCCAAGGTTATCTATTCCTCTTGGCTGAAAGTGAACCCCGCTCCGAAACGCCAATCCCCTCTCCGACGATCCATACCAGAGGTTGAATGTATTTCCACTGAAAGATGATACCACGGTGTCTGCAATCTGGACCAACTCCGAACTCACCGTCACGATAACCTGCCTCACTGTTCCCGGCCCTCCGTCCTCTATACCGCTACATCAAGGGCAGCAGCTCCACCAACGAGGCCTCCGACTACAACAATCTCACTCCACACCGCAACAAACAGAGCAGTCGAAGTGCTACACGCAATGAGTCTGGACTGGACACTCTCACGGAAACCACCACCCAAGGAAAATCCATCGGCTCAAGGATGCATCAAAACAATGACAGTGGAAGCGAGGAGCACATCATTCACCAAACCACCGAAGTGGCGGTCTCGTACGAAGATCAAGACGGCCGAGCCAATGAACGAGGCGGATCGGATCACCCGCCCGTCCACGCTCGACAGTACCTGTGATTGTTGGAATGATTCGGCGTTGCATTTGTTACCTGGGGCATTGCAGCGGAAATATTATACCTCTTATGCGATACCTCCATAGACCGCTGTAGCGGATTAACCTTGATCGACCGTATTCTGGCGGTTGTGTACATATTATGATGCTGGCGTGGAGTAATTATGATTCTAGTCCTTGTTATCATATATACTTTCAAGCTGGGACGCTCGTCGGCGGCGTCCGGTCGGCACGGACGGGGCGAAACAACAACCCACGCAGTAATCACAATGGAGCCAGCGAGAGAATATACAGTACCATCATTCACGCAGCAGCGCTGGGAGGAGGGACACAGCCAACTCTATACTGCAAAATGGAGAGGTGTAGGAGTGTGTATTTCATGCTACCTTGTGTACACTTCTTGTAGGGAGCTGCTAAGGCAATACAAATCTTGGGTGCCACATCCGCCAAGCAGCCCATTTCACATGCATGCTCCCCGCTAACTACAATAGTAAGCGTGGAGTTTGGTTTTTGCCAAAATAGGCTTAGTACAGATCTATAGTATGGAAGGCCCCACCCATGACTTTTCAGCACTCCCTACAAACAACATCCTCTATTCAAATTCACTTACATCGAGTGTCGAGATTCGTCTGTATTATTTTCATCAACGACTCTATCATTTCCATCATGCCTGACACCCCGGTCCCTTTTTTGCTCCCTCCCTTCCTGGTCCCTGAGAGAATCTCGTCGTTGGTCACACCAGAGCGCCGGCAAGCTATGAGAGAGCAGCAGCAGCGCTCCGTGAGCGCAGCCTCTAGACTATCGGAAGCATCTATGTCGTCGGCTGCGTCGACGGCTTCGAATTTTCTAGATGCTAAGATCGCAGCATTGGAGAATGAGACTACCTACATCGCATGCGTCAAAGAGGGTCTTACCGAAGCTGCATTGGCTGGAAACCTGAAGGACCCTGTTTTACAACGTGAACTCGCTCCCCTCATTAGTCAAATGAGATCTACAGCCTCGACACTCTCGATTCTTAAGCGGCAACGAAGTTTTCTGGTAGAAGACCTAGAGGATGCAGTGGCATCGAAGCGGCAAAGGCTCCGCCAGCCATCTGACGATGGACTTCTCGAGAGAGCGTACAGGGATACCATCATTCCGCGTGTGATGAATGCCTCTGCTAAGCAACGCGCTAAGCCGTTTGATCAAAGACGGTTTAAGAAGGAAGTCAACCGATACTACGGCCTCAAAGAGCACTGCGCGAAACACATGTCATGGTGCCAGGTCCTCGGTCTCAAGATACCCAAACCGAATGTCAAAGCGGCTCACATCGTGCCGAAGAGCCTCATCGCGAATGAGGTGGCGCATATATTCGGAGCTGGAGAGGTGGTTCTCTCAGATCCTCGAAATGGTTAGTATATTCCTACCATTTGAATCATCGAATTTGCTAACGAGTTTTTGTTCTCTAGCGCTCTCCCTCTATAGCGGTATTGAAGGCCTTCTCGACGAAGGGGTTATTGCCGTGGTCCCGATCCCTGGAAGGATGACTGCCCCGACAGCATGGCGATGTGTGGTCCTAGATGAGTCTAAGGGCGAGGACGACGTGTATGATCACGGCAACGGAGTTACCACCAGGGTGAAGGTAAACTTCCCTCATATAACAACTATGTAGAAATGTCGCTAATTATTGAACAGGACTTAGATGGACGGGTCTTACAGTTCCTCAACGATAATCGTCCATGTCGCCGGTACCTATACTTCCGGTTCATCATCTCGTACCTGCAGGCAAAGAAGCTGCAACTCACCGATGTTACCGAGAAGGTCGAGGCAAAGAGATTCTGGCCGTCGGAGGGTGCTTACTTGCACAAGTCGACTCTCAAGATCCTTGCTCGTTGTGTCAGTGGCTGTGAACTGCCGGATGATCTCACTGAGAATACTTTTGAGGACTCAATCGATCCAGCTAGGGATAATCAGGCGGGTATGATTATGGCAGCTGATTTGCAAGATGACCAGCCTGCCACAGTGGGTCCTGACCAATCTCCCGATCCTCGAGAGGCGTTGATTGAGAGCCTTAAGGAACTTTGAACTTTGACCGTGGCCAGTATTGTGTCAACAAGTTTCTCCGCCCTATCATAAGCAGCATCACCGTGTTGATAGTTGGATAGAACGCATGGAGAGATGGAGGACGTACCTGCAATCTACCCCCTCTGGCTACATATTGGGTTACGCACTTGGTGCTCCGTAAAAATAGTTTTCAGATCCATATTCCAATGGGGATTCTATGATATCTCCAATAAGAGCATTGATATCGAAACGTTAATATTGAGCTTTCAATAAAACAAAAAGCGTATCAAGTGGGAACGCAATATGCAGGCCAGAATGGGATATTCAAGTGTGACGGGATATGTGATCAACACTGTTGCTCGGACGGACTTGTGAACTGACTCTTCTCGCAAGCGCGTCCAGCAGCTTGCCCCATTGTATATACAGTAGATACACCCGCAGTTCGATAAAACCTTTTCAAATTAGGATAAAAGCCAAGGCAATGGTCTTAGACTCGCATAATGCGTTTAGAACAACGGAGTACTACAGCTAATCGCGGAAATGAGACCGGGCCTTATCAGATCCCCCCTCGCCGATCTCAACCGGAATGAAACTTGCGTCCGAGGCCTAGCAGCTCGACCTGGAACGTGCAAAGCCGTTGCTGACGCGGACGGTTGGAAACCGGTGGGGTTCCCTCTTGTGTATACAATGGCTCCACCGGAAATCCCTGGATGATCGTCATTCCCCGCATTGGAAACTAGTTTGTGGAGTGTTATCTGTTTATTCCCGATAAGTTTGGGAGGCTCGCATGAAGTATAGAATACGGAGTAGGGAGTAAATATAGACTATTACTTTGTCTCCGTGAGGTTGGATTATTGCTCTTGGTGAGGCTTATTTACCATATCTTTCAATGGTTTTTGATGCATGAGACCGATGGGAGGATTTGCTTGGCGTTGACTCGGTCGAGTGGATGTAAAGTAAGGTAGATTTTGTTAAGTAGGAGAGGTTTGATCGAGATAGGTGGAAATCACAGCACATCGAAATGTCGATGCTGGATCTCATTCACGATGAGAGGAAGAGAGAACTGCCGGACGCTGGAGTTAGTAACGAGATGGTAGACTGACCCCATATCTACCCTCGATCCGCGAGTCAAGATACCTGAGAAGAAGCTCGAATTTCTCGGGCATCCATCGCTTGAACTCTTCTGGACAAGCCCGGGACCTGTCCAGCAACGAGAGCCCCCAGATGTGCGGATAGTCCAGCTTGAACAGTCCCATGGCCGGCTTTGCAAAAGCTGTATTGGTTAGCCAAGGAACAAAACATTTTATTTGTTATTAAAAGGGACTCCAGATTGCATTCTGAACGGCACATGGTACTTACTATTCTGTAGGGTCAGATCTCCTGCCGCGGGGAAACGGAACAACAGCCAGCAACCCCGTTTTTTGCAATCCGAGTGCCAAAAGAAGCGTTTGTCAAGGTACTCCCGGAACGAAGGTGAAGGACATGCCTGTTTGGAAGAAAACTCATTCTCGTGAAGGGAAGCCAGATATGGAATTTCAGTGGCGACGCCCGAGAAAGTCCAATCCATGCAAAGTCCCAAATCTTTCAAGGTCGCCCCGAGGGACATCATGTCGCGAGTCGGAAAAAGGAAGGGATACTTCCTGTCAATGATTCTTAGCTTCTGGGCCCTTTTGGCTGCAATGGCACGTTTCTCTTTCTTGGACCTGTGAGATCTTTTGCTGAGGGGAGGTGGGCCCGCATTTCGAACGTCCGAGTAGATCGCGATGAGCAGAATCAATCGATTCACCCGGATATACTCCGTTTCCAAGATGTGCGGGTCCCAGCTCGCGTACCACCTGGGCAGCATCCTTTTGTAGTTGGTGATGCTGACCTCGACGGGCTTGTAAAACGCCGTGAGACATGCGTGGGTAATCTTTTGTGCTTTGCTCCCCGTTTGAATTAGCTTGTGGGCAGATGACTTTTTGTCTTCTGTCGTGGCACCTTGAAGGACATCCGTGAGTGTGTAGCATGGAGGAGTGTGGTGTCGGTACAGGCGACGTTCACGCTCAAGCCCCTGTAAAACATCGGGCCAGGGCACGGTTCCCATGCGGATGACCATGTCGGCACAGAGCAGCTCATTGAGCTCTTTGGGCTGTGCCTCGAAGATTTTCGCGAGAACTCTGCAGGGATAGGCATTGACGACTGCTCGGATGCGAGGGCTTGCTTCAATCAGGCTTTCGAGGCCTGTGAACTCATCGACGAACTGAAGGATGAGGAGAATCAGCTCCACCGGCAGAGTTTGGAGATAATCCATGATTGTCTTGTAGAACCGAGATATCCTGCAGGATTGAGAAATATCAGTGGTTTGATTTGATAGAGGGATCTGGGCTGGTCATACTCTGGGAGATCGATCTGATGGATGATCAACTTGGATAGTTGAATCACAGATGTTGTCCAAGTGGCGGGGGTGGGGGAAGAGCAATCTGATTCTGGACAATTGAGGTTAGCCTCACTTGTCACCTGCGCCTATTTATTTGTGTTCTTCTCTCTCCATCTTCCCTCCATCCTCCCTCCTCCATCCACCCCACCACAATGTCTCATTCCCCAAGTCAAACCATCATTCATCTATCATGATTTCATCTCAAGATATGTTTCTCTATTGGATGCTTTATATTTCTCATTCATTTTGACATGTTTCAACCCCTGCTGGTGCTGGCAATTCAAATCACGCTGGCCGCTCGGTCCCCATCCAACCTACGTGATTCGGACTCTCAACTGAAAGGTATGTTTACTTCATACTATCATCAAGCAAACATTCATTGCATTGATATTGACTCTTGGAGAGCACATGCCACGTCTGTTCTCAATATATCGTCCCACTGGATCCTGAGTGCGGGCTTCCCGAATCCAGAACGCGTGACCCTAGAACGCATTTTGACCACAACACTTGTTCATCAAAACGACGAGCGCTCGGAAGTAAGTAACATAAACAAATGTGTGGGCCTACTCACAATTCATGGTCAGTGTTCAGGTCAATATCCGTCTGGGCTGTCACGTCCATGACCTCGGTTAGTTCATCAGGTTTCCCCATGACATGAATAACTCCAAGTCATCTTGGCTCTAGCATGGCGAGCTCTGACCTCAACTAATGATTTTGAACAGTAATGCCTGCAGTCTCTACCTGACCTCCTCCAACCTCCCCTCCCATCTGCCATCCATCCAGGCACCGAGCTTCCTCTCCTCTTCCGAGCGCCATCGAACCTCCCTCGAACCTCGATTGTTGTAACCGGGACCAAGTGGAGGAAAGGGACGGTGTGGAGGCACAAGCCGCAGGACGCCACGGATATCACAGGGGTGAAGAAGCACCCGGGGACACAGTGGTGAAGAAGCGCCAGCCGTCAAACAACTATACCACATGTACAACTGCATTGAACTGCAATCTCTACCACAATCTGTCGGGATGCCCAGCTGGGCGGGTTATTGGAGAGGCGAATATGTCTTGATCTGTTGATGATTGATTGGAATATGTGAAGATGAGATGGGAAATTATAGGGATATCGATGGAAGCTTGCTGTCATGACCACTATACCTTCTTCAACCTACTAAAGCTTTAAACTCCACTCAACTCTCCTGGGCCTTATAACCATCAATATAAAAGGAATAGACATCTATCGATTTAATAAGTATGATTACCTATAATGAAGTTCTCTCTAGCTTTGTCTGCGATGGGCCCCCAGTTATATATTTCTGTATATACTAGGTACTATTGAGACGTAGTTTAAGGATAGTAGTGATCTATATTTCGATATGACGTTGTAGTATCACGTTGTCTTTAGGTATATACTCCCGCTATAATTACCTAATTGGACGACATGAGCATACAAAATTATCTGCCCTTCCCTCAATTGAACGGGCAACGAAGACCTTAAATCATTCCATCTCCATCTCTTTCTAGATAGAATAACAAAATGAAATCTCAATCGCAAGTGCACCGAGTCCGACTCCCACCGCCCTCAGGTATCTTGCTTGCCCGCGATTTCCCTTTCTGGAATTTTATACTGCCTCTTCATCCCCGGGCTTGTTTCAGTCTACCACTAGCCCTCGCAACATGACTCGCAGTCGTCGTGGTAACCGCGTAAGTCCTGATTTTCTTATATCCATTGTCCCTGCAGGAATGCAGCTTCTCGCTGCTTGATTCAAAGGCAGAGGCGTGTCTGCGTCTTGACGGATCTGGGCTGAGGACAGCCATTGTGCTAATTCCCTACCATCCCATCCACGTTCTTCCTATTCATTCCTTCGCTTGTCCTTCTATATTTTTCATCTACAATGGACCCTCACGATGAGCAGAAAAGATGCAGCTATTGTCTGCGCCGCGGACACACGGAGACACAATGTCAGCATCGTGGCCCCCGCTGTTCCCCGCCGGACATTGAGGTACATTTGTCCCGACGTGTTTAATCAAGTCCCGAATAACAGGCAAATAGGACCAGCCCCCATCGAAACGCCGCCGCACCGAAGCCACAAGCCAATCATCGCTATTATCCGGTAATCACTCTGTCCGCCCTGACATTACAGGACTAAAGAGCACCGCAGCTAGTGACAGGTCCGACGAGGTACAGGTGCACAATGGCATCCTGTCCATGTCTACCATGGACATCCTCAGAGGCCAGGAGTACAATCCTACCAACAAGACCTATACTTCTCCCTCTGCACCCGCGCCTCCCGGGGAGAGTGCGACGCAGGCGCAATATGCTCGTGCTATCTTTGCTCGAATGGCCTTTGAACTGCTCGAGCTGCCAACCGAGATGCTTGAACAGCTTCTGGGGTATCTCCAGGCCGAGATCGGACGTCGCAGCCAGCAGTAGGGATTTGCCGCTTTGAGGTCGAGGATTCACGGACTGCATTCTCGAAGTATCTGGGTGTGAGCGTGGGAATCGATTTGCGGTTTCTCAGCCTTTTCTCTTCATGGTCTGCTTGATCTGGTGGCTCAAAGGAGTCCTTCGATGGTTCTTGATGGATTGTTTACTCCGGGCTCTCTGAGCTAGTCTGAATGGAATCCTTCACGCCACTCTATTTAGATTTGTGTATAGTAATTTGTACCTCTGGTCGTGTCTCTCAGCTACTGATAACATTGTGTTCAAATGTGATAAATCACATGTAGGTAAATGAAAATCAATAACTACTATACACTCCAGGCTCATATAGACTCCGTATGAGTCGTCATTGCATTCCTAGCCTTGGATTTATCGCCATCATTGCGCCCGGATACGCCCAAGCCACCCCAATCCGGCCCATCGAACAGAACCGCAATCTGCTCCAACGCATACCCCTTTGTCTCGGGATAGAATAAGTAAGCAATCACACCAAAGACGATCAACACCGCCATGAACACAAAATAGTATCGCCACTGGATAGCCGCCAGCGCAATCGGGTTCACGAATGTGTTGAAGAACATGCCGCAGATCGATGCCAGCCAGGTCACTGTCAGTCCCCGGGATCGAAGGCGATAGGGCCAGATTTCGCACGGATATGATGTGAGAAGGGGTGTTCTTGAAGGGAATTAGCGGGTCATACCTGATCAGCGGGATGGAGAACTTACAAGGCGAGACAGTAGCCGGCGAAGAAGGTGAATAAGAAGGGGATCACAGCGCCGCCGATGACCGTGTCATTGGTGCTCGCAAAGGATCCCGACAGGGCTGTCACGAGCACGTAGCTGATCAGCATGGTCACCGATGATGCCAGCACCATCGGGCGTCGTCCCAGTCGGTCGATCAGATATGCACCGAGACCCGCAAAGATCAAGTCCCACATTTGCAGACAGGCTGAGATCAGCGTTTGGTCGCGGACTTCAGACACCCCGACCGAGGTCAAGATGGTTGGCAGGTAGTAGCTGATAACGCCATTGCCGCACCACTGCGCCGTGATGCCCAGAGTCAGGGAGATCAGCAGGCGTCGGCGGTTACCGGGGGTCTGAAACATCTCCAGGTAGCTCCCGGTGCAGGCTGGCTGTTTTTCTTTCCGTATGGCTGTGAGGATTTCCTCAAACTCATTATGTACAACAGGGGAGGTTGTGTCTCCGGCGGCATGGTACTGGACGAGGATGGCGCGTGCCTCGTCTTCTCTTCCAGCCGAGACGAGCCAACGTGGACTCTCCGGAGCAAGTAAAAACCCAGGCAATCCGATGAGCGGGACGAGGACCTGAAGGAGCGATGGTAATCGCCATGCCCATGACGACGGGTAGGTCCGGGAAGCAAAGACCACCCAAGCCGCGACAGTACCTCCGACATACCATCCGCACATGAAAAAGCCGCTCACAAGAGATCGCTGCGACGGATAGGCAATTTCGTTGATAAGTAGAGGCACGGCGTTTCCAAAGAGAGCCGACGCACCTCCAAGGAAGAACCGAGCGAGCAGGAAGGAAGCGTCATTGTGAGCTGCGGTTTGTAGCACGCAGCCCAGGACCAAGAATACATAGCCCACGTAGACCCCCCGCTTCCGGCCGTATCGATTCGCGATCCACGATGCGATTGGGTAGCCAATGCCACAACCCAACAAGTAGATTGCGTTGATCCATCCAAGCCACGCACCGGCGGGGTTGTCCATGAAGGTCTTCCACTGGTTGAGAGCCTCCAGGCCTGTCGATTGGTTAGATGCTGATCGAAGGTGAGCTGGAGGAATCATTCATACCGTTCATGAGAGACCCGTCGTAGCCATTGGCCGATGAGTACATCACCAGGGAGACGATGATGAAGTTGAGATGTAGCAAGTGCCGCTGCTTATACCAGGGCCGGTCCGATGGCTGGCCTGCAGCCATTTGATCCCCCGTGGCAGACTTCTCTGCGGCTGTAGTCTTGCCAACCGACATCTCGATTGCTGTACAATCACGAAACCAATCTGATGCACAGTCAGGGGCCAGAAGGACCTTGATGTCGCATCCCCATCCCTAGGGTGTCGGAGCGTGTCCCGGACTTTTCAAGATGATTCCGTGTGGTGCAATTGCGTACAACGTGCTCAAGCTGCGCGACTCGAAGTAATCAAACGGGATGCACTTGATTGGTGATCCGATGGGGCTCGGGTGATCGGCGGGTTCGAGGCTCCGTCTCGCTCGACCCCGTGGGCTATCGGTCTGCGCGAGATGTATGCAGGAGATGGGCACGCTGGAGTCGGCATGCAGGCGTTGGGCTAGATAGGAGATGGAGAAAGAGAAATCGCGATCAAGGGGATCAAGGGGATCAATCAGCGTCGGCGCTGTGGGGGAAATGGACCCGCTCACGCCGATCGTCCGGGGTGCGGAGATCCAGGGACTGGCATCTAATTGAACTGATACAAAGTCAAGGATGGCCTGGATGAAAGGATAAACCTTCATGAATCCTGGAAGGTTGTTTATCCCACTCGACTCGGGGCAGTAAGTGCAGCACACCTGTCACCGGGTAATGTATACCGTGACTTCTTCCCCGGAAAAACATCCGAGTGCAACCGAACTTCTACACGATCCTTACGAGCAGCCATGGTCAGGTACAAGTGTTAAATTTGAAGAGAAATGACATGGATCCCCTGGAAATCTACCCCTTATCAAATGGCACAACGAAAAAGATTATCATAGTCGATTTTCAAGAGGCAGGATTGAACATCTCCATTCTGGTTATAGACTGCAGGCCCTCATGAAACATCAATATAATCACCACTGATAATGAAGAACACCTACTTATAATGAACATCCCAGGTTGAATACCATATAGGGAAATCCGCTTGGCTCCATCGGGGTAGAATTGCTTGATTGGGCAAATTGTCCCCTCGCGTGGGTCCGCGTACATATAACGCCATCAACAGACCATCGCAACAATACAGCCTTATAAAACACGATCATCTCGGGCGTGATAATTTTCAATTCACCAACAAAATGGCCAACTCCACCTCCAAACTAGTTATCCTGCCCCCCTCCTACACGACAACCACCACCCCCGAATCCTTTCCGACTCCAGCCAACGGCAATCTATCCTGGCATACACTCTTCTCGCAGCCGCAGACCCCGACATCGGACCTCAGTGCCGGAGTCGCGGTGTGTCCCCCTAAGACCGGACATCTCTGTGCGCATCGGCATCGACAGGCCGAGATCTACTATATTCTCGAGGGAGAGGGCGAAGTCACGATCGACGGGGTTACGAGCCGTGTATCAAAGGATAGCACGGTGTTTATTCCCTCGGATGCGGAGCATGGAATTGTGAATGTTGGCCCGGGGAATCTGCGCTGGTTTTATGTGTTTCCTACGTCTGCCTTCTCCGATGTGGTTTATCGGTTTAAGAATGAGGGGAAAGCGAAGCTGTGATCATTAAGAATATCGTCGACGGGGATATGCAGGCATTGCAATATGGACACCTGCCTGTTTAACACAAGCTCGCCGACCGACCTGGGAATACAAACACGGCCTTCAAGGCAGAGTTCAAGTGAGGGCAGGACTTCGTCCTCGGGGGGCCCGGCCCTATTTCAAACGACAGCTCATGCTGTGGACCGTCCAAAAACATCACGTAACTGTCTTTGAAGGGGTTCGCATGCTTTCAATAAGCAGATAGTCACCAGGGTTCCCGTTGACACCATGGCAGTACTGATCAAGAGGGACGTCGTCGCTCGATGTTTGAGAATGCTCAGGAGGTAATCTGGCCCAGACTCGGCGATTTCACGCAAATTCCAATCCGATAGCATCATACACAAGTCACCCAGCGATTGGTCCAGGCGGTCCTTCAGCACCACGCCATCCGATGGCCCGGCCTTGAGACATTTGGCACGTTTGTCGCTGTCAAGTGACCGCCACATCTTCTCGATTGCTGCCGCATGTCTTGTGTACTTCCAAGAAAGGTCATCGTGGAGCTCCCTCAGAAGAGCTATCTTCAAGGGCTGCTGCGTTTTGTTCTGCTGGGGTGAGGGCGATGAAGCTGGAGAGATTATGCGGGGAAATGGAATACGCATGAAGTAAATGGGGAAGTGAATGGGGAAGAAGTGCCGACTGGAGTAGGGCCGGATTTTACCACGGAGTCTGCAGACAACGGGGACGGGGCCCTTGCAAAATGGACTAGTACGCAAGTACCTACGATTAACTTCCATCCAGTCGATATCATAATATCATTTCATCCGTAATGCGGCGCAACGCGCCAGATAAATAATCATGATAGAACACAAATCAACCATACCACAACCCACCAGCGCGCCATGAAAACGCCAAAAAACTCGAGACCGTAGATCCTCTTGTCTAGAAACTGGCCCGCTAGTCTAGATGCTCAGAAGCCGGGACTGCATGCACGATCTTATCTGGACACACCGCGGAGGATTATGGCTGTCTATGACAGGACACAAGAACGGCATGAGTGCAGAGTCTTATCGCGGGAACGGAGTGGAACTCGAAAACAATCTCAAATAGAAAGAACAACTGTCATGATGATCCCTGGAAATCCAATTCATATCGAGAGGAAACATGATGGGAAAAATGAAAAAGGGCTGTTGTGGTGCCTGGCCTCGATGGTGAGAACGAGGCAGAACCAGCTCCAGAGATGCAGGTCTCCCATTTGGAAGACGGGGTATGTGGACGATCGAAGAAGAAACAAGAAGACAAGTGTGAGTGGCCGTGCCAAGGTCGAACACCCAGATTGGATGTGTGGACCACCCGAAGGGAGATGCAAGAGAACCTTCATGTCTGCAGGCTTCTAGCAATGCATCGGCATGTACAAGAACAAGATGCGAGGCGTCAAGACTCCATGATCATGCAATGAGAGACGAAAGAGAAGCGTAATCACATGTCAAAATTGTCGACGTTGAAGATGCCCGGCTCGGTGCCGTCCGCTCGCTGAACGCCGCTCATGCGCTGGTCCGTCGAATTGTTGGCTCGGTGCGTGCGCTGCCACGAGCCCTGCATAGGGTCTTCGTCCATTTCGTCGCCTGACTCGGGCCGAACATGGTGGTCGATGGAGCTCTCATTGACAAAGGTGAACCCCTTGAAGTTGGCCTGCATGCCCGGGGACAGAGGGGTAGATCCGGTGGGCATCAAGCCGTTGGCAAGAGCGGCGGCCCGGACATTGAGGGAGTTGTTGTTCTCCAGCGCATTCGTGAACTCCGGGTCAAAGTTCGAGGTATCGGTATCGGACTGCAACTTGGGCTTGAACGGCGGGATCACCTGTTTACGGCACAGGGCGTCCCAGTCGATGTCATGGAAGAACGGATGCGCCATCAGCTCCTTGGCGTCATCGTTGGCTCCCAAGCGGTGCTTAGGATTTCGGTTAAGCAGTCCCTTGACAAAGTTGCGGCCTTCGGTACTCAATGCATCCCGAGGGAAGCGCACCTTGCCGAATGCGATGTTCTTGTACATCTGCTGGGTATCCTCGGCGTAAAATGGACTCCAACCGCAGCACATCTCGAAGACCAAGACACCCAGGGACCAAAAGTCAACCATCTTGGTGTATCCCTGCTCATCTAATAAGACCTCCGGAGCAAGATACTCCGTAGTCCCACAGAAAGTGTTGGTTGTATCGTTTTGCGTCAGGTTCGCCTTGGACAGACCAAAGTCACACAGGGCGATGTGGCCATTCGCATCCAACAAGATGTTCTCGGGTTTCAGATCCCGGTAAACAATATCGTGGTCGTGAAGATGCTGCAATGCCAGAATCAACTCGGCGATGTAGAACTTGGCCCGTGCCTCCTGGAAGCGGCCCTCGCGTTGGAGGTGCCAAAACAACTCTCCGCCAGACATGTAATCCGTTACAAAGTACAGATCGGTCGGGGTTTGGAAAGAGAACTTGAGGCCCACAATAAACGGCGAAGCCGTCATAGCCGTGCGGACCAAGATGTTGCGCTCTCCCAAAGTGTGAGCGACTTCCTTCTTTTGGATAATGACCTTCTTAGACAGAACCTTCATCGCATAGATACGCTCAGTGTCCTTCTTCTTGACCTGATAGACCTGTCCAAAGGTTCCCTTGCCGATCAGCTTCAGGATTTGGAAGTCATTCGGCCCGACCTGTCTCCGCTCGGTCATCTCGAATAGCATCTGGAGATGGATTTCGCCCGAAACCTGATTATCACCAGCGCCGCGGGCAACCAACGGGAACCATCCTTCCAGTCGGCTGTGATCTTCCTTCAGATCGATCCCGAGGCGAACGTGGCCCAGGAAGGTTTCGTGGTTGTTGCGGTCGTAGACCGTAATATCGACTTCGGAGTGATCACCCAGCACATCACTTCGCATTCGTTAGCAACCAGACAACGCAGAACGGAGAACGAAGAAACATACAATACCGCTTCATGATCCCAATGAGGATCTGTCACGGGGCATCTGCCCTTGGAGTCACCTTCCAGAGCACTGTTGTAACTGCTCTGACGGCTCCGCATGGGGATTGCCATCGGGCGCCCCGCTGCCTCGGCATCAGACTCGATCTGGCGGCGCTTCTTCTCTTCTTCTCCGTCGCGGGCGCCCTTGGAGATGTATTCGTTCCACTGGAAAACACATACCACGTACGGGTCAAAGCTCGGGCGCAGGCCTCGGGCCTCGGAGATTTTCACCAGCAGCTTGCCCTTGATCGCGTCCACGGGGGCACCATTGTGCGGGGATGACTGGCGCGGGAATGCCTCGTCTAGCTTCATAACGATTTCATCGGTTGAACTCTCGGTTGGATTCTCGGTCGAATTCTCTTCCGGTTTGGACTCCCGGGGCTGTTGCGGTGCCGAGGTCACCGACTTCTTCTCGCTGGCCTTGTCCTCATTGGACATGGCACGGGGAGTCAAGGGAGGGGTATTCTTTGGACAATCCCCGGCGGGGACGTGATCAGTCAGCTTGGAAAAATCCTCGGAAGTGGCAACATGCGGCTGCTCGTGGTCGAGTAACGATGCCTCGGGCAGGGGGAGCGTGTCTGGCGCAGGGGGAGACGGCAGGGAGAAGTGGGTAGCAAGAACAGAGTCGTCCGAGACGCTGGAGACCGGCAGACACGTTTGACGGCGAGACGGAGGGTCGGCCGGGTCCTGCTGGGGCGGAACAAGATATTTCTTCAAGGTGTGAAAAATCGAGCCCGCACCCCTATCCGGAGTCGAGCCAAGATCCGTCTCGTCCGTGGAATCCGTCTGCAGCAGGGAATGGGGAGGGGGTGGGCAAGTTGGATTCAGTCTTCTCCATCCCATCCTCTCGGTCCAACATAACGAAGGACTCGGAGGAGGCGCCGGGTTGGGGTTCAGATCCAGATTTCGACAGGCACGACCATAACCGTGGCAAACTCGCTTTATCGGAGGGAGAACCAACCTGGAAATAGTTGTGCATGATGGATGGAAGACGCTTGTCCGCGGGGTCCGGCTGAGGGGTCGCAATTCCCGTGGGCGTGGAGCCGTTGGATCCAATGTGGTCCTGGGTATCCTCCGCGGGCCTGCGAGGTGAAAAAAGGTCAGTCCTGCTGTATGCGACATGATCCCCTTTATACAACGCCCAAGCGACCGGGCATAGCTCTGGCGTTGGGAAGGATGCCAAAATTTGACGGGAGAAATCCGGCAAGTCATATCGAGGCGATAAAGGACAGGTGACTCACGTCGAGGGTTTCAAGTCAGCCTCATCGAGCAACCCGCTTGCACTCTGCACGGCGGCCATTGTGTTTCCATCTAACCGCTACAGATGACGGGGAGAGAGTGAGCGGGGTGGGAAGAGAAAGTGGGGGTGTGAAGGGGAGAAAGTCGGAATCGAGGTGGATAGGGAAAAAAGTTTGTGACGCCGCCCGAAATGATGAGCTAAGGAAGATTGCGGGATGCTGAATCCGATCGACTCAAGGTGGGGGAGCAGAACAGGGAAGGATGATGTTGGAGAAAAGTCGAGTCTGAGATAAGAAGCATCTTTCCTTCAGCTGAATAATTGCAAATTCAACGGAGTCCGAGCGAAGCAAATCCCTCAAAGAGGGGAATGAGAATTGGATTCGGTGGAGACTCGGGCATGACCGGTGAGAAAAATACTGGACTTTCGATGCCAATGGCGGGGTACATTCTCGACTCGTGGCACAAGATCGAGTCCGATCGGCATTTCAATATCACCTCGCGATCGTGCAGCTTGGAAATCCGGGCCGACTCGGCTTTTCTCCCTTGCATCGACATACCATGACCACGGCGGTTAGCTTCATTTTCTCAATCGATACTACGGTATGCTGGCCATTTCCACCTGCGTCACGGGCGTCTTTCACCTCTCCATCGCCCCCGATCAAATTGGATCCCGCCTGCATGAGTTGGCATTCTCCAATGCAAGCTTACTCTGACGGGTAATCCGACGGAGGAAAGTGCAATGCTACTTGAACTCTCCACAATCGTCGAGGGAGAGGATCGACAGTCGGGCCCCTCACGGTTCTTGTATTGAGTGAGCAGGCAACGAATGGTCGTTCCTGGGGAAAAGAGATCCAGCGTCTCGCAGACGGCCAAGATGGCAACCATCGGGATGTCCTAGTTGATCCCATGTCAACAACCCTCAAAACCTTGGGTTGCATGGCTGTCGTCTGCAAAGCCCGAAATGCATGCTAGCTTATCCATAGGGCCAAGGTGAAAAAGCAATGATGATCCCATTTGTCAGTCATCTGCAACCTGCACAGGCCTGCTCCGCATGGTGCAAGTGCCGTGCTCGGATTTCTAGAATCATCATCACATCGTATTTGCCTCTGGTGCTACTCGTCTAACCTTCTGCATCGAAATGCACCGGGCCGGTATGCGAATTGCCAATATTTGGTCCAACCAAGTCACATGGGATTTTGGTTGTTTGGTTCATTGTTCATTAAATGCACCATGGACAGTGGATGGAGCCAGCCAGCACAACAACCAAATCACTATACAGAGTATGTAGTATCTTTGGGGATATATCGGGAAATAACGGTATACGGTTATAGACTAACCGACCGGTGAACATTTACGGTGTCTGTCAAAAATGCGGGTTATGAGCTCATCTGGGCTGTCTCCCCGCATGAGTATCACACCACTGTAGGCCGTGTGGCTTGGATGAGATCAGTGTCTGTGGGATAAGGCCGGTCAGAAGTCTAGAAGGCAGTTGGCTGCTGATCAACGGTGCAGAGCCCCCCGGTAGGATTCAGTCCAGGTTGAGAGCGGGCCGATGATGTCATCAGGGCGAGAGGGGGACTTGTTGCCTGAGGCTTAAGTTCAAAGTCATGTGATGGTTGTGTTGCAGAACACACGTGATGTCCATATTGAGTAATTATATCCGGTCGGATCATAGATCTTCCGTTTGGAGCAAAACAGCTCCATTGAATCTCGGTCTTGTAGCCAGCCCATCGCGACCCCATCCATCATGCCTCGAAAGGTGCGCGCAGCTGCCCAGGCGGCTGCCAAGTCAATGAGTGAGCTCCCCATCTATCTCTATATATTATGCGCCCCACTAATGAGCCTTAGAAAATGTGCCTACGCTGCCAGATGCCTCCGATGAGGACATGGGCGATGCGCCTGCTTCGCAGCCCTCCTCCCCCGCATTGGATGACCGCGATTCCCCCGCTGAGAACGACCCTGATGTAGACCCGGAAGTGGACCCTGAGGCAGAGGAAGGCAATGCTCAATCGGAGCCAGAGGGTGATAACGCGGCCGAAAGTGAAGCTGCCGAGACCGCAGAAACCCCTGCAGAGCCCAAGGAAGACCCCAGTGTTTCCACTCCCGCAACCCACGAGATTCCCCAACTGGAACCAGGATTCACCCCCACCTTTTCTGGCGGCCGCCAATCTGCCATCCCCCGCAAACGCCGCATCGGCCGCCCTCCCAAGTACCCTCGACCTGAACCGGATGCGCCAGAGGGTGCAGACTCACCAATTCGCGTCACCACTCCCGTCAAACGCCGTCGCGGTCGCCCTGCTGCCAGCGGAGGACGCTGGGCGCGTAATCGAGGTCCATCTCATAACACCCAAATCCCTGTGGACAAAGAAGGAAACATGATGGATGTCATCGGCGACGAGGTGTCGCTTCCCCCGAACCCCACGGGCGATGCCAAGGTCGATGAGAACGGTCGTCTTCAGGATGGCCGCGAGTATCGAGTTCGTACCTTTACCATCCTCAACCGCGGCGACCGACTCTACATGCTTTCCACCGAACCGGCCCGATGCATTGGTTTCCGTGACTCCTACCTCTTTTTCCAAAAGCACAAGATGCTCTACAAAATCATCATCGACGATGATGCCAAACGCGACTTGATCGAGCGTGATCTGATCCCCCACTCTTACAAAGGTCGTGCCATTGGTGTGGTCACCGCGCGCTCGGTCTTCCGTGAATTTGGTGCCAAGATCGTCGTTTCGGGTAAGAAGATAATCGATGACTATGACGAGCAAGCCGCCCGTGACCGCGGTGATGTCGAGGGGGAACTGGCTGTGCCCGATGACAAGTTGCCGCCTCCCGGTGAGCCTTACAACCGGAACCAGTACGTTGCTTGGCACGGTGCCAGCAGTGTCTATCACACGAACGTGCCCTCGGTTCCCATGGCTGGTGGAAAACCGGTCGACCCCAAGAAGCGACGAGTGCCAGTGACCGACGGCAACTGGATGCTTGAACATGCCCGCGCGGCAAGGTAAGTGCTTCTCTATCTATGGTCCTATCGACGCAACTAACGTGATGACCAAAACAGCGCCTTCAACCATCGGCTGGCGGAAATGCGACGTGCTACGATGACGGGTATCTATGATGTTCACACCAACACAATGCAATACCCCCAAATCACGCAGCCCACTCATGCCCGGTGGGAGCGCGTCCCTCCAGCCGACATCCGGGCTACGGCGGAACTGATGACCAACATGTCATCGCTGAGTATCGCCAACAAAGAGTCGGTCGACGCGGCATCCGGGCAACCCTCGGTGGAGGCTACTGACAACGCAGCCACCGACACCGCCGACCAGGCATCGGGCGAGTCGGGAGAGCAGCCCTCCATCTTCCCCCTGTCCCCGCATCCGTCTCGTCCCGCTATGTCGTCCAGGACATCGTCTACGAGTCCCCGCCCTACTCGAACATGGGCATCCCCGGCCCCGACGGCGACCTGCGCGCCCGCGGCCCCAACGGCGTTGTCAGCATCGCCAACCCGACGCACCCGGAGTTCATGTCTCCGGAGATCATCGCCCTCTTGCCGCCGGACTGCAAGGAGGCTCTCCTGGACGCCGCCGCGGCCGAAGTCGAGTGGAAGTCGCGGTGGTCCACCGAGGCCGAGGACGGGGCCCGCTCCAAGCCGTCCAAGAGCTACGCCTGGTACCCGTGAGCGGGTGCACCAGCGCACTCTTTTTTCTTTCGGGTTGTTCGTGGCGTTTCGGGTGGCGTGGTCGGTTGGTGTTTGGGTTTGGTGGTTTTTCACGGGGTTTCTAGGCGTGGGTTGGGATTGGGGTTATGGCGGGTGAGAGGCCGTCAGCGTGGCCTCTCTTTGCACTTACATTGTTACCCCTTTTCTATCATTTTCATATCATCGATGCTGGACTCTGTGTTCTTGGTGGTTTTCGCCAGTGTGGGGGTGTCGAAGGGCGCAAGCCCATCCGTCTCCATAACTGCTTGAAAGAGACCTTGAACAATGTGAGCCATGCTTATCCGATCACTATTTTCTCCTGGGTTGATTTGTCTTCGTAGATTCCTGGCCTAGAGGGCTGTTATGAGAATGTCCTCGCAGCATTGCCCTACATGGTGCATATTCGACATGTAGATTCACGTTGACCGAAAGGGCATCGACGTGGACTGTTCTCGCCAAAAGTCCACTTGATCATAAAATGTATATCACTACGAGCTCATAACGATCGAGGTTTCGGGTGAGCAAGAACAACCCTCCAGATTGAGACCAGACCCGACAAGCCCGTGGATTAGAGATAGAATATGTCATAGATACGACCGAGTCGTGTGGAATATCAGCGATGAAAACCGTACTGAAATGTATAGAGAAAACAACTAGCGCCTGGGGACAAAAAGTGGCTTGCTTGCGAGAAACATCCAATGCATAATGGTGAAACAGAGACCCAGCCAGGAGAAAAGGAGAAGGAAAGGGAATGTGACCTGCGGAGATGCAGACTACATGGCCATTTCCGCACGCAACTTGGCCAGCTCTGCCTCCTCGTCGTCTTCCTCCACGGGCTTGGCCTTGTCTTTGTTTACTAGGAAAATGTTAATTAAATGGGGAAAGAAGCTCGTGGGTAGAATATACGTACGGTCCGAAGTGCCTGCAGCTGGTAACCGGTCCAGCTGGGTGTTGACCGGTACAGGGCCCGTGTTGAGCATACGCTCGTCCATAGCCTCCTGCTCCAGTCCCTCTAATTCGGCATCCAACTCCTCCTCGTCGGGCTGTTGGCCCAGCGGGACGCTGGTGATAGCCTGGCCGATTTCCTCGCTGAGTTGATGTTGTTCTCGGAGTACGTCCCTGCACAACGTCAGTAAACCCCCACCATCATAGGTGCAGCCGTTTCCAACCCGGTTCTCCACATACATTGTCTCGTCAACCTTGTCGATGCTCATTCCACCGTGGATCTGCGACATCGCCGCGCCGGCCTGCTTCATCGCTTGCAAGGTCTCGTGGTTAATGTTCGCGGCCTCGATCGAGTATACTTGTTGCTCCAGTTGCATGATCTGCGCTGATGTCTGCTCCAGGTTCTTTTCTAAGCCCTTTTTCCGCCGCAAGGCGGCTTTGGCGGCTGTAAGAATTGCAAACAACGATTCGTTAGCCTGGTCCGCTCTCTGAGAGTTCAGGTCGATTGGGACATTCCCAGAACCTACCGTTCTTATTTGAGTTGACATGCTTCCGGGCCGCTGCATCCTGCTCGGCGATCTGGCTCTCTAAATGCTTCTCCCGCTTCTGCAACATGTCCAGCTGCTCCCGGAGCATGAGAATGGCGTTCTTGGGTGCATCCTTCCGCTTCTGCGCGGCAGCGCCGCCAAACCAGGACCACATAGTTGCGGAATATCACCGAGATCGATAGGGATGGTCGTGGTCGTCGTCAAGGATCAGGCAGCACCGACAATGCCGAGTGTTGTGGTGCGCCGACGAGTGCGGCTAGTCTGACGCCGATATGAACAGGCTGCAGCGATAAGCGGGATCGAGTGTGCAGAGAGTCGGAGACGATGAGAGCACAGCGCAAGCCGCAAGACTCGAGGATTGTCGGAGGGGAGAGATATCGCGTGCGGCGGCGTAAGTCTGGTGATGGGCGAGATGGAGGGGAGAAGATCCCCTCGCTCTATGACATACCGGGTCACGTGCGGGCCCGGATCTACTGGCGGCTTTTCGTCGTTGTCAATTCTGCATCCCAGGGATGAACGGGCCGCGTCCCTCGACCCGCGCGTTTCTGTGCGATCTGCCTTGTCTGCCGGTCGATGCCAAGATTCGTTTTCTGGGCTGGTGCGTGGACTGAATTCTGGTTGGACCGAGATATATCTCATCTAACTATCACCGCAGTGTGAGACAATATGATATCTCCGTGGGCCATTTGACCCTTGAACACAATTATCCTCGCAACAGAACCGAGTCTGGGGCAGTGTCTGTGGATATCAATGCAGTTCTGGAGAGTCTGAAGTCCGAGGATATGCGGGTGGGCGCATGGTTAAATGTGTTGGGCTACGTTCGCGAGTCCACTCCGCCGGCATCATCTTTCTCTTCTTCCCAGACAAGTTCTCAGCAGTCGGCAGAGATGCCAGCCAGAGTGTCCCCTCGACCGGTGTATATCGAGGCGGTCATGGTGTGGCCCGCCGGGGCCATAGCCCTGGGCGAGTATGAACGGATCCTACGCAATGCCCAGGATATTGAGAGTCGAATGGCATATCATGGATGATGGCATGATACCTACTTCCACCAGAAACTTCTACATCAAAGCACACACGAAATCCGCCTGTGCAACCAATGATATCCGACTTTGTATATTAATGCAGCGCTCAAAAACTTTTCAAACACATTCAATGCAAGAAGGGGTATCAGAATCACAAATTCAAGGCACAATTGTCCTCTGCCGTTCAGACTGACTCAACCTGCTTCTCGTCATGGTTATCCCGTAGCACACTTCGTGCACGCTTGCCCTCCAGCTTCTTCTTATCCTCCTGCATCCGAACAATCAGGTTACTCTTCATCCGGATCTTATACCCATACTTGTAAAAGACAAACGGAATCGGCACGATGGCTACCTCCAGCAATCCCAGCAATGTTCCCGACCAGTTTGGCCCCAGACTGGCGTACATGTACGAGCCAACTAGCGGCAGCACGCCACCCAGGATACTCCGGATGACCGAGTTCCCCGCCAAAGCCGAGGCGGCGTACATACCGTAGCTGTAGCTGAGGTAGTTGGACGCGTAGATGAAGACACCCGTGTTGCCTGCGCCAAAGGGCACGCCCGCGAGCAAGGGGACGATCCAGTGGATCGAGGCCGGGGCGCAGGTCCAGGCAAACCACAGCTCGCCGATTGGGATCAAAATCGAGCATATACACACGAACGAGACCATAGCCTCGGGATGAACGCGCCCGGTCTCGGGGTCTGTTTCGTGGCGGTTGATTAGTCGACGAACGAGCGGCTCAGAGGCGATTGTAATGAGAGAACCGAGACCAATGCCTAGAAACGCGAGCCCCGATAGACCAAGGGACCAGCCTCGGATATCTTGGAAGACGATGGGATAGGCCGTGAAGCAGAGGTACAGAATACCGTAGACGATGGCGACGTAGATGTTCCAGAAGATACTGATCTGGTTAGTCTTGGTGATGGGACAAGGGGAAAAGACCCTACCAAATGGGTTCCGTGACAGCCATGACAAACGGCCGGCTTAAGTTCAACTTCAGGATCTCGAATAGAGTGGCCTTCTGGTCATAGCGAGACCACCAGCGAGAGTCACCCGTCTTTTTGCGCATTCGCGCAGCCTTTTGTTGCAGGATCGTTGGCGCAAAGGTTTCCTTGAGAATCAGCGCAAACCCCAGCGCGACGCCCGAGAGTATGAGCGCAATCCAGTCCATCCAGCGCCAGCCGAGGTATTGCGTGACGAACCCGCCGATGACCGGGCCCACAACTGGAGAGTATTAGCAAGCCTTCCGCCACCAAAAAACCATGTACTCACCCGGTCCATTCAACGGGCCAATACTCCAGATGGAAATGGCCAAGGCCCGATGCTCATCGTCCACCAGATCCGCCACCATTCCCGGCGCCGTCGAGATCATCACGCTGCCGAAGAAGGCACCGAGGAAACGGACAACGATCAACGTCGTGACAGATTTCGCGAGAGCACAGGGAATGATCAAGACGGTGAAAATGGCCAGACAGATGACGCACACGGGTTTACGGCCGTATACTTCACTCAGCGGGGCCATGAACATGGATCCGACGGCGAGCCCGATTAGATAAAACGTCAAGCCCAGCGTGACGATGGTCTTGGATTGGCCGAATTCCGCGCCAATCTGGGCGACGCCAGATGTATACGAGGTGGAGTAGAGAACGCTGTTCTGGTCAGCGAAGCTGCCCTTAGTGGTCTGGCCTGGATCCAGCGTACACAATGAGCGTATTCCACGACAAGAACAACAATCCCATCGCTTTGTATCTCAGTGTCCAATTCTTCGGGTTCGTTGCATCATCGGGTCCATCCCAATCGACTTCGAACTGCGGATCCGCCGTGGCATCTGTCGGGATGGTCGTCACCCGCTGCGACAGCGACATGTGGTCCGAGGCCTGCGACGGACGAACCGTCAATGTCTTGCCCAGGGCATCCTGGTCCGCCTGCGTATCTACGGACGACACGGTCTCGGCGATCGAGTCGGTATCCCGCGACAGGCGCTCGGTATCTCGCGGCCATTTCTCGCGAGTCATCGGGGACTGCGACGGCATTCCCGGCGGGGAATTGGGTCCAACAGAGTTTCGATGTTGAGCTTAAAGCCCAGGGTGGCATAACCGTAATTTTCGGGGAATAATCGGGATGGGCGCGGTGGGGTGACAATAGAATGGAAAATGGGCTTCCACGGCCCCGGGAGATGTATATCTAGGAGCAGATGGGAAGAACGCGAAATTTGAGTCCTTCGAATCTCGGCAATAACCCACGGGACTAGGAGCAACGACTGGGATTTTCAATTTTTAGCACATCCCCAGTGGGGCTCGAGCCTGTGATAAGCCTGTGACGGCGACAAGCAGTCGGATGGCGGGAAGGAGGCCGATGACGGGGGCCACGGATCTCGGAGAATGAACATAGATGCCAGCCGTGGATGTAGACGAGCTCCAGAGCCCATTGGAACCATTCCCGGCATTGCTATCTGGGGCGAGCTGGGCGAGCTGGGCTGAGCGTGCCGGTTTGCCGAACACGCACGCCATCGTCTATCTTCACGCTGGAAAGCGTCACGCCAGCCTTGGTGAGCCTTAGAGAGATGAAAGTCACCCTGCATACGCCGAAAGAAGATACGCGATGGATCGGGCGTCGCTTTCGATGGTTTTATCTGCGCCCTGATGGATGCAGTCAGTTGATAAGTGTCCCGGGCGCGGAACGGTTCCGTCGGAGGGGGAATTAAGAATGTCTAGTCCGAATCAAGGTTCTATACTTCGATCGGCATTGTATATGGCCAAGAAAGAAGTTCTCCAGGATGGCAGGGAATATAGCGGAAAATATCACGGGCCACATTCGTCGACTTGGTCCTCTCCACCAACCACGATGCTTGAATTCTAACCGAACCGTTGAAGCTCTAAGCGACCCGGCCACGCTCCAATCGGAATTATCTGCTATAAATGGATTCGGGGCCATTTGGAGGATTCGCGGCCATTTGGAGATGCGATTTGTGGTTTTCTCTTTTTTCGCTTCCTTTCAATTTGCGCTGGCGAGACTTTTCCCAGGCCATGGGATCCTAAGTAAGTCGACCGTTCGGATATTTGATGAGTTCCGCTGATCAGACAGTGTTACCCCTGGACTATACAACAACCCGGGAATAAAGAACCACTGTCGCCCAACAGCAACTCTCGCTCCTATTCACTCCTCTTTCAAGTATAGGCCTCCAGCCTTCAACCGAATGGTGTGGATCATTCTTGGGGCTCTGCTTCCGCTGGGCCTCTACCTGTATCATGTCAACTGGGCTATGAAGCAGACTCCCCCGGAGTTTCGCCAGTCCCCTTCACGCTGGACCGTGGACCAGATCCAAGCAGCATATAAAAAAAGCCGGGACAATCCCGTCGATGTCTCTCAAAGTATCCCGCCCAAACAGTCGCGCCGTTATGTGGTGGTGGGTGGTGCCGGTACGTGTCATCCGATCTATATCCAACCCCGAACGTCCATAGATTGACACTCGTCCCGACAGGCCTTGTGGGCAACTGGATTGTTACGCATCTGTTGATGCGAGGGGAAGAGCCGTCCGCAATCCGCATTCTAGACCTACTCTCCCCGACGCAGAATATTCTCGACCGGGGCGTGCAGTGGGCGAAAACCGACATCACCGACGACCTCGCAGTGACCACTGCCTTTCTGAAGCCATGGCCGGCGAGTGTCAGCCATCTTCCATTGACGGTGTACCACACAGCCGCCCTGATCCGCCCGGCAGACCGTCTTGAATGCTTCATGCCTGCCTCCACCAAGGTCAACGTCGACGGCACGCGAAACGTCCTGAACGCCGCCCGAAACGCCGGTGCAACTTGCTTCATCGCGACATCGTCGGGATCTGTCTCTCTCCATAGCCCAACTTTCTGGATCCCGCCGTGGGAAAAACTGCCCCGGCGCGCGGTGCAGGTCCTCCGCGAAGACGCCCATATCCCCCAGCGCCACGGCGACTTCTTTGGAAACTACCCCCTGACTAAGATCGAGGCTGAGCGCATGGTGCGCAGCGCGCATGATCCGAAATCGAATTTCCGCACCGGCTGTATCCGTCCGGGTAATGGCGTCTACGGTATTGGTAGCGACGCCAGTACGACCGTAACGGGGCTTTATCTACGCAGGGGCGTAACTGCAACGTAAGTGCCATACAATGTGCCGACAAAGAAAAAGAACTTCGAATGGAGCATTAATCACTACATGACCACAGTTGGATACAGCATGTAGTCCAAAGTTTCGTCAACGCGGAAAATGTCTCGATAGCACACCTCCTCTACGAACAACGTCTCATCGAACAAACCCCATCAACCTCCACACTCCCAGACACGGGCGGCCAAGCCTTCGTCGTCACCGATCCCAACCCACCCATCTCATTCGGCGATATCTATCTACTGCTCACCACCGTGGTAACCACACCGATATCTTTCCCGGTCTTCCAGCCCATCGGACTCTTACTCCTCGCATACGCCGTCGAGATCTACACGTTCCTGCAGTTCAAGTATCTCCACTGGCTCCTGCCGCCGCTCAAGGGCGATCTGGCCCAGTTGCAGCCTTCGCTGTTTGCCATCTCGGATGTGTTTTGTGTGGCGGATGATGAACGGGCGAGGAAAGCGCCCGAGGAGGGTGGATTGGGGTATCGTGCGCCGATTACCACGATCGAGGGGCTGTGTAGGCAGTGTATTGATTGGAATCAAAAGGCCGAGGCGAAGCGGGTGAGTGTTGCGAAGAATATTGGGCCTGTTGCTATTACCGAGGATGGGATTGATGTTAATCTTGTTGCTCCACCGCGGAATCTCTGATGGGAAGAGGTGGATTTATATCAATGGGTTGGATTTCGATGCGTGCAAGATGGATATTTGCATTAGATTCCCTATGCTAGTAGAATACAGGTGGTTGGCATTCATGGCGGCGAATACGGCACAGAAAGGTGTCTGTTTGAGACAGTGCAACCTCGGTAGACCCTTTTGTACGGTTGGTCTTTACCCGAGGTGTCGTGCGGAAAGTTCAGGATTGGCCTTGGGTATCGTGCACGTCGGGTGGACGGCGGAGACTTCGCCAAAGAGACCCTGTCCCGCTTTACAGGGCACATAAACCACCCTGCCAGATCATAGTCATGACAAAGTGTCAAGGCCTAGGTAATAGCCGCACCATACTGCCGAAATTCCAAGAAGCCAGTGCAACGGCCTGCCGCTGCCAAGATCGTGGGGTAATCATCCCCGGGGCGAGAGAATTTGTTCCTCAATCGGAACCACCAACAACTCAGCGCAATTGCTGCTGAGCCGTCTGGCGGCGGTGTTCGAGGATTTGCATGCGCAGACCCTCCGACGCCAGCTCCACGTCAAGAACAGCACCCACGCCACGCTTCCATGTCTCCTCCAAACTGAGCAGTTCACCCTGGTTGGCCTCCTGGGCCAGCTTACGCTGCCGATTGACATCTTCCGCCGCTTCCTTGGTATCGGCCAATTCCTTCTCAATGCCGCGCAGGATATCCTCCAACTGGGAGTTCCCGATCAACCACGCGTTTTTGCCATTCTCTTCCAGCAATGATAGGTTCTCGTGTCGCTTGGAGAGATGCGAGCTTGACATGTATGCCTTTTGTAGGGTCTTCCTCCATTCTTCCAGATCCGGAGTTTCGCCAGCGGCAGCCTGTGCAGGTGGCTCGGGGGCCTCGTAACGGGTCAGGTCTACCCCGCCGGTCAAGGGAGCGCCGGTAGCCTTGCGCTCGAGTTCTTGTTGGATAATTGGGGAGATCTTGGTCTCGGGGACAGCGGGGATAGACGGATGGAGGGTTGAAGTATGCTCGGGGGAGAGCTCTGCGTTGATGAGCTGTTGCGCTCTCTGACGCGCAGCCGCGGAGGGAACCGCATCGACGTCTTGGAGAAATCGTTAGCTCGAGTGTACATACTTCTGTGGGGTATACCTACAAGGTAGCGAGTCGTGCGATTCGTCAACGAGAGGCATTTTGGCGATGATTCCGTTGTGGCCAGGCGAGATGGAATAATCTAATAGCAAGGGCTGCGGGCGGAGAGTCAGGTGATCCACCTGAGTCAGCGGCATCGACTGACCGAATCTGGAAGTACATAAACTATTGTGGTTGGTCAAGTCACTCCAATGCGACTTGCTGGAATTACTCTTCGAAACCAATGATTGGTCTCCGGTATGCAGCTACCCACTAGACTAGAGGCTTCGTCTGCAAAGCACCAAGCGAATAATCGTCGCTTTGCTCGCCCTCACGGGTAGCCATGCCGATCTTATCCACGAAGAGATGCATCAACAGATGCTGATCAGGGTCCGGAGGCCCGAATGCTCCGAGATGCCTAGGTAAACGTGGAATTGTGATTCGCACTAGCATTTCATGCCTACATCGCGTGCGGGGGCTTTCAGCTCTAGTCCGAATCGGGTGCGGAATGGAGACATGACGATACCCGGTTCCTCATTCCTCATCACACGCCATCGCTTAGCGAGATGCGACCTCGCGAAGCAGATATTGGGTAGGATCTCCGGGCTCTTGCTTGGGTATATAGATCTCGTCCCGGCCCATTGTCCCGCAGATCGACGTCGCGGGCTCTCGCGTCTTTATGTTCCTCTAGTCTGGAGTCCCATCTTCGACCATGGTGAACCGTCGTCTTGGTGCAGCCTTAGCTGGCGTGTCTTTGACAGTGCTGGTATTCCTACAATTGTTCGCCGTGTTGCAGCAGCGGGATCGACCCGTCGAATCCAGTTTCACCCGAAGTTTCAACCGGTGGAGAAGTAGGCAGAACGCGCCGATCGACGACGGGTTGTTTCTGGTAGGTGCCGGCAAGGCAGATGTCACCGGGTGAGTTTGACCATCTTGGGGATAGATCAGGTCCATTGACGGCGTGCAGGCCGGTTGTTGAAGTGGACTTCAATGGCTACGCGAGTCTGAACCAGCTGGGCACAGGCCTGCGCCAGCGCATCTATTCCCGCGCATTCATCTTTGCCAATCCCAATCACCCCGAGGATACGTTCATCTACCTGGTTCTCGACACTCTTGCGGGCGACACCGCCGTGCGACATGGCGTCCTGCAGGGTCTGGCGGCCCTCGGCAGCGACTATGCGCGATACGGCGAGCACAATGTCGCACTGACGGGCACCCACTCTCACTCCGGACCGGGTGCCTGGATGAATTATCTGCTACCCCAGATTCCCACCAAGGGATTCGATAAGCAGAGCTATCAGGCCATTGTGGATGGTACCGTACTTTCTATCAAACGTGCGCACGAGAGCCTTGCGCTGGGCCGGCTGTCGATCGGTTCCATCGATGTTGAGGATGCCAATATCAACCGAAGCCCCTTCTCTTACGATCACAATCCCGAGGAAGAGAAAGCGCGCTATTCGGCCAAGGTGGATAAGACATTGACTCTTCTTCGATTCGATCGCGCATCCGATAATAAAACCGCGGCGGTTCTGACCTGGTTCCCCGTACATGGCACTTCCATGTACAACAACAATACCCTAGTTACTGGGGACAACAAGGGCGTCGCCGCTTATCTATTCGAACGTAGCATCAAAGGGGATTCCCGTTTCAGTGATGATGTGGTGATTGGATTCTCGCAGGCCAATGTCGGAGACACGAGTCCGAATATTCTGGGGGCTTGGTGTGAGGATGGCTCGGACAAGGAGTGTCGCTACTCGGACAGCACCTGCGGTGGAACGAACGAGGCCTGTCATGCCCGGGGTCCCTTTTTCCGGGAAAAAGACAACGGCGCCAAGAGTTGTTTCGAGATTGGGAGACGCCAGTACTCGGCCGCAAAGACCCTGTATGGCCAGATGAGCTACAGCGCAACCGCCATCACCGGCGGCTCCGATGTCCGATCGTTCCATGTGTATCACGATATGAATGGCTACTCTTTTCGGTCGCCCTTCAATTCGACCATTCTCAAGACATGCCCGGCGGCGCTGGGGTATTCCTTTGCTGCCGGTACGACCGATGGACCGGGGGCTTTTGATTTCACACAGAACGCGACGGGACCGGCCACCAAGAACCCGCTGTGGATGGTGGCTCGGGAATTCATCCATCAGCCGACCAACGAGCAGATGGAATGCCAGGGCGCCAAGGATGTGCTTTTAGATGTGGGAACCCTTACCGAGCCGTATGCCTGGGCACCGGATATTGTCGATATCCAGGTGCTGCGGGTGGGCCAGCTGTTTGTTATCATTTCCACCAGCGAAGCCACGACCATGTCTGGCAGACGTTGGAAAGAGGCCGTTGCGAGGGGTGCTCGCAGCATCCTCGGTGTTTCAAAGCCTCAGGTCATGCTGGGGGCGCCATCGAATAGTTACGCCCACTATGTCACCACCGAGGAAGAGTATAATGCCCAGCGGTACGAGGGTGCCTCGACCTTGTTCGGCCCAAACACGCTGGCGGCTTACATCAATCTCACTCTGACCTATCTCCCGTACCTGGGAAGCGCTTCGGATGTTGCAAAGCTCTCGCCCCTGACCACGGGACCAAGTCCACCCCTCAATAGCAATCATTCTTTGAGCTTCATCGGCGGCGTCCTATACGATGGAGCTCCCATTGGCAAGTCTTTCGGGGATGTTATCCATCCCCCGGACCGTCAATCCTATGGACCCGGAGATATCGTCAACACGACCTTTGTTGGCGCCAACCCTCGCAATCATCTCCGCCAAGAGTCAACGTTTGCGGCGGTGGAAAGAAAGAATCCAGACTCGGGTGAATGGGAAGTCGTGCGCAACGATCGTGACTGGAGTTTATTGTTCCTGTGGAAGCGCACCAACACGGTCTTCGGCCACAGTGAGGTTACCGTCCAATGGCAGATCGAGGACGAGTATTATAGTGTAGATGATCCCAAACCCCTGCAAGGCGGCACCTATCGGATGCACTACTATGGCGATGCCAAAGATACGATCGGGCGGATCTCGTCCTTCGAAGGCATTGGGGCGAGCTTCACGGTCGCAAAGGAATGAGGGGCGCATTATGAAACTTGGCTTTGTCTTTTGGTTTCTGCAGAGAATTGCCCGCAAATAACAAAGCTCCTTTATGCGCCGATCGACCCGATGAGGATTGGGATGAAGACCGGGATGGACCAATCATCGCGGCCGCTGTTGATCGCGCGCGCTTCTATAGTGAAACTGGTCCCACGCCCCTTATATAGATCAGTATGAAAGACTGTTCCCCCGGATGGAAAGCTGGTTTTCTTTTGATTGTTTGGGGCGACGGTGCCTAGTTTCTTTCTTTTCCACCATGAGCTGTGTTGCCTGCGCTTTCATTGCTTGATATTCGCCCGGCTCTCTCTCTCTCTCTCTTTCCACGCCCTCTCTGACCCGTCTCACTCGTTTACAGACCTGCTCAACATGCTGTTCACTCGCTTCGTGGTTTTTGGTGTCCTCGTGGGGACTTGCGCGGCTGGTCCGATTGCTCGTTCGGGGGATGTTTTGGTTCTGGAAACTACATCTGCGCCGGTCGCGAATCACCAGTTACATGCGCGCCAGCCGGATGATGACGACGATCCATTTGGTCCTATCAGTTTTACTCCGATCACTCCAACCTGGCTGTTGTCTTCGACCGCGGCCTCGGATCCCGTTTCCTCGTTAACCTCTACACCATCGTCAACACCGGCCGAGACAACTCCTGTGGCCCCTTCGAGCACGGATGAAGCGTCAACCAGCGATGCAGACTTATATCCGGTTGTTGTGATGCCGTCCTCCGATGCCAGTGCCGCGGACACGACGGCTTCATCTTCAACTCTGCCAATCACTTCATCGACTACTCCCATTGAGAGACCAAAGGGGTCTACAGCTTCCGCGGTTGCGTCTACATCATCTTCGTTCGCTGCATCGTCTACTCCGCTGAGCATCGCGCAATCAACTTCCACCCCTGTTTCTGTCGCTTCCGAGACCCCAGCATCATCCTCTGTCCCGGCAGTGAGTACTTCCACTGCACAGGATAGTACTTCAGCATCGGTCGGAAGTTCTGTGCAAAGTGCACCTGCAAAATCAAGCTCATACAGTGCAAGCACTATTGCGTCTTCTGTCTCCGGTACAAGTATCCCGTTCAAACCTTCGGACACAAGTTCAGCCATTGTCGGCTCGAGTGGCTCGGACGTGATCCCTACCTCATCACAGAGTACCTTTTCAACGCCAATCTCTTCATTGCTACCCTCTACTGTGTCTACTTCCCCCTGGGCTCTGGATCAAGCATAGCGGCAAGCACCACACCAGCTGGACAGAGCTCAAGTTTAACTGCAGGCTTTGTTGGTCCTATTGCCGATACCACCGGCGAGTCATCTCTACCTACTACAGTTTCTACCAACACACCCTCAACTGCAGACAGCGTCACGCCCGAGTTGCCGCGCTCAACAAGCAATGCCCCAGTGGTAGCTGTGAGCTCTAGCGCAACTTCAATCCCCAGCGAAACGACTCAACCCACCCCGTCAACCTCGATCGCACCACAATCCACGCGAGCAATTCAAAGCACTCCAACCCCAGAACCGCAAAATACCTCCTCAGAGCCCGACTCTGCCCCGGATGTCGAGATCATCACCGAGCCAGTCATCGTCTATATCTCCTCCGGTCACTCGGAACCATTCTCCACGACAACGGTAATCGCGGAAGAAACACCCTCGGAGTCAGCCACGATAGTTCCGGGGACGACATCGGCTGTCACCGTGCAGAGTTCTGAGCTGCCTTCCCTCGCCGGCGCTGTGTCGAGCCCGGATTCTTCGGCTATGCCGTCCGAGGAACCCGAAGAGACCGTGACTATCCACGCTATCCGCACAAAAAGCGTTACCATGACCATGCCCGGGAAGACCGTGACGGTGATTAGTCCAACGCCTGACACCACATCGACTCCTGAAGTGGCCATGCCTACGGTATCTTCCAGCCTTGCTGTTACGGCCACGCCCGAGCCGCAAGCTCAGCCCAAGAATGGCGGTACAGTCGGGGAGGGAGAGGGGGCAGCGAATGATGGAGACGGTGGCGACGATGATGACGATGATGGAGGCGCTGGAGCAATTTCTATCATCCCCATTACGCCATCTGGGTTCATTATGATTACCGAGACCAAAACTGTGACAGAGAAGGTGACGGAGACTGTGACCTCGCTCGTCACTAAAGCCTGAGGTATTCGATTTACCTTCAAAAGGAGTTTTGCCATTCTGACCATGTGTTGATCTTTTTAGCTAATTTGGTATTCGCTGTGATTATTGACGAATTAATATGTATTCCATGCCTTAAATCTCCCGAGTTAAATGTTATCTACAAAGTTGTTCCACAGGAAGAAAAGAAAAATATAAATCCTTTCCCGTTTTGGTCCTTGAACCACGGCCCTCAACAACCTCCGTCTTTCTATCCTCGCTCTTTGCAACCCCGATCCACACTCTCCTCATCATTTCACCTGAGATGCGAGAAAAGTGGCCGCATCACCCGCATTCGCCCCATACGTCAAATGAGCCGGCGTGATAAACAACGTACCATCACAAACCAAGTCACCCAACGCACAATAGACCTTAGTCTGCGTCGGCGGGTATCCAGGAATCTTGCCACCGTCCTGCAAATTGCGAGTGAATCCAAACAAGACAACAGCCTTGACCTTGGCCTTGACAGTCGGATTGAGCTTCTGAATGGCATTGTCGATGACGGCACTTCCCTGACTGCAAGCTGTCAGACCTGCACAAACACGCACTCACATACACTATAACATATATGTGCTGGATGACACTATACCTATATCCGCCCGCAACAATCTTCGCCCTGGGACACTTGCTGCTGCACTGATTGATCTCATCCACGGCCGCCTGAATATCCTGCGGCGCTGTGTTCTGTGGCAGGAAATTCTCGCCTAGGCCCGCTGTATACGCGCCCCCGACGCCCTGGCAGCCCGCGTTCCCGCCTAGCTGGGCTTTGAGGCTGTCGCAGACTTCGGGGCCGACGACCGTGCCCTGGAGATTCAGCACGGCGCTGCGTGAGTGCGAGATGGAAAGCTTCGTACCGTATTTCCGAGCTCGGTCGAGCCGCGCGCAAAAATGAATATGACATCTTTGCAGTTACCAAGATCGACATCATTCGCCGTGAGGAATTGTCGTGGCTGTATACCCGTCGGCGACGCCGCGATCAATGGGGCTAGGAGCAGTGGAAGCAAAGACGGGAGGAACATTGTATCGGATTCTCCAAGTAGACGGCTTTTTCTGTATCTCTGTCGATATGACTGTGGTCTCACCTCTTATTTAAGACGACCCTGGTCACATATTCCGATGATTCCAGTCCAACGCCAAAATTGGGACCTGGTGGAGCCCGCCATTCACCATGCAACAGCCAAAATTGAGATCTTCGGATCAGTTGCTCCTCTCGATAACAATGCGTGTCTCAAAGCAACCTAAAAACGAATAACGTCGCACACTAGCGCGGCCAAGCTTGGGTTCCTGAGCATTGGACCACTCGCGGGCGGGTATATACTCCGTATATCACGCAGGATTCGCTCGAACCGAGCCGTTTAGGAACTGCCAGACTCGGAATAACCTCGGCAAGGGCCCGGATTGGGTGATCTAGATCTCGAAATTCGAGACCTTGGTATCGTCGACTACACGTGTTGGTTCGCAACTCGGTATTGGTAGTCCCCGTGAAACTAGGCAGTATCGTTGACAATGGATTGGACGAGCAGAGGATGAGGGCTCGGAGATGTTCAGTAACGGGACATCCTCCAATGGATCCTACGTTCAGTTCCTGGTCATCGATGGTTGGGGTGCGGGATATGCTCAATTAAGGTATGCTTCCGATGTAACCCGTCCGAGCCACAAAGGATATGTCAAAGTAATGTCAACCTGAATCCGAGATCTATGTACAGAATACATTCAACACCACGCTCTTTAAACATGCACGACGCAAAAACAACAAAATCACAGTTCCGATAGAAATCCACCAGCCTCGGCAAACTTTTGTTGATACTCCTTCAGGCTAGCCCATTGACTCAATTCTTCCTGGTCACGTTCATAGTCACTCAAGTAACTCATCGCCCGGCCATTTGTGTGGGGGCTCAAGCCATCCGTGGCGCTGCTCGAATCGGTGGTCGCGGCCGAATGGCCCTCGAGACGGATGAGGGTGTCGATGAATGCATGGAGATATGATTCTGCCTCGGTGGCACTAAGGACTTGGAACGCCCCGTTCGCCCCCGGATCGGGCATTTGGTTGGCGGATGGCGCCTCGCCAGCGACAGGTGTTGGTACAGAGTTAGGGTTGGAGTATTGGGAGATGTTGAGAAGGGTGGAGGCTACTTGGCGGATTTTGCCGGTCTGCAGAAGAGTTAGTGAATGATTAAGATTTGACCAAGGAAGACATACAATACTGGCTCCATTGGGCTCCATATTGACCTCGTTGACAGTACGGAGAAGTTTGAAAAGGTCCTTGATCACCAGCTTCCGCTCCTCTGCCATTATCCGGCCAATTTGATCCGTCTGGGCATGAAGCTGAACATGGGACGACGCTCGCAAGGAACCATCGATATCCATCGATGAATCCGGAGTATTCTCGGGGTTAAATGGGGGGATAACGCTACCCGGCATAGATGCCGAGTTCCCATACCTGGTGAAAGTCTCGACGAGGCTCCAGTACTTTTCAACCAGCCAAGATCGCGTGTTCAATTGACTCGCGTAGATATTGGCTTTTTGAATCTCGTACTGAATTGCCCGTCTTTCTTGGTCGATGTGGTCTTCCGGGTAACTAAACACCGAGCCGGTTTCCCGCGGCGTGGAAAATCCCGCGGGCGTCCTCGCTTTATGGACAAGGGAGAGTTCAGCGGGGACATTGAGAAGTGCAGATTTCACCTTCCGGAGACAATCCCAGAGCATCGAGCACTGGTGCTCCCAGTTCACAATCTGACCACTGCCAAATGCAATCTCCCAAGCCAGGAGCGCATTATACGAGGAGTATACCCGTACATTGGCATTGAAGCCAACAATACGAGAGACTCGACCTGCTGGTTGGGCGGCAACGTGCGTCGCAAACAAAAATTCATCGTCGATTTCCAGCGGAAGCGGTGGGTAATGATCCGTTGGAGTTTCAGGGGGCATGTGAACCTTGATCCCGGCTGATCCCATTTGATGCAGTGACTGGTAGCCCACAAGCGTCACGTAGAATAAACGGCGCCCAAGCTCCTGTGTGATCAAGTCCACCTCCGAGGTATTGTTCACAAGGCCGTAGACTTGTTGGTCTTGAGAGACTGCCGACGCAGTCGACATTGGACTGGTGGTGGTCGGTGCGGATACAGGTGGTAGCTTGCCCGCCGATCGACAGAGGTCATACACCTGCAGCATGGCGCGACATTCTGACAGATACATACGGCATCGACGTATGCTGTACACATAACCAGCGCAGACACCCAGGAAATAACTGATGGCTGCGTCATACACTGTCGCATTACGGTCCAGATAGCCGGTTCCACGAGCTTGGATTGCAACATCGTGGCAACGCTTCACCAAAGCAATAGAATTTGGAAACGCAGAGCGCTCCGCTTCGGTGTTGAGGCGCAGTTTGGGTCGTCTCGGGAAAGAAGCAACGAGAAGACCAATCATGGAAGCTAGCAGGGCCAGAAATGTGCCACTAGTGGCATCTTCTCGGCGCTCGAATGCAGCGCGGAAAGTGGGTTCATGAGGAATGGGGACTAAGGGATGGATATATGTGAAAAAGTCGTCGAGAAGCAACTGCACCGTGTGCAAAGAACAGATGGCTTCCGCCGACGCTGGAGAAGATGACTGCAGTGAATGAGGCAAAGATGTCGGTTGTGGAGTGCTCACTGCTGGATAATCCGCCAGACTATTCGGTGATGCATCGGGCGGGGCCTCCACCTTCTGCTTCTTCAACGCCTCGGCATGGCGGTTTGGAGGCCCACGGCGCCTGCTAGGTCTCTGGTAGGTGCAAGGAATTTCCAAACTCGCACAGGACCGACACGGCGGGCCGCTAACATCACACTGGGCCTGGATGTCAGCTCTTGAATAGCGTCGTTCCCGGCACAACATCACTCACCTTCACCTTGCGGATACTGCAGGCATCGCAGGCCTTGCGCAATCTCGTTTTGGTGTCCATTCGTCCGCACGACGGGAAGAACTACCACACCATGGCCAATGGCATCAAATAAACAGCTCGGGCGAGGCAAAAGTCCAGTGCATGCAGACGCTGCGGGGACCCTAGAATGACCCACTCGCTCAAGGGATCGCGTGTAACCAGCGAACCCCTTGCACTATCCACGCCTGGAGCAGTTGCCTTTCACGGTGGGCTGTCCAGGAGGAACCCGGGGATTTCAATTTTCAGTCAACGGCCACGGAATACCCAGACTCGAGGGTTCTGGTATGCCCGAGTGGATCCCGAGCCCAGGGGGTTCCAACTACCTCAGTAGCGGCGGAACGAGAACTGCTGAATAGATTCTCGAATGAAGAGCACGGGACAAGACGGCACCATCCGTGCTCTCGCTTTTGGGGTTTCAGAAAGGACGAAAGCGGAAGCAATGGTGATCCCAACGCCGCAAGGCGGTCACGTGGGCCATCCAGGGGAAGTTTATACAAAGTAGATGCACCTAGGATGCTAGACAAGATTCGAAGGCCCATTCAGGAGAGGAAGCCAGCTGTTTGATGTTTTTATTATTTGCCGCACAACCGGGGTCAATTGAGGTGGCGTCCTGACCCTCGCAATCGACAGGACTTGTACATATAGACCAAGTAGGCTACAAGACGTGACCGACTAGACCCAACTAGATTTTAGAAATTTAGATTAATTGAAATGTGACGACCTTGCTGAAACTAGCCAGATACATAGACTCAGTGATAAAGGCGAAGTGTTGTCGTTACGATCATGTCACAGTTAACCACCCAGATCTACCTCTGGAATTGCCCTGTGATATCAAGGGTTCATTACGGGAATCAACGGTGGGGCTTCTCAAGACTTCTCGTCATACAGCTAAGTCATCCTGATACGCATCGCCCAGTCGGCTGGGTCGCTGATCTGCAAGCTGCCGCTTCTCCTCCAGATCGGCGGCCCACAAGGCAGCCCCGGCAGCGGTGGTCATCAAGAAGAACATGGAAAAAGGAGGGATGAGCTGGAGGATCAGAGCCACCGTTCCGAATCTGCACTCATTAGAATAAACATGAGGATGCTTGAAACAGAATATGACGTACGTGGTATACTGTAGCTGTCGACGGTTCACAAAGCTCTTCCGGTCTTGCTTCGTATAGTCCAATAGCTGGAAGTACCGCCAATGGTGAAAGGGCCCGGCACGATACCCGGTCAAAAGCAGGAACATGGGGGTCCCCGCTACCGGGATAAAGTTCAACGGGAGCAAGATGATAAATTCCAGGATCTGTCGCAGGGAGAAGGGAGCATAGACGGCGCTGGTCGTCGGGGTGCCAAGCCGGCTGGTCGGGTCCCCAGCTTCGGGATAGAGGACGCGCGAAGCCAGGACCAGCTCCTCCTGGTTTTCATTGACCAGGACGGAGTCGAAGATATCCACCAGGGTCTCATCGACGAAGAATGCCTCGAACAGGGCTGCGACAATGACGGCGCCTTCGCCCAACACCAGGAATGCCCCGTTCACCCATGCCCCGACTCCCTGGAATATCGACAGGAAGGCAACTTGCGGGAGATAGGTGAAAAAGAACAGAAGAAAGTATATAAAGGTCGAGAGAAGCACAATGGGGAGGAGGCGGGCCTTGAACAAGGGCCAGAGGAAACGGTGGGTTGCAAAGTAATGGATACCCTTGTCGCACAATGTTAGCACAGCTCAACCGTATCAACAATATCACGACATACCAGAATTGGATACAGCCAGGCGGCTCGGGTACAGTCCCAGCGTGCCATGATCGAGTCGGCGTCGAAATCCAAGCAAATCCCAGACAACCGAGCTACTTATCGATAAGAATCACATGGGGCGCTGAGTCAGCGGCGACTATTTCTCTCGAAATTTTTGGCCCGCGCGACTTCTTTTTTCTTCTCCATACATAAACTGAACACTCCTCCTTATTCACTCTGGAAACCAACCGCTATGGGTTCTTCGAGGGGAAATAGGAGGACAGACTGAGCTGTCGCTGGCTTACCCCAGATTCTTCTCTGAACATGGAGCGTTTGGAAATATTTTCAGCGGTACATTCCCTTTCCCCCGGTCGATCTACGCTAGGATCGACCCTTGATCTTGTCCACGAGTTGCTCCAGGCTGTGTACAATTGCTGTGGGCTGTAGATCTGGTGTTGCACCATCCTGCCATCCTTGCCCGGCTCGATCTACCCAGACCGCGGGCATGCCCATGCTTCGCGCCCCGACGATATCAAAGGGGTTGCCGCTCACGAGCCAGATCTCGTCCATCTGCGTGCTGTTCTTGCCCACCTTCTGAGCGAGGTGCTGGTAGCTCGCACGCGAGGGCTTGTATCGGCGAATCTCGTCTACGGTGACCAGGTCGTGGAAGACGCTGGAATGTGGTGCCAGATCTTGCGACCGTAGGACCGAATTGGCTACCATGTCTTGCGTCCCGTTAGAGAATATCACGGCGTAGATGTCAGCATCGAGTGTCATTCGATTGAGCGTCGGCTTGACGTCGGGGAATGTAGAAAGACCGTCGTAGGCTTCCATCAGACGATTGACATCGCCATCAGTCAACTCGCACTTGGTCTCTGCCAGTGCATGCAGTAGAGCATTGCGAGTGATTTGCGAAAAGTCTTGATATCGCTCTGAAAGCTGTTAGACTCGTCCTGGTTTGGCATGGCTAGCTTACCCATGCTGTTCAGTCTCCAAGTATACTCCAGCTGGTAGCGTCGCCAGAGCGCCGAGATGGACTGCGCAGTGTCCGAGCCAAAATACTTCTCGAGTTGTTTGGCAATCGACTCGGTCGACAACAATGTGCCGTAGAGATCAAATGCCACAACTGTCTTTTCTGCCATGGTGGAATGTGGCAGAGAGGGATATGTATCCCGCGCCGTAAAATATCGGGGAACCTCGATGATGTCAATCTTCCGTTGGCGCGGGGCATCGCTTCACCCAATCCCTGCACACAAGATGCTCACCCTCCATGACCGATGACAACTACCCGGTCTTCCGAGAATGTATCTCGAGCGCGATCGTCGCGCGTTCCGAGGGGAAACCAGCCAAACGCAGACCAAAGGCCAAGCGCAATGCACGCAAAATCACCACCACCACGACCACCAGGACCGAGCGAGCCGACCCCGAAGAACTGGCCGAGTTCATCGATGTACATATCTCCCCATCCAATATTCCCCTCCCGGTCCGCGCAAATAACAAGATCCAGTTCATCGCAGCCGAGACCTTTGCCTCGCTCCCGCATCCCATTCAAACCATCTCCTACGCCGCACTCCAGCATGACTCGAGTCTGGCGCTCTACATCCCACCGGACTCGGACACACCCCTAGACAGCTCCGTTCTCGAACCCATCGTCAGCACGACCCCGGTCAACGTCACCGATACCCTGGCCGTCTACGGCTTGATCCCCGAAGCAACCGACTTCCTGGATTTCATCTCCCCCGTCCTGTCGGAGTATGTTACCAGCGTGACGACGGGACCGCCGGCGTGGGCGTCGACGCGGACGGATGCGTGTGAGATCTGTGAGCGGGATTGGATCCCGCTGTCATATCACCATCTCATTCCTCGCGGCGTGCATGCCAAGGTGGTGAAGAAAGGGTGGCATGATGAGTGGATGTTGAATAGTGTTGCTTGGCTTTGTCGGGCGTGTCATAGCTTCGTGCACCGGATGGCGAGTAATGAGGAGTTGGCTCGGGAGTGGTTTACGGTGGATCGGATCTTGGAGCGAGAGGATGTGAGGGATTGGGCGAAGTGGGTTGGTCGAGTGAGGTGGAAAGCGAGGTAGATACAGGTACATTGGATGATATAGTCTGCTTAATAGAGGTACGAAATCCAGACATGAATCATTGAGATGTTTTTGTTTATGGTACAGACGGCGTTCACTCTAACAACACCGGGTTTGGATGCAACGTATGCCGATGAATATGGTACAAGGTGATCAGCTGGCCAGTATGGCTGCGCGGATCAAAAGATACTAATACAACAGCTTGCAGCTGGTGAATGCAATGGTAAGTCTCACAGGTAGCGCTTCTCACGAATCTCTTCGTAGCACTGGACGTGGTCGCCGACGGCAAACGCAGTCCAACCCTCGAAGCCGATACCGCACTCGGTGTCTTTGCGCATCTCAGTCACGTCCTTCTTGACGTTCTTCAGAGAGACGATCGAGCCTGGAGGAAAAGTTAGCAGATTGCTAGCCGGGGATCGGTTGCATTCTTACCATCGTAGACGATGTCAGCACCACGAATCACCTTCACTTTGCGACTGCGGTTGACCATCCCGTTGCGGACTCGGCATCCGGCAATGGAAACCTTTTCGCGACCCTTGATCGTAATGTCAAAGACCTGCTGGACTTCGGCTTCACCGGTAACGCGATGCGTGACCGTGGGTGGAAGGTGCTCGCTGAGCACTGCCTTCACCTCATCAATGAGCTTGTAGATGATGTTGTTGTCCATGATGTTCACGCCCTCCTCTTCGGCGCGGCGCAGCATGCTCGGTTCAATGGGCATATTGAATGAAATGACCTTGCCGTCGGCACTGGCGGCGTGTTCAATATCAAATTCGGTTACGGGTCCCACGCCAGAGCGGATAACATTGGCATAGACCTCGCTGTTGCCGATGGCCGCAATCGAATTGACGACTGCCTCGGCCGATCCGTCCACGTCAGCCTTGATGATAAAGTTGACCTTCTTCGGACCGGAAGGCACCGCGGCAGGGGCATCCTCTGCATCGCTGGCTTCCATTCGACGTCGCTCATGCGCTCCTCGTCGTGCCTCGTTGATGGCAGCCATGTCCTCGCCAAGTTTCTGGGTCTCCGTTCGATCCTGGCGATACTCGACGACATCCTTGGCCTGCTGTTCCGAGGTCGCCTGCAGGATTTCGGTTCCTGCAGCCGGCTGCTCTCTCCAGCCATCAATCTCCACCGGCATACCGGGCGTGGCTTCATCAATGGCCATGCCGGCTTCATTGCGCAGGGTGCGGACGCGAGCCCATGTTGTCCCCGCGACGACGACATCACCCGGCCGCAAGGTGCCGCGACGGATGAGAGCCGATGTGACACGGCCGTAGCTCTTGGTCGAGGCTTCGATGACCCAACCCTCGGCCTTGCAGTCGACTTCGGCACGATGATCCAGCATTTCCGACAATGCACCGATAGCCTCCTCCAGCTCAATCATGCCTGTGCCGGTCTTGCCGCTCACGGGGATTGCCTGAACGTCACCACCATAGTCTTCAACGTGGACTCCGTGCACCGAGAGGTCTTGTTTCACCCGATCTGGATTACGGCCTTCTTTGTCAATCTTGCTGATGGCGACGATAATGGGGACGTTGGCTTGGGTGGCGTGCTTGATGGCCTCGATGGTCTGCGGCTTCACACTGTCGTCGGCGGCGACAACCAACACCACAATATCAGTAACGTCAGCACCACGACGACGCATTTCCAGAAATGCCGAATGGCCGGGCGTGTCCAAGAACGTAATCATCTTGCCAGACGGCATTGCCACGGAGAAGGCACCGATATGCTGCGTGATACCGCCATGCTCTGTAGCTGCGACGGATGAATTTCGCAGCCAGTCCAGAATCGTCGTTTTACCATGATCCACATGGCCCATGATAGTAACAACCGGTGGACGGGACGGGAGTGCAGATGTGTCCTCCGGAACCGGAGCAGCTTTCAAGTCTTCACCCCCGGTTTCAAAGATCGCCTCGAAATTGTATTCAGCGGCCACCAAACCGGCAGTCTCCGCGTCCAGGATATGATCATAAGTCACATCCTCGAAACCCATGTCCTCCATGCGCTGGACAAATTGCGCTGGGCGCGCGCCAACGACATCGGCCAGGTTTCTCACACTGATAAACTCGGGCAAGTAGAGCGGCGCCGGGGCGGACTTGGCATTCTTTTTCTCTGCCTTGGCTTTCTTCGCACGCTTGCGCTCCTTGCGGCGGGCCTCGTGTTCCTCGGGATCGAAATCTGTCTGCTCCGAGACTGTCCGGCGCTGGCTTCGCCCATCACGGCGCTGGGACTTTTTTGGCAATTCGGATGCCGCGCTCTGGTCCTCCGCAGCTTGTAGGTGTTCCAGGGCAGACATATCCCATGACCAATCCTTCTTATCCTTTGCGGGTTTTTCTGTAGCCTTTTCAGCAGACCGGTTATCTTTCTTTTCAGCCTTGGATTGCTCTGTAACCGGATGTTCTTCGGACTCCTCAAAAAACGAGCGCCCCAGTTTTTGAAGCTTCGATTTTCCAGGAGACTCCGCTTGGGGCGGCGGTTGCTGCTGCTTATTTGACTGCGCCATATCGGGCCGAAGAGTTCGACATTTGATGCACACACTGTTGCGCGCGAAATTGTAGGTATTGCATTCGGGGCAATCCCAGTTGACGGATCGGAGTTCCCTTGGGACCTCCGGCGGAGGCGGACGGGGTGCATTGCACGAAACACATGATTTTCTCCAGTGAAAGACCGACGTCTTACACTCGGGGCATGTCCAATCGTTGCGTCTATGGCCCGTTCCCTGATTGTTGGATCCACGCTCTCTCCGCTGATCCCTCGGCAACCGTTTATGTTCTGACCCGGGCGTAGAGGAGAATGGCGACTTCTCGAATTTCCGAGATCGACCAGAAGCTGCGCGCGCGAATGGGTTTTGCGATTCGGTTCGCTTGGGTGGTTCAGGTTGGGGTGGTGGTTGACTTTTCACCTTCAATGCATCTCGCATTGCCTGCTCTGCTGCGCTCAATCCAGTCGATTTCTGGGCCTGGCCGCCTCCCCATCGGTTGCCGAACTTGGGCGTGAAGGCCGGAGGCCTCGAGCTGGATTCATCGTTCAATTGACGCGCAGAGGCACGAAACGCCCGAGTTGAAGACACAGATCCGGTCGACGCGAAGTCTAGTTGTCGCGACAGCTGTTGGCGAAGTTAGCGCTCGTACATCCAAGCGGGGAGTCACACCGGTATATCCACCTACCCTCAAGACCGTCGGCCGATGCATCGCTGCAATTGCGCAGCTCGTCCGGCGCTCCACTCTGTGTTTTCCAGCGGCGCTTACATAAGGCTTCCCCGACGGCAAACGGGTTTCCCGTCGGCGGCGGCGTCGAATCACAGAGCGGATGGCGCCATCTGCGATAAGGGAAGCTCATAAAGTCCGGGACTCTTCTTCTTCATACAATCCCCGCATTTGGCGCAATTGCAATCATGGAGTCGGAAGCCTTCGAAGATATGCAAAAGGGCGGCGGTGCCCTGCGCACCGTTAAGGATTTGGCCGCGGGCGCCGCCGGTGGCATGGCGCAGGTTCTGTTGGGTATGTGTGCTCCGTTATGATCGTGCTGTCGTGTCAAGTCAATTGCTAACGGTCACCCAGGTCAGCCATTCGGTATGTTCAATCAGAGCGAGTCCTGCACTCGCATCTAACTTGAATGGCAGATATCGTCAAGGTGCGCCTGCAGACCACCACTCAATACAAGAGTGCGGCGGAATGCGCAACCCAGATCTTTAAGGAGGGTCCAATGGCCTTTTACAAGGGAACTCTGACTCCGCTGATTGGAATTGGTGCCTGTGTAAGCCCCCGTGCGCCCGTGGGCCCGACACAAACCTAACTCCTCCATCACAGGTGAGCGTGCAGTTCGGCGCATACCACGAGGCGCGCCGACGCCTTGAGGATTTGAACAAGAAGAAGTATGCCGACCCGGCCCTTTCCTATAGCCAGTACTACATGGCTGGTGCGTTTGCCGGTCTCACCAACTCCGTGCTGTCGGGTCCCATCGAGCACGTCCGTATCCGCCTGCAGGCGCAGCCCCACGGCGCCGGTCGTCTATACTCGGGCCCTCTCGACTGCGTCCAGAAGCTGGGTGCACACCAGGGCGCTCTCCGTGGTCTGTATCGCGGCCAGGCAGTTACCCTGCTGCGTGAAGCGCAGGCTTACGGAACCTGGTTCATGGCTTTCGAGTTCATGATGAACCAGGATGCCAAGTGGAACAACGTCAAGCGCGAGGATCTCTCCGCTGTCAAGGTCGCCGCCTACGGTGGTCTGGCCGGTGAGGCGTTGTGGCTTTCCAGCTACCCCTTCGATGTGGTCAAGAGCAAGATGCAGACCGATGGATTTGGTGCGGACCAGAAGTTCAGCAGCATGCGGGACTGCTTCAAGAAGACCTATGCTATCGAGGGACTGGGTGGTTTCTGGAAGGGTATTGGGCCGACCCTGCTGAGAGCGATGCCCGTCTCGGCCGGAACTTTCGTTGTGTATGTGGTGTTCTTTGATTTTTCTTGGTCGCAACTAATATTCTTCTAGTGTCGAGCTTGCCATGCGAGCCCTTGGTTAAGGTTCGTGCAACGGTTTGTTCTATACAGCGTTTTTCTTTGGGACAAGGCAATGATATCCAGCACCCGATCACGGTCACCGGGTCGTGCAAAAGTTCAAGGATTTAGAAACTATACCGGTCTGTATCTCCTGCATCTGGGCATGAATAGACAATTTATCGCAACATATGATGAATTAAGGCAATTTGAAAAGGGCAGATGTTCTGTACCAGTCTCACATGGCCAGCGAAAAGTCACCGAAGAAATCCTGCCACGCCGTGGGAAAATAAAACAGATTCAACCCAGGAAAATCCCACTCGGAGACGAATTGCTCCGGCACAAACCATTGTAAATCTGCTTGCGCATCAAATAGTTCCCAAAAAGGCGAGGTGGCTGTAGACCCGCCTGCGCTGGGTTGTTGTGATTCGCCCAGGGCACGTCCATACTTGTCAATACTCACCTTCAGAATCTGTAGATAGATGTTTCCGGAACCAGCTTGGCTCGAATTCAAGTCAGCTTTTCCAAGCTCATCCACGAGTCGGTTTCCATGGTCTAGAAGCTCTTGGTGCTCTTCATCTCGCTCGGGGAGTAGACGAGAGAGCTTGAGGAGAAGCAAGAATGAGAAAGCGCATTTGGCCCATACAAAGTCCATGGCATATTTGAGTTTCGCGAGGTAGAAGTCTGGCTCGGCGATAATGAGACGGAGATGTCGTCGAGCGCTGGCTTTGGCTGTAAGAAGGATGCTTCGCTCGGTACTGGTCATCGCACTATATTTGTTGAGATTGAGTCTGGTAGGGACCGGGGCAGCACTCACGCAACATTCTCAACTCCCATGGCTCGCAGAGCTTTGCAGTTGAGCATCATCTCGGCCCAGCATTTCTGGACTCGCAGGGCTACGAGAAGGAAAGGTTTCTCGTGTTGTGCCGCGACGGTGCTGTCTGTATACTTGTGAGTGGATTCAGGTTTGTCTAGTCAACCTTTTTGAATGTACCGATGATACGAAGCCAGTCACTGGAGATGGTCAGTGTGCGGTCTTCCGGTGCTCAGGACCACGTACTCAAACCACAAGTCGAGGTCGATCTTCATCTCGTGCACAAAGTCGGAGATTCCTGCTCGATCGATGGTTGTACCCGGGCCGAGCGTGTCGTTGATAGTGGCTGGAGTATGCATTAGTGTCTCCTGGCAGACAATAAACAAGCATGTGTCTACCTCGAAGTATATTCAACTAGCACATCACGTCGTCAACAAAGAAATGATAACGGCCGTAGGTTCTCACATACCTCCACCTGCGAAAATAGCCTTAGGTCAAGTACCGTTGTCGATGGATGGCTCAACAAAATCCGACATCGCCGGGAATTCCCCAGCAACCGAATACCCGGTGGTTTCCCTCCATCAACCCGAAAACTAGATCCAATGCAGGTAAGCATGGACCTGAAAACGGGCCTGTGAGTGGGAAAACAAGCTCACATGTGTTCCAAAACCAACAGTCCAAACCAGGTTCTCGACTTTCGCATCAAGACCCGTTCCTCCTCAAAGACATGGTCGGGAACCTCATACGCATCTTCATCATGTCTCATAGCAAGCCGCTCGCTGAGCTCTTCAAATGCCTCGTGGAGTCCGAGGTCCAGAGCCATTCGCATCGCAAACGACAAGATCAACAATCGCTCAGCGGAGTAGCAGGACATGACCAGCATTGCCTGGACAGACTCGATAGTTGCCAATGCTTTGTTTTGGATGAGAACATTGACTAGTTTCTTCAGCTCGGCATGAAGGATATCAGATGTTGGGCCACCGGTTCCTAGATGGTTGAGCTTCCGTAGGAAAAGGGTGCGTTGTCTGCTTACTCGCCTCAACCATGCATCCGATGGTGCAAATCGCGTTCAGGAGAATACTGCTCCGAGATCGCACAGAATCGAAAGTGTCGTGTTCCGGATCGAAAAGTGGTATGTATCTGTCCTGTCCATTGAAATCACACTGAGTACTTGTTTCCTACGGAGGAAGCCAGGCATACGTACGCATCCCTCAAAGAATCTTTTGGGAGTTAGCTCTGACATCAACATATAGGGGAAGTAGCAAAGCTCACGTATCGAAAGACGAAATTGCAATATCTGGCATGAGGAGACCTTGTTCTATAAAATCGACTATAGCCTCATCTCGTATCTCAAAGCACGAGCGTCTTCGCTTTCTTGGGCGGTGGTCTTCATTTGCTGGCTCGTAGAATAGAACAGGCGTTGCATGAGTGGAAATTGGCTGCATGGACGTTGGGTACTGTTGATTTTCACACGTAGCACAGCCAGTGGCAGAGACAGAGGCAACCCTGAAATCTTCTGGATGCCGAGAACATGAGGTAGAAACACTTTCCTGGTTAGTCTCTTGCGCCGGCCCATGCGATGACTGCTGAGAGGTGTCATGGCTGGCCATAACTGAAGAGGCAGCATTCTGCTGAAGTAATTGACGCATGTCATTTAACTGGCGTCTGAGGTACTGGACTTCGGACTCGACGCCTTCGAGTCTCCTCGAGGGGAGTTAGCAAAGGCATACATAACGAGGAAGTTTTCTCATACTCTGAGAGAGGATCTTTGGGGACCTCGAAGAAAACACATTGTTTCTCGAGTTTCTGGCATCTTGGAGGTTTGGTTAGATCGTGCTTCACGATCAAGCATTCAGGCTTACCTTCCACAGGGCCTGTCACCGTCGCATCGAACCTAATATATGTCAATTTCAGCCCCTGAAATATCCCTTCGACACTCACTTTTGATTGTCTGCATGCACTGCAGGCTTTCTAGTTCAGAAAAACGAAAATGAACATCCGCAACCTCCTGAGCCCGAGAGTTGAGGATACATACTGGAATGCGTTTCTTCCCCGCCGGTGCCGGAACCACGTGCAAAGATTCCTGCTGCATGCTATCGGCTCACACATCCGACGATGGACTCTGTGATCTGCCAGGAACCAACACGAGGGATGTCCGAAACGCGGGGTTCGCAATTGCACCGGAAGTTGACAATCCGGGGAAGCCAAAACAAAGCCCGATGTGGGTCTTTGAGCGGGGCCTCGAATGTAGAACAAGATGGGGCATATACCTCCCATAAATTCCATTAGTTGTGGTACTCTTTCAATCCCCCACCTTGGTGGTCGACTAGTTTGGTGGCTGACGCAGTTATCTCTCCGGGCCCGGCTACCTGGCTCCGACTGAACTTAAGGGAGGTGTCTTGGAGTGGCCTCGGCTTCAAGATGCTCAGGTGGGGGGGTTTCGGAGGGGGTGGGTGGGACAGAACGGGGAAACCCGGGTACCAAATCTCTTTTTCTGACTCTACTAAAGAAGGAGACTCAAACGATATAAGTTTTGATAAAGGTTGCCATACAAAAATATTGAAATGTCGAGGGTTTGGGCGTTCTTTTGGTGAAGAGACAGGATCTTTTTAAGGCGACTCACTTGGCTAAAATTGTGAAATTTGGAGATAGGCGGTTCGATTCCAGTTCTTGTCATTTATTGATCATAGTCATGTTGTTTATTTTCTAGTAGTAGAAGTAGTACCGAGGTCAATCCGGACTGACTCACCAAGCGAGTGTGTTTCTTCATGGATTCAGTTTTCCGCCCTTAGTATACAAAAACAAAGTCTTCATTCTTCCTGTCCGTCACGTCCCTGAAAGCGTGGTCGCTGGCTACTTGCGGCATGGTTGTCTCCTTATCGACCGGGGCGCTTCCCACGGCCAACATGGAATGATCAATGACCCTGGAATTCTTGCCCGCTGCAGCTCGCCATTGCTCATGATTCTTGTTCAGGAAGAGTAAATACGCCATAATCACTCTGGAGATAATGTCAGCACTGACCAAGCGAAGGGCTGTGACGACTTACAGATTCAATACCACTAAAACGCAAAACAACGCCAGACTATATCATTCGTTAGTTGAATCGGCTTGATACTATAACTTGAGGTGCCTCACTTTGATAAGAGTCCGCGGCGGTAGAGAGGAGCCTCTTCGGTCGTGTAGAGGTTGGGGCCAATGACCTGCTCGTTCATTAGAATCCAGCGTTTAGGATGTACAATCGTTTCATCACACACATTACCAACGCATTGCCCAGCGTACATGATCCCGGTAACCACCTTCTTTTTCGTTTCACCCGCGGTGTTGGAGGCAGACCACGAGTAGATCAACGGTGTGATGGCCGGATACACGGAGATGATATAATACCCAGCAAGAAGGGGTCCCTTGTGGGACTCGTCATGAGGAATCTGAAGAAGTATCACACATCCCGCGATGGGTGGAAGGCAGAGAAGCGCCAGCACGGGGCCTTTCATTTTCCAAGCGGTTGCCAACCAAGCCCCTCCCATGGTGGCAATGAGTTGAACAGCACCAAAAGGAATGTTGAGTAGAATTGTATTGAGATCGTTGAATCCAAAGGACTTGACAATCAGGGGACCGAACGTGGTAATCCCACCGCTTGGAATACTAGTCTTGATTAGCATTGTTCTTGAATCAGGGAGAGACGTACGAAGTGGCAATCGTCAGCGAGAACCAACCCCACGACTTCAAGTCGAAAAAGGCCTCTTTAACATGGTCCCATTTCCAGTCATGGTTCTCGACACCTTGCTGATTCATTCGTAGTCTAGAACAGTGAGAAGTGGGTCACCGTTCATGGGAAGAGCTCATGCCTTTCAATAGCCACCAATTTGTCCTTCTCTGGCAGAAACTTTGCGCTAACAGGCGAGTCGGGCATGAATATCCTGTTAAAAGTATCAATATGTATCTGAAGTAGCGGGAGCGCAGTGTGCCTCACAGGACAGCGGCCGAGGTGGCAACTGTAATGAGACCAAAGAAGAGAAAAATAATCTGATCAGTTAGCTTCAGCTAGAATTGTCCTTGGTATCAAATTCTTACCTGATACGGAGCAAAGATCGACGACTTGATGTGTCCCAGTCCGTAGGTAATCAGACTTCCAAACTGGACGACATCAGCCAGCGCCTCGACCACACAGGTCCAGTCTCACCATGTTGACCACTCCATTCATTGCATACCAGGATCCGAGTCGTACGGGCTGCTCCATTCGTCGATACCACATCTGAGTGACCGCGATAAAGGCTGGGGCTGTCCAATACATCGTGAGAATGTGCATCATGGTGAGAAGATCACAGAACTCACCAATTCCAGCTTCAAAGACACCGAGGAAAATCCGGCAGACTAGTAGCTTTCCGAAGTTGTCGGCCGGAGTCATGCAGGTCAATGCAATTCCCCAGAGCAGGGTCGAGGCCGCTAAGAACTTCCCCAGGGGTACCTTCACCAGCAGATATGAAACGAGGGGTTGGAAGACCAGTTGGGCAAGATAGATCACGGAGCCTAGCCAGGAGTACATCTGGCCATGTAGATTTGCATCCTCTATCAGCCCAAAGACGGAGGCGTAGGAGAGGGTGGATTTGTCCAGCTGCTGCAGGAAGTAGATAGACAGCAGGATTGGGAGCAGTCTCAGGTCGATCTTTCGCAGAGTGGTCTTATTATTCTCGGGGGTCAATATCGTCGAGTGGCCCACGTCTTCGAGCAGATTCAGAGCCCCGTCTTGCTTCCCAAAGTCACCCTGTGTGGCAGACTTAGCTGGATCATCCTCGGTGGATTCGACAAAATCGTCTTGATTGGATTTTGGATGCGACATGGCAACGGATCCAGTAAGGTAGAGGCTGATAGCGGTGTCTTCGAGTATGGAATTGAAGGTTGTAGATGGAGAACCCTAATCCAAGTGGGCTCTGCACACCCCGTGGGGAAACAACGTTTATCATGTACGGGGAAGAGACCACGCCACGATCAACCCCAGTTCCGGCATCTCTCCTTGTTCTCGTCACCCGATGCTAGAACAAGCCGCGTCGTTCTCAGACCGGTCAATCTCCGAGGATACGGACCAATCACTTCCAGGGCAGGAGGGGGTGTTCGAGAACGGTGTCATCGGAACTGCTGAAGATGGTTAGTGGTCGGATTCCGGATGAAAGCCCGAAAGAAAAGACGGGCTGACAGGTGGAGAAGCGTTGATCTGGGGATTCTCGTGTCGGCGATGTGGTCCGATCTCCGATCTATACAACCCCACGCAATCCACTCCAACGCCAGTCACTACTCATGCTACAAATACAACCCTTTTCCTCTTCATCCTTCTGGCTAGATCATCAGACTCAATATGCCTCAGAAAGAAGTCTGTCCCCGCGGGTACCAGCCAGTGCCGACCACCCAGCAAGACACCGCGGTACATCTACGCAGCAGCACCAAGAGCAAAACCCCCTTCGAATTCTCTTTTGAAACCATTCGTCAGAATCTCTTCCGGGTCACTTTTACCTCCCCCGAGCACTCTATTCCGCCTTTCCCCAGCGTGCAGAAGCCTTCAATCAATCTCCAGAATGTGAATGTGTTCGCCAAGACCAACGATACGTCCAAAACCATCGAGGTGGGTGGTGTCTCGGCGACGGTGGACTGGGAACATACTCCTGTCGTATCTCTTGCATGGACCGGCTCCAAGTCTATTCTTCACCGTGACCTGCCCCTGCGCTCGTACGTCGCCGATGCCAACGGCGTCGCGCACTACTCCATCCACGACCGCGATGCACTTCACGTTGGACTCGGCGAGAAGAGTGCGCCAATGGATCTGAGCGGCCGTACCTTCCAACTGTCAGCAACGGATTGCTTTGGCTACGATGTCTACAACTCGGATCCTCTTTACAAACACATTCCGCTACTGATCAAAGCAACCCCGGAGGGATGCGTTGCTATCTTCTCCACAACCCACGGCCGCGGCTCATGGTCCGTCGGAGCCGAGATCGATGGCTTGTGGGGCCATTTCAAAGTCTATCGTCAGGATTACGGCGGTCTTGAACAATACATGATCGTGGGCAAGACGATCCGGGATGTTGTCCGCTCGTACGCCGAGCTAGTTGGATTCCCACTTCTAGTCCCACGGTGGGCGTACGGGTACATCTCCGGCGGGTACAAATATACCATGCTCGACGAGCCCAAGGCCCATCTCGCCCTTCTCGACTTTGCGGAGAAGTGCAAGGAGCACGGGATTCCGGTTTCTGCGCACCAGATGAGCTCCGGGTATTCGATTGCCGCCGTCGAGCCTAAAGTCCGAAATGTCTTCACGTGGAACTATAGTCGGTTTCCGGACCCGGAAGGCTGGATCTCGAAGATGCATGATCATGGTATCCGCCTGATCACCAATATCAAGCCTTTTCTACTAGCTTCGCACCCGGACTTCCAGAAGCTGATCGATGCCCGTGGCTTCTTCACGGACCCCGAGTCTGATGAGCCTGGGTTCATGCGCCTCTGGAGTGCAGGCGGTGCTACCGGAGGCGATGGCTGTCATATTGATTTTACCTCCGAAGCTGCCTTCAAATGGTGGTATAACGGAGTCCAGAGCCTCAAGAAAGTAGGCATTGATGGCATGTGGAACGACAACAATGAATACACTCTCCCCAATGACGACTGGACCATGGCTCTCGACAACTCCCTCGTCTCGGCGAGTGCAAAGGAGAAGGTCCCGAATAATGTCGGTCAGTGGGGACGTGCCATTCACACCGAGTTGATGGGCAAGTCGTCCCACGATGCCTTGCTAGATATAGAACCCAAATACCGGCCATTCGTTCTCACACGGAGTGCCACGGCCGGTACGATGCGCTACTCGGCCAGTACCTGGAGTGGCGATAATGTCACTAGCTGGGAAAACATGAAGGGATCCAACGCGCTCTCTCTCAACGCCGGGATTTCCCTGCTACAATGCGAAGGACATGATATTGGCGGGTTCGAGGGTAATTCCTGCATTCCTTTTCCTATTCCCCATGCACATATATAACTCACACTTCTTCAGGCCCCCAGCCCTCCCCCGAACTTCTGCTCCGCTGGATCCAACTCGGATGCCACTCCACCCGCTTCGCCATCAACTGCTTCAAGACCTCCCCGGACAACAACTCCGTCGGCGAAGTCATCGAGCCATGGATGTACCCAGAAATCACCCCCTCATCCGCGCCGCCATAAAACGCCGCTACGAAATCCTGCCCTACATCTACTCCCTCGGTCTGGACAGCCACAACAGCGCGACCCCGCCCCAGCGCTGGATCGGCTGGGGCTACGAATCCGATCCGGAAGTCTGGACCAAGGCCCTGAAAACCGGCGAAGGACAATTCTGGTTCGGCGACACCGTCCTCGTTGGCGGCGTCTACGAGCCCGGTCAAGACTCGGCTAGGATCTACCTCCCCCGCAAATCCGGCCGGGCTTTCGACTACGGCTACGTTAACCTCAACGCGCCGTACAATTACCTCGTCGCGGGCCAGTGGGCCGTTGTCCCCGCTTCTTGGAGACAGAGTATCCCGCTGCTGGCCAAAATCGGCGGCGCGATTCCCGTCGGAAAGAGCGTGCACACCCGTGTCCCCGGCGACGAGACCGCCGCTTCGCGTGGTGTGCGCGAGGTCGATGATTATCGGGGCGTGGAGATTTTCCCGCCGTCTGGCTCGTCGCATGCGCGCGTGTTCGAGAATGTGTGGATGGAGGATGATGGGATTTCGTTGGATCCGGGTATGGCGCGGTATACGCTTCGCTATCGGTCGACGGATGAAAAGGTGTATGTGGAATTTGAGCGGGACGAAGTTGGGTTCGTGCCGGCGTGGAAGGAACTAGACGTTATTCTGCATTGTGGTGATGGCCGGCGGGTGGTGAGTAGTTCTGGACAGGATATTGTGTTCAAGGGCGTGGATGAGCGGGGGCGGAATGTTTACACTGTCCGGGCTTGAACTGCGTGTATCACGATGGGATGGAGATGGAGCTGGCCAGGTCATAAATGGGGATTCCGTACGATACGAGTTCCTTCGTTGAAAGCAAGGTCGCCATGCAAAATTCCAGACCATCGATCAATGCACAATCTGATCAATGACTTGTTAATACACGATTTAACACCGGTTCTGAATCATCTATACAGTACACAGGCCACACGCTCGGACGCAATTGCGTGGGATAATTAAACACATGGAATGAACCTCGTCCCTTATTTCTTCCCCGGCTGGGCCGAATCCCCCGGAAGCTTGCCGGTAAACGGATCCAACCGTAACTCATTCGCCGTGATGGGCTTGTAGGTGGTCTTCCCCTGGCGTGCAGCTTCCAACCGGCGTGCCTGGCCTGCTGCACCAGCACGGCCCAGGACACCGACAATCAAGGATGTCGCACGTAGACTGTCGTCGTTGGCGGGAATCGGGTATGTCACACGGGAAGGGTCAGCATCAGTATCGATAACGCCGATGGTGGGCACGTTGTTCAAACCACACTCATGCAGCAGCACGACGTTTTCAAGCGGGTTCAGACAGATAACCAGGTCAGGCTTGAGAGAGGAGCGATCTGCGAGATCCATCTTAAACTCCGGCAGCTCTTCATCCAGCGCGTTCACCACCTTCGTCGCGCAATGGCCCAGAATCTGCTCCCCGTTGGTCAGACTGCCGGGGATCCAACGCTCGAAGATGTGGTAGCCCTTGGCCAGAGTAGCCGCATCGACGACAGCCTGCTTCTGGCCCTTGCGAGTGCCAGCGAAGAGGATGAGTCCGCCGCGCGCCGCGACTTCTTCGACGATCTTGGCCGCGCGGCGGAGATACGCCGCTGTCACGTCGAGCGAGATGATGTGCACGCCCTCGCGGATACCAAAGATGTATTTGGAGTTTTGCGGGTTCCAGCGCGAGGTCGAGTGGCCCATGTGAGTTCCCGCAGCGAGGAGCATTTCGAGGGTGATCTCCGAGGCAGTGGGCATGTCGCTGATGCGATCCTCGGAAGGATAGAGGCTTTCGGTTGTAGCACCAAGTTGGTGGAATGTTTTCCCTAATGATCACCGGGTGAATGTGTCAGTCACAATCGGGATTTGAGGTGTAGGTCGATCCGCTGTGCTCACTTTGTATTTTCACCTTGCTGGGTCTATTATGTTTTGGTTCTGATTGCGGCCTTGAGGCCTGCAGGACCTCTTGCAGGGGATTCTGATCCTGACGAAGAGACTCCCCGGAAGGGCTCTGAGAAACGGTCTCCACCGGAGGTTCGGTTGATAGGAAGCGGCTGGAGACCGGAGCTCGGCGATTCAGGGCGAGCAATTGGCGGCCTAGAAGCAGGAATCAATGCATTAGCAAAGGCATGAGTATCCAGGACCACTCCTATCAAAGCACTCACTCTGCCGCATACAAAGATGCCGGACAATCATGTTGGGTATGCAATGGACAAGCCGACGCAAAGATCCAGGACCAAAGTGACGCGCACCGGGTCGGCGTCCAATTAATCCGGTGCTGAAACTTCCACATCGGCCAATCTGTTCACGTGACCTTTCTCAGTCTTGGCGCCCTGCAAACACTATACCCGATCAGGAAATGCCGATCTCCCCGCGCGGTGGCGAGTCGTGTCGATCAAGTTACTCCTTACAAGACAAGTGCTGCATATGCATGTAATTCTGATTATGGTGATTCCTTGATATCAATGCAAGACTTTCATGATACACGATAGCCTCCTTTGGAGGTGAAGATGAGAAAACGCAAGCAATTTGGCGGAAGCACACGCATGCCAGCCCGGTCCAGAGAACGAAAAAAGGAAATTCATAAGCGTAGGAATGTCGTCATGGAAAGCAAAAGAAAGGATATAGCGAGAGGGAGCTTCTCTATTTCTTGAAGAAGCCGCCGAGTTGGTCCATCATGCTGCCACCGCTGCCGCTCTGGGAGGGAGGACCACCGTAGGGACCGCCGGGACCGGGAGGGCTCTGGTTGTTGTTACGGTGCTTCTTGTATGCGTCCTCCGCGATGCTGCCCATGATCGCTCCACCGACAGTTCCAAGGAAGCCGTGGTTGGCCTTGTGGCCGGCGAAGCCACCGGCGGCACCGCCGGCGAGGGCACCAGCAAGACCACGCTCGCCTTCCTGGGCCTCACCGGGGGCACCTTGCTGCTGCTGTTCACCGTAGCTATTGAAAGTTAGCACTGAGAAGAAGCACCGTCTGAAAAAGGCAGAACATACCCCTGACGAGAGCTGTCATGACCGTACTGCTGGTGGCCCCCGTGGTGCTCGTGGTGCTGGGGCTGGCCGCCACCGTAGTAGTCGGAAGCACCTCCACCCTGCTGAGGGGGGTAGCCCTGTTGCTGGCCGTAGCCCTGAGGGGGGTAACCTTGCTGCTGGCCGTAGCCCTGCTGGCCATAAGGTTGCTGCTGGCCGTAACCTTGCTGGGGGTAGCCCTGCTGAGGGGGGTAGCCCTGCTGGCCGTAGCCGCCCTGGTTGTACTGGTTGTAACCGTCGTAGCCAGACATGATGAAGGATGGATTTGTGGTCGAAGATGGAAGGTTGGGATCGGAAGTGGATGGAAAGTGAAGTGTGGTCAGATGAAGGAGGGGTCGGAGGGAGGGATTTATACTCGCGGTGCAGGGCTGACGGAATCACCCCACATGAACCGCGCGAGTCTACGGAACGCCGAGAGGCGCAGCGAACTGAGCGTCAGCCCTGTGTTTCTGACCGTACGCATACGTGGTTTCCCTGCACCGCCACAGGATTCCGCTGTACAAGGCAATCGAGATGCGCTTCCAGAATCGTGGCGATGCTCTCTGGCCCAGAATAGAATATCGCAGCGCATCCTCGGCTTCCACGAGTCTTCCATGACGTCTTATTCGGTTGCCTAGCCCACTCAGCCCCTCGGCTTGGCTGCCCAGCCACTGCTTTTCTTGGCCCGGATGAACCACGGCGGCCCCGATCGGGACTGCCGGGAGAATTTTCTCGAAGTAAACACAACATGGCATTATTGGCTCGCGATCATTTCTGTGTTGGTGCAGGTTGTCCCAAGCAGTAACCCTGCTATTTACATGGTTTAGGCTGAGGGATTATTCGGATTGAAGGACTGTGACAGCGACGATGCCAATGCCAGAAATGCCTCCCCTCTACGCGTATGGCAATCTCCGGTTGTTCCCCGTCTCCACTCGCAACCAAACAACGCCGACATGGCTCCCCTCCATACACACTTAATCTCGCCTAGTCGAGTATCTCCAAGATACTTTGTTTTCCTTCTCTGATGGGTGTTTTCGAGTGATTATTTAATTCCACGGCCCGAACTGACATTGATATTATCACCTCCGAGATATATATTGCAACCCTTGCTTTGATGTACATCCGAACTTTTCTTATAGCTCCCCCAACCCTTGAAGAATAGACGCGACCTCCGGTATCACTGGCACTCCATGCAAGACTTGGATAAATAATAGGGGTCACCGAAAGTCTTTGGAATGGACACTCTCGTGGCGAATGAACTGTGGCCAACCACTAAATCTTCCCCGTCGCATGAGACTCTTGATTCCCCGCCAATGCCATCCAGGCCAGTTCGAGGTCCCTCTTCACACCCCCACATACTCATATTCAATCTCTCCATTCTTCAAGTCGTTTCGACCCACAGGCCAATTTTCCCCGAGCTCATCACCCAAGCCGAGCCTGCGTGGTTAGACCTCGCCGCTGGCGTGGCAAAAACCTGCGAATTCTTAATTTACAGCGGTATAAATCTTCATTGGCAGTAGATGGCTACGCTTCCCGGAGATTTTGATGAGCAAAACACACTGGTGAGTACCGAAGGATGTGGTCTTATGCTATGATTCTTCATCTCATTGATCCCTACAGTATTAGCATCGACAGTGGGCGAAAAGTACTTTAAATCGCACCCCATCTCCGTCTCATCCTACGCAACAATCTCAAAATACTTCAAAAACTCCACATCCGTTCGCAGCACGTCATGCTCATCCTCCACCAATCCCACGAGAACTTCGTATTCTCTCATTCCCGCCCGTGAAGCATTTGGCAAAATCATAGCAGTCCCGGCCATTGGCGCAGGAACACGCAGGACCACGGAAATCGCCCCTCCGATGCAGTATCTGTCCACCATGCCGGAGTACCAAGAACTCATCATCAGATCCATATCGGCAAAGTCGGCACGAGAAGCCATCGTCTCTCCCGGGGAAATAGATCTCACGAGAGAATTCATGTATCCAATTGTAGAGATATCCACAGAGGAAATAGATTTGCGAATGCAGGAAGCCACCAAAGCGAGACTGTCAGTTCCGCCAGAGACAACCGACCCAGCTTTGAGAGGTCCAGCCTGAGCCGCGATAACGGCATTTCCAAAGTATCGCTCCGAGGTTGTATTCTCGGGATCGCGCGTGCGTACATCGATAGGATGGATGAAGCGAGAAGGCGATTTCGATTTTTCCGGGTGAAGGGCCAGTCGTGCACGTATAGTTGCCATCCAAATGAGGGCTGAGATGCAATCATATGAGGAGATGTAGTCGACGTCTCTCAAAAAAGGTGTACATTCCACTTTGAGTTGTTGAATAGATGAATCACGTATCTTGTAAAGACCCGATTTGGAGGTTGGTGGTGCATTGAGCTTGAGAGAGCTCAGTTCGGTGATGTAGAAGCTTGGAAGTTTTTCTTGCAATTCCATCCTCGACATCGTCGAGTTGGAGCTTGTGAGGTTGTAAGGAGCCCGGTTGAGGTCCGCAGTATAGGTAGGCATTGTCAGGCCTTCGTAGCTTGCTCGACCGCTTTGACAGACAAGGGAAAGGAAAGTGTTGATGGAAGTCCAGTCACCCACCGCATGGTTCATACTGAAGCCCAGAACCAGACCCCCTTCGATGAGGCTTAATTGCAGTGCACAGACTGACATCTTGTCTGTCGCCTCTTCCGGTAGAAGCTGGGAAGGATCGAAATCATTCGGGTGAAAAGCAGCTGTGCCCAAGGCAGGGAATGACTTGTGCTTTGTGGACTTGAACTGGCGAGTTGTGATTTGGATCTGCCGTCCCGGGTTTGTCACAATACAAACTTTGCCGGATTCCTGGACTTGAATGCCTCCCGCCATGAAAGGCAATTGGGCAGTTGCATTTTTGACCCCTTCGATCAGGGACGAAATCACTTTGTTTTGATTCGTGGCGGGTTGGAGTTCGTAGAAGATGAAGAGCTTGACAGTCTTGCGCATCCCCAGTTTGTCCAGATCAGACAACTCATACGTGATAGAGTCGTCCATTGTGTGAAACTGAAATGATGCTTACACTTGGTGAGAATGATGGCGGCTTGGATGTGATTTCCACGACTTTTATAGAGCCAGCCCCTTCCTGTGGAGCTAGTCCCATTTAGGCATGTGTAAGATGGGGCAGAGCAAAGTTGCAACTGCCAATTCGGGAGCCCGATCAGTCCAGAGAAAATCATATCGGATATCAAATGTATCGAATCCAGATCCGATCGGGCATCTCAAGGAGCATTCACGGCCGAGGGGCAGATATGAAGCGTTAAAGTGGGAAATGTTGATCCGGCTAGAAGAGCAACGCTAATTCCGGAAACGACAACAATTTAGTTTCGAAAGACGCAGGATTTATCTATTATTTTATGATCGCAGGTCAGTTCGGCGTCCTTGATGTTTTACTTGACCAAAAATCTCCGGCGGAACTTAGCCGAGTGTCAATCACTGTGGACAGGCAGTTATTCTATACGAACCACTGGAAAACATCCCCCCAAAATGCCATACCACGCAAGATCTAATCAACGAGCCAAATTCCACAATGGCAATGTCCGAGCCCCCACCATCCATTTACAGTGTGCATCGCAACAAATCAACCGATCGGCAGACCTGATGGTGGACACCCCAAGTGGGCACCGCAGATGGGTATACCCATACCTTCTTCGCCCAATCACAACTCTGAAGCCATCGTACGAACGATCCCACATCCATACCGACCTGCCGATGCAGCCCCAGGCATAACTTTTTCCGGCCGCGCTCCATGTGGTGACCGATCATTGCAGGACGGGACAAGCTTGCTCCACCCAGCGCCACTTTTTTCCCTGCCCTATTGTTACCAGCTCGATGTGGTCGGTTACTCCAAAACGGAGCCGTCGGAGCCGATCGACGGCACGGTTCGTTGTGGGATCATGAAAATCCTGTGTCTGTTTACAGCTACACCGTGATCCCAGAACCTGAGCGAGATGTTGCTACGCGCGATTGTGAACGTCGCCCTGCTTGTCGCTGTCGCGTCGGCTCGCACGCCCACCGTGTTTTTGGTCCGGCATGGCGAGAAACCGGCCAACCCGGACGATCACAGCCTCACTTTTCATGGGTTGATGCGGGCGCAGTGTCTGCGCGAAGTGTTTGGCGCGGACTCGGGGTACGATATTGGGTATATCATGGCGCCTACTATGAAATCCAGTGAGTTTGTTTGGAAGATTTACGTCTAGCTACAAGAACTAATGGGTGGGCTTAGGCGGCGAACATGGTCGAGCTTTCAAAACTGTGAGCCCGCTGGCTGAGGACTTGGGACTGGAGGTGGATACGCACTGCTCGCGAAAGAACCCCGGATGCGTGGCGGACGCTATTCGATCCTACGACGGACCAGGGAATATCCTGATTGCCTGGCGGCATAAGAACATGAGAGATATTCAGGAGATGCTGGGCTCAAATGAGCCCGTTGAATATCCAGATGAAAGGTAAGACTGTCCAGAAGTAACTGTGTCGAAGTCATGATACAATATTGCGTCTTCTACAGTGTCAGTGACTATCGCATGAATGGGCAGGGCTAACTCCAACAGATTTGATCTCATTTGGACCATTCCCGCTCCCTACAATAATATCACCGAGACTGAAAGCGAGAGATGCCCTGGACTCGATGCTGGGACTGGGCTTGTCGCACAGCATTGAGCACACGTGGAGCCGATAGAATAGAGAAAGTCTTGAATCGGAGACGATTTTGCACGCATTATTCTCGTCTGGTCGTTCTGCGTCCGGAAATATTCCGAAATTATACCAGGAGACCTTTCCAAAGACCCTCCAAAAAACAAACCCAGTAATCATTCTCAATACTTGTTGATTAATAATTTCAATAAATCTATTTCCTGCTCAGAGCTGGTATAAAATCAAGCCTCTATGCTTCATCCTTCGTACAGCACGGACCGCGGTTCTTGGCACGATCTCACGCGAACCTCTCCCCGCCAAATCCAGTCTCTGCCTCCAGCTGTGCGAAATGTGCTCCGGGCCAGCCCTTTGAGAACTAGAGCCCAGCCTACTTGCAACATGTCAACACCGAACCCCGCCGACACCTCCCAGCTCATATACCGGTCCTCTCCCATCCTCGTCGGCTATCTCACCTTGGCCGCGGCACTCGCATTCAACGCTTGTCGAGCCATTTATACGCGTTTTCACGCCCGCCAGAAGAATAATGACTGGGCAACACCTTCACGCCCAGCGCAATTTCTGCTCTTTACGATCCTAGCGGCCCTGAGTCTCGGCTCGACGTGGTACTACATGTTCGCGTTCTTCGTGCACACGTACCGTGCCTGGGAACTGAGAAGCTTGCTTTCGGCAGACCAACTGGCGGAATTATCGCTAGTCACAAAATTGGAGTTGTGGCTGCAGAACACGGAATTGTTTCGCGAGGCGTGGGAAACGGTCATCGAGACCCCGGCTCGCTTTTGGTGGAGCGGGCAGATCTTCCTGTGGACGACGTGGTGGAGTGTTTTCCTCGGTGTGATGGGTATGTCATTTCCTTTAACCGTATTTTTTTGGGAGAATAAGAGCACTAATGCTAGACAGCGCGCCGCTTTCAAATCCCTCGGGTCTGGACATATATGCTCCTCGGTCAGATTGTCGCCATCTCTTTCGCGCAGAATCTGTTCTTTGCGACCATTCTAGTTTCCAGTCAACCACAGTCTTCGAAATCAAAGAGCAAGAGCAAAGAGACTGATTCCAAGGACGGCCGTGAACTCGCCTGGCTGCCCCCTCTGTCTTGTGAAATCCTGCCGGTGACTCTGTCGCTGCTGAGCACAGTTCTCGTGCCGTCCGTGGCACATACCAAATACTTCATGGCAACGCTTCTTATTCCCCATCTTCTTCTCTTTGTTCCGGCGGTCTTGCGCCCGTCTCACTCTTCGGGAACGATCCAGACTGGCGGGGACCGTGTTGCTCGGCGGTATATTATATTCTTTCGCGGCTATGTGGCCATTTGCATCGTTTTACAGGCGCACGCTACTTACCTTGCAATGCAAGCCACCGGGACGACTACGCAGGTTACTTCGTATGGCGAACTGGCGCAGAGACTGTGGAGTGCGGTCTATGAACACCCGGCCGTGAGCAGTGTCAGCTGGGATGTTATCTTGTGTACGACCTCTGCATTTGCCTGGGCGATTGTAAACGGTGGGAATGTGGGACGGATGCTCGGTGGGGGGTAAAAGATTCGTTCCATATTTAACCATTCAATTGCAAATATAAGCAAGACCACCCACGCGCCCAAATTAAGCGCCTGCTCCTTTATGCTTCATAGATTGGAAGTCTTTTCAATTGATAACAATGGCACAATGGACTCGCCAACGTGGGATGACACCGATCTGATATGATCTCGGTTCGTTTGTGACGGGAATCTCCTTACGACAATGCGAGATGTTGACGCTGTTATGAAAACTATTTACCTTGATGTTTTAGTCTCGTCGCGGTCAATGCATTGAATGTAAAAATGTAAAGCTCTTCTTCGAAACCACTGTACCGAGTAGGTGGAGGGCGAGTGGGGTGCATGCCGGGCTAAAGAGTCTTTTGACGCGATACTCGGGACATCGTCGTAAGTGGTGACTGTTGTTCAACCTGGTGGATATTCCCGGGATGGGTCCACGTGTGAACTACACACATATCATCGACGGTGTTGTGGTCGCCAAGTCAATCTATAGCCACAGTCAAGATTGCCAACCAATCATCGACCGACAATATCCCGCTGACACATTCGACCAATCAGAGGCTGCATTGTCAGCGATGCATCAGCATGAGCTGCCCCATTCCACATCCGGACTAGCGCCACTCTTATTGATGATGGATAATGCTGCCATAATCGCCCATGACGCTTCTACTGCTCTCTAGACAGGTTCGCTTGGGTCTTTAAAAAGGCGCAACGTGCCGTCTGCCTCCTTCCCAGATTCTTTTCAGAGCATATCTCTCTACAAGTATATGCCCTAGAACAATTCTCAGATCAACATGTCGAACCCTCTCGCCCACGCCAAGATCGTGCTGCGCCGCTCTAGCGAGCGCGGATACGCCGAGCATGGTGGCTGGCTCAAATCATTCCATACTTTCAGCTTTGCCAACTACTTCGACCACCGATTTATGAATTTTGGCAGCCTGCGCGTCTTAAACGAGGACCGTGTCTCCGCGCGAAACGGCTTCCCGACGCATCCCCACCGGGATGCGGAGATCTTCAGCTACGTATTGAACGGCGAGCTCACTCACCGCGATAGCATGGTGAAGAAGGGGTCCGAGGGAGCCGAAGGAAAACAGTTTTCCCGCATGAAGCGTGGCGACGTTCAGTTCACTACGGGCGGAACGGGTAAGTCCCCAACGACGATCGATGATTCGGAGCATAGGCTGACCAAATATTAGGAATTGCGCACTCTGAGCAGAATGAGTCTAATAAGCCTGTGCATTTTCTTCAAATCTGGGCTCTCCCGTGGAAGAATGGGCTCAAGCCGCAGTATCATACCAGGTCATTTACCGAAGAGGCAAAGCGCAAACAGTTTGTGCCGATCCTGTCACCACTAGCGGCAGGTCCCGAGGCCACGCCCGCCGAGGAAGATTCCGCTGTTCCACGAATTGCAGATACGATTCCCATTCACGCTGATTTTGTCATGGGTGCTGGCATTATTGAGCCAGCTGCGACGTTCAAGTGGAATGTTGGCGCTGGCGAGGCCGTCAACTTCCGCAAGAAGCGGAATGTTTACATTCACTTGCCAATGACGAAGCAGGGCAAGTCCAAGGTCAAGCTAGATGGCCGTGATGATGCCGTGTTGGAAGAAGGAGATGGAGCATTCGTCACGATGGTCAACGCTGGGGATCTACTACGGGTCGAAAGTATTGGAGAAGAGGATGCAGAGGTCATTGTACTGGACAGTAACTAGGAAGGTGGTGCAGTATACAATCGTGGACTGTAGCGAACCATTTTTGGAAACGAGAATATGAGGGGGCGCCGGGCGCTCTGGGGCCGCGCCCCGTCGGATTAAATTGCGGGGGCTGTAATGTAATTCTTAGTCTTAACGTAATCTTTATCTACGCCGTTGTATACATAGCTATTTCTAGCGTATAGAGAGTCTACCGAGCGCGTTGATGGATATTCGTACTATATTTAATACAATGGAGAAGCCACACGAAGGTTTCTCCAGCAAATTACAATTTGATCATCCCGTTCGGCATGGGTCGGCCTTTTGGTTATAGGAAAGGCGGCAGCGAATCCTCAAAAGGAATCCTTTGCCCCATATTTACGGCCCGGAACAAATACCCAATTTGTGTCTACTGCACGCATTACTCCACGCAATTCAGCAGTTTTGGCCGAGAGGGGCCAAAGGATTGCATGGACTAGGGCGTTTGAAACTCTGTTATGTACCTGTAGTAGATATTTTATTCGCTGTTGCTAGCAATGAGACGGGAGAGCGCATTTAGCGTGGTCCTTCGGTTGTAGATACGTGTGCGCCTTTTGGTGAGTCTATTATCTGGCCCCCAGGCGGTTTAAATTTAGTTTCTAGCCTATATTTATCATCGGAGGTATAGAATATAAATATCACGACATAGTGTCCCGTAATCTAGTTCACCTAAAGTGAAAATTTGAACTCGAAATTTCCCTGCGGACCATCCCAGCGAGATCTTCCCGATATGCATCTTTTGAAAGTGTTTCTTGTGTTAGCCAGTGGAGTTGCATTGGTTTGGAAGTCCGTGTCTAACGAGCCTGTCTTATGATTTAACCATTTCTAGGCCTCAGAAATTCCAGAAGGCGCAGGACCGGAGCACGTCAAGACCTGGCAATGCCAAAAAGAAACATGGGACGGCCAGAAAGCCGGAGATTATGGCAGGCTGGGTGAACAAATTGAGCATCTAAACTCCCTTGGAGACCTCACAAACGACCCCGATGGAAAATGGAGCAGAATATCTGGCTCTTGGGGCACTGGAGTCTGGTGGCGCAACACGGTCAGCGTTCAATGACCATTCTTATTCATTTGCTAGTGCTGACATTAGGCTACTTCTCTCAGGGCAGCAAAAGGTATACTACAAACGGCAAAAAGATGGCTTATTACGTCGAACTTCTTGTCCGTCAGGAAAACTTTCCTGCAGTTGATGGCGTCCCTGCTGGGCTGAAGGGGCCAGCATGCAATTATGGCAGAAGCATCGATTCTGTTGGGTCTATCCGAGGTAAAATCACACTGAAAGAAGACTGGGAAGTTAGCATTGGTGGCTATTGAATCCAATCGGGCTTTGAGGGTAGACCTGAGTTTGAAAATATCCTGAGCTCGAAATAGTACTGTAGCACTGCAATATAGCGATGAAAGAGGTTTAACAGAACCGTCCGTTTTATTTCATATTTTACAACCAGTGGTTCCTGACGGGAATTTATAGAAAGTGTTTCCATCGGCTGCTGTCAGTTTCTGTCATAAAATTAGACACCACAATTCATCTAACTTCAAGCCTCTCGAAACGTAAAGAAGCTCAGATATGAACGATGCATATCGTGGCCCTCATCCCGAGGCATCAATTTACAGCCTCAGGCTCTAAAGGGGTAGGTCAACTTCACCGCCTGCCAGTACAGGTCGTATGGAGGACAAAACACGGAGCAAATTTTCCACTTTTCTCTGCAGATCGCAACATTTCGCACCGCAACAATGGGCAACGTAAGAAATATCCCGAGGGTGGCGCGGGGAGGGAGAGGGTTCTCTTGCGCCTCCTGGCATTTCCAACTAACTCACAGGCGAACTGACGATGCTTTACAGGGAGCCAAGGCTAACCAGAAGCGCGAGCGCAACCAAAAGGATGCGGGCAAGACTGCCAAGTCGCAGACCAAATCCGTACGTCCTAGCCTCTGGGCTCGCCAGGCTTTGGGCGTGATGTGTTGCTTACATTCAAAATTGCTTTTAGAATGAGAAGGCCCTGAGTATTCAATGTCAGACCTGCAAGCAGACCTTCCTGCAGACAACGAAGGCGCCCGCGTATGTAGAACTAGGACGTGCCTTTCGGCATGACCTTTGTTCTTTCGAAAATATCGACTAACGCTGCTTTGTGTTGAATAGTCTACTCGAACATGCCTCCAATAAGCACAAAAAAGGCCTGGCTGATTGTTTCCCCGGCGTTAGCCAGTGAGATTGATACCCATACACGGCCATGACTGTCGACAGATATGCCCTTACACACGATACACCCATTGAATATTCCGATGGAAAGAAGCGCGCCTCCCAGCTCCGGGCAAGGAACATCTCGGACTACAAGAGAGCCCAAGGCTTGACACCCTTTCCAGGTGGTGTGTCACTGCAAGCAAGTCGACATGGGCATCCCGAATTACTTTCAGTTACTACGAGAAACGATCCTGATTTTTTATTTGCCAATTTTGCGCATCACTTTCCACCACATGGATCTTTAAACTGATCTGCGCAGATAAGATCTCGATGATAACATGGCGTGATTCCGGGGAAAACTGATGCCACGCGGACCTTTTCTGAATCATCCGGAACAAAAAGCGCCGAGATGGAATGCAATGGCCATTTTTAATCGTGAAATGCGTGATATGGCGCGATCCTGTATAGAAAAGCACCATCGACCAACGAATGGGAGTCCTACGCAGTATAAAAGTAGACATCATAGCTGTCTGGAAACCTACTCAAGCGACCACAACCCTAGATATCAGATTCCAAGGCCAACTCAAAGTCAACATGCCTACCGAGTTCATCAGCGTGACATTCCCCAACGCATCGACGGAACTAAATCCGATCCCCAATGCTGGCATCGACCCCGAGTTTCTGATCCGCTACGCCCGCTCTCTAGACGACTATGAATTCAACTACACTCTGGTGCCTTATGATTCATCCTCGTTTGATCCGTTCACCATCGGTGCCACTATCCTGTCGGTGACGAAACACATCAAGGTTATTATCGCACTTCGGCCAAACACGCTATACCCCACCGTCGCAGCCAAGGCCTTGGCCACTCTGGATCAGCTCAGTTCAGGTCGAGTCGTCGTCCACTTTATCGCGGGTGGAAGCGACGCCGAGCAGGCCAAGGAAGGGGATTTCTTGACCAAAGACCAGCGCTATGGACGACTCGAAGAGTACATCCGGATTCTGCGCCGCGCCTGGGAATCTGCGGAGCCGTTTGACTGGGATAGCCAGTACTATCGGTTCAAGCAATTCAGCAACAAAGTACACCCGTCCACCAGTTCTATCCCCGTGTCAGTCGGCGGATCTTCAGACGAGGCCTATCGCATCGGTGGCTCCCTGGCTGATATTTTTGGGCTCTGGGGTGAACCTCTCAAGGAAACCAAGGAGCAGATCGATCGGATCTACGCCGAGGCAGCGAAAGCCGGACGCCCCGACACCGATCGGCCGCGGATCTGGGTTACTTTCCGTCCTATCATAGCCGAGACGGATGATCTGGCCTGGGCCAAGGCTCATCGAACACTCGATGCTTTGAACACCCATCGGGCCAACGGACAAGGGAAGGTCCCCGCCAATGCACCCCCGCCTCAAAATATTGGGTCCCAGCGTTTGCTCGATATCGCGGCACGCGGCGAGGTTCAAGATCGTGCGCTCTGGTATCCGACGGTGACGGCGACGAATGCCCGCGGTGCATCGACGGCCCTGGTCGGGTCTCACCAAACAATTGTCGACTCTATCCTGGATTATATCGACCTGGGGGCTGATCTGATTTCAGTTCGTGGATATGATAATCTCAATGATGCAATCGACTATGGCCGGTATGTGTTGCCTAAGGTCCGAGGCACATTACAGGCGCGAGACTCCCATTCTTCGGCTTGATATATGTTTGAATATAGTATATAATCTCATGTCTTGTTGATCAATGCGAATGTCCCTGGATGGCTTCACGGTAGACTTTGTACCGGGTCCGATCTACGCTGACCATCTTTCTCGTAGAATTGAATCTTTCAAGTGATTAGAGAACAAAGTTGTCGTGGTCACGAAAGATTGAGCTGATTTGCGCGCATTCTCTCTTGCTCTTGGAAGCTAACGAAAAATGCATTACTTGCTCGTTTTAATCTTCAGCTGTCATTCTTCCTTGGATCTCCTCGGTGCATCTCTATAGTATCAACCATTCGCAGATTCTCATGGCATCTCTAGACATCCCCCTTTCTGTACAAACCTGGGCCGTTCAACAGCTCGCATTCCACACCACCGGTCTTCTATTCGAATATGCTGATCGATTCCCAATAGCCCGAACGCTGAGAGTGTGCGAGCCGGACCAGAAGTCTTATTCGCGACTCCTTCCTCGTGTCCTAACGAATCAGTGCATCATACTCCTGCCATGTCTGATCCTGTCTCAGCAACTAGGATATTGTTTTACGGGAGCGACCTTCCTGTCCCTCCCGCGTTTCTTCATCTCTATACTCGCTATGGCAATCGGCGACGATGTCGTGCAATACCTCGCTCATCGGTGGCTCTTGTATAACCCAAACATTTGGCTGATGCGCATCTTGCGTCATTCTATGCATCATACCACCACGGCCAACCACGGAATAAGCGCCTGCTATATGAGTGCCGGGGATTTCTTTTTGAAAATCGTTCTCCCTTATTTGATACCGCTGTCTTTGTTCGGTGGTGGTGGAACGGACGTCCGATTTCACTTCTTGGTTGCGGGGCTCGGTGCTGTCGGAGGTGTATATGAGCATTCGGGGTACGACTTTGCTCTGGCAATCCAGCATCCATCCAAAGAACCGGATAAATTTTATTCTCCAACCAAGCGGTATTTCAGCCTTGTCATTGCAGATATACTTTGCAGGTTCTTTGACAATCGGGCGCATGGTGAGCACCATGCGCGGGCTACGGTCTCTTTTGCCGATGGGTTTGTCAGTCCCGGTCTCTGCGACACTTTATTTCGGACGAGATGGGATCTGGCGAGCTCTCGACGAGAGCTAGCGAAGAAAGAGTGGCGACAGCAAAGGGAGATGTTGGAGTGAGAGTTCATGGGAGTGATACTGACTAGAATTTTGCCCTATACGCACACTTCTCGGGTTGTAATGTTTATCCAATTGGAAATATCATCTCTCGTGAATTATCAATCTTCCATCGCCATTCTACACACCTTCCAAGAACACAGTTGCAAAAACACACACTAGGCTCACCCCTACTCCTTCATCGGCTGCTCATGCATCAGCTTCTTCATCAACTCCTTGAAACTTCCATCCGGGTTCATCAACTGCGCCGCGGGACTGACAAAGCCGTCCGCGACTTTCTCCATGCATCCAAACCAGCCATACTCCGCGACAAACTTCTGCTGATCCATCCAGTTCGTGACCTGAACAGTGAACCTCTTCACATCGTGGTAGTTCCGCGAGATACACGCGATCTCGCTAACGATGATCGGATACCTCGGGAACTTCTTGTGCATCGACTCGATGAACGCAATTGCCTCACTGCCCTTGGTCCCATAGTAGTGCAAGCCCAGATAGTTCGGCGGGTGGTCCTTGACGCGGTGCAGAAAGTCCGCGATCCACGCTTGGCCCTTCTGGTCGTTCGCGCAGCTGGGGCTCACGAGCTTCTTGCCTTTCTTCTGGAGCGGCACCATCTTCTTGTGCCACAGGTCCGCGGCGTGTTGTGGACTGATGCCATCCCGCTCGGGCTCGTTGAAGAAGTGGATGACTGTCTCCTTGCTGTCGAGAATAAATTGCCAGTCCTGGCCCGAAAGCTGGGCTTCTTGGCGGACCATGGGACGAAATGGGGCCCGGTGCTTCAGTTCTTCTGGGTACCAGGCATTCCAGTTATGGACGGAGTGCATGGGACCTTTGAAGTCGACTTTGTCCATCATTTGGGGACACTTTTGGGTGTTGGTGTAGTCCCAGGGGAGGCAGCGCTTTCGGACAACCATTTTGGCGATTGGTTTAAAAGAAATTGTTGGATTGATAGAGTTGGAATGAAATGAGTTGCTTGGAATTGTTGGACTCAGGAATAGAAGACCAGAAGACCCTTTTATACATCCCATTTCCTATTGTCCATCAGCCGCATTGATCATCAATGTCACCTTCTCCCACCCAGGTAGTATATCCTCATTCAGGCGCGCCGCGGCCACACGGGACTCAGCTAGACATTTCGTCGTAGGGCTGCATCTCGGGGAAGAATTTGGCTTGGTCCGAAGAGTCCCCAGCTGAGATGACGATCTTCTTCTCGCCCTATTGGGTATCTGCCACAGGGTGGTGCCAGCCACGGGCCTTGGGGATAGTCACAGACGAACGAGTCATCAGGCCTTTACGGCATTCGATTGGTCTCGCTCTGGTGTTGAAGTCACAACGTCTATTTTCGTGCATGACAAGATCCTTTTCAGCCTCAGAGATACCAATCCGCGGCTGCCTCAGGCAGAAAGAAATGAGGTGAGACGCGATTTCCGGTATTGGTTTGGATGCGCATGATTGGAGGCCTGAACTCTACAAGATCCAGATTCGGTCATTGATTGGATTTGAGTCTTTCTGGTGTATACGAATCGAGACTAGTCTGGTTGTGATTGCAAAGCTTGACTCTGCATGTGGCGGTGGTCGCCTTGGCTGTACCTCGATTGTAGATGCCTTCGAAGCTCAGCCAAGGCCAGCCAAGGTCACATCATCCGAGTTGCTGCGCGTGGCATTGAGAGGTGACATCGCGACATCCACGGTCTTAACGGTACTTTGTCAGTTTATGGGCTTGGATTGTGGTCGAGGATATAAAAGGCTCGACTCTTCCTCTCGATGTATACTTCATTATCATCGAAACATTACTGATTTATCTACGATTTCAACTCAATCATCACTTTTACTATATACCAAGAATTCAACATGCACGTCATCAAGATCCACAACAAGTCCAACCACAGCCAGACCTTCGAGGTCCACGGATGGCACGATAACAAGAATCTCACCGTTCAAGCGGGCAAGACGGCCGTCCTGGAAGCTCGTGATGGAAGCTCTGGCGCTATCATTGCTCTCCATGATGGCCATGAAGGCGAACAAGCCGAGATCACGAAGAAGGGATATGGAGGTACGTCGTTCTTGATTGGATCATACATCAGTGGCTGACCCGGAGGCTAGGAAATGACTTCTTCGACTTGAGCAACATTGTCGGGGCCGGTGGAAATATGACAGTGATGCAAATTGGCGACAAGTCGACCGTGAAAGGAGACCCCAAATTCATGCAACACATGAACACGGCCTGGCACAAGGCATCTCAGGACACCCGCAACAAGCTCAAGGGCCATGTCTTCACCGATTCCCATGGCAATGTCAAGCGCATTGGTCCTATCAAGGGCAGCCCGGAGCTTGAGAAGCTCGTTCGCACTTTTGCCGATGGCAAGACGTACATTGGCGTGGGTGCTTGGAACGGCAGCCCCGGTGTTCCCAGTGACAACAACCAGAGCGGTGCCGGGCATGGCAACAAGGATATCTTGGTTACTTACAGCGATGGCGATGCATCACCCGGTAAGCCGGCAGCTGTGATAGTAGCAACCCACTTTTGCTAACCAGTCGAATAGACCTGGGACACCACAAGGTCGCACATACTGCCATGAAAATCCAGAAGGTCGAAAAGTCAGATGGCGAAGACGAGAGCCATGAAAAGTCGTCCTCCAGCCGTTCTTTGTCCCCAGCCCCATCGGAGTCCTCGAGTACTGCTTCCGGCCCAACAATCCAGAAAGCAGTCAAGGTGGAAGCCCATGTCAACCACCAGGAGCTTGCACGGAAAATCAACAAGCCCGGCATTATCCTGACCAACAAATCCCACAAAGACTGCACCTACTTCTTCTACGACAACTATTGGAACGGCAACGGGGAAGCTGGCGCCAATTTCGACCATCCACTGAAGAACGTGCACCTCAAGGCCGGTGCCCACGTTCATGTCCCTCTGCCCAAAACCTTCAAGGGACGTGTGCAGCGCGGCAAGGACCTTCCGGCCACCTGGGTCGAATTCCAGGTCAGCGCGTCAAATGACCACGCTGCCCATGGTGACATTTCTCTGCAGCAGGGCTGTGACTGCGCTGCGACTATTGCTGCGACTGACGGCAGCGGCCGCAAGAATGGTTTCACGCATGACGTTGTCAAGGGTGCCCCTGCGGCGGCCTGTGGCAAGAAACCCAGTGGCGAGAAGGCGATTCAGACCACGGTTGGTAACTGGATGTCTGGTCCCAACCAGGCTGCTATTGACTACCTGAAGAAGCATGTGGGTCAGAAGAGAGCTTATATTGTTGGCGGCAGTGGGACGGATGATGTTGCGAGCAAGAACAACTGTCTTGCTGTTGATATGTACTAGAGTTCTGCCTTGAGGGTCTCTCCTTTGTGATTGTTGAGTACTTGTTGTATGTGTTGTTGTAATTTGAGATTTGACTTATGAATATTATCAGGTTGTCTTGCAGAGCTTGCATCAATATAATGCTTCATGAGGAGCTCACAATTAAAATCCGTAATCCATTACATTTGGGCTCCTCATGGCAAGACAGAAAATTTGTGAAATGTCCGAAGCATAATCATGTAGTTGGACAGTCAAAGTCAAACAAAAGAGATTCAAGTATGATTTTGTGGCCTTGAAATCGAGGTGGCGACACGTCTCGCTCTGATTGGCTCACACTAGACCGATTCAGTCTGGTTAGTCATCCGAGTCGATCCCCGCGGCTATAAATATCTTCCCTCCCTCCCCAAACTTCCTCTTCTTTTCTTTCTTCTTTAGCTCTCTTTGCCAATTGGCTTAGATCAAGTGTAGTATCTGTTCTTTTCAGTTTAATCTCTGAAAGCTTTCTAAGGAAAGCACATTGATTATTCTACTTTTTGGTCCTCGTGACTGGCCTCTGTGCTTGCGCATGCCGGCTGCACAGTGTCATTGGGCTCACACTACCCCCGATCGACGCGAATCCTTTTTCATCAACTGTGCCGGCTTGTCCGACCGCTTGGAGAAGAAGTTGCCTGTTCTGTTTTAACGTTCATCTTGGGGTTCAGCCATCGCCTTGTCTACTTGGAACACATCTCCATGCGAATACTCTGGATCCCAGACCAAGAAGTTCTTGATGTAATTTGGCAAATACCGAGCCACCAAAACAACAACTTGAGAGGACCTATGTACTGTACAGAACTAACCCCGCTGCATCTCCAACCCCTGCTTCAACATAGCAATCATATCCTTGCTCAGGGGACTTGCCGGTCGCGCTGTGGCGCGCGCGTTGAGCACTGGACATAGCCGTGATGTCAAAACGATCTCCGATTCTCTTCGGCGCATGCTCGGCCTCGTATTCAGTGCCTTCTCATAACCCCAGGGATCTTCGACCTTGGCATCAGATGCAGGAAGCGCAACTTTCGTGGCTCCCGCCTGTCACTTGTCAATGGCCATGGAGCTGGCACCCAGCTTCCGAACACCTATGACATGTTTGTTTGCATAGGCAAGAACCACCTCGCCCATATCGTTTTCCAGCATGTCCTCGTATCTGGAGGAGATCAGAATGTAACCATGCGGAGGTTTTTGATCTCGGAATCGGCCTTCTGTGCAGTGATTTACAAGTCAGATTATTTCATACCTTGGAAGTAGAACGGGGAAACAAAAAGATGGACACGGAATCACTCACATCGTCAGTGGATCAGCCATTCCATGTAGGAAGAAAAGCGCAACTGCCTCACACAACGACCACTGGACCTTCAAGTCATCCTTGGCCAGGTAAAAGTCCAGGAGCACATTCATGGTGAGTTCAATAATCCCATAGCTGTGGAAATCATTGTACATGTAAACGTCGAACATGTCGGGGATTCGAAAAGATTCCTGGTCCTGAAGGCATTGCAGTTTCTTAAATTCCGTATCAGGTGACGATCCAACGGTGCTCCGGTTACTTATCCCGGACAGCGTGTAACTCTCGATCTCACGTACCGGAAAGCCGAGTCTGGAGTGGAAGGCTCAATCATGCGTGGAGAAAACGCGTGACGCGCGATGCCCCGGACTGCACGTGGAATCTGATAAGAGATAAAGTAGATCACATCTCGAATGCCGGAGAATACAGGAAGTCGATTGATGAGAATTATCTCCTGGTTCAAGCCATGGTCTAGTCTAGTAGTTAAGGACCCAGCTTGTCAAGCAAAGTTCTGTATCAGCCCGATCGATACCCCTCGACAGACCAAGACTGATGAATCAACAATCATTTGACGAATGATATTAAAGAGTAAAGGCTCATCACATCGCTCATGCAGTTATCGCTAATTTAAAAAATTCCCCGGTCATGACAGCAGCATCTACCTGCTCAACCGGGTCATCATAATCATAATGCCATGAATTGTTCACCCTCCGCGTCCTGTACAAAGTGTGAGTGGCGTCATAGCAGGTATCGCCCAGCGCGAAGCATTCCGCACAGATGTCAAAATCCCCGTTGTCGCAATAATCACAATGAAAATGCGTGTCCCAGACCGACAAGGGGACGTCGCAGCTGTCGCACCACGCTTCAACGACCGAGTCGTCTTCCGACCTCTCCGCGAACTTATACAACTCGGCCAGGTCGACGGTCGCGTCGAGGGGGTTTTCAATGGCTTGCCATGTTCGCTGTAGGTCCTCGGTCCCAGCTGTGAATTCCATTTGTCGTTGTGCTTCGACAATACTGACTGGGGTCCGCCCGGCGCAGGTTGGGATCTGCATTGCAGCACTGCCGCGACAAAGGAGAAGCTTTACGAGATCGTGAAATCCATAAAGTGTGGCCAAGAAGAGTGGTGTGCGGCCGCGAGAGTCTGGCATATCGATGGACCGTCTGTAGGTGTCCTGTCCCTTCTCCTCGGGTGTAAAGTCCTTGCGGTTCCACGTGTCTGGTGGTGTACCGTCATCTAGAATGGTCAAAGCGACATCGGCATGGCCAAATCTAGTAGCCAGTATCAAGGGTGTACACCCAAATTCCTCTGTAGTTGTTGGATCAGCTCCCTTGGCCAGCAGAGGTTGTACCGCTCCAGCACGGCCCATCCTTGCCGCGATTCCCAATGCTGTCAATTCCGAGTCGTTCTTGATTTCGGTATCCGCGTTGTATTCTAGAAGTACTTTGATGACTTCTTCGTTCGGAGAGCGTGAATAACAAGCCCAGGATAATGGTGAATAGCCACGTTCATCTTCGGCGTTGGGATCCATCCCCCTTTCCAGTAGAGTCCTTACCACTTTCGGATGCCCGCCAGCGGCTGCTAGGTGCAGGCAGTCCTTGTCGTAATCGGTGACGACATTTATGTCGGCCCCAGCGTCCAGAAGTCGTCGGACTATTGCATCATGGCCGAATCGTGCTGCCCACGACAGGGGGGTGTCATCGGTGTCAGATCCCCTATCATCGACAGCTGCGCCTCGTTCCAGAAAAAGATGAACGACTTCCTCGTGACCCTTTTTGGCGGCCAGCGCTAGTGGTATCCCGGGGTACTCCATCGTGACATCTGTCGAGGCACCTCGCTCAAGCAGCATCTTGAGCACATTCACGCCCCCCTTGGCCACTGCATATGAAAGGGCAGTATATGAGTCACTATCCGGGGCGTGGATATCCGCGCCCGAGTCGAGAAGAAGCTGGGCGACCTCGACGTGGTCATGCATCGCAGCATTATGCAAGGCTGTCTGGTTCATATAATTCCCTTTATTGGGATCGAATCCATGCTCAATCCAGAGCTTGATCGAGTCCGACCGATTGTGTTTGGCGGCCATGTTAAAAATGAATTCATATTCCATCATGTCGATCCCCGCATCCAGAAACTTTTCCATCGTGCCGGTAGGGCCGTTGCGGATCGCCCATGTCAAAGCTTCATGGGTGCCATCGTGCGATTCTGTGACGGCTTCGTAAAGGCGAGAGTTGAAGTTCTGGTGGAAATAATGACATGTTTGGACCAGGGCATTCATCGTCTCATACTCCTCTTCGTCGTCCAGGATGTCCCATACATCGAGGAAGAGCTCGAGAGGCAAGTCAAGCAGATGCATCGTGAAGGGAGAATTTCGCTGAAGAGAGTTTGGTACAAAAAAGCGACAGGGCGCGGGATATATGAACGGCCACGACGGTTGGAAGTGGAGGCGGGCCAAATCACCTGTGGCGGTGCATAAGGCTGCGGCGGTGGATCTGCGGCGATGACGTCCAGACCGAAATAGGTTCCCGATACCGATATATGTTTTAAAGGAATTAGAAGAATGAGTCAGTGGACTCTTTCGCCAAGTATTTCGCAGCAAACAGAGACATCGGATGGAGAGTTTTCCAACGCTACGGCAACACAGGGAACCTCCAGATCACCCGAGTCAACCATATCAAAGGTAGAAGTTAATTAATGAAACAGATTGATTAATATTATTTGCGTGGTATGGCAGCTTACAGGAACTCCAGCCCCGTATCATCTATTATTTAATTATCATTCTGTGCCTCGCGAATCTTTTGCTCCGCCGACTTTCTCCACATTCCAGCAAATTTCCACTGTACAAGCGGACCCACAAGAGCAATAGCTTGTACAGCGACACAAATGGTAAAAGTGACACCAACCCCAACAGCATTGATCAGAGGCATCACGAAGCTGGTTCCACCAGCGGCAAATAGACATCGAGCGAGGTTGAGACTTGCACTAGCCCCAGCACTTTGGTCGTGGAATAGATCCACCAGATAGGTCATGATGAGAGATTGCATCGAAACGGCAGTCCATCCTGTAAGAAACGTCGACACAATAGGAACAGCAATGTGCACACGGTCGGGGTACTGGATGGTCCATCCAAACAAAAGGAGAGAAAGACACTGCAGTAACGAAAAGATAGGGACGAGTCGGAGGCGGGCTTTCTCCAGTGGAAAGTCGTTCTCGTTGCTGGAAACACGAGCAATAGCGTTGCTAGCTTCAGGGTCCAGTGTTGACTTTGCCTCGTAGGTGGCTTTGACGCGGCGGTAGTCGACATCCAGGATCTTGCCGGTGATCAATGTCCCGATCATTGAGCCCACACCGTTGGCGATGAAGGTCAATCCAATCTGGATCTCTGTCAATCCATACCGGTCTTCGAACAGAGACGACATGGCAGTAATGCTCATCTGCCACACGGCGTAGTAGACCGCAAGAAAGACAATGATCGGAGCAGCCTGCTTGCTGACGAGAATACGAAAAGGCCCCAGAACGTCGATCCGTTTTCTGGGAGCAAGCTGAGGGGTCGCGGAAGTTCTATCCCACTCGATCCGAGTGAGCTTCTGATACGCCTGCAGAGGGTAGCGGCTAAATGGATTGGATGGCAGCACGCTTCCATTGGCGACCATGGATCGAAGGGTCTCGGGGAGGAAGATGAGCAGGACCACGAGAAACACAGCTCCGTAGATCATCAGAAACCAAAATATTGATCTCCAGCCCAGTGATCCGGCCAGGGCACCTCCGATGATCGGCCCAACAGCAACTGGCACCAATAACCCGGCCTGGAAGATCCCCATGAAACCACCACGCTCCTCGCGGGTGGTGATATCGCCGATAACACCAGACCCGATGGCAATGGTACTAGCACTACCCGTGCTTTGAAGACACCGGAGAATGATCAGCGTGGCGTAATTCTTGGTCTCGGCGAGACCGATGCACGCGCCGACGAACACGAGAAATGTACAGGCATATGCGACCCGACGCCCTCTGACGTCGGATACGGGCCCCCAGAGGCTGGGAGCAATTCCTTGAAAAATCAGGTAAGACGTCACTGTAAGGTTGACGAGCTCCAGCGAGACATTCAAATCTTTAGCAATGGTCGGAATGGCGGGAAAGTAGATGTTGGACGCGAACCCGGAGACTGGAAAAAGTTAGCCCATCTTCGCTACGCCGGTTAAGGTTCAACTCACAGGTCGCCGCGGTTGAGACAATCACGATGAGCAACCATTTTTGTCGCCGGTCGAATATACTGAAAGGCGGCTCTGTTCTTGACTCGGTCGGTGGCGCTGGGAATGGGATATTGCCGCGAGGCGAGTCACTCGGTTTTTGTGTGGACATATAATTGAGGGAGAGTTTTTGTGGGAAGGAGCGACTGATTTGATGAATCGATTAGATTCTCGAAGGAAGAAAAGTGGCGTGGGTGGTTTATAAGGACACCACCTGGCGGAGTTGAGAAGCTCGGAGTTGAGCGGGGTTGAGCGGAGTTGAGGTCCAGCCATGAGAAATCGAAACACGCCGGAATTACTTATTCGCTTTTCCCTTTTGTTCCCCCTTCCTTCCTTTCTTTCTTTCTTTCTTTCTTTCTTTCTTTGCGTTTAAAGTCGCTTATCTCTGCTTCACGTGACTCCGGCCGGGGACATTCCCACATTTGGCCAGCACTATGCCATCCTCAATCGAAATCGGATGCCCATCATGATCAGGGCAGTCGAAAATACCCCATAGCAACAGGCCTTGATTGCAAGCTACAGACGATGGAACGATGCTGCTCATCAGGAAACCCCCCGTTCTCTGACTATCTTCACTGTACTCTCCTTTGCTCCGGGACAGCCAGACTGGAGAAAAACAAGTCGTTCGCCAAGCAACCAAGTCATATATTTATGATGTGTTGCGCTTCGATTTTTGTGGCTAGGCACTCTGCTCATCGAGAGTCAATGCCCTTTGCATGGTATTTGAGTTTCCACGGTTCTGTCGATGTCTGCTGGGGCTCCCACCCCAAGGTAACCACACCACGCGCCATGGGACGAATTGGCTTGTCTCCAACACAGAAATATACTATGTCTCCTTCCTGAATATAGCCCTTTTTGTCAGGATCATCAACATTTTTGAAATTAAACCGTACCCCGGTACTCTCGGACAAGTGAATAATGTCTATCTCGCGGGGCATTCCGGCCACAAAGTCCAAGAAATACTCATGTGCGTGGGCTTTGGCCTTCACAAAGTATTCTTTGTGGTAGGTAAGCTATTGACGTGGCACTATTGTTAGCAAGGGCTGCTAAAACCGGTAACAAGCTACTTACTTCTTCCCGCTGTGCTTCGACATAGGGTTCCCAAACCATAAACCTGGTCTGCTCCGATGAGATTCTTGAAAAAGTGCTGAGTGAAGCCTGGGCGTCTCGTATATGTTTCTCGCATGCCTTGGCTATGACTGACGGGTACTTCTTCCACAGACTCCAGTCTCGGATGAAATGGACTGCGTGGAATATAGGGTTAGCGATGGATCCCGGAAGATGAAATCAGGAGGCAACATACGGACTGGATTGGCGCTATCTACAACGCCAAGATAAATGTTCGCGTACGGCTCACGCAGTTCGAAGACTTGCCTTCTCCGAACCACTGGTTTGGCGGGAGGTTGCGGAGGGCTCGGAGTCGGGGGATCCGGAGTCGGGGGATTCGGGGTCGGGGGGACTTCATCTTTAGGTGCAAACTTGTTCTGGGCACTCAGGCGGAAGCGTTCGATGATTCCTTCATCAACATGTGGACATTCTGCAAGGAACTCCTCAATGGGAACGACATGATCTTGCTGGAGTAGCTTTTAGCAAGGAGCACCTCGTCGCCGACATTCCTGCACAGAGCACTTACTTCGACAATCCGCCAATTACTGTACAGACCAACCGTAGCACACCATTCCGCAGGGCTAAACTAACGTGATTAGCCTTAGATAATACTAGTGCAGCAGATATAGGGGCTCTCAACTTGTTGCATAGCAGAGTATTGCCTCCGTTAGCTTCCCAAGCTATGTTGCTTGTGAGATTCTGATTGGTGGCTGTGTTGACCTCTCGGGATTGATGCTCATGGCTGTATTTGAGAGACGCCTGGACAAATGAATGGGAAACCGATGCGGCGACTTCAGCTTTCAGCTTCGACGCCTGTTCTTTGATCTCATCTTTGGCGTCCTTTTCTATAACCTCCGAGGTAGACAGCCGACCACCCAGTTGAACGCGACGTGCAAACGAATGACCATATTTGGCGAAGAATTTCATCAATGATGTCCAGTCTTTGACGCGTTGGATGTCCTCGAGGCAGCCCTGAGTGACCTCTAAGCTCTCGGGATCCCAGTACAAGGTGATGCGGGGATACTGGAATGAGGTGTCAGCAACGAAATACAGCTTGGTAGAATCGGTCAGGCACGCACATTGTAATTGACTTTGATTTCGCCTTTACTCGTCTTTGTGGCATCGTTGCCAACCTCGGATTTCCCGCCTCCAACACCCACGCTGAGACCGGCAGAAATGCCTGCGTAACTGGCGCTTCTGTAAAGATAGTCAGCTTAAATAACTAGGCAGATGGTGGTCAAGAACTCGAACCCTGCAATTTGAAAGGAGCCTTCCTTGAAAGAGCTGTCGGCAACGGTCTTCTCGAATGCGGTTTTGGCCTCGACCACCGTCACCGACGAGTCGTCGTTCACTCGAAAGCGAGGAATCCGAAATTCAAAGGGCTAAAACATAGTCAATTTTTCCGATCTCTATATTCCGGTCCACATGGAATACACTCACCGTATCAGTGCTAGGCTCCCTTTGGCTGACAAAATCAGAATTGGAAATCTCATAACCATCGAACTTCCGGGGTTGCAAGGTGAATGCTAGTATAAGGTGAGTAACACATCATAGAGAGAAGCAGAAGGGAAGTCAACCATTGTATGCACTGCGCACGACTTTCTTTGCTTGGCCTTTTTCATCGTTAATCGTAAAGTGGCCGCTCAGGAGACAGTTTCCTCGAATGATCACGCTCCATTCTTTCTCATCTAGATCGGCGGCATGACTGCATCTGGTGAGCAAGCGCTTCGTGCCTATGAGGGGGGTTAAATATAACATACCTTAAGGTACCCTTAACCGCTTTCCAATCGCTTGGGTCAAAAGGGGAAGTCAACAGCTGTGGCTCCTTCTCGATCATTTCTGGAGGGTTCTGATACAGATTTAGGACGTAGCATATAACACAAAAGACTTCACGAAAACGCACCTTGAAGGCAAGATCGAGCTTCTGCTTTATAGACTCCTCGGTGGCAGGATCGACCTTGCCAAATATTCTTTTAGCCTTGAAGTAAACGTCGAGCTTGCCGGCGTCTACAGAATCAATGCCCACCAGACCCATATACAGCTCCACTTTCATGTCATCGCTGACTCTGGAGCCACTCGTCTCGCAGAATGGGCTCTTGACGCTAGTAGCATTGGATCCAGGTTAGAAGGAGCCATATATGGGTGTGATAGCGACTCACTCTTTGGAACTTAGTACTCCACTATCATTGAGGATTTTACGGACCTCTTTCATAGTCTTTCCTTTAAGAGTTTGGGTTGGGCTCAGTTGGAGGATTTGTTTTTGCTTGCTGGTGGACGAATTGGCATCGTACTGATGAATATACAGCACTTGATGTGGTGTCTGTCCATTTAAATCAGTGTCCGCAACACAGCTTGACACGTCTAAAGCCGTTGATCCACCATATTTGGAGCTCACCTTGCCTTGCGGGTTATCCTCCGGTTTGGGCTGTTCGACTGGTTCTTTGGGCTGTTCGGCTGGTTCTTTGGGCTGTTCGACTGGAGCTTCAGGCTTTTCGGCTGGACCTTCGGTCTCTTCAGCAACATTTTCGGTCTCATTCGACATTTTGAAAAACGAATATAATCAAGATATCGAAAGCCCAGAGTCGAGTTGAAGGTTTTGCTGCGATGATTCTGGTGTAGCGGTATAAATGAGCAGCTTTATAGAGACGCGTCGTGCGGGGAATCATATATATTATCAAGGTTTACGACCTCGGGACATTATTCAAACTGGTATCTTGGAAATGACACAATGCAAGTGTCGATCTGAGTTCCCCCTCCTAGGATTGCAGATGCATATGTGAACTCGGCCAATCGTAGTATAGATCTACGCATCCATGCGGGGCCGGGGAACAGCGATGAACGAATCGGCCCGGACAAGGGTTGATATGATCCACTGAGGCGCGTCTTCCTGACACAATCAGTAGATATATCACATCTGTCTCCATCGCGTGCGGCCCGTGCAGAAAGTATATCGCTCCACTTGCACGAACTCCTCCCGAATCTCGACGCTATGATTAGATGTCGAAAATAGATGTCCACGCAATTTCAGCTCCCACAGACATCAAAAAATAAGATTGATTCTGGTAAAATGATGCCACATTGCGGGGCATGCGCGATTTTATGACTGTCCATCAGCTGCAAGTGCCTCTTGTTTGAGCTTGACTAGCTCAAAATGGACAAGAACGACTCTGATTTAAATCTCGCGCCTACAATAATGTGGATCTACTGAATTTTCCAAGGTTCCCAAGTGCGGGGTGAGATATATCTCTGAGTCAATTCAGGGAGCATTTATGCCATCCGCCAACTCACGCTGGTCTTCTCCCTTTTTTCATCCCGTCCACAGAGATCTCCTTTCCCAACCATTCATCATGTCGGCCACGGGACAGACCGCTATCCTTCGAGTCTATCACTATGACTCTGGTACTAAGTCAATTAGACAAAAGAGTACCATTCAGATGCCGGACAACAAAGATATTTCCGAGATAGATCTAAGCTTTATCCGGAGCCTTCTGGTCCAGGCAAAAATCTTCGATTCACCAGAGTCAGTTCCTCGGCCCATGTACCATTAGGATCCACGGTCGCTAACCCTTTGCTCAGTGTTTCCGCTCCTTTTTGCAATACAGTTGGCGCCAAGATGAAAGACAACATGACCTTCAAGGTATACCTTCAACAAATTCAGAACGAGGATGACGAAACACCCGCGGACGACGAGGACGAGGAACCCGCGGGTGACAAGGACGAAGCAGATCTCGAAAAGAAGGCTGGGGTTGATTTGAAGACCTGGGACAAGAAATCCCTGGTGCGGCCAATCAAGGTCAGTAACACCTCAAAAGAAATGGGCTACGACTTACAAATGAACATTAGAAATCCAAAAAGACCATCGAAAAAGCCGCGGACTTCAAAGTCTATTACAAGAAACGCAAGAAGCTTGCGGAGGTGATGAATAGCGCGGAGACCGATTTTCTCAAAAAACAGCTTGACTTGAAGCTTCAGGTATTTGTATTCACCCCTCATGCCCTGTCAAGCGTTAACATCTAGTAGGAGGCACCCGAATTGAAAGATAAACGGGCTAAACTTCTTTCCTCGGCATTTGATTCCTCCAAGTGGAAGGCCGAGGCGGCTTCAAGTGGAGAAAAACTGTCGTAAGTCTTTGTACTAGACAAGTTGATGATACAAGGTGTTGACGAGAACCAAGCATCGCCGCCAATCTATCAGAAAGAGACTGGAGCGTTATTACCAGAGTCAACTGCTTGTTGAGCGGTCACCAAATGACGTTTGACAACATGGAAGTAACTGAAAGCGAAGGCAACGGCCCCAAAGATCCCAAGAAAACCAAGATACTCAGACTTCCTTCTGGTGTTGAGAAATCACCATTCAACGGCAAGAGAATTTCTGACCCATTTATGTGCATCTATGCTAATCTCGCAAACAGCTTTCAAGTTAAAAGCGCGCATCTTCGATGAGTACGAGGTGGTGGCCCCTGCAGGGCAAGGCGCAGTACAAACAGCATCTGGAACTAGCCATGAGACCAAACAGGCAAGTCCCCGCTCTCCCCCATTCTTAGTGATATCTTTTGAGCTGACATAGTCAGATCCCATTCCATATCCCAAGATATCGAGTTGATGACGCATCTTATGTCGAGGTTGTGGAGACCCAAAACGTTGTCAAATCATCCCTGGCAAAGAGCTCCTTCTCCAACAATTCGCTCGAAGCCTCCGTGTAGGTAGATTCCCGGTATAATTTGAATATTTGACTAACCACTGAAATAGCTCTGGGGGATTTTGGGGAGTGTCAGCCGCCGCAAAAGCAGGCTACGCACAGAGTGATGCAGAGAAATCGCTCAACGCAAACACCACTGATCATCACAAGGTGCACATCACTTACAATGTAAGTCTTGCTTGATATCCCCCACTACTGTTGCACTTACACAAATTGCAGTTCCCTCGAGTCACCGTGATCTTAGATACAGATTCGCTCCAGCCTACCGATGATATGAAGGAGGCCATTGCAAAGGTCTCCAACAAAGATGCCCTTAACGCCTTCAGCGAGAAATATGGTAAGTCATCGAAAGCAAAACACAAGCTAGGGTTTTCTTTTCATTTCTTCTATTTTATTATTTCTATTTCCTTCTCTTTTTTTTTCTTTTTGCTTATAGTGACATTTGATAGGTGACATCTTTGCGCGTCGAGTCAAACTTGGTGGGAAGCTCACTTCGACGTCCGATATTAAGTCAACGACCACATCAACCGAGAGCTCGCGTGAGAAGGCGCTGAAGATCTCCGCTGCCGCATCATTTTCTGCAGCAGTTGCTTCCGGATCTGCCGAAGGGAGTTTCGCCACTGGCTCGAAAAACAAGACTGGTACAGAGGATCAAAAATTTAACAGCAACCTGAACTGGGAAGCGACGGGTGGAGACACAACGTTGTGCAATGAGTATGGTCACATTTTCCTTTAATTTAAAATCATGCTAACTTTGCGAAGTCCCCCTAACTGGTGCAGTACTGTCGGAAATTACTACAATTGGCGGATCGTGGAGGTGAGCTCGCGCAATGACTTTCTACATGAAGAGACGTACTTACTTTCCACTCCAGCTTGACGACGTGGTACCCCTGCCCACATTTCTAAGTTCTTTCCCGGGATTTGAGCACACCGAAAGAAGATTTGAGATAGCCGCTGGCTTTCAAAAAGTCACCTCTGGTCTGCACATCTATACCAAGATTAGGCTGGTGGAAACCAAAACGGGCGAGCTTCTACGAGCTTCGAGCAACTCAAACCCATTAAGTATGCAGCATCGCCGTAGATTAACTAGTTTCCAAAGAGCCTAGAAGACTAATTCATCCCACCAGAAACCGCCGTGGAGAAGATCGCCGCCGCAGGCCAAGGCACATCCCCATCATTTTCCACGCCAACGGACGATCTTTTGAGTCAGCTTTCCAAGGGAGGTGTATCAATTGAAAAACATGAAAAGGATGACTCCTCCGTTTGGGTGTTGGCTCGCTGGGTTGAAAAGGACCAGGGGCGTGTGGTACGTAACCCTGGCCCCGAAACCATATCCCATGCGCTACGATAAGTTCAGCGTTGCTAATCACCATAAACACAGTATTCATATGGAGACAGAACTTACCTCTTCAATACATCGATGCCAGAGGGGGCAAACTATCTTGGTGCTACCACCAGCATTGCCAAAACCCAGGGTTCTGGGTTTTTATACCCCACCACCGAGTCCGAAAAGGCATGGTTTACGTTGAGCCCTGCAGGAAAGAACCCCCATTCGAGCGGCTTCCTCGAGAATAATGATACTGTTGAAATTCGCGTCCGTGACAAGAGTGGCTCGGCGGATTTGGGAGTACTGATGCAAAGCAGCTACGCGGCAGGTTCCGGGGGAGATGACACGGAGATCGACAAGGAGATCCGCAAAGTTCCAGGAATTGCACCTCGAATGAGAAAAGAAGGAAAGAACAAATCCGACCAGGTGTTGCAGCCTAACGATGATCGGATTCTTCAGTTCCGGGTGGAAATTGTCGAAAGCTCTACCGAGCTGTGAAGATCTGTTTTTAAACTGGCTTGCGTACTTCGGTAGTCTTGAATATCGTCTCGAGCTAGAAATCAGAGATAGCAACTACTAGTTGCCGCTCCATTTGGGTAAAGAGTGTATGGATCCACTATACAGACGTATATACCCGAAGACCAAGCAGGAAGACATGAGGTGCGATGCCTCCACGAAGAGTCAAGACAAACACTATATCCCAGTAAAGATTCATGTCCAAGGCTGTCTGGTGTTCCTCAGCTGCCCCGTCAGAATAATTGAGTGAGGGGGTGAGGGGAACACGATGATACCCTCACGGTCGAGAGCTGGCGTTGCTGAACGGCCGGTCGCAATCTCTCGATCACCAGAGTCTCGACCGCCAGTGCTAAAGCAAGTTATTGATGACCGTCGACGAGGCAATTCTGCCATTGGACAGCTGTAGTAGGGAGCAATGCCTCGTGAGAACTAGGCAAGGTCTTCATTGTGCTGATTGCAACCCAAGCGAGAGATGGACGGGTCCAAGCGGCTTTCAGCTGGGTTGGCGTATGCATGTGGATAATCTTTGCCATATACAAAACCTCGCACAGCTCATAGTGGCTCCATGTTATGTAGGGTGACGCAATGATTTGGGTCACTGTCGAAGACACTCGATTACACAACAAACAATTGTGCATTCCATGTGATCTATTCCGGATATATAAACCCCCCGATATATCCCTAATTCTAGTCTTGGAAGAACACAATTACAAGGACCGAAATCATGGACAGCAATCCTGCTTCTAAGAGTGAGGGCGAACCAGGCGTCTCTGAGGTTTGTTTTAGCTCGAATCTATATGATAACTATTCCAAGGTTAACCATCCCACCTAGCAGAGCGAATCCACCTTTGCAATCGTCAATTGCAATACCGGAAGACATCTGAATATTATAGATGGCTCGGTTGTCACCACACCCGAAGACTCTGTCAATGGCCTTCACAACTACTGGGCCTTAAGGAAGGTGGCCAGTGCCGAGGAAGCAAACGAAGTTTCTTATGCCATTGCAAATGACGCAACTGGAGAAATTCTCACTCAGGGGGATGCGCAAACTATTCAACTCGGATCGGAAGAAGCGAAAGAACCGATTGCCCAGTGGAAGGTCGTGCCGCAGCAGGATAATGCGGAGGTCTTTTATATTACCAATGGACAAAGTGGAATTTGCCTCAAGGATGCACAGCTTGGTCCTGAAACGGCGTCGATTGAGATCGACGCCGTTCCTACAGCATTCATTGATCACGACAGCCCCCTTCTTTGGAAGTTTATGGCCCCAAAGGCCGCGGGAAACCTTACGGATATAAAACATCTCGACAAAAAAAAGTTCCCGGCAATCAAAGCAATGCTGTTTCTCATCAACCAATGGGAATACCCAACAGTACCCAAAGATTGGAAAATTGGTCGGAAAATTGCCGATCTTTCAGAGAAGGAGTGTCGTGATAACGGTTTTGACCTATCGGTCGCCAACAGAAATGTTCGGCTTGACCTTCAGACGTGGAATAATGGTAGCAAAAGCTATCCCCGCACCGGCAATGTCCAAGGACAAGTTTCAAACAAATCAGTTCTACAAGTGAACATCGATCCTGAAACACAGTGGGGTGTGCGTGCCATACAGGACAAGTTGAAAGCGAGCATGAATGAGGTAAAGGAGTACTGGATGCCGGAGAAAAAATAAAGAGATCCTATCATGCTCAGGCTCACCACCGCATTAGGCTTCTTTCAAGCTATCGTTTCTTATTTTCTAGCAAATTGATAATTTAAGCCGTCTAGAGTTTTTATCCTTGATCTGATCAATCGAATGGTATGCCATAAGTCAACTATTCTAATCTTTTAGACGTATTACTCTAGATCATGACCAGGATTCGACCTGCTCCTATCTAAATACTATCATAATGCCCACTCAAAATTAACCATGCGGATGACATAATCCAGTGGCCACCCGCTCAACTCCGGAGTGGTCTTCACCTGCATCTATCCCAAGATCACTTCCGAAGAGCTCCTGTGCAAAGTCAAAGATTCTGCAGTCATACTAATATCAATCCTTGGGATCTCTAGTCATGGACTGGATGATGACCTAAAAGTTACCACCATGAAGACTTCTCGGTATGCCTCTACCCGGCAAAAGGCTTGCCATCATTGCTCGAATGCCAAAGCCAAATGCGATCGAAAACTTCGATGCACCAGGTGCACAAAACGGAATCTTCCATGCTCCTATCCGAAGTCTAACTCCAGGGAATCCACCGAACAGCATGATGCTACCATGAACAATGCTGAGCCTCATAGCCCAATATCTGTACCCGACGCCCTCACGCCCGGGTTAGAAAGAGAGTTGCAGACTGGATTTTATGCAACGGGAAGTCAGCCAGGTCTTGCATCGCCAGTCAGGACAGTACCCTCGGAAATCATTCAGAATCCACCAACGATTTTCTCGCCCGGAGACAAAGGCCACATTCCCAGCGAGCCCGGCAGTCTCTCCTTCTCTGACCTTGATCTTCTATGTCCTATCAATGTGGATGGAATCACCACGCGCTGGATGAACCCCTACATTCCCGACCCGGGGCAAAAAATCAAATACTACCCCGACAATGTCATGACCTTCATCGCTCGGATTTTGAAATCGTACACGGCTATCGCGACCCGCCGCAATGACATCTTGCCCTTCATCCATTGGGCCCAGATGAAAGAGCATTTATCTAGCTCACCTCTGACAACGTGCTTAAGCTTGATTCGCATGTGTCAGAACCCATTACCCGGCAGCGAGAGCACTGCTTCGATGATCATACAGCGTGAAATGGAGGGCATTATGGATCTCCACAAAAGCTTCGATCACTTATCCCTCCTCGCTGCGTTCCAAGCCTACCTCATCTACACCATGGTCCTATTCTTCCGCCTCGGACAAACCCCCAATAATGGTACTGGACTTCGTCAAGCAATGATCAATCTCCAGGAGCTTGCTCATGCTTCTTCTCGGCATGGGATCGTGTGTACGGCTGATCAACATCGAGCTCGACCCAGATGGGAAGAGTGGATTGTGACAGAGGCTAAGAGGCGAACTTTGTACGTGATGTACCTTTTTGATAGCCTTCTATCTACCCAGGAGCGCCTCCCAACTTATCTTGGAACGGAACTTGAGGGGCTTCCAGCACCCTCAAATAAGTTCTTGTGGCGGGCAGAGTCCCGTGGTGATTGGGAACGAAGGTATAACGTTTATTTGGCAGAGTGGATAGATCGTGGACTTGCTATCGACGAGCTCTGGCCTTTTCCCCCTGGCTTGGACGAGCCTGGTATTTGTAAGAGACGCGAGAGGGTTGATCGTTGGCTGGAGGATATTGATGAATTTGGGACGATGCTCTACGCTGTTGTGAGCTGTACACACGGAGGCTAGATATAGGGTATTCTATATTGTGAGTCATTGGGTATTGTCTGCATTCTTCTCACTTAGACTTGGAGAACTACCCGTCTAAGGTTGAAATGTCGAATAGTTCATTTTCCAGAGGAAGCTTACCTATATTCAAAGTGAGCAAATGCCAAGCACAGTATTCATTCTTTATGGTGTTTTCAACATCGAGATTGCACCAAATAAATAAACCTGGAATATGTATATATCAACCCATCATTCTACTTTGGGTTCTCTCAGCCAGCTCGACTTTTGCATCTCATCCCTTGACCTGAAAATATATATACATCCATAGCAATGCACCCGTGTCAACGTCTCATTGATAAGTGTCAAGCATCGGGTTTACTTGACAGGATAGCACGGGTAGACTATGTCTATTCCACGATCCGCAGGGTGGGTTCCCTTTGCAGACAAGACGCCATAGCCCTGCGGAGATCGGCAGTCCAATGCCCTCACGCAAAGACAGTGGGACTCGATCTCGCCGAGCGAGCCGGGTAACTCTGTGATGAAGACCCTACGAGCCAGGCGAGGACACGGCAATGGTCCACGTATGGAACTCCTGAATTTGGAATCGCGGCTGGCGGCCCCCTCGTGGCCGACCAGAAGCCGGGATAGCACGGTGCAATTGGTCCCCTGAGCAGACGATGGGTGGGTACGGTCTCCACCAGATCGAGGTTCAGCTGCAGCTTGCCCTGTGTGGGCAAGTCAAGACTGCCGAACCCTGGAGGGGTTTGAAGCCGAGTTCGGACCTTTTCAGTGGACACGGCTGCTTGGGCAACGCCGAATCCACGCAGATCGTCCCCGATCGATCTCGGGGTTGGTTTGCCATGAGCCACTAGTGACGGGCCATGTTTTTGCGACAACAATGGCAGTTTGGACTGCCAGAGGACGAGGATGGTGACGGTGTAATATTAGGCGCCATGTGGGAAATGTCTTGCCTTCCACATGCCGGGGTTGTCTCACCCCGGAGCTTTTCGTGCTAGCGACGCCCAGATATAGAACGGGCAATCCTGGTCGAGGGATTTCCCCAAGGAGCCCGGTGCATCCTTTCAAACGGTAGATCCTGCAGTGCGGAGGATAGCCGGACGCATGCAGAGAGGGATTAGATTTAATGAGGATTCGCAAACCACATCAACCAAAATAGCGAAAAAGGGGCACGACCCACAGTTCCAGCTAAGGCTGCGTCGCCCCACGTCGCTATCCCTCGCGTAGACTAGCGCTGCAGGTCATGAACCGCGCTCGACGACGTTGCGGATGATGGAGGGGGAGTGTGAGAGGTCAAGACCGGGCGTGAGGGGGGCTGATGGATCAGGGATGGAAGGTGGTTGATGGCATTGTTATTTGCAGAGGAGAAGTAGTAGTTTGGCGAGTTGGGCATAGAGAAAAAGAGTGACGCGTCTCCAGAGTAAGAACCCCTGAACCGTCCCCTGTCACTTTCTCCGCTCAGCACGAGCAACCATGCCGGATGTGGGGGTCGATCGACCTGCATTTTGCTCGCGACGTTGGAAATCCTCTGCTCCGTATACCCTCCCTCTTTCCCTTCTCTCTGACCTCACTGGAATTCTGGCGTCGCGCCTACTACACGACTTGTCATCCGACGCCCCTACATTCCTGACCTCTTTCCCTCGCCTCCCGTTGGGCCTTATTTTTCCTCGCCTCCCCTCGACGCCTCCGATGCCAGGCACTTCACCATGAGCGTGGTTGCAACGAGACCGGAGAGCCCGGCCATGCCCTTCGCAATTCACGAGAGCCCCTCTGTGCCCTTTACTATCCCCGAGGACGCCAGCTGCACCGAATTCCCCGTCGTGCAACCGGTTCCCTCGCGCACCTCCTCCATCTCTTCCTATAAAACCAATTATACCACCTCGACCGCGCCCACGAGCTACTCCCCCTCGTCCCCCGCCTCATCTCGCCAATGCGACTCGGTTGGCTCCGGGCCGAAGATTGTCGAGCCCGCCCAGCGGAGAATACCCCAGGAGGTCTACGACGTGATCCTGGGCCACCTGGAACACCTGCATAAAGACCCGCAGCAGACGGGTTGCACAACATGTTTCCAGCGAGATCTGCATGCCTTGTCCCTGACCTCGCGGTCCTGGGAGAAGGCGATTCGAGGAAAGCTGTGAGTGTCGGACATGGGCCATTCGCGAACCCTCACTGACCCCAATTGCTAGATATACCTCCATCCACATTGTCGGCAATGATTCACCGGCGCAATTGAAGAAGTACCGTCTCAAGAGAGGCAGTCGATTGAAATTGCTGCGCCGCACCCTGCGCGAACGCAAGTTAGTGGCCAATCTGGTCCGCGAACTACGTGTCCCGCAGCTGGATCTCCTCTTCACGACCACAAAACAGAGCGCGCAATGGCAGGAGTATCGGGACTTGGTCGCATCCGTGGTTATGGTATGCCCCAACCTGGAGCGCCTGCTTGGCCTGTCTATCCCTTATCACCACGAGTTCGACCGCCTGACCCACGCATTATCTACTCGCAAAAGATTGAAGGAACATACTTGGGTGTTGGGCGAGGCTGCCGAAGTGGCGGAGGTGTCTCCGCGGAGCACCTCCTGCCCCGGAAGTCTGGGTCCCTCCCAGATGTTCGAGTTTTTGGAGTACCACGTATCGTGGTCCAATTTGGAGACCTTGATGCTGTATGGCTTGAACGGAAACGGCGCATTAGAGCCTAGTCTCTTTCTGCGCATGTTTGACCTTTTGCCCTCGCTGCGGAATCTGTGTATCGCCTCCTTCAACGAGGACGCCTTTGCGGACAGCACGCTATTTTGTCTGCCGGCGTTGGAATCCCTGAGGTTGGAAAACTTGCCCGGTGTTACGGATGCCGGCCTGGCCCAGTACACATCGCGGCCTGAGTCACAATCGTTAAAGTCGTTGGTGCTAATCGAGCAGGATGTGGAGTCCTTGTTGGTGATTTCCAAGATCCTGGCGTCCTTGAGACAACTTGAACGGTTCAAATTCATCCAAGGTGGTAAATGTCCGATCGTGCCGGACGAGGAAATGATCTTCCAGCCCATCCTCGCCTCTGCCAGCGTCAAGTACCTCCATTGGGACGTGGCTTGCCCCGACCCGGGAACCGCCCTCACCCAACTCGATAGCCTCCCATTTCAGCATCCTCCACAACACTCCGATACCCCCAACTCCCACCTCGCACAAAGTATTCTCTCTGCTGGATTCCCTAACCTCGAAACCCTCCGCGCCCCCAACGATGTGGAGCCTCCCGGCGCACTGCAAGCTGCCTGCCAACCTATTCTACGGGGCCAAGCACTGCTCCGGCCTGATCGGTACAGTCTGCCTCGCAGTTCACACGGCTCAGTCAACACTCGACCTCTCGCCCTCCCTGCCGGCAACAATCTGACATCCTCTCGGATTCGTGCGCAGACCTTTATTGATATGGCTGCCAAAGACCCGGAGGCGGGCATGCCGGTGTTGATCCAGGACTATTCGGATAGCTTTGTACCCGACAATGCACTGATCAATACGTTTGAGGAAGAGCCCGAGCCCGAGCTCGACGACTACGGGATTTGGGCCGCATCTGAGCGATATAAGCATGATCCCCCAGATACGGAGGGTCCCAAGACGGTATATAAGTTTCATATGCCGGCTTTTATGGGTCGTTCCGGCATTCGAGATCCTGCCACAGGGGCGTCGATCCCGCGGTTTCTATTGCGCCCCGATATTCCAGGCCAAGAACTGGATGGTGGTCTGATCGGATGGAAGCAGCTGCTTGCATCTAATCAATCATTATCATACGCTGCTGGGGTGGGAGTCAATTGTTTTGACAACCGGGCCACTGCAAGTGCACCACCACCGCCACCTCCGGAGGACATTGCGTCTCCAACATCAAGTACCTCGCGCTTCGGCTGGGGAAGTCTTGGAAGCCGATCGGCATCTGGCACCCCCGGCACCCCAACGACACCAACTACTCCCATGAGCAACATCTCCAACCAGGCGCTACCCTGGGAGAAAGATGCATGCACTGGATCTTGGAACCACAAGATGGGCCGGGACTGGTGGTTCCACATGGAGCGCGATCGACCCGGAAACTCCGAGCTCATTGACGTGAAGCAACTCTTCTAAATCCTGATACCCTCACTCTCTTTCACCTTTTCCTCCATTCTCACTTCGCATGCCATATACCCCGCATTTGTTCGAATTCTATTTGGTGCTTTGGTTTCATCTTTTCTCTCATTATGATCATGCGTCGGGTGGTTCTTGTCTGCCGGCGTTTAATGAGCATGGGCTCGGTTATACAGTCATTTTGCCGACATTGGTTCATTTGTTTATACACCTTCCCCGTCTTGACGGCTGGGATTCACCCGCGCGGGTGTTGCGCCAGTGACTTTATTTGGTGGCACTTTTGGCGCTTGGGTAATTCCGAGGCCGTGTGGGCCTTCGTGTATCTTGTCTCTTTTGCCCGAGGCTGGGCCTGTACATATCTTGTATCATTACTGTATATCACTCACTTGTACTGATAATGCACTGCATATAAGCTTGGCTGGATCTTCCAATCTCTGCATACATGATATTGTAGTTATACTTCGTGCTGTGTTTATCGCATGACTCATCCGGGGTTTTATCGGCCCGACAAGCGAATGGAGACTGATAAGGAATGCCCCTCGCGAAAAAGATCCCCCCCACCTTTGACATTGTCGAGCAATCATGGATCCCTCGAAGCCTACTGAGCTGCCTGTGCGGCCCAAGGAGGCCCCCAAGGAGGCCGAGGCCGCTGAAGGCGAGCCCAAAATCTCCAAACGAGAGTTGGCGAAGCAGGCCAAAAAAGCTGCCAAGAATGCCGCCAAATCGAACAACCCTCAGCCGGCCAAAGAGACCAAGCCCAAACCTCAGAATGGCCCCAAAGAAGCCCCCGCACCTCGCGATCCCGATGCCATGTTCAAGATTGGGTTTTTGTCCGACGTCTACCAAGAGAGACCGCTCTCCGAAACCCACCCCAAGATCCGCACGCGTTTCCCGCCCGAACCCAACGGTTTCCTCCACATTGGTCACAGCAAAGCCATTGCCGTCAATTTCGGCTTCGCGCGGTACCACGGTGGCGAGTGTATTTTGCGTTTCGATGACACGAATCCGGAGGGCGAGGAGGAGCGATACTACAGTGCTATCCGGGACATTGTGTCCTGGCTCGGCTTCACTCCGGTGCGCGAGACACATGCCAGTGACAACTTCGACCGTCTGTATGAACTCTCCGAGGAATTGATCAAACGTGATGGCGCTTATGTCTGCCACTGCACCAAGGCCGAGGTCAAGGCTCAGCGTGGTGAGACCGATGGCCAGCGTGGTGGACAGCGTTTTGCTTGCCCCCACCGCACACGACCCATTGAGGAATCTTTGTCGGAATTCCGCGCTATGCGTGATGGAAAGTACAAGGCCGGAGAGGCAGCTCTGCGCATGAAGCAGGATTTGGAGGATCCTAACCCGCAGATGTGGGATCTGTTCGCGTGGCGCATTCCTGAAGGCGGGAAACAGCACCTGCGGGCTTCGAAGTACGCGATGTTCCCCACATACGATATGGCCCATGGTAGGATTCTTTATACTTGAAGTTTCTAGGGTAGTTACTTATTCTCTGCAGGTCTTTGCGATAGCATCGAGGGTATCACCCACTCTCTATGCACAACGGAGTTTCAGCTCTCGCGAGTCTCTTATGAATGGCTTAACGACAAGCTCGATGTCTACCGTCCTATGCAGCGCGAGTATGGTCGTCTCAACATCACCGGTACCGTTCTCTCCAAGCGCAAGATTATCCAGCTGGTCAAGGAGGGTCATGTCCGGGATTGGGATGATCCTCGTCTGTATACCCTCATCGCCTTGCGCCGTCGGGGTGTTCCCCCTGGTGCCATCCTCTCGTTCGTCAATGAGCTAGGAGTGACCAAGGTTGGCAGCAACGTCCAGATGCACAAGTTTGACCAGAGCGTCCGCCAGTACTTGGAGACTACCGTCCCCCGCCTCATGGTCGTTCTCGAGCCCCTGAAGGTGGTGATCGATGATCTGGCAGATGACCATGAGGAGATGTGCGAGGTGCCCTACTCCAAGGACCCAGCCTTCGGCACGCACAATGTCCCCTTCACCAAGACCGTGTACATCGAGCGGTCCGACTTCCGCGAAGTCGACGCGACAGACTACTTCCGTCTGGCCCCCGGTAAGACCGTCGGTCTCATCAAGGTCCCTTACCCCATCACCGCCACCCACTTCGACAAAGATCCCGCCACTGGCGTTGTTACCTGCGTTCACGCCAAGTATGAGAAGCCCGCGGAAGGGGCCGCGCCCATCAAGCCCAAGACCTTCATCCACTGGGTTGGTGAGTCTGCACGCCACCATAGCCCTATTCGCGCGGAGATCCGCACCTTCAACTCGCTCTTCAAGTCCGAAGACCCCTCGTCCAACCCCGCCGGCTTCTTGGCCGACATCAACCCGGACTCCGAGCAGATCTACGCGGACGCCATGATTGACCCGGGCTTCGAGGAAATCAGCCGCGGGGCCCCCTGGCCCAAGGAGGCCGCCGAGACCGATGTCACTGCGAACAAACACTCCATTCGCTTCCAGGGTATGCGCACGGCCTACTTTGCCGTTGATCGCGAGTCGACCCCCGAGAAGACCATCCTGAACCGCATCGTCACCCTAAAAGATACCCAGGGTAAGACCTAAATCATTGTCTTTTGTTTTGTTTTGATCATTGGTGTGTTTTCGGGGTTGTGGGATGTCGATCTGAATGGAAGGGAGTGTTTATCGAAAATCATCAGCATCGCATTTGGTTTAAAAACATCAGCGACGGTTCTACCGGAGATATATGAAACAATTTTGAGGTCAACAGACAGCACGCTACGACCGCTGGCATCCTTCGCGCAGGAAATCGTAGCCAACCCGGTATAGATCGTCGTCGTTTCCTCGGCGCCGAGACTTTGAATCCTATACGAGTACCAAAATAATTTCCGCTCTACATCTCAGAAGCGAATGTTTATCTCCGACAACGACGCGTTTGCTTCAGTATCAGCCCAAACACAGTGGGTCTGAATAAAAATAACCTCGACCTGGAAGTGCAATAGGAGACGTTTGGAACCAGTCGCCAAGGCAGCGGGAATGCCGATCTGGCCATCTACCAAGTCTGGATGAAGACAAGATTACGATCCACTTCTTCAGTTTCCAACTACAGAAATATCGACCGAATGCGGAAAGCAACTAAATCCAGGGAATGTGGTCAAGGCAATCGGATTGAATCGCCCCCAAGGACTCGGACTCTGGGGCCGAAAGCTCTTAATCCTTCGTCTCCAACAGAAATGGACCCCAGGCTACAGGCTACGAAGTTCAGAGATGTCCATATCGAAGAGTACGCAAAGCATTTGCGCGATAGGGGGTCATGAATTGAATCGCATATTCGCATCAGACAGAAGATCTATTAAGCCATGCGGGAGTCTGTCTCTGCCACCGGCTTATAACCGACCATCTCTCCATCTCTCCATCTCTCGAACCCCATCCTAAAGACATCATGCGCTTTGAGGTCTTGATCCCTGTTCCTCTCCGCGGCCGTGTCCGCGTATACGTCGCCGTACCAGGTCAATGCCTACAAAGACGGCGACTGCAACGGGGATAGTAGTTGCAATCATCTCCTGGGGTTGCACTAGACCTCGCATGGCCTATGGCTGGTGGGTATCCATCTGGGTTGGGTCTGGAGCAGGTAGGGAGTCTTTATAGAACCCTGTTTTCAGAGCACTAGGAAGGTACTTATCCCGTTAAACCGGGTCTCAAAATCTACTTTGCCTGACGCCATGACAGCTTTTATATATGGTGCAAATTCTATATCTTTTCATTGGGGCCTAAAGAGATGGCACTGGCACCGATAGCATTGATAGGTATGATGGCCGACAGCGAAGGGGCTCGCCACCAGCGGTTTATTTCATATTTACATCTGATAGGACAAAAGGCCACGTATATGTGATCACCCAGCGCAATATCCTCGCTTTCCAACCCTTTATCCCGAAACATCCACGGGCGTGATATAGACTTAGGCGAGACTGACCTAAAAGGCAGAAGGTGAGACTCAGTTCAGGTCTTAATTCCCCGCGGCAATTGAATCAAAACATACCCAGAAATATTTGGTCTTCTTTAGCGTATCCGGCCCAACGCAGCTGTTAAGTTTGTAGCTGGTCGGCGAGCCCGAGCAATTCTCATCTTCATAGAAATTGACCTGGACACCACCCTGGTCCGTAAAGTGGTAGGACTCATAGTCGCCGGGGAACGGCTGGCAGACTGGGCCAGGGTCGACGATTTTTTTGGCCTTGAGACTGTAGGAAGGGTTTGAGCAGTCACTGCCACTGTCGCCCCAGAGATCCCAGCGACTAGGATGATCGACCGCAAACACAGTGGCGGCGAAGAAATGGAGGAGAGCAAAAGCGCGCATGATGTTGGTGAGGAGGAATTTGGCTTGGGAACCGGATGCTTCTGAGGAGAAGGGTCTTTCTGTAGGGAAAAGGAAGGGGTTTTATATCCGTTTTCGGGACCGAGGATATTCTGGCCCCGTATGTCCAGTGTATCCTTTGACTCGCATGCTGAGTCCAGATAGGTTAAAGGTGTAGAATTACCATCGGATCCTCCGACTACAGTAACAACGTACCATCTCCACTGTTCGGCTGCACCAAGCCCGTCGTTCCATTCGGGGATACGATGTCGGATATAGATTAGTGCCAAATCCACATTGATTCTATATGATCTATGATAACCAAGTACGGAGTATATAAGCCATGTTAGAATCTGATTTGATCCTTTTGCTAGGCCTTCAGACGAACGATCCAATGACAGCAAAGATCGCAAGCCAAGCCAAGACGAAAAAGGCCCCGCCTGTCCGTACAATAAACGATGCGCCTGGCACAAATACAGGGAGAATACAACCCAAGGCTGGAGAATCACCGTGCCTACGGACTATCCCGACTTGGTTCCTTTGGCCCCGGCCCGGAGATGACGTGTTCAACAAACACCATGCTAAGGGCATCAAGACAGGGCATCGGATAGAAAATAGGATGCAGATTGACTCTCGTTTGATAACAGCCTCGTTCTTATACGTCCATGACCCCCCTGGAGAGGGGATGGGGTGGGGATAATTCGGACCGAATTCGGACCCACGGAGTAACGAACTAGGGCTGCGAATCGACAGGGTTACGGCGAAGACGGCTCGAGTCATGATCGTGAGCAAACTAATGGATCGCACCCGCTGCCCCGTATTCTGCTCGCAAGCCCCCGGTCAGGGATTGCAGTTCCCCGCTGGCTAGCTCTGTATCTGCTCTTCCGCATGGAAAGAATCCGGGGGTCCAGTCTCCTATCAATCTACGCAGGTCGATCCATGCGAATATCTGCGTGATTTATGTGTATGTTGGTCCAAGACGATGCCTTAGAATCACTGCTGATCATGTTGGACTTGCCCTGTAGATGTGAATTCCTGGAGCGCCTGCTTCGCCATGGCTACAACATCCCAGCATCAGGGCATTGCGGCTCTTCTATAAAGACCAGTCTATTCAAAGCGTCACATTTGGATATTCCTCTGTTTTCCTCCTTGCCTACCTCCTACATCCACGGGGGAATCTCTACATCTTGCCCAGGCAAAACATAGTCTAAAATCATGTCATTGGTTTCAAGGCAACCGCCGCATGCAACCGAATTACCGGCTCGGATCCTTGAGCCGTCGTACATACATGATGAGACATTTCAAAGGAGAAAAGAAAGAACAAGACCGTATCCCGAAGACCCCATCTAGACGTAAATGCCCATGTTGGTGTCCCGCTTCTTGGCCTGCACCTCGGCGATGGCATCGACGTAGTTTTCGTGCCCGATCTTGCTCTGGCCCTTGCGGAGTGCGATCATACCCGCCTCAACACAGACGGCCTTGAGCTGCGCACCGCCAAACTCGTCCGTGCTACGCGCCAGCTCGGCCCAGTTCACACTGTCCTCCACAGACATCTTGCGCGAGTGGATCTGCAAGATATTGGCCCGGGCTTCCTCGTTCGGCAAGGGGAACTCGATCTTGCGGTCGAGACGGCCGGAACGGAGCAGGGCCGGGTCGAGCACGTCGACACGGTTGGTTGCCGCCAGCACCTTGATGCGGTCGTCCGAGGCAAACCCATCCAGCTGGTTCAGAAGTTCCAGCATGGTACGCTGCACTTCACGGTCACCGGACTTCTCGGAGTCGAATCGCTTGGTGCCAACGGCATCCAGCTCGTCGATGAAGATGATTGAGGGCGCCTTCTCCTTGGCCAGGGCGAAACAGTCGCGCACCAACTTGGCACCGTCACCGATGAACATCTGCACCAGTTGGGGACCGGCAAGTTTGAGGAAGGTGGCGTTGGTCTCGGCGGCGCAGGCTCGGGCTAGCAGTGTCTTACCAGTTCCGGGGGTCCGTACATCAGCGCACCTGGAGGGAAAAAGAACCCGTCAGTACATCGCGCTTCGAATGGAAATATACACAACCGGTGTGGGAAGCCTCACCCTTCGGCGCCTTAATGCCAATCTTCTTAAACCGCTCCGCCTCCTTCATGGGCCAGACGATGGCCTCGACAATCTCCTCGATCTGCTTGTCTAGACCACCGATATCCGTGTACTTCTCCGTCGGCTTCTCGTCGACCTCCATCGCCTTGACGCGGTTATCATACTCGGCCGGTAGTGTGTCCAGAACAAGATATGAATCTTTATTCACACCGATCAAGTCACCGGGCTTCAACTTCTCGTGATCGACCAGACCAATGAGCGGGAGGTAGATGGTTTGACGGGTCGATGTCTTGATGACAGCGGATTTGCCGACACGGGTGGCGTCCAGGTCGATGTTGGCCCCTTCCTCTGCGGCGTCGGCCTCGACATCGAGATCCAATAACTCGACGACATTTCCAACGAGGTATGGTAGTTGTCTAAACCAAAAATCACACCACGGTTAGCATTCATCAATAATCAAGGGCTCGATTTCCCGAGTTCATCGATGGCCCTCAGAGCTCCGCGGATGTGTGTCCAGTCTCGCTGGACACCGCCCAAACAGGGTAGAAACTCATACCGGTTGTTTTCGATCTTTTCTTGGTTATCCTTAACCTTCTCCCTCATTGTGCTCTGCTCGTGTGTCAAGCGCTGGAATTCACTCTTCATGATGCGCATCTCGTTCTCCAGCATCCGTCGTCGCTTGACAATGTCCGCTGTGCTTGAGTGCAAAATTTCCTCGTCTAGCAGCTCCTCCTCATCTTCCTTCTTCTCTGCATCTTGCATATCGGCGTCCTCGTCGCCGTCGGGCTTCTTGCCGTCGCCATCGCCCTGGTCTTGCTTCTTGTCTCTGGATTCGCGCTCGAGATCGTCGAGATCCTCCAGGGTCGACATGGTGGGTGGTGCTGTGAGGGGCGGAGGCGATCGAATGAAGGGGGATTAAAATGGGAAAGAAATGGTGGGATTGGAGAGGATAGGCCGGAGGTGCAGGGGACACAGAAGGTTGGAGAAAGCTGTGGCCGAGCTCCATCAACGTCAGCAGGTCACGTGCTGGCGATCAACATCCACTTGGGACCGTCTTGGATCGAGCATTATCATGAAAATATTTACAATGTTTATGATTGCTGCTCTAAAGCTAGTACACTGAATAGGGGTTACTGTCCTCATGCCCAAGGTTTCCCAGGTTAGTCACCACTTTTTCCCGGCCATACTTGAGCAGTCGCAAACGAGAGATAAAGTCATCGTTATTCACTATAGACCAGTTAGTATAGACCAGGCAAGATATGAACCTATACAATTCATTGAGATAAACTCACCATAGCCCCCACACATGCGTCTCTTCCCTGTAAACTCGGACCGACCATGAAGCATACGCCAGTTGTCAAAAACTGAGGGATTCGATCAGCAATAGTCGTGGCATCTTCACGTTCTACTCACTCAAAGCAGTGCCGGGTTCCAGCTGTGTCCAGATTTGTCTCTTGTCTTCGCGCAAGATTTCATCAAAGCACCGGGCGGCTGCATACCACAATTCCTGCTCTTGACGATCCCAGTGAGACTTCGGAGCGCGGTCGTAATTGTTCCAGCGGACTTGGTAGACCGTGTTCATATCCGGGTGAACCGACAAAATAGGAGCAAAAGCTGAGGGCTGAATGCAGACATCTTCATTCCCACTTGCATGCCACGGATGCCTCGATGCCATTAGTACTCGGTAAAAGAGATCATTGCGCTTCTGAAGTTCACGGGCGGCTGCGAAAGCATCTACCAGTAGACTTTCCCCTCCGCTGCCTTCAGTGTGGGAAAGCAGATGGAAGAGCTGCAGTCGGGCTGGGTCTGTGAAGTAAGTATTGTCTGTGTGCCCGCCCAAGCCTTCATTGGTATATGCGGTATCCTTGAAGGTCAGGTCGGCAGTAAAATCCCAAAATCCACCTGATCAATCTTGTTAGCCATGGAAAGGTATCTAGTCACCAAGCATACCATAATGTGTATGCCGAATGAAGGCAATCCTTTCGATTAGAGTCTTTGTTGATTCTGGGTCGATGGGAACACCTTTGACGAAACAGAAACCCCATTTGTACTGGCAGTGATCAGCAGTGTTCTGTTGAAATACCGCAGAGGTTTTGGGCGGACTTACAATGTTCTCCAGCCATTCTGACACGCCACTGTCTTTGGACATCACGTCATCATAGGCCACCTCGGGGTAAGAAGAACTCGATGGCTCGAATGTAGATGATTGCCTTGGTCCTGGTTAGAATCAATGGTTTCAATCGTATCCAGCAGAACTGTACCTGACGGGTAATGACTTTTGACTGGAGAGGTCATTTTGGAAGCGGGAATAATCCTGAGCATGGTTATGCTGGTGTGTAACCAGCCATTCCTTCGAATAGACGCTTAGATGACCATCAGACCCTGTGTTTCTATTAGATTTCCACTCTGGAACTTCATCAGCTAAACGATATCCTACATGTCATGTGGATTTGTTCGTTCTCGTGTTCAATCTTGCGGAGGGAAATGTTCTCCGGGATCTAGGCAACGCTTGTCAGTTTATGAGGAGCGAACTTGGAATAGTATTTCAATCGTACCGAAAACGCTTCGATAGCTTTCTGTTTCGTCTCTGGATGAACACACTGAGAGCACTGGCAGTTTTCCCTATAACCGGTGGCGGTCATTCGTGTGTCTTCAAAACATGAACGTAGATCACCAACCTTAAAAAGAAGCGGCCACTGGAAAACTTGTCAGAAATTATAATATCCGGTATAACATTGAAAAGCCAGGACTCACAAACTCAGGTGAGAATCCGAATCGTGGGGGTTCCTTATCACCACATAGCCCTTCTTGCGATCCACGCCAGCTTCCTGCTGAGCCTTTGCATCGTGAAAATATTTGGCAATATAAGCATCCTCCGCATCCAATTGCTTTTCGGGCGGTGCTCCTTTTCCCACGGATGCAAATCCAGAGGCCAGTCCTCTGGAAGAGGGGTACACATTCCGAGGGTTCCAAGTCTATGGAAAGAACGTAATTGAGGCCATAATGAGATTGTGCTTTGGTATCAAACAGAAGGAATAATGCTTTGCATAACATACCAGGCTATTTCTCGGCGTTCCAATATATGCAGTGCGGGGGCTGATCAAGTACATTAATTAGTGTTTGAAAGGCAATGTGCCATTACCATGAATCATACCGAGAATTGCTCCATCGTGCAGCTCTTCCGAGCAGACAAAATCTACTAGCACTCATCCCGAAGGTCAAGTATGCGGTCGTGAATGTTAAAGGCGGGGAGAAGAGCACTTAAGATCCACGTTTAAGCCGAGGATAACGCGGAGTCACGTGCCGTGTACAGTGCAACATCGCGAGTCTTGGACGCACTGGAGATCATTTATTTTGATGTTATGTATACATTTGCAATTTGCGAAAGTAAAAAAAATATATCATTTCCTATCAGGCTGCTAGGGTGTACACCACCTGGGAAGATATTGAAGAGTATTGAAATGCCGCAGGTCACCCGAAAGCATGTCTCATGAAATAGCTACAGAACTATATCTCCTTCCAAGCTATGCATCTCACAGCTTGCTCTTGGCACCGACAACCTTCAACAGGCATCGTCCATTGCTCAAGACAACCTTGCCATTCTGGTTCTTGGTAACAAACCGGATCTCCTCAAACCCATCTGGCTGCGCATTGCCCATCCGCCAGATCTCCGTGGTCAGCTTGTCGCCGGGGCGCACGGGAGATGCAAAACGCGCTTGGAATTCTTTCAAATTGGTAGGGTTGCTTCCACCCAGCTCCCGGAGAATGCCATGCGCAGCGGAGTTCCAACTGAACAGGCCATGGATGATGATGCCACCAAAGCCCATCTTCTGGCCGGGTTCGGGGGTCGCATGGAGTGGGTTGTAGTCGCCATTCAAGCTGTGGCAGCGTGTCAGTGTTAACCAATCGAAATGCACCGTGGAGAGATGAATCACGAACCGGTACAAGTGCGCGGTCTCCATGTTGCTCTGGACGACATGAACAGCATCCGGACCTTTGCCCTCGGGAGGAGGAAAGTTCACAGTAGAGGGCCCTACTGGGAATGAGTCTCGGGATTTCCTCAATTAACGCGTAACATACCCTTCGGACCGCCCCAGTTCCCCTGGCCAACCAAGAACCCGCTGGACAAGACCTTGTTGTAGACCTCGCCACTGTCCTTGTCCACAATAGACTGCTCCGTTTCAATAACGGTACCGGGCTTGCCCTTGTCATAGACACCAATGACTTTGTTCCGCAACTCAAAACTGCGTCCGGCGCTAGTGGGGGGAGCGGCTTGAGAACAGTGAGCTTGCGCTGGCCGTCCACTCCGTGGCGGTGATCCAGCTTCGGCACCCCTGGAATGTGAACAGCCTGCTGGCGCGCGTAGAAATCAGTCACCTCCTGGTCGGTGAGCTTGAAGGCTGGTGAATACCAGACGCGTTAGTATTGACTGTGACGCAAGGTTACCCTGAACTCTCAGGATGACAACATACGCAGGATCAGAGGGTATGTTGGGAAGACCGCGAAATTCGGGTGTAATTCCTACATGACAGTCAGAGTCAAGTCACAAACCCGGCACACAACAATGGTCTCACATAGAGGAATTGCAGCTCATCGGCCTTCACGCCAATGCTGTTTGCGAATAGCAAAACATCCCGCTTCTGCCATGACACGGCTTTGGCGGGGAATTCGTGGCCAGCTCCGGGGGCAGACATTATGAGGGAGTTCAAGAGGAATGTAAGATTGAAAACGATCGCAGGGACGGGAAATGACAGGAAAAGGTCGAGGGCGGAGACGGCAGCTAAAAGGAACCGAGGAATTGCGGGGCCGCGCTGGACCGAGGATCTGATAACTCGCTCCGTAATTATTCCACGGTCTGGGCTACTGTATCCTACAATGCTACACCACAGACATATGTGAGCGTCGGAGTTGCTAACCTAAGCATCGACTCGGGGTATCTACTTGGAAATTCGAGGAGCTTCACAATCTCTCCGTATCGCGCCATGTAGAAATGCCTTGTCCCTACCACCCAAAATAATAAATCAAACGCCAGAAAACCCAAGCAAGGCCTGAACTGTGTCAACTCGCCCTGTGCAAATCCTCGCCCATGCTATGCGGCATTGGTGACGAATCAATTTTCACTGACAAAAATGTGCAACGTCGTCAAATAATCATAGGACCGAGAGTGCGCATAGAGATAAGAAATTAGCACCTGGAATACGTCAGCGGCATTCAAATAAGTCAAATTTCTCGTGGTCCCTTACATCCGGTAGAAGCAGCTGCCCTCGGCAGAACGAGTCGGGTCACCGACATCGAATCGGTAGTCGATGTTGATGTCCAGATCCCGCTTGTTCTTGTCGTTGGGCCGGTTTTCGATATGACCGGAAACAGTCTCGTTCTCCTCGATGGTGAGGACATCACGCAGGTAGAAGACGGTCTGCTTCCAGTGGGTGTACTTGGCATGCGGGCCGGTGGAGAAACGAATGGGCTTGTGGCATGCGGTGAACTCAATGTCAAACCACGCAATCAGGGCGTGGATGAAGTCGCTGCGGCGGGCGGTAAGCTCGTACGGCACCTTGAACGCGAGATCGGCGGCCTGGACGGTGTAGAGGTCAAAGGTGATGATGGGGCAGGGATCGGTCACCAGTGCCTTCATCTCCACGGTATCAACCAAGGGCTCAGTAAGAGCGATCTCTTTCATCGGGCTGTAGTTGAAGCCATAGACATTGTCCCAGACTAAAATGCGGTCAGCATGACTGTCCGGGAAATCCTCATCACTCTGAATGCTTACACCCGATCTTGTCATCCTTGTACTCGCCATCCTCGATACCGGCCACGCACATGGTGGCCTTGTCGGGGAAGATCTTGCCACCGGGGGCAAGGTAGGTGTCACGGGCGTAGAGGACAGTGTCCAGCATGGACTCGTAGAGAAGGAAGTAACCCATCCACTCCGAGATGATGATGTCCACCTTGGGGAAAGGAAGAACAACCTCCTCCATCTTTCCCTGGAGGAGAGTGATCTTGTTGGACAAGCCGTTCACAGCGACAATCTCCTTGGCCTTCTCGATGATCGAGGACATGTCGACACCAATAACATGCTTGGCACCAGACTGGGCGGCGAACCTGTGGAGACATGTCAGAAATGATTCCGAATGCTATGCTACCGGTATATGCACGTACATGCTCAGAATACCAGTGCCACAGCCAACATCGAGGACAACCTTGTCCTTGAAGATGTGGCTGTTTTGGTAGATGGAATCGCGGTAGGATCGAGTACGGACGTCATCTTTCTAGCAGGGACAATGGAAAATCAGTCCATGATCACGTTGAAATATAGATGGAGTATACTGACCAGCATCTCTTCGTGAATACCTACGCAATGGCAAAACATGAGATCGTCAGTAAAATACCCGTTGCCGCATAAGTCCTCGGAAAAAATTACCGTGATGATCATAGCTATCAGTTGTCAGTATTGAGGCTTCAAGAGTGTTCAATTGCGAGGTGTTCCCACCTGGTAAAGTAGCGGACTTCGGCATGCTCCATGCCCACCATGCGATCAGCACTGCTGGAGATTACTCCAGCAGGGTTGGGAGAGCCCGAACCATCCATTGCGATAAAGATATTCCAACGAAAGGGAAAAGAAATGGAAGCGGGAGAAAGATGTGAAGCAAGAGGATGGGTGACGGACGCAACTTTTTTTTCGAATGAGCCCGAGCGCCAAGACTCAACTCCAAAACCCCCGCTCCCGCTAACTCTTTTGGGTCAAACACGTGCGAAGATCAGCCCTGAAGAGCCTAGGGCTACTGGACCAAGGACTATCTATACATATGTTTTCCCTATGATAGATCCAGCTTCCCTGAATCTCCTCTGATAATAGAGAGCATGTAGGATTTTTATCATAAGCGGCTGAACTGACGAGCCCCTGCTGGACACCAAGACCCTAATCACCACGACTCTAGATGTACTTGGTACGACCATGGATACTTTTGGGGCTGTTATAGACAAGTTACATGAAATGTGAATGTATATAGATCAGGGCTAGGCTAAATAGAGTATAGCACTCTACTAAAAAGGTCATCTGGCCTATTCTGAAGCACGTTAAATCTAAGGCCAAGCCTAAATTGATACCATCTTGGGTGTCACTATCCCGTGAGAGTGTAAATTGAGCTGGAGCATGTTCATCATATTATAATACTGTATCAGTCAACAATATGAGCTACAGATTGAAGTTGTGTTCCCCTACGATCGATGAATTCGCGAGATGAGCTGTCAATAGTTCCATGCCAAGACCGCCCCCAGATCCTCACGCCGCCCGCTCCGCGACTCGCCCTTCTTCCCCTAAGCCTACGCGTTTCCCGACATCCCAGTCTAAGCGACCACCATGAATTTAGGCGCAAGACAAGCCAATTGCGCCTTCTTCTGTACCTTTCTTCTTCTGGCACTTCTAGTCCGTGAATCAACCGCGTCTCTGGGTGACCATCTCCCCGATTTCAAGGAATGTGTTCAGGTGAGCTTCCTCCCATTGCTCCGTCCTTGGTGCACGGCTCACAACCCCAGGTTTGTAAAACCGAAAACTGCCAGAACGGAAATTCGGTGCTACGTTTGTCTTCCCGCCACCGCGTACTCTTTACCCTCCTGACCATCCTCTAGCGCTTCACCATCGGTTGCTACTATGGACCTGCCCGGCCGAATGTGATTATACCTGCCAGCATGTCATCACCGACCGTCGCGTGGCTCGCGATCCTCCGATGTTGACCCCCGTCGTTCAATTCCACGGCAAATGGCCCTTCCGAAGGATTCTGGGGATGCAGGAGCCCTTCTCTGTGCTGTTTTCCTTCATGAACTTTGCGGCACATTGGCATGGCATGACTCGGATACAGGAGACAGTCCCCAAGTGGCATTCTCTCCGCAAATACTATATGGCCTTTGGATATATCGGATTGGCTAGCTGGACGTTTAGCATGATCTTTCATACCCGGGACTTTGGATTGACCGAGAAGCTGGATTATTTCGCTGCGGGCGCTAGTGTCCTCTTCGGTCTTTATTTGGCTGTGGTTCGAATCCTTCGCCTGGACTTGGAGAAGCCCCGGTACCGTCCCACCCTGCGCCGACTGTGGACAGCAGTGTGTATTCTGTTGTACACAGTGCATGTCTGCTATCTCAGCTTCTGGTCGTGGGATTACACGTACAACATGATTGCCAATGTGGTGGTCGGCATCATACAGAATCTGCTGTGGACTGGGTTCAGTATCGTGCGATACCGACAGACTCCCAAGTCCTGGACCGCCTGGCCCGGAATGATCGTAGCCTGGATCATCCTGGCCATGAGTCTGGAGTTGCTCGATTTCCCTCCGTGGCATGGTTTGATCGATGCCCATAGCCTGTGGCATCTGGGGACGGTTGTCCCCACCGCCTGGTGGTACTCGTGAGTTCTCCTTCTAAACACCTTGCATGCTTTGACTAATGGAAACCAGTTTCCTCATCAAGGACAGCCAGAACGACATTGCGGGACACCGACTCAAAGCGTAAGATGGTGTCATAATGGATCCGATCCTCTGTATAACACTCGGTCCCGGCGACCCTTAAATAATATAATCGTTGGGCCTTGTACTCGCTATATTTCCACGCGCCCCTGCTTGCAATGTCCCGTACTGCCACGCCCCGCCCCCCACCGTGGTGTATGGAATCCCCGCCATTGGCTCACCGCTTGGGCCGTCGCATTACCGTGTCTCACCCAAAGCCCCTCGTTCCTTTTTTCGGCTTTCCCAAGTACTTCCCTTCCCTCCCTCGCTGTCCTCCCACCGTCGCTTGTCGTCTCCTCGCAACCGGCTTTCTCCCTTTCCTCCTGATCTGTTGGATCGCAAGTCTTTCGCGCTCACAATGGCCTCGCCGGCGATCAAGAAAGCTATCTCCGAGGCCGCGCTGCAGTACTCCAAGCCCGAGGGCAAGGTCTTCCAGTATGGCACCGCGGGGGTAAGTCGCGCAGCCTGATCCCGACTTGGTGCGCAGCTAACAACACGTCTTGCGCTGGTTAGTTCCGCATGAAGGCGTAAGTTTTCAAGATCAGCCCCGCCTCCACTCGCCCCGCGATCGTCCTTTTGTTGACGTCGATTCTCTGACCGATTCTGCCTGCGCAGTGACCTTCTCAACACCGTCGTGTTCGCCGTTGGCTTGCTTGCTGGTCTCCGTTCGAAGAAGCTCAGTGGACAATGGATTGGTGTCATGGTGACGGCCAGCCACAACCCCGCGGAGGACAATGGTGTTAAGTTGATTGACCCGATGGTGAGTAAACAATGTGGTTATCCGCTGCGCAACCACTTTTTGATCCCGTTCTTGACTAACTCGAGGGTCTTTCTACTATCAGGGTGAAATGCTCGAAGTAAGATCAAATTTACCAACGGAATCATTGATTGTTCAGAAACTCATAGTCTTGGCTAGGCGGAATGGGAGACATATGCGACAAAGTTGGCAAATGCCCCGCTGGAGTCGATCGCGGATGTCTACGATGAGCTGGTCAAGGAGATTGATGTCAAGATGACCAACCCCGCCCGTGTGGTCTTCGCTCGCGATACTCGTGCCTCCGGTTCTCGTCTGGTGGGCGTCCTCAACGCTGCCCTGACCGCAACCGATGTTGAGTTCATCGATTTTAAGTACATGACTACCCCCCAGCTCCACTATGTTGTGCGCTGCAAGAACACTTTGGGAACCCAATACGAGTACGGCGAGCCGTCGGAGCAGGGTTACTATGAGAAGCTTGCGCAATCCTTCAAGAAGGTCATGCGGGGTGCCAAGGTACAGGGTTCCTTGACTGTCGATTGTGCCAATGGCGTTGGAGGCCCCAAGTTGCACGAACTCATGAAGCTTCTGGATTCCGCTATTGACATCAAGGTTGTTAACGACGACGTGATCAACCCCGACAGCCTGAACTACGAGGTAAATCTGTTCCGCCTGGCTCTCTGACTCTCGGTTGCTAACGAGCCTTAGTGTGGTGCCGACTACGTCAAGACCAAGCAACGTGCTCCTCCTTCTTCGAAGGCCGCTGTCCTTGATCGTTGCTCCTCGCTGGATGGCGATGCTGACCGTCTGGTTTACTACTTTGTCGATGAGAGCAGTGTATTCCGCCTCCTGGATGGAGATCGCATTGCCACCCTCGCTGCTTCCTTCATCGGTGACCTCGCTCGGAACGCCGGCATTGCTCAGAAACTCAAGATTGGTGTCGTCCAGACCGCGTACGCCAACGGCGCCAGCACGGACTACATTGAGAAGGTTCTGAAGCTTCCCATCATCTGCACCAACACTGGTGTGAAGCACCTTCACCATGCAGCTCTCCGTTTCGATGTTGGTGTCTACTTCGAGGCCAACGGCCACGGCACCATCACCTTCTCGGAGAATGCTCTGAAGATCATCAAAAACACTGAGCCCCAGTCCCCGGCTCAGCAGCACGCCTTGGAGTCCCTGCAGGCTCTGACAGATCTGATTAACCAGGCCGTCGGCGATGCTCTTTCCGACATGCTCCTTGTCGAGGCCATTCTCGCCCACAAGGGCTGGACCCCCAAGGAATGGCTGGGCACTTACACTGACCTGCCCTCCCGTCTTGTGCGCGTCGAGGTCCATGACCGCTCCATTTTCAAGGCCTACGATGCTGAGCGCAAGCTGGAATCCCCGGCCGGTCTTCAGCCTAAGATCGAGTCTCTGCAGTCCCGGTACAACAAGGGACGTAGCTTCGCCCGTGCTAGCGGTACCGAAGATGCCGTCCGTGTGTATGCTGAGGCAGCCAGCCGATCGGAGGCTGAGGATTTGGCTGCCCGGGTTGCCGGCGCCGTCCGCGAGGCTGGCACCTCCGATGGCCCGCAGTAAATCAGCTGTGACTCTCGAGGTCTTCCCACGGGCATCTCTTGCAGCATAGAGTTTAAAGCGATTTCTGCGATTCCGAGGCATGGCACGGGGTTCTGCCACCCCGACAAAATATCACGACAGCTTCTAGTTACCGGTCTCTTTGAACACAAGGATTGAGATCCTGCAAAAACCTTTGATATCATCTGATGCAGTAATGAAACATATTTCTCATGACAAGTTTATCTTCTAGTCCGCTTCAGGTAGAGCCAAGTAAACATGTGAAATACAGATAACTTTTACATTTATCATGGAAAGCGAAGCAATGGTCCAGCCATCAAAATCTCACAATCAACCCTCTTCTTCGTCCATCGCATCCCGCGATCTCTTCCCACCAAACCTCCTCTCTCTCGTTCCCTTCTTCTCATCGAAATTCTTCATTTCCATGATCGCCTGGCGCTGTGCCTCGCTGACCCGATCAGCAAGAACCATGACCTCATCTTTGGGAGCATCATATTCTGGAAGTTGCTTTCCGAGGGCGCCCTCAATCCTCTGCCAGATTTCGACATCTATCAGATAATATTAGTCTCTAGGGAATGATTGAGATGGTATTGGAGAACGGCTTACCGTATTGAGTGACGAAACTAATGGCCACACCACTCTTACCAGCACGGGCCGTACGACCAACACGATGGATGTAGGTCTTGCTGTCCGTGGGGAGATCATAGTTGAGTACGACGTCAACCGAGGGGATATCGAGACCTCGAGCTGCCACGTCCGAGGCCACCAAGACATTGCGGCTCTTGGATCTGAATTTGTTGATAGCAGACAAACGAGACGATTGAGAAAGTTGGCCTGGAAAAATTAGAAAACAAACAGTCGATTGGCGCGAGATACAGAAGAGCATACCGTGCAGTGGAATCGCGCCAAAGCCAAGTGACCGCAGAAGGAAGGCAACCCGCTGCGTCTCGTGGACGGTTCTCATGAAAACGATCGCCGATTGCCCGGCAAACTCATTCAAAAGGTAGACCAAATGAACGTCCTTGTGCTTTAACGGTTTGAGCAGGAAATACTGTTTGAGGTTCGAGACTGTTTGATACTTCGAGCTCGAGATCGAAACGCGCAGCGGGTTCGAGAGAGATGCGCGCTGGAGTGACTCGACCTTGGAACTGAGCGTTGCTGAGTAGAGGAACGTGCGACGTTCGCGAGGTAGAACCTTAAGGATTTTGTCTATGATAGGACCGAAGTCCATGTCGAGTAGGCGATCCGCCTCGTCCCTGGAATGCGTTAGAATATCCTCGAGATTCAATATGATACGGAGACCAACATGACAAGGGCCTTTAAACCGCGCAAACTGAATCCCTTTGTGTTCTCCAAATGATCGAGTAGTCGTCCCGGGGTCGCCACGACGATATGCGGTTTCTTGCCACTATTTGATACTGGTTAGCTCGGGGTAGAAGAGGCAGCCCGGAAATCTATACGTACAGGGCAATTGATTGGGGAACCATATCCATGCCTCCGACGAGCACCACGCTGCGTACACCGATAGTAGATCCAAGAGCTTCGAAGGACTGGGAGATCTGGTAGGCGAGTTCTCGGGTTGGTGCGAGAATAAGACCGTAGAACGGTTGCGGTTTTTCCATGAGAGCTAAGAGAAACGTTCAGCGAGGTAATTCAACAAAGGCGATTTGAGTTCCTTACACTGGAGAATTGGGATGGCGAAAGCAGCGGTCTTTCCGCTACCAGTTTCCGCCAGACCGATGATATCGCGACCTTGCAAAGCCAGCGGGATGGATTCACTTTGAATCGGGGTTGGTGCTTTGTATCCCAGTGTCTCACAAGCTTCGCAAAGCGATTCTATGACGCCCAGCTCCTTAAACGACTTGGGTGCGGCGGGTGCATTGTCCGTGCTTCCTTCCTGAGTGGTTGCGACGGTTTGATCTTGAGCGTTGTTGTCAGATTCGGAGCCCGAAGATTTGGTGTCGTTGTCCTCCACAGGCGCGGGCGCCTTTTCAGCGACCTTGCGCTTCTTCACAGCGGGCATTTTGGGGTGAATTCGAATCGACTCGAAAAAGTTGCGGTGGTCGAGATCTTGAAATAATTTAAGTGGGCCCGCATCATCAATGATCCGGGCTGTTCCGCTGGGATTTTTTGGAGACAAAAAAAACTTCCCGACCAACATCAGCTGCGAGCTTTGTGACTTGAGTTTTCGATTGGGCTCAATTTACAGACGGCACAATGGCTAAAACTCGCGTCAAGAAGCGCACTCATCTGCGGGCCCAGAATGCGTCCGCTGCGGCCAAGGGAACTGCTTCCTCAATGTCCAAGACCCCGAAGTCTATGGTCATTCGAGTTGGTGCTTCTCAGGTCGGTACCAGCGTCAGCCAGCTGGTTAAAGATGTTCGCCAGATGATGGAGCCTGATACCGCTGTGCGACTGAAGGTATATTCATTTCCAACTGATATCGTTATTTTTTCCTTTTCTAACCTCGACGGTAGGAACGCAAATCCAACCGCCTGCGCGACTATACCGTGATGGCTGGTCCTCTCGGCGTAACACACCTGCTTCTCTTTTCCAAGTCCAAAACCGGCAATACCAACATGCGACTTGCCGTCACCCCTCGAGGCCCAACCCTTCACTTCCAAGTCGAGAACTATTCACTTTGCAAGGACGTCGAGCGGGCATTGAAACGCCCGCAAAGTGGTGGACAGGATCATAAGACACCGCCGCTGTTGGTCATGAACAATTTCAACTCGCCCGATGTCACAGAAGATTCCAAGGTCCCAAAGCGTCTGGAGACACTCACCACCACTATCTTCCAATCCCTCTTCCCTCCCATCAACCCGCAAGCCACCCCTTTGTCTTCCATCCGCCGTGTTATGCTCTTGAACCGCGAGCCAGTCGAGTCCAATGACGAAGGCTACATCCTCAGTCTCCGACACTACGCCATCGCCACCAAAAAGACCGGCATGTCCAAGCGCATTCGTCGTCTAGACCCCAAGGAAATCCGCAACAGAGAGAAGAAGAAGGCTGCTGTTCCTAATCTCGGCAAGCTGGAGGACGCCGCTGATTATATTCTCGACCCTTCGGCCGCTGGTTATACATCCGCGAGTGAAACCGAGTTGGACACCGATGCCGAGGTGGAGGTTGCGGAAAGCACAACACGAAAGATTCTCAATAAGCGAGAGATGCAGCGTCAGAAGGCGGCCGAGAAGGGCGACAAGAAGGCCGTTCCTACCCCCGGTGTTGAGAAGCGAGCAGTCAAACTCGTCGAGCTGGGGCCCCGCCTGAAACTTCGTCTCATGAAGATTGAGGATGGGGTCTGCGAGGGTAGGGTCATGTGGCACGACTTTATCACGAAGTCCGAGGCAGAAGTCCGGAGGTTGGACAAAAGCTGGGAGTCGCGACGGAAGCAGAAGGAGCAGAGAAAGAAGCAGCAGAAGGAGAACATCGAGAAGAAGAAGCAAGCGAAATCCAAGGCCAAGGCCAATGGGGAGGATGTTGAGGACGATGACGAGGACGTTGACATGGACTCCGATGATGGTGACTGGATCAGCGATGATGAAGACGCCGACGGTGCTGGACCTGATGAGGATTCGGACGAGTCCATGGAAGAGTGAACAACTAGTGAGCAAGCATAGTTTTGTCCACTTCGGTCTCGTAGCTTGTCCATCTTTGGATCGTTGGTCTTCCGGGCTATTCGTTCTCATTTATACCCACGAGCCTCTGAGTCTGTACATTTACGCGGCGTTTGTGGATCAAAAGTCAAATGGAATTTTTTTTGCATGGCATTTGTCGTAGTCGATCTCATCATTCGTAGCATGCGTGGTTCGTGAACCACTCATTCTTTCAGCTTCTCGTCGACAATGCGAGTCACCATCTTCTCCAAAATGGCGAAATCGCCTCCGGCCGTGCCGGCAAAGTAACCCTGGACACTCTTTTCCACATACTTGCCCACGATATCAATTTCGACATTGACAAAGTCCCCCGCCTTCTTCCCGGCCGTAACCACCTTCTCTTGCGTGTAGGCAATGAGCATGACCTCCCAATACCCGTCCGGGCCATCAACCACCTTGGTCACGGTCAGGCTGGCTCCATCGAGGGTCACGTAGCCCTTCTCCACGACGTAGCGCAGAATGTCCTTGTCACGCGGCTGGAGCCGGAAGACCAGCGAGTTTCCGTCGGGCGTGACGGACAAGATCTCGGCGACGGTATCGACGTGGCCCTGCACAAAGTGTCCTCCCATCCGGGTATCCGCGGAGACGGCGCGTTCGAGGTTGACATTCGAGTTTTGTTGCAACGAGCCTAAGTTGGTGCGCCGGAGTGTCTCCGGCGCCACGCCGACCTTGAACCAGGTCTTGTCGAAGGCCGTCACCGTCAGGCAGGTTCCTTTGCGAGCATGTTTAACGTCGGGCTTCACTGCGGAGTAAAGTAGAGACGGGATGATGTACCATTGACACTGATGCTATCGCCCAGATGCGCGTCGGAGAGAATCTCCTCGCAGTCGGAGATGGTAAGCGATGTGCCCCCGCCCCCGCTCGACGAGGTGTCGAGGGGCTCCAGGGACGTGACGGCTACATGAGTAAGGTTGTTAGGCTTGCGATTGCAGTCTCTGGTCCAGTATAATACTCACTCCCGATTGTCTCGACAAGGCCGGTGAACATGGTGTGCGCGCGTGGAATTGGAGGAGGATTGGAGGAACTCGGTCGGCCTCGGCTTCGGCGAGCGGTCGGCGATTCAGCGGAGATTCGAACTATTCCAGCGCTTTCTTAATTCCCCCTCTCAACGCCGGCATATCACTCTTTTTGTACATTTGGGAGTGGTCTGGAGTGTTCTGAACTTAGCAATGGCTCTTGCATTTCGATTTCAGACGGTTGCTCGGTGCTCGCGTCCTCGCTGGGCCAGCAATGCCCTTGGACGCATTCCGCTGCGGAGTTACTCCAATGCGCCCTCGCTGTTGAATGATACGCTGCCCTTGTCGGGGATTCGGGTGCTTGATATGACCCGAGTTTTGGCCGGTGTAAGTCATTCTTGCTTCTATGACTCTGAAATGCGTCAGTCTAACGGGGCTTTAGCCATACTGCACCCAAATCCTGGGGGATCTGGGGTAAGTGGAACCTCTGCAGACCTGATCAGGGGTTATCTGTATCTGCGTGCCATATAGGCTGTGGTCGCGTGTACTCACCTAGTCTGTCAGGGCCGATGTGATCAAAGTGGAACATCCAGTGCGCGGTGACGATACTCGGGCCTGGGGCCCGCCGTATGCGAAATATGAGGATGCTTCAAAGGAAGGCCCCGGTGAAAGCGCCTACTACCTCGCGGTATGAAAAGGATCATTCCGACTGGATTGTTTCCGGTTCTAATACTATCCCCAGGTGAATCGCAACAAAAAGTCCCTCGGGCTGTCTTTCCAACACAAATCCGGCGTTGAGATTCTGCACAAGCTCGCCAAAGAATGTGACGTCCTGGTCGAAAACTATCTTCCGGGGGGTCTCAAGAAATACGGCATGGACTATGAAACACTACGAGAGATCAACCCCAAGTTAATCTATGCCAGCATCACGGGCTACGGTCAGACCGGTCCGTACAGCAAGCGTGCTGGCTATGATGTGATGGTCGAAGCTGAGATGGGCCTCATGCATATCACCGGTGCGCGCGACGGTGCCCCCGTGAAAGTGGGCGTGGCAGTGACGGACCTGACGACGGGGCTCTACACCTCCAATGCCATCATGGCGGCGTTGCTGGCTCGAGCTCGGACTGGCAAAGGACAGCATATTGATGCCTGTCTGAGTGACTGCCAGGTTGCTACATTGTCCAACTTGGCCAGCTCAGCACTTATCAGTGGACAGAAGGATTCCGGACGCTGGGGCACGGCACACCGTAAGTCTCAATCTTGCGGGTTTTTACTACAAAATGCTGACTTTTGGTGAAGCATCAATTGTACCGTACCGCAGCTATAAAACACTCGATGGAGATATTCTCTTCGGGGGTGGGAACGACAAGCTATTCGGCGTTCTATGCGATCGACTTGGATTTCCCGAGTGGAAGGTCGATGCTCGCTTCGTTACCAACAGTGATCGTGTTCAGCACCGAGCAGATATTGACACGTTGATCGAAAATGTCACACAGCAGAAGACTACTCAACAGTGGCTGGAGATCTTTGAAGGAAGCGGTATGCCCTATGCTGCTGTCAACGACATCCAGGGAACCTTGAACCACGAGCATGGTAAGTGTCCCCGAACAGTCCGGAAGAGGCCTTACTCGATGATGCCATATCTAATTCTATAATCAGTTCAAGCCCGTGGCATGGTGACTGAAGTTGACCATCCATCTTGTGGTCCTATCAAGTTGGTCAACACACCTATCAAGTATTCCGAGGCAACCCCGGGCGTGCGTTCGCCACCTCCCACCCTTGGTCAGCACACAGATGAGATCTTAAGTGGGCTGTTGAATTATGAAAAGGCCAACATCTCTCAGTTGAAGGACGATGGTGTGATTTCATAGATGAACTTGGTTTTTATAAACCAGTGCATTGAAGAACGAATGTATATATTTGAGGCAAGGTTAGATGCCTGTCAATTGATCAGGCTTCCAGCTATTGGTTGTAGCTATATGGAATATCCCATCATCTAAATGAAGCTTATTGGCCAATATTGAACTTTATACGAACCTCTCTTGGGAATTGAGTCTATTTTGCCTGTTTCAGGTAGATGCGGTGTTCCATCCCCAATAGGGAGAGACTGTCACGTGAGTCTATACAGACCGTGGGTTACAATTTCTCACATCCGAAGAGAGAATGACTTCCATCGGTGCCTTCAAGAGTCAATGTAACCTAACTGGACCCTTGTGGTATCGTTGCCTTCACCGGGGCACACTACAGTATTCAATGCACACCCCTCTTCTCTCTCCTACACTTCTTCCCTCTTCACCATCTTCACTCTCCCATCCTCCAACTTTCACTTTTTTATCACTATCAATTCAAAAATGAAGGTTGTCAGTACCGTCATTGATATGTCTCTGCCCTCCATGGCCCCCTCGGACACCAATGGGGATGAGGTGCCTCAGCACCAAACCCTCGCTCAGGCTTCGGATGAGCTGAAGGCCCACCCCAAGAGCGGTTTGAAGCTGGTCTTCGGACGCTCTCAAAGCACCCAAGAGGTGCCTCTCACTGAATCCTCGGCTCGTCAAACTACACGGATGGTTAAGCAGCCGGCAACAATTCCGACTACCAAAGTTCCCAAGCAGCAGATGCGGGGGACCCGAAAGAAGGAAACGACTGTCGTTTGTACCAAGTGCAACCGGGGTCACAGCCCCGCCACCAACATGATCGTTTTCTGTGACGGCTGCGATGGCACCTGGCACCAGAGGTGCCACGACCCACCGATCGACAACGAGGTCGTCCGTGTCGAGGAGGCAGAGTGGTTTTGCAACAAGTGCAAGCCTGAGCCTACGCCCGCTGCTCCAATGAGCCCATCACCCGTGGTTTCTAAACCAATCCGCATCATCCACCCTCGGCTGCAGCAAGCACCTCGCCTGGACGTTGGCGCCAACCAGTTCTCTCCCGACGAGACCCGCGCCTATCTGTCTTCTCTCTCCCACGCAGCTCTGGTTGAGCTGGTGGTCAACGTTTCTGCGAAGAATCCCAAGGTGGCCATGTTCCCGGCCAACCTACGGGACCTGCCAGCAAGCGCCTTTCCGGGGCCATCAGCTCGCCCCGAGGCCACCATGAAATCGAAGAAGAGAACTCGGTCTGTCTCCGCTGTCCTCGAAAAACCCGAGGAATCCGGACCGGCGCGCAAATTATCGCGCAAGACTTCTACCGCAACCAAGCCGCCGGTTGCTCCCGCTCAATCTAAGAGCCGCAAGGCCTCGGCATCCTCTTGCTCGGCTCATCCGTCTGATCCCACATTCACTGCCCAATCAAAACCAACTCGGGCTACCAAACCCCGACAGTCACACCGGGATATCAGGGACACCTCCACCCCTATCTCCGAACCACAGACGGATGAGACGAGCGATGATGAGATGTCCGAGGTCGATGACCATCGGGCCTATCCTGAGGCCGGCAAGGGCTTTTTCCCTTCTTCGATGGACCCCGCGATCCTTGATCTTCTGCAGGAAGGTCCCAATTGCCCCAGCATCAGTCATGCATTGCATGGCCTGGCCAAATTGGACCATGCCTTGCAGAAGACTCGGACGTGGGGTCCAAAGAAGAGCAATTGACCTCTGTTTTGGTCACATGTTCTTCATTTTTATCTTTTCCTTTTGTTCACCTTGCGTTTACCTTTTTTTTCTTATCCTTATGATGTTCATGTTTGCAAATACCAGTCTGCATACCTCCCAGAGCCCCATTCATATCCCAAGCTCACCGGTGGCAATTTTAAATGGCACCAATCTTGTTTTTATGTGCTTTCAAGCTCTGTTAATATCCATACCATCCAATTAATCTGAAGGTACCATTTCACTCGCCAAGTCCATTAATTCCAATCCTGACCAATACAAGCTCTATCTTATCGGCCCCACTTGGATTTCCCCGTGAGATCGTGCCACTTGCTCCAACTACAAACACACGCCAACAATGGCCTAAGCACGCTCGAATGCCCCGGATACTCGCAAAAGTGGCCAAATCGCCTACATCAAACCCCCCTATTCACAAGGCCATCCACGTTTGAAGAGCAAAGTTCCGAGAGCGGGCGATCGCAATGGCCAGCATCAAAATGGAAACATCTGCCCCCAAACCACAAACCACGAGTTTTTCATGGTCGCATTATCTCAACCTCGACACCCTGGCCTCCACTCTCGATCACACGCTACTCAACCCGGGCCTTGCCTGGATGCTGGTACTCTGCCTCCGCGCCCAGGTCACACCGACAACCGACCGCGCCTGGATTATCACGGTGACCTACGCTGTTGCGCTGACGATTCTCTTCGTTCTGCGCGTTATGAACCGTCGTATCGCGCATGGATTCCCTCGGACGGTTGATTCGGCGCGGGAAGTCGTCTTGGTGACCGGCGGTGCGAGTGGCCTCGGTCTCGTCATTGCGCAGATGTATGCGATGCGAGGCGTCAGCGTGGCGGTTCTCGATATTAGGGATCTCGAGTCTGAGGAAGACCAGTTGTTGTTCCAGGGGTGCGCGGAGTATTATCAGTGTGATGTTGGAGATCGTGCGCAACTGGAGGCTGTGAAGGGTCGGATTGAGAAGGAGGTATGTATTAAACGTGGGATTCTAATAATACTGAAGATTCCATGCGAATTACAATACTTTTTTTTCATTTCATATGTTCAATTCGGCTAATACGATGTGCACATGTAGCTGGGGACGCCGACAATCATCATGAATTGTGCCGCGGCGCGAATCAACGGCCAATCGCTTCTAAACTTGTCGGCTGATGCATTTGAAAAGACGGTGCGCACCAATCTCCTCGCTGCGTTCCACCTCTACCAGGTTTTCCTGCCGGGTATTGTCGCGGATTCCAAGAACGGGGGTACCATCGTGACGGTGAGCTCGGTGCTGGGCCAGTTGTCTCCAGCGGGACTCGGAGATTATTCGGCCAGCAAGGCGGGACTGAGTGCACTCCACCGAACTCTAGAGGCCGAGGTCCGTGACAATGAACACATCAAGACGTTGCTGGTGGAGATCGGGCAGATGTCGACGCCGCTGTTTGACTGGGTTCGCACACCGAGTCATTTCTTTGCGCCGGTCCTAGAGCCGGTGCAAGTGGCTCGTGAGATCGTCGCTGCCGTAGATGGTGGCCGCGGGGGTGTCCTCAGGTTGCCGACGTTTGCAAAACTGGTCAATTGGTACGCTGTGTTCCCGGCTGCGGTTCAAGTCGTGGCACGGTACTTGAGTGGCATCGATGGTGCAGTGTCTTCTGGTATTTCAAGTCGTGACGGCTCGGACGAGCAAGCCCAGGGCATAAAGGAACGGACAGAATGACCCGAGTTGATGGACTGAGTCACGCCGTGGTCGGAGCCAGTTCCATGTAAATAACAATCAGACCAATCTGCCATAGGCTGCACACATATCGTCCTTCATGATACAAACATAACCCGGTGCCATGTACTGCTTTATTGTTCGTGGGTCAAAATCATCTTCTGGCGCTCATTCTGCCTCGCTTTCAGATTGGCCTTGCTGGTGTGCTTGCGAATGTTCTCTTCGCGCCTCTTAATGGCAGCCAGCTCCTCGTGCTTAATCTCGCCGGCCTTCTTAATAGGCTTAGGCAGATGACGCTGGCGTTTGATGCGGCGGATTTCAGGCATGTGGGAGTATCGCTTGATCAGGGCTTGGTCGTACTCCAGCTTGGTGCGCTGGCGGGCACTCTTGACGCCACTGCGGTCGGAGGCATTGGAGCGCCAGAGACGAATGTTGCCATCGTCCGATCCAGAAAGCACGTACTTGTTGTCGGGGGTAAATTTTGCAGAAAAGACGCTATTGCGAAGATTAGCTTTTTGCATTTTATAAGTGGCCTGGAGATAACTTACCGCTGCATTCGCTTGGTGTGGTAAATGTCGCGCGAATGACCACGAGCTCTGTTCCAAAGGCGGATTGTTCGGTCGTACGATGCGGTAACGAGGTCTTCACCAGTGGGACTGAACTCGATATCCATGACAGCAGCAACGTGGTCCTTGAGGACATTCAAAGCTCGGTCGGTCTTTCTCATGTCGAAAATGTAAGCGTTGTGATCCTCGTTGGCCACCGCAAAGTTAAACGCTTCCATCGGATTCCAGGCAATGGCATTGGAAGCTAGCTTCAAGACCATTTTGTGTACCGGCAACGATGTCCGCAGATCGTACAAGATGACTGAGCGGTCAATCGCCGTTGATCCGAGAATAGAAGTCTCGGTCTGGTTGAAGGCAAGCGACGTGATCGTATCGACGCTGGTCGGCCAGTGCAGAGTCTGCGATGGAGAGCCAGAGGGTCGTGACAAATCATAGATGGAAATCACCGACGAGGATGCGGCAAATGAAGGAAGGTTGCGGTGGTGAGAAACACTAGTAAAGGCGCTGGAGCCCAGGTAACTCGCCATCGGAGGCGCCTCGGGTGCCGAGTTGTATGGATCCCAGAGTTTGACAGTTTTGTCACTGGCGCAAGACAACAATTTCCGTTCAGGTGTCCAACAAACTCCCTTGACCATATTCTCATGCCCTTGAGTATTCCAGACCTCTTCTCGAGTCGTCAAGTCCCAGACTTTGACTACACCATCACCGCTGCCACTGGCAAAGCGATCAAGTGAGCCGGGATCTTTGGCCATACTGTAAACACCATCCACATGGCCATCACCCATTTGACCCAGGAATGGCGCAGCGAACATGCGCTCCATTTTGACCGCATTCAAGGCGCGAGTATATTCTCGGGCCCGCTCAAATGGATGCTGAGCCGGGTCGAGATTCCGCGCTTGGCGGACGGTAGAAGACCCGGGGGCCTGTTGTGACGCCGTCGAGCGGGAAAGTGCTTTAATTTTCTGTAATTCATAAGCACCGAAATATGAACAACTGGAAACATATCCGCAACTCACCATCGTGTAGTTGTGAAACGATTGTAAAGAAGAAAAGAAAGCGGGTTGAACTTTTTTTCTGTTGACGGGCAGATTTGCTAAGCGGGCGGTGAGACCAGCTGCCAGCTTCAAGCTCCCCGACTCATCTACTATCAACCTCCCTTCCCTCACCAACTCCCTACGTCCTCTTCTCGTCCGGTTTTTCTCTTCGTTGTTTCCTTTTAACGTGGTTTCGACTCTCGAGATCCACCATGGCTCCCACCGCCCAGGTTTCGCCGCGGATACAGGAAATCCGGGACCAGGCGAAGCAGGACCCCTCGAAAGCCGCCAACAACTATCAGAAGATCCTCTCTGAAGGCCCCGGGTCGACGGAGGCCTCATCGCGAGACTACGAACATGCATTGATTGGCCTGGGTCAACTGTACCGGGATGCCAAGAAGCCGCAGGAAATCGCAGAGCTCATCAAGACCAGCCGCGACACCTTTTCATCATTCGCCAAAGCGAAGACGGCCAAGCTAGGTGAGAAGCGATTGCCCGGGATCTGATTTTGTCCCTCTAACATCCCTATCTAGTCCGCCAACTCCTCGACTTGATCAGCGAAATCCCTAATACCCTTGACCTTCAAATCGCCGTGATCCAATCATGCATAGAATGGGCCATTGCTGAGCGCCGGTCCTTCCTCCGCCAGAACCTTCAAGCACGACTGGTTGCGATCTACATGCAGAAGCAAACCTACTACGATGCTCTTAATCTCATCAACTCTCTCCTCCGCGAGCTGAAGCGATTGGATGACAAGCTCATGCTAGTCGAGGTGCAACTTCTAGAGTCCCGTGTGTACCATGCTCTGGGCAACCAGGCCAAGGCACGTGCCTCTCTGACGGCAGCAAGGACATCTGCCGCCTCTGTGTACACACCACCCAATTTGCAGGCAGGGCTAGACATGCAGAGTGGCATGTTGCACGCCGAGGACAAGGACTTCAATACCTCATTCTCATACTTTATCGAGGCATTGGAAGGGTATAACTCGCTCGATGAGGGCGAATTGGCCACGGCAGCTCTCCAATACATGTTGTTGTGTAAGATTATGCTGAACCTCGTGGATGATGTCACTCAGCTGCTGGGCTCCAAGCAAGCCCAGAAGTACGCCAGTCCACGCCTGGAAGCTATGAAGGCCGTGGCACGGGCCCATGCGAACCGTTCTTTGGAAGAATACGAGAAGACGCTTTCCGACTACCGGTACGAGCTCGGCAGCGACACTTTTATCCGAAATCACCTGCGTCGTCTGTACGATGCCATGCTGGAGCAAAATTTGGTGAAAGTCATTGAGCCATTCAGCCGTGTCGAGCTCGACCACATCGCCAAGATGGTCGGACTCGATACGCAGCAAGTGGAGCGAAAGCTGTCGCAGATGATCCTAGACAAGGTCATCATCGGCGTGCTGGACCAAGGCTCCGGGTGTCTGATCGTGTACGACGAGACTGAACGCGACCAGGCCTATGATGCTGCCTTGGACACTATTGACAAGCTGAGCAACGTGGTGGAAGGGTTGTATACTAACCAGGCATCAGTCCTGGAGTAGAGGCAGATCAAGGCAATGCGACTATGTTGATTTATTGGAAAGGTTCCAGGCGATGTATGACAAACACATCATAATGCATCTAGATGTACTTTCACTGTAAATTAAATAACTCCACCACCTCAAGGCTCTCGCATCCTTCATCGTTTTCTGTTTCGGCGTTGGTCGCGAGCTTCCGAATCGGGTAAAGCGCCACGGCAAAAGAATCGCGACCTTTGCCCTCGCTCATCCTCATCCTCCACCCAATCCATCCAACCGGTGCTCCCACTGGATCGGCAATGAACGCCCCTATGCAGCCTAATTACGCCCGGGGGTTTCCCCCAACCGTTCAAAGGTCTCCAGCCGCGCCGCGTCGGCCCCCCGTGCCAGGTTTGCCTCCTTTCCATCCTCCCCATCCCCTCAGCCTAACTCTCCACTCCAGGCGCGATGGCCGTGCCAATGCCCGGACACGCCGTGAACGCACCGTACGTGGCTGCGCAACGTCCAATGCCGCACCCGAACGATGCTGCTCTACGCCGCAGCCGCAAGCCGACCGACAAGAACATTCCCAACGGGATCGAAGATGTGATCATCGGCGAGGGGGTCGACCAATACAAGAGTCTTCGCGACCTGGAGAAGCGACTCGACGCTGCCATCGTTCGCAAGCGATTGGACATTCAGGATTCCATCAGCAAGACCGTGAAGAAGTACCGGACGATGCGCATCTGGATCACCAATACCGTCGAGAATCAGCCATGGCAGGGGACCGGCAGCAACCCGGGCTCCGGTCGGTATAAGGTGCGCATTGAAGGGCGACTGCTGGACGATGGCAGTGACCCTACTGTCCCCGAGGAGGACGAGGCTGGGCAGGACAACGCAGGTAGAGAGGATGCGATGGAGGAAGACAAGGAAGAGGGCGACAATGCGAAGAAGTCGGACTCCAAGAAGAAATCTCAGTCTTTCTCGCACTTCTTTAAGAACATCACCATCGACTTTGACAAGCCGGCCAACGCCGCCCCCGAGGAGGTCAAGCCGGTCGTTTGGTCCAAACCCCAGCTGCCACTTAACTCCACGTCGTCGCCCCCGAATAGCGAATTCGATAGCCTGCAGTTCTCGCGGGGCTCGCAGGAGAACTTGAATGTCACCATCAACTTGGTGCGCGATGAGACCCCCGAGCGATACAAACTGAGCAAAGAGCTTGCCGAGGTGCTCGATGTCGAGGAAGAGACCCGAAGCGGGATTGTGCTCGGCATTTGGGATTACATTCGCGCTATGGAATTGCAAGAGGATGAGGAGAAGCGGCAAGTGCGCTGCGATCACCGCTTGCGCTCGGTATGCGACTGTCCTATGCCCCGATGTTTCCGTCACTAACTTGGACCAGATCTTTGGCCGCGAACAAATGTTCTTCCCCCAGATTCCCGACATGATTGGACCTCACACCAGTCCCATGGACCCCATCAAGCTCCCGTACACCATTCGAGTCGACGAGGAGTTCCACAAGGAGCCCACGCCAACCATCTACGACATTCGGGTGGCAGTGGAAGATCCCCTGCGCCAAAAGATGATGGCGCTCACCCAGAACACCCAGTACACGTCGGGCATGCGCCAGATCGCCGCGCTGGATGACCAGGTCGCCCTCATTATTCAGACACTCACCCACTCACGAGCCCGTCACTCGTTCTACACGGCTCTGAGCAAGGACCCCGCCACGTTCCTCCGTCGCTGGGTCAACTCGCAGCGCCGCGATCTCGAGACTATTCTGGGTGACGCTAGCCAGGCGCGCGGCGATGCTGGTGGGCCCGAGTTCCGCCGCGGTGGTGCGGGCAGCGCATGGGATACCCCCGTGGCCCAAGAGGCGGTCCGGTACATGCTCGCCAAGCCTGAAGCTTCCGGGGCTCGGTAAATAGATGCTCTGTCGGCTTTCCGAAGGGAGGCATGACGATGTAATTTTGGTTTCTTGGATCTGGGCGCACATGCGGTGTTTGGGTTGGTGCAGCCGGGGTATGCCAGGCAAGGCTAGTTTCGTTTAAAATATGGTAGTTTATGATTCATCCACTCGTCTTCCATCTCGTACAGCTCCTAGAAATGAAGAGAAGAATAATAAGGTCAAAGTGATCGACAAAAACATGGAAGAATTGGAGTCGCAATGGCCTCTATTATTCTCCTCGGATGCGCTGGCGCTCATCGGGGAGCGGGCCGGTATTCCAAGGGGCGTGTTCAATGTTGTAACTGCCCTGGAAAACACGCCCAAGCTCGGCCTCGCCTTGTGCGAGTCCGATATCGTTAAGAAGATCTCGTTTACCGGCTCGACTCGAGTGGGTAAGCTATTGATGCAGCAATCCAGCAGCACCCTGAAGAAAACTCAGTCTGGAACTGGGCGGGAATGCGCCTTTCATCGTCTTCGACGATGCGGACGTTGAAGTCGCCGTCGCAAGTGCTTTGATCAGCAAGTTCAAGGTAACAGGACAGACGTGTGTATGTGCCAACCGAATATTCGTTCAAGAGGGTATGGTATCTATGACCATTTTACCCAGCGATTGGTCGAGGAAGTCAAGAAGTTCCAGGTGGGAGACTGCGATGACTCGGTCACCCATGGGCCCTTGACCAACGGCCTTGCCAAGGTGGAAGAGCATATCAAGGATGCCGTGGATAAAGGCGCACAAGTGCTCCTTGGTAGAGAGGCACTCCCGTCTATGGGCAAGAACTTTCACGAACTTCACCATCCTGGGGGACGTGGGTGATTCGATGTTGGTGACTAGCGAGGAGACTTTTGGCCCAGTCGCGGCGTTGTCCAGGTTCTCGAGCTAGGATGAGGTGATCTCCAGAGCCAACGCTTGCGAGGTTGGACTTGCCTCGTATCTCATGACGACCAAATCTGGCTCGATCACACCGGGCTCGGAGAGGTTGGAGGCGGGGATGGTTGCGATCAACACTGGGGTGATCTCAGACGCGCCTGCACCGTAAGTGAGCCCGAATGCCATAAGATAATTGTGACTTACCTCGTCTAGCTTCGGAGGGGTAAAACATCCTGGTATGGGCCGTGAAGGAAGCAAGTATGGAGTGAACGAGTATATGACTATCAAGATGATTGTCACCGGCGGGATCAACACGGTTCGGACGCACCTGTAGATGGAGGGCAAGATGGGATTCTCAAGATATAAGAATGCAGTATGTTACCTTTGTTGAAGTTCGATTTCAAAGAGAAAACAAAGAGCCCACGGGACGGGAGAGGAGCAGAAGATCACTGCGTCGGAAGTTGAAGAGCGATGGCGCGTGGCCCAACGTCCATTCGACACGGCCGTCATTAAGGCATCCGTGGAGCAGATGACGTTCCGAAACTCGATGATTACGCAGTTGGTCGAGTGGATTAGAAGCATCATGTTTTCGTGGCTGGGTAGAGAGCTGTTGCATAATCCGTATATTGTTGCTCTTCTAATCTGAATTCTACCAAGTGCCAACTCCAATGGCCCTTAAAGAATGCACGAACTGAAACTTCAAGGGGAAAGTCGATTAGTTTCCGCAACAGCAAGCAACCAAAACGAGTTGAATCTTCATGATGAGGTTCGTATAGACTTGCCATATCAAGTCAGTCAAGGCACTCAGTGCTGCCCAGACGAATGCTACCGCCCGAGAAACTGGCAGTCTTATCCAGAAGGACCTGAATCCAAGTTTGCCAAGACATAATGCCCTGACCCCTTTAAGAGCCAGGCAAAGGCACCTCCGCGGTCAGTTCCGCTCGTCGTTTCCGCAATTCCTCGACCTGGGACAGATCAGTGCCAGTGGAGATCTGCTCTCGCAACGGCTCGCCTTGCAAGAGCGCGCTCTCCTCTTGCTCCAGCTGGGCGGCCGCCTCAAGAATAATCTCATGCGCAAGGTCTTCCGGTCGTTGCCCGGCGGCCTGTTTCTCGCTGGGTTTTTCGGCCCCAGCAGCGGGGTTCGGAGTGCGGAAGCGCTTGAGGACTGTCTCGACCATCTTGCCAAACCAGAAATAGTTCAAGAAATTCAGGATCAAGTTCGACACAACATAGGTGCCGACCAACCAAGTTGGCACACCGTTCGCCGTGTAGTCCTTGAAGCGGGAGATCTCCGCGTTGGCCCGCGCACAGGCCTCATCAATACACATGCTGCCGCCGCGGGCAGTCTGGAAGACCTGCGCATTGATGCTGACCGGGTCCTGAAGGGGTGACGAGGACGCCGACCAGGTCTGCTTCAAGGCAAACCACATATCTTTGTACACGATGGCCGATTGCCAGGTTCCCCACAGGAGACGGCAGCAAAAGAAAACTGCCAACAGAGCCATGCCGTTGTACCATTGGGCCCGACTGCCGGTCATGTTGACCTTGTCGAGGAACCAGTGGATATTGAGGAAGGGGCTCGAGAGCTCGTACAGAATGAAGACCGGCGCATAGTAGTTGAGGAACGGCCTCTGGATAATGAGAATGCATGAGTAAACGATCTTATCAGACAGGCTTCTCCGAGGGCAAACTTACAAAACCAAGACTAAAGACCCACAGGGCACTGATGGCGTGGAAAAGCATGCCCACGCCGAACATCTGCAGATGCACCGCGCTGACGATCAAGTCATACACAAAGTAGCCAACGGCCAGGGCCTGAATCAAACCGCAAGCACCGGTATATCCAAAGACCCGCTCGCCGGACGACATGGAGTTGCGCTCCGTGTCGACATACATCACCCATAGAGCGGCCGCGTTGATCAGCACGCTCTGGACCAAAGAAACCACATGAATGTCCCAGTTCAGCTTGGTGCGGGCATTCAACTTGGGGTAGGACTGCGGGAAGAGGATCGGAGAGAGCCATGGCGAGAGGAACGAGTGAATGAACTGGTAGAAGACAAAGGCGAGAATAACTTCATGGATATGCTCCGAAAGAGTCGGGCTGTTCACCCAGAGGGCATACGGCTCGGTGGCACTTCGCAGCCATGCTGGAGGAGGACCGAGGGGGTCTAGCATTGTCGGGGGGACCTCGAGGAGCTTATCACCGAGGTGGGGGAAGCTCGGGAATGCAGGGGAAATGTAGTGGTGGGATTCAGGGGGAAGGGTGCCCTCGGGGCGACCATCAAGTAGAGTGAAACTGTATCGACCACTTCATGGACGGACTGCAGCCGTCGAAGAGTAGAAATGGTCAAGAGCGAAGTCGCAGCTCCGGAGCACGCGGCCTCGGCGATGCCTGAGGCTGGAAGATCCGTTGGGACGGTCACCTGATCGCCTGCCTATCCGGGCAGCTGACACTATTCGGTCAGTCGTATAGATACCCTACATTATTGGAAATATATTTTCTAATCCTTTTTCCAACCATTTTCGAACCCATATTCCTGTTAGTAATAAGTCTTTGTATGAGACTGGTAGTATTGATCTGACAGTTAATAAAAAAAAATATACCGAGTGGTAACGCAATATGTCACTTGACTCTATAGCAACTCCTAGGCACGCGCGAGATGATCAAATCCTGACTAGTATGGTATGCTGGAGTGATTTGATACCTGCTTTCTATTCCGGCATCGGATGAACGCCAAGTGGTGGAGAACCTAGGAGCAGGTGATCTACATGACTTCGGGCTGATCTACGCAGAAGCTCAGGTGAAGACAGTCATTCATAACATGTACACAAGGAATTCATACAGGCCCATCAGAACAGAAACGACAACAAGAGTGGTATATGAAAAGCGACAAAGGAAACCCAACTCCCGAAAACAATAACATCAAATCAAGACACAATCTCCGTACCCAAGCCGCTGTCACTGGGAGGTGGTCCCAGCAGCTTCATGACTTCGGCTTCCACCGTTTCAGCCGTCTCTGCAATTCGTTTTTCCACATCACCGTGCGCTTCGTCCGCATTCTTCTCTTCTTTCTCTTCCTCCTCTTCATCGCCACTTTCGCGGGCGGGTTGAGCATCATCATCAGAGTCAGATGCCTGCTCAGATCCATCATGCTGCTCTGTCGCGTGATCATCGTCGACGATGGAGCTCTCAGCGGCGTCAGCATGACCATCTCTGGTGCTCACGCCACTGGTGCGACGGTCATTTGAGACCACACTTTCGCTGCCACCCGTGAACATGCTATCCGTGCAGGTCTCAGCGTAGCTCAGCTTGCGTTCAGTTCCTGCATAGCTGGTTCTTCGGTCGGTTCCGGCATAGCTTGTTTTCCGCTCTGTGCCGGCATCGGTCTCGCCCTCGCTTTCAGGCTCTTCCTCTTCAGGGAATGCTTCATTCTCCTTGTTGGCGACGGAGAGTCGACCACCCCAGGAGCTCTTGCGGAGGGAGAAGTTGGACTTGACAGAGTGACTGCGTTTCAGGTTTGTAATGCCACTGTTGGTACTGGTCTGCCGATCGGCACCCCGATTGCCGGTCACATGGCTCAAGCTGAGAATGCGGCGCTCTTTACCAATGTTCGGCTGGACAGAGGCGGGACCCGCGGGAAGGGCATTTGTTCCTCGCCGCTTGAGAGCCATGCCAACCCCGTTGCCAAGCAGACTCCGGGAGTCTTTATTGTCCCGAGGGACGCTGGCCGCACTTGTCGCGCTAGGACTGCGGGCACCGGTTCGGGAAGTGCGAGCGCTGCGGTTCCGCTTGAGATTCATGGACTGCAAGCTGTTGTTCCGGCTGAGGAGGACAGTTCGGGCGTGGTCAAGAACGCCCTCCAGGATTCGCTTCTCCAATCCATCGGCACGGTCTTCCATCTGCTGCATCTCTTCGTGACGGATCTCGAGGGCCATCTCGAGCCCGGACACCTCCTTGCTCAGCTTCGTGTTCTGCTTCGCAAGGTCTTCCTTCTCCGTCTTCAAAGTGTGGATCATTTTCAGCAACGAGTCCTTCTCCTCGTGCAAGCCAACGATCTCCGCCTCCACTTGCTCGCGCTGGGCAATCCTGCGCTCCAAAGCGATGCCGGCTTCTTCAGCCTCACGCCTCTTCCGCTCGGTCTCCTGAGCCACGACGACAGACTGGGCGGCAAACATCTCATTCATTTTCCGAGAGTTTTCCATAATGTCCTTGTGCATCTCGTCAAGCTTCATCATTTGGGTGACCGACTGCTCAGGATCAACGGCATTGGCCGGTCGATTGAGCAACGCATCCAACTTCTCGTGGATAGGCCCTTTGCCATTGGTAGCATGGTCCAAGAGCTGGTTTAGCTTGTCATAGACCTGATCATCCGGGCGAGTGCCTTCATCCAAGGCCCGGTCAAGCTTCTCGTGGAGCTGGTCGTTCTTGGAGTGATCCAGAAGTGTGCTGAGGACGTCCTGGAACTGGTTGTTCTTGGCATGGTCGAGAATGTCATTCAGCTTAGTGTGGACCGTGTCCGTGTCAGCGAGGTCGCGTGTTGATTCTGGTGGAGGCAATGCAGGCAACATAGTCGGGATGGCCGATGGCAAAGAGGATAGCTCATTTCGGACCTCCTCTGTAGACTTTTGAGAGTGCTCGTAGTGTTGGCTGACAACGGACAAAATCTCCTGGACGGTCTCCAGGATTTGAGGGTGAAATTCGAGCAGCTTGCTCTCAACCCGCTCGGTGGCCGCAGTAGCTCGCTCGTTGTCACCTCGGGTTTGTTCCTGGTGAGACTTGACTTCGTTGTGCATCTCCTCCATCCGATTGTAGGACTCGTCCACCTTTCCGAAGAAGGTCTTGGTCTCCTCACTCAAACGCTCGCAAGTCTCGTTGACGTTGTTGCCCATGGCCCCGATCACCAACTTGATGTCTTCAGCCAGGGACTTGGTGCTAGTGACTGCCTCGGTATGTGCCATGTCGCGCTCTTCAGTCTCAGAGAATTTCGAATGAAGAGAGGCATTGGCGTCTTCATACTTCCCAAGCACTTCACCAATCTTTTCATCGATCTTAGCGCCGAGTTCCACGATGATGGCGGCCCGAGTCTCATCGTGCTTGACCATGGCGGCAGCATCACGCTCTTCTTTGTCAATTTTGCCTGCATCAACCTCACCACGGGCACGTTCAAACTCCCGGTTGATGAGGTCGGTAAGCTCCTTGACACTTTCGACCGTGGAGAAATTCTCTGCAGTGATAGCCAGGCCTTCGAGGAGCTGTTTAAGCTCAGTGAGACCCTCGTTGCTGCCGTCAAGTTTGCTTTTGAGCTCTTCGCCTAACTCGCCGAAGACAAGCTTGGCCTCGTCGATCTTCTCGGCCAAGCCGCCGTGCTCAACCTTGCGAGCTTCAAACCCTTGGGCGGTCAGCTCGTTGTTTGACTCCATCTTGTCGCGGAAGTCGGTCACAAGTAAAGACAGTTCCTTGATCTCGTCCTTGGTAGGCAGCGTCTCCACGTCTGGCAGTTTAAGCTCATCAATTTGAGATTTGACTTCAAACACCATGGCCTCGACGGTTTGGAGATCGGACTTGCGTAATTTGTCGCTGTTCTCGTCCGTTTCGGCGTTCTCCTCGCCTTCCGTCGCCTTGCCCTTCATCTCATCCAAAGCCACCCAAATATCCTTGATGAGGCCCTCCAGAGTACCGATATCAGACTTGGTGGGTGCTTCGGCTTCCAAGCGAGAGGATAGGCCGGCGAGGGTGTCCTTGGCCTCCCGAATCATGCTTTCAAGAGCCCCAATCTGCTCTGAAGTCGCAATTTCGTCGGGAGCGGGGAAGACCAGGTCGTCGATCTGAGCCTTGGTGCTCATCAGGAGGTTCTCGATAGCATCGGTGTGCTCCTTGCGAGCGACATCCTCGGGTGGCTCCCGGCTGGCTCCCATTTCGCCAACTGCAACTTGAACGTCTTGAAGAGCAAGAAGAACTTCGTCGAGATGCTCTCGTTTCAGTGAATCTTCACTGGGCTCGGCCGCACGAGGAGTTGTCTCAATTGACTCGACCTTATCCTGAAGCTGGGTGATGAGTGCTTTCAAGCTTTCGATGCCGCCGCTGGGGGAGAATCTTCGGCGAGCATCAGCTCACCACCACGAGCAGTGCCAACATCTTCGGCAGTCTCGTCTTTCTGCGACTGTCGGATGGATTCAATGTCGACTTTGAGTTCAGCGAGACCGCCCTTGATGGTGTCCATGATTTCCGACCCATCAAACTCAGCTGGCTTTTCCAAGGCCTTCTTGAGGTCGTTCCGAATCGAGTCAATGCCCTCATTGAACGCATCGAGCAACTCACTGGTGGCGGACAACATACTCTCATTACCGTCCTTGTACTGGAGGGTTTCTTCGCGGAGGTTGTCGAAATGTTCACGGAGGGCAAAAATAATCTCATCTTTCTCGGCACCTGGCTCTGCTCGGGCAACTGTCATGTCCATACGCTCGCGTAGCTTCTCAAACTCGGCCTGGATGGTCTTGACGACTTGTTCGTCGCCTGCGGCGGTCTTTTGTTGTTCGGAAACCTCACGAACAGCATCAAGGATTTCATCCTTGTCGCCGGTGGTGTTATGTTGGAGGAGAAGGGTGCTAATTGTTCCTCGCAGATGTTCAAACTCTTTCTCCATCGCATCGAGGAGCTCCGGGGTATCGGGATTCCCGCGAGATGGGTTGGACAATGAGGTATCGGTGATTGTCTTCTCCATATCTGCCTGGAGGAGCCGGAACCCTTCCTTGACAGTGTCGATGATTTCGTGTTTGCCAGAGACATCTTGGGCTGTGATAACATAGGACTCAATCTCCTTCCGCACAACGTCGAGACCATCTTTAACGGCATCGAGAACTTGCTCGGTGTCCTTGCCATTAGCAGCTGAGTATTGCTTGAACTCCTCTTTCATGCCATCTACCACATCCTGAAGTCGCTCCAGCACTTGGTCACCAACATTCAGGTTTGCAGAGTTTGTGGCATCATGTAGGCCGGCGGTAATGGCCTCCAAAAGGTCATCTTTGTTCAATTCGATCTCACGAGTCATGGTGTTCGCACTCTCGAGGCCATCGACAATGGCACTGAACACTTCATCGCGGGTGATGGCTGGAGGAATATTGGCAGCCAAGGCTGATTTGTCGGATTCCTGGGATTTCTCCAGGCCTTCGGCGATGGTAGCTAGGATCTCCTCCCGAGAGATTGAGGGCTCATCTTTGACGGTCACAGCGGACTCTCGAGATTGATTTGCAGCCTCGATGCCATCCACGATTGCGTTCATAATTTCCTCGCGAGAAACACTCGTTTCGGTGCTCGTGCTAAGTGCAGACTGCTGGGAGTTGAATGCATCATTAATTGCAGTGACGACATCCGCTTTCGAGATGCGAGGCTCTTCCATCTCCTTTGCGGTGGTGAAGTGTGCTTCAAGGCCATCAGAGATCGCGCTGACAATGTCATCGCGACCTAGACCAGAATCAAACGATTCCTTGCTGACCATGCTTTGCGTAGCAACAGATCTTGTCACGGCATCAAGAATCTCGTCGCGGATAGCGGTCAGGTGGTGGGCCTGGCCTTCGTCCATGGAACGGGAGGCATCCGCCTGTTTTTCTGCAGTGACTGCATCGAGGATTTCATCACGGATGGAGTGAAGGAGATTGGAATGCCTCTCATCGAAAGATCCATGAGCATGTTCATTTCTCTCGCTGAGGGCGTGGAGAATCTCATCGCGTACAGAATACAATAGATTCGAATGCTCTTCATCGATACCTCTGGATGAAGAATCGGATTTCACAGTAGAGACCGCACCAAGGATGTCGTCACGGATGGAGTTAAAGTGGCTGACCTGGTCATCTTCCAAGGCCCTTGAAGCCGATTCCGGCTTCTCGAGACACTCGCGGATTGTCAGGATGATCTCATCCCTGGTGATGCTTGGTGGTTGCTCGCTTGGTGGAGGTGCAAAGTTTTTCATGCCGGTTTCCACGGCACTCAGAACTTGATCGTAGGTCAAAGCTTGCTCATGTTGCGGCTGGTATGACTTGAGGCCTTCGGACAGACAGTCGAGAATTTCGTCTCGCTCCAGACCAAAGTTCTGCAATTCAATCTCGGGCTTGTAGGTTTCCCATGCCTCGCGAACGGTCTCAAGGATATCTTCCTTCTCCATTCCCGCGCCACGAGAGTCTTCTTGGGGCTGAGGAAGTTCGAATTCGTCCAAAGCACGCTTCACTACTGAGTAAATAGCAGCGCTGTTCATAGTCGACTGGTACTGGGCGAAGGCGGAAGAATGCTCGCGGCTCTCGGTGACGGTAGCAGCCAGCTGCTCCCGGAGATCATGAAGACTGTTGTTCACAATACTTGAGATCTCGTCCAAGCCTGGTGCTTGTTGCTGTTGATCGATTCCACGGGTGGATTCGACCTCTTCGAGCTTCCGTGCCAGATCACGGCCCATACCGAGCACCTCACCACGCAACTCACGCACAAGGGCTTTCACCCCGTTCGTCATTCCACCACTTTCGACAACACTGTTCTTGACGCTTCGAAGAATGGACAGAACTTCATCGCTAGTAGGAATGGGCTGCCCTGCCTTGTCGGCTTTGGAAACATCCAGGGCGCGCACGGCAGCCGTTGGGTCAAAGGATCCTGTCGAGGTAGACCGCATCCCTTCAAGATTACCGTCTTTTGCACCGTCTTTCGTGACGCTGTTGAGGGAGCGGACGAGGGCTCGGCTGGATGGGTCTTCCTTGACGAGATTGAGAATCTCTTCGAGCATATTGGTGATCTTATTGTCGGCATCCTTGGCTGACGGGTTCGCCGCGGGGCGTGATTTGATTTCGTCGACCAGTTCCAACAGCCTCTCCTCACCTTCTTTGGTGGCCATTTCACGCAGGACTTTTTCGAGTAGAGCGATACTGGCAGAACCGTCGGAGATCGGCGCTGGGGAACCACATAGATCACGGTCGAGGGAGCCGAAGGGATTCGGGCTGGGCATCCGGGGTACAGAGTAGCTTCTCTTCGAGTTGGGAGAACTATCCGGATCATCGGGGTTAGGGCCATCCCTAGGCTTCAGGAAAGCACTGAGATCAAACCTTGTAGCTTCACCATCCAACAACTTTGTTGCCAGGTTGGAAGAAAGGTCTTTCAGACTCTTTCGGATGTCCTCATCTCGGGCATTTGTCGCAGCTTTCAAGCTGACGAGATCTGTCGCATTGTCTTTACTGCGTCGGCTGAGATTGGACATTTCGCGCTGCAGATTACTAGCAATATCGGTAAGACTATGAATTTGCGATGCAAGTGTATCCATAGTATGTGTTGGTTGGTGCTGTTCCCTCGGAGCCTCGATCATCTTGGGAGGTTTCGAGGGGGAGGGCGGGTCATTGTCGGACGGAAGTTGCATGTTCTGCAGAGCCAACATGGTGGCAGAAGGTGGAGTGCTTTCTCCCAAGATTGGTTTTGAAAGATGGCGACTGGAGATGTAACTTGGGATCTCGCGCTCAGTCTGAGGGCGGTTCAATGGGGAGGTGGGAGGTTTAATCGGATCAAGAGGTTTAGAAGTTGGATCAAGGATAGTAGCACGGAGCGGACGCTCCGGTGACCGATTCTCCAGGTAGTTCAAGAACTCCGAACGAGCGTCGCCCTTGGTTTCTCCCGAAGGCATGGACTGCATTCGCTTATGATAATGGCCCTTCACCAACGACCGCTCGGGTGAGGAGGACTTGTTGGGCATTGCGTTTGTTGTGTATGAGCTAGGAGCATTCTCGCTCGGCTTATCAGCGAACTTGGCCGCCACGGCCTGGATGTTGGGCGACACGTTGGACTTTGTGGCAGGGCTCATGGAGCGCGGGTTCAAAGGCAATGGCGGAGGCGCGCGCTCGGGATCCGAGCTGTCCCACCTGCGTTTGCGACGCTTTAGCATTTGTTTCCAGTCATGCATGGCCGGCAATCTGGTGCGACGTCAAGATATCAACATACATTGGAACTGAAAGCCGATGAGACTCGCTCTGAGCCGGTTGATGCCGAACCAGTTCCCGATCGCGGGAAGAAGCGTCCCGATCTGGGGACGGCATTGTTGTTGGCAGTGGGTGGGGAGGGAGGATAATGTCTCAGGAAGGTATTGACAAGAGCAGGGTATTGGAATGTAGAATGTGCAAGGCAAAACAAGGTCGTCAATGCATAACAACGCCGCGAATCGCTAGAAAACACAGTTGGGATGAAGATGGAGCCGAACGATCCGCGGGAGATCAGCTTTGATAAGAGAAACCAGTGGAGGGAAGGAAGCACTACACATCATCCCGCTTCCCTAGCAACGCAACCACAACCGTCGTCATGTAAACAACCCACGTAGGCGGTGAGCGCGGAGACGGGTGGGCTTTATTCCGGGGATAGACCGGGGCTAGTCCCAATGGGGAAACCATCCTGAAAAGGGCTAGTGGCGGGCCGTCGGTAAGACGGCCAATCACGGGATCGCACACAAATCGGCTTTGCCCTGAACCCTCTTGCCCAAGCGAAAAAACGAACTCTTCGTACTTGACAGTTCCGTACTTCGACAAACCACCCGCCAACCTCCGCCGCTCACCGGGACCTTCACGATGAAGTGTGCGTATTCGATCCCTGACGGGTGCTCCGTTTTGCCTTTCTCGATTCCATACTGACGAGAATGTCGCGACAGTCATGAAAGTGGGCCGTGTGGCCATCATCACCCGTGGCCGTTACGCCGGCAAGAAGGTACGATCGAACGCCCATTGCCCCGAAAGAAGAGCAGGTCATGAAAGACGGCGGGGGAGAGAGCTGGACGCAAGAGATGGATATCGATTGGATCAAAGCAGGTCCAGTGTGGAGGATTTGAAGATCGCGAAATTCGGTGGCCACAAAAGGCATTTGAACTCGGGCTGACCAGCACTCTCGCTCCAGGTCGTTATTGTTCAGCCCTCCGACACTGGCTCCAAGGCCCACCCCTTCCCCTTTGCCATCGTCGCCGGCATTGAGCGCTACCCCCAGAAGGTCACCCGCCGCATGGGTAAGAAGCTGGTCGACCGCCGCAGCCGCGTCAAGCCGTTCATCAAGGTCGTCAACTACAACCACCTGATGCCCACTCGTTACACTCTCGAGCTGGAGGGTCTGAAGGGTGTTGTCTCCGCCGACACTTTCAAGGAGGTCTCCCAGCGCGAGGACGCCAAGAAGACCGTCAAGAAGGCCCTCGAGGACCGTTACACCAGCGGCAAGAACCGTTGGTTCTTCACTCCTCTCCGTACGTTACTGCGACCGTTCGACTGAACATACGATTGATTAGATGCTAACGGTACGATAGGCTTCTAAGCGGATTGTCCGGCGTTTTGTCGTTTTGAGCGCGCAAGGTTCGAGGGGACGGCGAAGGGGAAAAAAGCATCGAGCACCTTCGATCCCTGCGACGGGAAAGGAGACATATACCATAGCTGGAAACAGAATCGGGAATGTATCGATGATCCAGTTTGACCGAGGGATGCCAGAAAGAATGGCGTCCTGAATGAAATGGAAAATATGAACAATACTTTTTTTGCTTTAACGCATTGCTTCGTTTACTTGATCTGTGACATTTTGAGCACCTCCAACCCCGTCTGGCGAGCCATATGGCATATGGCATAAACCCCGGGCCTGACAAGCAACTAGTCGTCGCTCAATTCTTACGCTCGTACCCGTTATGCCAAGGTGGTTCACACTCTGCATGTTGGCGCGAACCTGTAGAAGTCTGTCAAGGTACTATGACTTCGAGTCGAGACACATCAACATCTACAAACCTAAGTACGATTATGTCCCCGTAGGTTTCTACCTAATATGTACGACCTGGTGTTGATTGAATATTTCAGTTAAAATAATATTCTCCAGGCAATGATGTGATAATATATTTTGATGATCTACTAGACTCCCGTCCGGAACTATAAATAACGCAACTGACATTCCGAATCACCCCATACTGTCGATATATATACTACGTAGTTATCCTTCCGATATGACATGTGAAATACCACCTGTTCATCTATCATCCGCACATCCGCGGCCAACAACGCACCACCGTCGACGCCGAGATCGACCATTGCAGGATCCGCCACCGGGCCAGGCCACGCTCCAATAGGGTCATCGGGACCCTTGCCAGCCTAGTGCACTCGGTTGCCATGCTTTTACAAACTCCGTCTCCGTCGCCGCCCGGCGCATCACGCAAACATGACCAAGGGTGTAATTACTGGGCCGGATGGAGAAGTGATGGCCCATACGATGGGATTGCGAAGCGCATAAGCGAAACCCCGCGTACTGATGGGGGCTGGGGGCCAAAGATACCGGGATTCTACATCTCAATCCCCAAACCGCGTGCCCCCCAAGGTATCGCAGAAGGGTGCTTTGACCCAACCGATGTCTTGCCCTGGGATCGACAACGCCTCTGCAGCTTCACGAGTGTCGTCTCGCCACCGGATCGTCTCCCGGAGAAAAAAAAATCTGTTCTGCTAGGCTGAAACTTTCTGTCCGCTGCAAGCTTTGGATGGATGCATATGGAGTCCAACACCGGCGCAGCAGTCCAGGGTAGCAGCCGGTAAACTCCGACTGATGCTGCTCGTAGTCAGAACACTTTCCCCCTTGCAGTATCTTCGAATCGTCCGGTAGCGCCGCGCGTAGAGCAGACGTCCAAGAATGAGCTCAAGTGTCTCATGGGGGGTTAATCGCCGAGAACCGGATGATGTCCCGCAGCGAATCACCCGGCTGGTCAGTCGCACGTACTCCGTACCGGGGGACGCCGATCGCAAACTCGGCCAGAACTTTGTGCAATCGTTGGAACCTGCTCTGCTCCGTATCGTGCTTCGGCCTTGGTCTACGAGGAATGTGGCCAGAAGATCGAACTTCCTGTGCCATTAGGTTTGGACACGGGCAACGCTCAGACCAAGGTGGATCCGATGCCGCGAGCCTGGACTCGGATCGAATGCATGAGCAAGTCGACCCCGGGCTGCAGATGTCACCGTTGGCTGGTCATGACACTAATGCCGACGTGGATGGCGTTGGGGTTTTATCGTGAGACCCGCGGGTCGGCGCGGGGCGCAATTGATGGTTCGGGGAGTCCAGATGGAACTTGTGACATCCATGACTTCAGGGTTGGACCGGAGCTGAAAAATTGAGCAACCATGGTGGAACAAAAGTCGAGAGAGGTGGTGGATCCAGTCGATGCGACGACGTTGGACCCGCTATCACATGTGAAAGCCTTATCAAGGGAAAAATGGAAAGTCAATGGACAAGACACCAATGGCGCCATCGAGGCTGGAGAAGTGCGTTGGCGTCAGGGCCAAACAGCACGAGGACTGAGCTCTCGAGATTGGCCAGTAGGAGAAAACAGTTGAACGATAAGCGCCAGCCAGAAACGATTGCGCTGGGGCCTCAATCACATGTGAAAGTATTTTCTGCGCCTGCCACTTATCTTCTCTCTGTCTTGCTTCTTGCTCTGCGCTGCTCTTGTCTATTCTCCTCTTCCCAAGACAACTCTCAATGCCCCACGCCAACTCCGACATCATGGGCGAGCCCATCGTCAACGGCGAGAAAATCCATTCTCACTTCCTCCACGTCCGTCCTCAACCTCCCCACTTCCATACCGCAACTGACCATGACTCGCTAGCATCTAACCTCTTACCCCGTCGTCTCGGACTCTATCGCTCTCTTCAAGAGCAACCCGTACGGTGCCAAGTCGCTCCAGTACGCCGACCAAGGCTACATCCGGCTAGCCAAGCCCGTGCTGCCCTTCTTCTCGACACCATACAGCTATGTCGCTCCGTATGTCGCACGCATCGACTCGCTCGGCGACCAGGGTCTGACCCAGATCGACTCTCGCTTCCCCATCGTTCGCGAAGATACCCAGAAGATCCGCGGCACCATCTACAACCACGCCTCCTACCCGGCTCGGTTTGCGGGCGATGTCAAGGAGCACCTGTTCGATATCTATGGCTCCGAGTACAAGAAACTGGGTGGCGATGGTTTCGTGACCTCGGGCAAGGCCGTCATCACTACCGGTCTGGTGCTGTCGTCGGAGTCGCTGAACTGGGCCACAACCTGGTTCTACGCGGCTAAGGAGGATGTCAAGGGGGTGGTCAAGGAGAAGACCAACCACTAGTTGCTTTAGAGGTTCTGTGTTTGAGCGTTTGCTTTGGAAAGAAAAAAATAATACCTGGCTCCTACGATGCTACGCATATTGTTATGATATCTTCATGCACCAGAACATTACAACTCGATCTCTGATAATTGAAACGTCGATAGACCTGACTAGAAAAGCAAATTCATCCAGCCAGTGCCAGACCAGCCACCTGGGCAGTCCTGGACCGGAGATCGACAAGTCCATTTATACTCCGTAGATAAGGCCGAGCACAGACCACCCGAAGCGGTAAAATCCGTCGCGTCGCGTCCTCGCTCAACCATCTCTAAAGAACCCAGAATGCCTTTAGCACGCAAACGCCATGCAGTATGTGATCCAGGCACTCACACCATTACATGTACATTAGCTAAACCCTCCCAGGACCACGCAGACACCCAGTCCACCGACACCCCGCGCGCAACCCAGCGCCGCCAACGACCCCGCGAAGACTCCTCCGACGCCGAAATGTCCGATCGGAACGACGAGGTAGACACGCCCTCCGGCGCCGACGCCATGACGAAGAAACTCGTGCGTCTCGCTCTGGCTAGCGAGTACTCGCGTCTCCCCATCCGCCGCACCGATATCCGGGACAAAGTTCTCGGCGAGCACGGATCTCGACAATTCAAGCTCGTGTTCGACACGGCGCAGAGTGAGTTGCGCTCTGTATTCGGTATGGAGATGACTGAGCTACCGGCTCGGGAAAAAGTGACCGTGACACAGCGACGGGGTGAGTCCAGCCCTCTTCCCATTCGATGCAATTGAACGGTTCAGTCATCGCTAATCACATGCCCCCGGTCCATCTGCAGCGGCCCTCAAATCCGAAAAACAAGCATCGACAACGACCAAATCCTGGGTCTTGACGTCGACGCTCCCCGCTAAATTCCGGACCCCGGACATCCTGGTCCCGACACGTGCGCCCTCGTCCGCTCTCGAGAGTACGTACACGGCGCTGTACAGCTTCGTGATAGCCGTGATCACGCTGAACAAGGGCGTGCTGGCCGAGCCGAAACTATTCCGGTACCTGGCGCGCATGAACGCGGACATGGAGACGCCGGTGGACAGCACGGAGAAGCTGCTGCAACGATTGTGCAAGGAAGGGTATCTGGTGAAGACGCGCGAGATGGACGGCGGCGACGAGGTGATTGAGTACCACGTTGGACCCCGCGGGAAGATCGAGGTCGGTACGACGGGCGTGGCGGGCCTCGTGCGTGAAGTATACGGATTTGGACGTGTGAACGCCGACGAGGACACCCAGGTTGACCCGGAGGAGCGAGAACTCTTTGAGCAGCGCTTGAACCGGAGCTTGGGACTTCCGGCTGGTGCACGAAGTAATGGATCCCCGGATGCTCAGCAGCCTCAGCAGGGCAGCGCTGAACGGGCACGTCCGGCCGAGCCTCGACGATCGTCACGACGGGGTCGCCAGGAGTCCGAGTCGGAGGATGAGTCGGAGAGTGATTGAGTAGAAGGTTATTTGGAGATTAGTTCGATTGATACCCGGAAGACATTGACAAATTCATTCTTGTGATTTGATTTAATTTGATTCGACCATATATAGAGTGTTGCTTTAAAGCGTGAATGCTTTTCTGCGCACTCCGTATAGTTATACCCATGTGGGCATATCCCGCTCGATGTCCCGGATATTGGGATACAGAAACGCACTCCATATCCAGAGGTCATTCAATCTCCTCCCAGAGACTCCATTTCCAGTCCCAATGCACCCGGCACAACGGTCAAGGTACAGAAAACAGGGGTTTCAATCCCGGCGGACGCCATATAGACCGATTTTCAAGGAATGCGAGGGGGTGTGCTTGTGTCCAATCAGGGATAGGTTTGTTATCACTGTTGCAGATAGGCTGTTGGGCTTGGTTCGGAGGTCAATGGGAAGAGGAATAGAATTTTACAAGGTCTAATTGAATCCCGGATGGATTCAAGTAGAAACACGGATGAGTACATGGGCATAGTTCTACTGCACCGATGGAATGGACCCACCACACAATCGATGGAGATTCGTCTTGAGGAAATTCTCTAACACCATCACTACGAGTTACCGACTACGATTACATGCTACAAGGAAGAAAAAAGAATTGACTTGAGTCACGAATCTGTATGTAGTTTTTTTGGGACTACACAGCAAATGTCTAGCTCCATCCATAAAAGCGATTTTAAGAAAAAGAAATCATCACGGCGTTGCTGTCATCCGTAAAGCACTTATTTCTTGCCAGCCTTCTGGGCAGCCTTGGTGACCTTGGCGGCACCGGCGGCGGCCTTCTCGACGGACTTGATGACACCGACGGCGACGGTCTGGCGCATGTCACGGACGGCGAAACGGCCCAGAGGGGGGTACTCGGTGAAAGCCTCAACGCACATGGGCTTGGAGGGAATCATCTTGACGATGGCGGCATCACCGGACTTGATGAACTTGGGCGAAGCCTCAACCGACTTACCGGTACGGCGGTCGATCTTCTCAAGCAGCTCGGAGAACTTGCAGGCAATGTGGGCAGTGTGGCAGTCCAGAACGGGAGCGTAACCAGCGCCGACCTGACCGGGGTGGTTCAGGACGATGACCTGGGCGTTGAAGGAAGCGCAGCCGGCGGGGGGTCGTTCTTGGAGTCACCGGCAACGTTACCACGGCGAACCTCCTTGACGGAGACGTTCTTCACGTTGAAGCCGACGTTGTCACCGGGGAGACCCTCCTTGAGCTGCTGGTGGTGCATCTCAACGGACTTGACTTCAGTGGTGACGTTGGCGGGGGCGAAAGTGACGACCATGCCGGGGCTGATGACACCAGTCTCGACACGACCGACGGGAACCGTGCCAATACCGGAGATCTTGTAGACATCCTGGAGGGGCAGACGGAGGGGCTTGTTGGCGGGACGGACCGGGGGCTCGATGGCGTCGATGGCCTCGAGCAGGGTCTTACCGGTGGCCTTGCCGGACTTGGTCTCCTTCTCCCAACCCTTGTACCAGGGGCAGTTGGAGGAGGGCTCCAGCATGTTGTCACCGTTGAAGCCGGAGATGGGGACGAAGGGAACGTTCTTGGGGTTGTAGCCGACCTTCTTGATGAAGTTGGAGGTCTCCTTGACAATCTCGTTGTAACGCTCCTCAGCCCACTTGGCAGTGTCCATCTTGTTCAGAGCGACGATGAGCTGGCGGACACCGAGGGTGAAGGCAAGCAGAGCGTGCTCACGGGTCTGGCCATCCTTGGAGATACCAGCCTCGAACTCACCAGTGCCGGAGGCGATGATGAGGATAGCGCAGTCGGCCTGGGAGGTACCAGTGATCATGTTCTTGATGAAGTCACGGTGACCGGGGGCGTCAATGACGGTGACCTCATACTTGGAGGTCTGGAACTTCCAGAGAGCAATGTCGATGGTGATACCACGCTCACGCTCAGCCTTCAGCTTGTCAAGAACCCAGGCGTACTTGAAGGAACCCTTGCCGAGTTCAGCGGCTTCCTAAAGTGGGGCATCAGCATGAGTTGTAATCGACCCCACCCGAGGAGGTGGGGGGGGGGGGGGGGAGGAGGAGAGAAAAATTTTCTCCATGAGAATTGTGTCCATACCTTCTCGAACTTCTCGATGGTACGAGAGTCGATACCACCGCATTTGTAGATCAGGTGACCTATTGAGAGAATGAGTACGAGAAAAAAAGATTTTTTTTCTTCGAGGGGTCGAAGGCGGGGGAGGGGCACGGCTTACCGGTGGTGGTCGACTTGCCGGAATCGACGTGGCCGATAACGACGATGTTGATGTGAGTCTTGTCTTCCTTACTGTGGATCAAGTCAGTGGGAGATCTCGATGAAGGCCAGGACGATGAACATACCCCATGGTGACGGTGAGGTAGAATTGATTCTTGTAGTTCTTTGGAAGATACTAGAAGGATCCCGTTGCACAGATACTACGGCGCGCGTAGAGGTACTGTCCAAGAAGGTTAGAGGATGGAAGAAGGAAAGAGAGGAAGGAGAAGGGGGGAGGGAAGATATACGTACTGATGCGGACGGGGGGGAAGAAAGAAAAGATGTGTGGGAGGGGAAGAGGGGAAATCCTTATATGGAGGGGCAAGCGAGGGAAGGCGAGAGCGCGGGTTCAAGCCCTGTGACCAACGCACGCTCATTGGCTGGTGGGGGTGGCTTGGCGGGGACGACGCAGATTCTGCACAGTACTGATACTTCTGGTTTCATACTGTTTATTATGGTCTATCACGTACCGCTACTTTGCCTCCATTTCCCTGGTTCCCTCGACCTCAGGTCTCCACTCCGTGCGAATTTTTCTTCGGACTCCTACACCCACTTGGACTGGGCAGCAACGCGTCGGGCCATCGACCACAATTTGCAATGTTTATCCTTTTCAGTGGGCCTGGTACTGCCCGTGTAATTGAGAGAAAATAAGTGGTGGTGTTTGGTATATTTCTCGAGCTCAAAGTAGCTGTACTGCCCCTCGTTTTTTTTTTTTTTGCATGACCCCGCGAGGGGCACGGCGTCACCGCCAAATCCAGACCCACCGCCCAAATGTCATGCAGTGCGATATTTTTTGATTTTGCCAGTCTTTCGGGGTCTGTTTGAGGTTTAGTAGCAGTTGACTCAATCCCAAAAATAAATTCCATATCTCAACGGAGAAGGGAATGGACAACTACAGGCAAGTCTTTGTTCGGGTGGGGACCGTGGTTGCACCCAACCCAAAATTTTTTTTCTGGGCTCGCTGATCGCCGAAATCTGCGCACGGGATCGCTGTGACGTCGATCCATTTTTTTTCTCGGGCGTTATCATCGTAATCATATTTATCGTCGCTACCCAAACGCCATAATACATGCGCCGGTGGAGCCAGAAGACTCCAGATCTCCGTATCAAAAGCACAACACCGAGCTGTGGACACAGTATGAAAAGTAGAAATAACACGGAAAAGAAGCGCAAGGAATGGAGGCCTCGCGGATTAGTTTTCTCTCCACTGCACTGCACATGTACAACACTGTCCAGCTGTCAGATATGCGGGTTCGATGGGCATGCAAGGAGGTCGGGTCACCTACCCTCAAGAACGTAGTCATCGGCTCGTCAGCACTGCGGATCTGGAGCTGGTAGAAATACGCGCGATCACCGTCGCAGCCCTCGCCGGGGCATTGTGCTGCCGGGATAGTTAGCGGGGAAACAGAGACAGTCCCATCATGGTGCAAAGCTCACTCTCGACGCTGTCGGCGTTGGCCCACTCGTCCTTGCCGCCAAACACTTGTTCGACCTCCTTCTCCTTCATCACGGTCCGATCGTACCACTTGCGCTCCACCGTCCATTCGTAGGGACAGGCGCGACACTCGAACCGGTTGACTCCCATCGGGTACTGCGTGGTGGAATCCGCGTGGGCAATGGTCAGCGCATTGCTGCAGTTGGGACAGACTGGAGCGAGAGTCGTGGTTAGTGCATTGCGCGCATCAGCGAGGACCGGAAACGGCGACGGACAAACCAACGGCATCGCGAGAGTCGCGGTATCTCGGTCGCGAGAGCAGAGTGGTCTCGAACTTGTAGACTGCGCGCAGGTCTCACGATCTCAAAATCCCTAAGACGACAAATGCGCAAATCGTAGGCGCGCGGCTAAGAACGGGGAACTCGGAGAATCCTATAATCCGACATGTGGGATGCCCCCCCGGGAAAGCAACTTGAGGGATCTCGACGCTTCTGGGATTTGGAAATTATTATCGTGACGGCTTTCTGTGTACAGACCTTCACCGGGAGATACGTGGACCACTTGACGTTTCATCTTGCCCATCTCCGGTGCTGCGCCACACTAGCCCGCTGACAGTTCAGATCAGTCCCGCCTCCGCTACAACGCGACAACCACAATTGCAAGGCATTGAGACCATGGCAGAGGACGAGGTAAGTGTGATAGGGTAGAACTGTCGTGGAGCTGGATTGCTAATCCCCATTCTCTAGGGCGCTTCTCCCCGGGAGCTGGTGGTCGAGGCTTGCCGCCGAGACCAGCCACACCTGATCGAGCAAGTCCTGAGTGGTATGCACGAGAAGTCAAATGAGGAGGTGGCACAGTTCTTCAATGAGGTCACAGATGCCTTGGGGAATTACGCCATACACATCTGCGCGCTGTACGGCAGCTGTATGTCCAACGAGCCGATTGGGGTGTCTCGAACTCACTAATCCTGCCTCCGTAGATGACGTGATGGACGCCCTCTTTGACATTCAATACTTTGAATGTGACCCGTTAACCCGCATGGACAAAGATACCCCGTTACATATCGCCGTGCGCTTCGCCAACGACAAGGATGCCGAGTTGGGAACCGAGATGGTCAAGATGATGTGCGAGGCCGGGTGTGACCCGCGCGTGCGGAACAAACATGGCCAAAAGCCCGCCGATCTCGTCTTCAACAACGCCGAACTGAAGACAATCCTCTCGCAGAACGAGTATATTCTGGCCGAGGGGATGCAGAATAACCAGAACGGCGGGGACTCGGACCATGACAGCGCCAGCGATAGCGAGTGAACTCGATCATGTCCTGGTCCGAAATGGTGCCCTTGCTAGATGCCCCGGCGGTTTGTGAGACTTGTGTTTTGAGCGTCGGTCTGTTTCTCCTCGCATTTCTGGCACGCCCTTTAGACTCGGCCGTGTTCTTATGATGATTATGAATCAAGTGCCTTGCATGCAATTGAATTTGTAGCTTTCTGCGTTTCGGAGACAGAAGTATACAATTTGAGTATTTGTACTATGTTTTGATACCCTAGATCTATGCCTCAATCATTTCCATCCGTCGTTGATCCGCTGCCTATACTCCGCAATCATCTCGGCCGTGATATGGCTTCCGCCACAAACAATCACGACCACGCGAGTCTCGGGACCAAAATCAGGAATCACTTCCTTCAGCCGTCCGGCAACGGCAAGCTCTAGACTGATCCCACACGCCAGCTCCACCTGCAGCCGCGTCTCATCCGCAAGCCGTACTATCCCCCGCGCAGCTTCTGCATCGGAGCCGACCATGCTAGACACCCGCACTCCCGCCGGGGGAGACTGGGCATTCAAGAACGTCTTCTCCGCCACACAGAGCGCACCGAGGGAGGTTGCCTGCGACGTGATGGCAGGCAACGAAGACAGCCCACCCATCCGAAGCGCAAGAGCCAGTGAATCCGCGCCCTGAGTCTCGGCCGCCACAACACAAACGTCTTTCCCAGTGGCCGGAGCATGGCTCTGCAAGTACCTCCCCAGTCCAGCCACGATCCCATTCAATAGCCCGCCGCCTCCCACACTGCAAACGATAGCGTCCGCGGGGAATCCATCCCCATCTCGCGGCGGCATCTCCCCGCCAATCTCGTCGACCATCGTCGCCGCCCCATCCCAGATCCGGGCGTCGTCGAATGGCGGCACATAGATATTTACCACGTCCGCTTCGCAGTCGTTCTTCTCAATGAACTCCTTCCGCAGGTACGAGTCTGCTTCGAACCAGCTGGCGCCGTATGGAATGACGGCCGTCGCGCCTGCGTCGCGTAGTTTCGCGATCATGAGCGGCTTCGTGCTGAGCGGGACCACGACGGAACATGCACAGTCGAGATCGCGGGCTGCGTGGACGGCTGCTAGCCCCGCATTGCCGCCGGATGAGCTGTACAGGTGGATTCGTTTGTTCTTGTTGCGTAGGTCGGTGAGAGCGGAGAGGATGAGGTTGCCGATTCCACTGAGTTTTGTTAGGTCGAGGTTGTCATAACGATAGGTTTGTTTCGATGGGTGCTGGATGCAGCTACCGGGATTTGAATGAGCCTGATGGCTGGAGCAGTTCGAGCTTGAGAAAGATTCTACTGTGTTCTGTGTTAAAATCAAGCCGTGGTGGGAGTGCGACTGTCCGTACCATCCTGCTGCCTTGGAGAGAGTCGCGGATTCAATCAACGGTGTCTGAATCCAAGGCTTCTTGACGTTGCCGCTAACTTGTGATGCCATTGCTGCGTGGAAGAAGACAAGTGGTTGAAGGTGGTTGCTTCTCCAAGTTTCTTCCATTCCCCGCACCCAACATCGTGGCCAATATCGGGGCCGCCAAAGATAATTGGATGGATAGAAAACCCGCCACGTAGTATAGAATACAGATGTCATTGGATATCATCTAACCGACAAACAAAACAAACGGAAATCTAGGGCTTCCAAAACAAAAGCGTGCTATGATATAAGATACACTCCCAGCCCGGATCATCAACTCCTGATCGAAACCGATTTTTCGCTATGAGACACGTTTTTAGTTGCCGCTGGCCTTCTTGGCCAGCAGGTTGAGAGCACTACCGGCCAGGATAAAGCCACACTGGTCTTTACTGAGTGTGTGCTGCACGGGGACCAGGAAGGTCTCGCCGGTCTTCTTCGTGACGCGCAGCTGGATCTGACCCTGACCGCTGGCTTGCAGGACATCGTAAAGACCGACGGTATCGACAGTGTCACAAGCATCAATGCGGTCGTAGTCCTCGCGGTTGGCAAACGTGAGGGGAACAACACCTTGCTTCTTCAAATTGGTCTCGTGGATACGGGCGAAGCTCTTGGCAACAATGACCCGACCACCGAGATAACGAGGCTGTAGAGCAGCGTGCTCACGGGCAGAGCCCTCGCCGTAGTTGTCCTCGGCGACGACTAACCACTGGATGCCGCGTTCCTTCCATTGCTCGGCAAGTTCGGGGATGCCGTGCTGCGCACCGTTCTCGTCATAGGCCACGTTGGTCTCGCCGGTGGCAGCATTGACCGCGCCGATGAGGGTGTTGGCCGAAATGTTAGGCAGATGACCCTTGTACTTGAGCCAAGGACCGGCAGCCGAGATGGTGTCGGTGGTGCACTGGCCCTTGACCTTGTACAGCACCTGCAGACCCGACAGATCAGACTGCGGGAAGGGGTCGAATGGCTCTAGCAGAGCCAAGCGGTCCGAGGTTGGTGACACCACCACGTCGCAACTCGGGTCAGGCACCGCAGCGGTTGGCTGGAACTTCGGGTTACCAGCCTCGAAGCCAGCACTTGGGAGACGGGAGCCCTGAGGGGGCTGGAACTTGAAGGCCTCGCCGTTCGGGGTGTCGATGGAATCGGTCATGGGGTTAAAGGTAGTGCTGCCGGAATAGGAGAGCGCGGTGACAAGCTCGGGCGAAGCCAGGAAGTTCATAGTGCGGCGGTTGCCGTCGTTACGACCGGGAAAGTTACGGTTGTAAGAAGTGAAGATAGCATTATCTTCACCCTTGGGCACGCCGTCAGTACGCTTCCACTGACCAATGCAAGGTCCACAAGCATTGGCCAGAACGGTGCCGCCGGCCTCGGAGAAGGTGCTCAAGGTCTGATCGCGGTCGAGCGTAGCGCGAATCTGCTCACTACCAGGAGTAATGAAGAAGTCAGACTTGGGCTTCAGACCGGCTGCCGAGGCTTGCTTGACCAGGTCCTCGGCACGGGTCATATCCTCGTACGAGGAGTTGGTGCAGCTGCCAATTAGACCGGCTCCGAAAGTCTCGGGCCAGTTCTTCTCCCGCACAGTGTCTGCAAACTTGGACAAGGGAACAGAGAGATCCGGAGTGAAGGGTCCGTTGATATGGGGCTCAAGCTCCGACAGGTTGATGGTGATGAGCTGATCATACTCGGCGGTGGTGTCGGCGCGCAGCAGACTCTGAGGGCCAGCAGAAGCGACCTCAGAGGCAGCCTTAGCGACATGAGCCCGATGAGTGGCCTCCAGGTAAGGCACCATGCTGGGCGAGAAGGGGAAGAGCGAAGTAGTGGCGCCCACCTCAGCACCCATGTTGCAGCAAGTTGCCATACCCGTGCAACTGAGAGTCTCCACGCCGGGGCCGTGGTACTCAATCACAAACCCAGTACCACCACGCACGGTAAGCTTGCCTGCCAAATGCATAATGATATCCTTCGGGGAAGCCCAGCCGCTCAGTTGGCCCTCGAGGCGCACACCAAGGACGCGCGGGGCTTTCAGCTCCCACGGGGCGTCAACGAGGGCATCGACAGCATCCGCACCACCAACACCAATAGCGATGGCACCGAGACCACCGCCGTTGGGGGTGTGGCTGTCAGTTCCCAGCATCATCAAACCCGGAGCAGCATAGTTTTCCAGCACACTTTGGTGGATGATACCCGCACCCGGGGGCCAGAACTCGATACCGTAGCGCTTAGCAGCGCTTTCCAAGAAATCAAAGACCTCGCTGTTTCCTTGAATCGACGCCGGCAGGTCAGTGTCGGCACCGCGCTCGCCAACAATCATGTGGTCGCAATGAATGCTGGCGGGAACGGCGGTCGATGGCAGGCCACAGGACATAAATTGAAGGAGAGCCATCTGTGCAGAGGCATCTTGCATCGCCACGCGATCGGGCTTGAGCTTCAGGTTGGCCTGGCCTCGGATGTCTCGACCATTGTTGGTGCCAGAGAGCAGCGACTCTTCCGGGTTGTCCAAGTGAGCGTACAGGATCTTCTCCGCCAGAGTCAGGGCGCGGTCGGACCCCAGCACCTTCCGCACTTGCTCGAGATTGCGGACAATCTTGGGGTACGGCGGCATCCGCGAGGAAGAGGCCTCGGTGGCCAGGCCACGGATGAGTCGTTGTGGGGACAGGCGTGCGGCCAACTGCCGGAGTTAGTCACAATTGATCAATTTGCCCCATTCGGATCCAACACTCACCCTGCGAGAGGCAGCGGCCCGCTGCCAAACTAGCTGGCTCACCATTCTCAAGGGTGGAAGTGGAAGTAGGGGGAAGGAGTTAAGGTGAAAGTTCCGAGGGCCTTTTTTTGCGGTCGGATTCTTCGTTATTTGTCGGGCTCCTGATTGGCCCCTGGTTTCGCCGATACCGGGGTTTGAAGATCGTGGGGAAGTGAGTGACTAAGCCAGAAGTATGGCCATTTTACTTTTCTAGACAAGTGCAAAAACCACTAGGACGAGCTAATCGACCATATTTCTGCGTAAATATTAACAGGGCAGTTTCTCATATCGGCACCCCACTTGATGAGATAGCCAACGGTCAAGCTTGGCCCAGAATTGCACTATATTAACACTTCCCATGTCACCAGCGCTAACTAGGCGATCATTAAATAGAGATCCAATCATAAAATCTCAAAGCAATAAGGAGTTTCGGGGGCTTATTCTTCCCTAAATCAAGTTTGGCAGAAGAATCACATTGCACATGAAAAGAAAAGGCATAAATCAATCGTAGAAGGCGCAATTATGACGGCGTATCTTCATCCATGACAGCGGCACGCAGCTCCCAAACAAGATCATAGCATTCGGCAAGCAATGAGTTCACACTACCTTGGCCCTCAGGGATATCGGGACCAATGTAGAATTTCCCATCAACTCGCATATTATCGATCGAGTTGAGCTGCATTGATGTGTTACTGGTTGCTGCGAGGAACAAATCAGGCATGGCGGACATACCTTCATGCTGTAAGGATACAGCTCACGAGAGTTCGATACTCCACCTGACTCCTTCACTTCGATCAAACACCGACGAAGGGTCTGAAGCTGGTTGTGCACGGGCAATAAAGCCTCAGATACAGGCTCGGAGGAGATTAAAAGCGCGTAGATGTATGCATAGCTGCGTCGAATCAAATACAGCAATGTCTAAGATAGGAAATGGTTAGAACTCGTGAGGTTATTGGAGGGAAAGACTCGTACCCGTTGGGCATGAAGATCAGCAGGTTGACCCTCGGAATCAACAAAATTTCCGTTCTTCCGGGCTTCATCAATCCGATCGAGTTTCCGTTGGTATCCAAATAGATCGGTTTCACGCAGGGACCAAGCCTGCGTCACGGAGAGACGATCCAGCTGGTTTCGAATTTCAAGAAGTCGATCATACTGTTCTTGGAAACGTTCGTGAATCTTTCCTTCCCTGTATTTGAAGGTTAGTGCTTTCTTAGCTTTTCATTCAGCAAAGACAAAACCTTACCGCTCCAGCACAATTTCAGTCCATCTCCAGCATCGGTCCTTCAAGGACTTGAGATCATTTGACCCAGCAAGTGCATTGCCATCGGCATCGACGAAATTGCCATCCTTAAGGCCTCCCTCAATTTTCTTCAACTGCTCTCGGAGATTGTTCACCTCCGACGCCGAGAACTAACAGAAACCGTATGTCAGCCTAAACCGGAATAATGGTTATAGAAGCCTACCTTTGAGCGGGTATTGACCGCGGATGTAGATCGCAGAATGGAGACAAGGGTCTCATGGGTTTGCACCAAAGCAGGGTCGAGAACTGCGAGTCCTTTTTGTAGTTTTTCCAAGGAGATTTGGCATTGTTCCAACCGGCTCTCGAGTAGTGTTAGAAGGGCGGGCGAGTAGGCGTTTCGACCACGTTCGAGAGTGCCGCGCAGGGAGTCAAGTGTCTTGGTGATGGAATTCAAGTCTTTGGAACTGTAGAAACCAGCTTCTTCAAGATGGTCGAGTAGGCGCTGAAAGAAGGGTTAGAACTCAAAAAGCGTAACAGATAATTTGGCAAGCTTTACCTGAATAGTAGTAGCAAGCGAATAGCTGGGAAATTATGTGAGCAAGGCTAGGACAGGTGTGGGGTAGGAAATGCACTCACACTGCTGGGGCCTCGTTATTCCTCCCTACAGTCAAAAAGAGCAACGAGATCAACTGGAAGCAATCATCCAGGACATAGTCCACTATAGAAAAGAATGCAAGTCAGCGACGATAGATTGATCCCGCATGGTCCACCTAATACTCACATCGGTTGTGTACCAACCGGCGATCCTGCTCTTTGCGCGCAGCATTGAGCTTTTCGACTTCCCCGATTACCTCTTCATAGAGAGGAAGCACATCACGAGACTTAATATAAGACGATTTGTCTTGTTTCAGAAGTAGGAGAGCGTCACGGGTGCGGAGAAGGCGTTCGAGGATGGGCTGTTCCCGCGGATCTAGCGGGACCGGCACAGCGGGGGACTCCATGGTTGGAGTATGGGAGTAGCGGAAAGGAAGTCGGAATAGATCAATGAAAGAGGCTAGATGAGCTAGGAGACAATCATGAAAGAGCGACGATAACTCGAACCCCACACGAAGTGATGTCAGTATCGGAACCGATTGATATCGAGCTACGATACGGACTGCTTACTACGGGATTATGTCATTCTAACCAGATCAGGCATAGTCCGTGTCACGGGGGCGCACCCAAAAGTCACGAGTGGTTGTGATCCACTAAGCCCGATTAGGCCAAGCCCTAAGCGAGGGCTTTTTCCCACACACGCCGGTGCGGTTGCCCTGTTCGGATAGGCCTTGATACACTTCCCTTCTCTCTTCCCTTCCCATCTTCATCTTCAACCCAGTCCGGTCAACACCACCCGCCGACAACATGTCCACCGCCGAGCTCGCCTGCTCCTACGCCGCTCTCATCCTTGCCGATGACGGCATTGAGATCACCGTACGTATTCCTTTTTGTCCGTGGCCGCAAATCGCGGAGACATGGAATTCGAACGTTCGAAGTTTTCCTACCGGGTGAACGTGAATCGCCAGGAAGGAAAACAAAGGCGCGGATTGAATGAAGTCTCGGTATATCAAGTTGGACATGGACTAACCTTGAAATCCTTCAACAGGCCGACAAGCTCCAGACTCTTCTGGGTGCCGCCAAGATCCAGGAGGTTGAGCCCATCTGGACCTCCATCTTCGCCAAGGTAAATACCTGAACCTACGTTCGACAGCTTCGTGCTGGTCGCTGTTATGCGACACGATACCCGAAAAAGTGTCGCCTCTATACGTTCGGTAGCTCATTCGATTTCCAACTCGCAGGCTCTTGAGGGCAAGGACATTAAGGACCTCCTGACCAACGTTGGCTCCGCCGGCCCTGCCGCTCCCGCTGGCGCCGCTGCCGGTGGTGCTGCCGCCCCCGCCGAGGCTGCCGCCGAGAAGCCCAAGGAGGAGGGTAAGTTTCACCTGCGCCTTCACAACACATGGATGCTAACTCCCCCGCAGAGAAGGAGGAGTCCGATGAGGACATGGGCTTCGGTCTGTTCGACTAAGCGTTTTCGCTGTCCGAATTTGAAGTCATTTCCTTTTTGCTCTTTCCCTCACCTTTCATCCCGCCTCCGCCTATCGGCTCCCTCGACGATTCTCTCTTGTACTCGATACTCCACGACCCCTGCTACGAAGATCTAGATCACGGGGAAGAAAAAAAAGAAAATAGCAAAAGATTCAAACGGACAAGGACATTCAATGGAGACTGGGTGCTCGGTATACCTCCGCCTCTCAGAGTGGCGGAGGTAGACTCGATCGGAGGCCGTTGCGAATCCGAAACTCTTGTTGCTTCCAGAATTATAGGGGAATTGAAGACAGACGTTTGGCAACTTGATGAGCTATCCACGATTGGTACTTCGATCTGGTGGGTGAATGTATGGAGTCTCGAGGACGGCTTTGTCCTGTCCCGGGTCTTGCCATTGCATATGATGCTTCCACGACCAATGAATGCCTTTTGCGATTCTGGTCTGGTGTATTCTCGTAGAACCCAGTATCGACTTGTCATGCGCAGGCAGTTTGAGAAACGCGTGAATCCGGCGTAGGATTTGAGATAGGTATCCTTTGGTATCCTCATGTAGCGAGAGATGTACATCTAGAACATACCTACGTCCTGGTGCACCTCGGCAACGAGATTACACCTGGGCATAGTACGTCTGCTGACATTAAACAATGAATTGTCCCGCGAGATATTAAAGTGCTACTGAAGTATATCCTTGTTGAACAGTAGTGGCTCTTCACCTCGATATATTTCCCCGCACATGACTGATCCTCAAAACATAGACTCCAGTTGGTTGCCATTCATATCCAAGGCTGCTTTAGTGAAGAAGCCCATAGAAACAGAAGCAGATCCTGCCAGGAAAGAACAAAGAACAAGAACAAGTCACTAGATAACAAAAGATACGGAAGATGACCCCCCTCCCCCCGATGAATCCAATCTAGGTTCAACACAACGATGAATAGCACCACTCATCATTAGCCTTACCAAGCGTCTTGTGCAGCCAGGCAAAAATCGTTCTCGTCAGGTCCTGTCCAGCGCCGGTCTGACAATGATAGCCAGCAACCCCGGGGAAAAGATGCAGAGTAGCTTTATCACCGAGGGCATCCTTGACCTGCTTCGGCTGACCTTGAAAGATGTTCTCAAACTCTGCGTCCCCAACGAAGACGGGCATCTTGATCTTGTCGACGACATCCTCCAGCCGAAACAGCTTCGATTGAGTGAAGAACTCGGAGGGCGAGTGTGTGTTGAACGACCACAGCCCGTAGTCCAAGCCCCAAGCCGCACTGGTGGCGAGTTTCCCGGCCTCCCGTAGGGAAAGCAGCTTGTGGTCGAATTCCGTGTAGTTGCCCGCCTCGTACACGGCAATGAGCTCCGGTGAAAGCTGCGACGCATATCCTGCATAAGTGTCCCAGACCCCGTCAACGAGCACCACGGCCGAGAGCCGGGGCTCAAAGGCTGCGGCACGGGCAGCTAGATAGCCACCGAAGGAGTTACCGACGAGGACCAGCCGGTCCTCGTCCACGACTTGCGACTTTTCAGAGAGGACATAGTCCACCACGGGATTCACGACGGTCTCCCATTTCGGGATGAACCCGATGTTCTGTTCTCGGCGCACTGTCGGCTGGCCGGGGCCATCGTACGTGATGCAGTTCCATCCGCGAGCCAGAGCACCCGCGACAAAGTAATGATACGAGTCCTCTTGCGCAGCATCAAGCCCGTTCCCAATAACAAGTGTTGGCAGTTTGCGATCGCCGCTCTCGGAGGCACCGTACCAGATAGCTTCGACTATGAAATTGCCCTCTTTGGCGGGAATTCGGATCCGCTTCCCGGGGATCGGCAAAGCCGCCAGCGCTTTGTTAAATGCTTGAGTTTGCTCGGTCCAGAGACGGTTGATGAGTGGGTTGCTCCAGTTGTTGTGGAGGAACATGTCCGCTCGACGAAAATACTGTGCAGCGGAGAACCACGTTTCCCTCACGTTGACGGGGTCGTAGGCGTTTGCCGGGTCTTGAGCGTGGGCCTTGGTCTGGTTGGCGAGTTTGTAGAATTGCTCGCTGAACGAGGCCATGTCGCCATCTTTGATGTTTTTGGCTGCACCTAGAACTGGACCGATATCCGAGCCGCCGGTGATCGCGTCGCCCAGGGCAATCATATATTGAAAGTTAAAGGTGGAATCGGTGCTCAGCGGCAAAGTGGGATTATTATTGGTCTTGGTGGCGCTGGCTGTCGGACGGGCATAGACCAGGGCAGCCAACAGAGGTCTGGTATACTTGATGATCTTCATGGTAGAAAAGAAAAATAGTGATTGCGGGAATATTGGATAGCATATAGAATGCACTGAAGATATAATTTTTTCCGCGGTCTGCTCACCTCTATTTATACTTGAGCCCCGTCCTCATCCAAGATATATAGATCAAGGCATCTGCAAATTCACGGATATCGGCGCATTCACCCGCTAGACCAGATCGAGTGCATGGTTTGCGATCAAGCGAATTCATTGGTGGTCGAATGATGACGGTCCCACTCAGATTCTCTAAATGGGAACTGCTTGTCGATCATGGCAGGCATCTTCGTCCTGAATTAGAACTCTCTCACAACATTAAACACAAGTGCGTCATTTATGACAGAATCTGATCACCTACACCGATAGAAACCCCTCGTCCTCTCTTTTTGTCAACGCATATTCGGTTCCTCCCTTCTACACTCCATCTTCCTTCTCTTCTTATCCCCATTAAGGCCTACACATTGATCCAAAGCCCAGTATCCTGCCCTGCTAATCCCTTCTGGGAATGCTGCACCATCTAACTTTAAAGCTGTTATTGGTAGTGTTTGTGCCGCATAGTCCCGCCCAGGAGCAGAATCCTCGGTCTAGTCTGGGCTATAGTTGTATAACTTAGTATTGATAAACGATAATCTCTCTTTCACCTCCCTCCCCAACATTCACCGTAGGTATTTCTCCGAGGATGTATAGATGGTCTTCGCTATTATCAACCCGAATGTTGCCATGCTCAGCCTTGCACGACCTTTAATCCGCCCTTTCTAATGTTACATTGCATAGCCCTTGGCGATATAAGCATTTGTGTGGCAGCTTGCATGTAAATATAATAGTGCCACGATATCATCATCTCTAGTCTCACTAGTTCATACGGGTCTAATTGATATGTCCGCCCTATCTTGCGGCCCCGTCTTGCCGAGGAGAGAAAAAGATAAAAAGAAATTTCCATGCTCATGGTCCCCAAAAATAATCACGCCTAACCGCCGAGCTAGCGCCTCACATTGTGATGTGATCACCTGACCTATCGATACCGTCTTCTATCATCCATAAACACGTTATTCTCCCGATATTCCCACCTACCAAGCATCTTTTCAAACGCCGATACAACGACCTCCAAGATAAGGAAAACGAAAAGTCAGAAGAAAAAGAAACGAACGGGCCCTCTTCGTCTCAAGAAAATGTTGGCGTCTTTGCCTCAGTCCTTGCCGTGGCTTGGACGTCGCTGGTCACCTCTGAACTTCACCAATCCGAGTTTCACTCGGATATCAATGAGTCGGCCAATCGAGGAGGAAAGATTCCAGGCTATCTCGCGGGTCGGTATTATCCTACCCGAATAGGAGACATACTCAAGGACTGGTACCAAATTGTGGGAAAACTGGGATTTGGAGCCAGTTCAACTGTGTGGCTTGCACGTGATATGGAGTAAGAATCCATCACGGATACCTTCACATTCTCATTATCTTTGTCATAACTTTGTTGCTAATCAAATCTGTAGCTATTGCCGCCATGTTACACTTAAGATTTTTATCAAGTCTACTTTGATGGGACAGCAGCTAGACGACGAGCTGAAGATATATCAACGTCTCGAAGGAGCCTCTCGGCGACATCCAGGTCGCAAATACGTGAGATCCTTGCTAGACTCGTTTGACATTAACGGACCTGAAGATACACATCGATGTCTTGTACATCCTCCACTGTGGGAGAGCTTGTTGGATTTCCTATTCTCCAACCCAGCACAAAGACTGCCTACGCCAATCTTAGCCGTGACTCTTCATCGTCTATTTCTTGCATTAGACTACCTACACACAGAATGCAAGATTATCCATACTGGTATGGTTTTCTCCTGGTTTCGAGCTCGATCATATACTTAGACTAATCAATATATTAGATATCAAAGCAGATAATATTATGTTTGGTATTGCTGATGACACTGTTTTCCGCGATTTTGAAATTGATGAGCTCCAAAACCCTTGTCCCAGGAAGGAGTTGGATGGAAGGACCATCTATACCTCCCGGGAGCTCCGAATGCCGAAAAACTTAGGCGCGCCTATCCTTTGTGATTTTGGCTGGCTGTACTCGGCGATGAAGAGCATTCAGAAGACATCTAGCCTGATATCTATCGAGCACCAGAAGTGGTCTTACAAGTTCCATGGTCATATAGCGTTGACATATGGAATGTAGGATGTGTGGTAAGAAAGCCGGAACTTCTGATAAAAAAAAAGGCCTAGGCTTACGTTTGTCAGATTTGGAACCTCTTCGAAGGAGGGTCGTTATTTAGCGGCCAAGACCCCGAGTTTCAGGCCTACAGAAGTCGGGCTCATCTGGCCGAAATGATACGCCTACTCGGTCCGCCACCGCCAAGTCTCCTTACTCGGGGTAATCTAGCCCCAAAGTTCTTTTCAGAGAAAGGTCAGTCGTGTATCTATCCTTTTTCCTCATCTATATAGGAAGCGTCAAGCGTTGACTATTTCTGCCATTCCAGGTGACTTGTATGCCGCAGAGTTGATCGGAGAACATACCCCGCTGGAACAGAGAGAAACTAGTCTGGAAGGAGAGGAAAAAGAAATGTTCCTGCGACTGGTGCGAAAAATGCTACAATGGGAGCCGGAAAAGCGCAGCTCTGCTATCGAACTCGAACAGGACAAGTGGATACAGGCAGAATTACATAAATAGCCGTCCGTCCTTCATCGCCAGCAACCCAGGGACATGTCATCAAATCTTTACCCAGTTCTTTTGTAATTCAGGAAAACCGACCATCACCTGATGGGTATGCCGTGGGGCTGCTGAACCATTTGGTCCCCAAATACCCTCAAACAAGCGCACCGGACCTGTACCTCTTCGATGGGACTCATCATCTCCGCCAACGGATTGGACTTGAGTTACACGCTACATATTTTCTTCTGGTCGGTTGTTCCTTGTTCAAGCCGCCATCTAGGCAGCAGGCACGAGTGGCATTAGATCGGACCGGTCGTGGGCTTTAGAATGCCACCGTTTCCGCCCTCCCGTTCTTAGGTATCGATACTGCTGACCAGCCCGCTGATATCCGCCCGTCATAGCAGGTGTGCTCTTCTCGAAATCTTCACGCATCATGGTCAACCGTGGGCGCTCGGGAGGCTGTCTCACATGCAAAGAGCGACGGGTCAAATGTGACGAAGCGAGACCCAAATGCCGGCCATGTCAACGCCTCGGGATTCCCTGCGCAGGCTACAAAACAAGATACGCCAACATCAGGTTCAAAGACCAAAGCCACAAGTTTTACTCCAGGGCCGATGGGGAATGCATTCAGAAACCGGATTGGCTACCTGTCCTGCGCCCACTGGCCCAACCGGACACGGCCGTGCCATTCTATCTTCGGCATTACGCCGGCATGGGCCGCGAGATGGGATCGGCCCGCGGTTTCTTCGAAGTGCTGATCCCGATCTACGCCTCGCAGCGGCCAAGCTCGGCACTCTCGCTGGCAGTCTCGGCGCTAGCTTCGGAAATCATGTCCCTCTGGCGACACGAAAGCTTCCAATCATCGCGGGAGACTTATACCCAGGCCATCAGATGTCTCCGGAGTACAATCCAGGACGTTAATGAATGGGGCAAGCCGGAAACCGCGTTGGCCGTGCTATCCCTGCAGCTGTACGAGAGTGTCGCGGCGATATATGGTCTTCGCTCGGCCACACGCATCCACCACGACGGTGCATTATCTTTGCTTCCATTCGCGGATCCGGACTATAGAAACGGCATCACCAATGCGTATATTCGACGATTCATCGTTCATACCGAGGTTTGCTCGGCCATGCGTCAGAAACGATTATTGCAGAGCGGTGCGGATGCGTGGATTCGCGGTAATGGTGCGATGCCGGCACCGGATAACCCGAGCTGTGCACTAGATGCCATCGGTGCGTCTGTTGCCAATCTGCAAGCCAGTTATACGCAGCTAGAAACGCCTGTCGGGTCTATATCTTCGTCACAGCGAGACCTGGGGGAGTTGATCGTCGAGGCAAAGCTGCTGGATGAGCAACTACTGGCTTGGGCACGAGACGTGCCGGACCACTGGCAGCCGCTCCAGCTGAGTGGACAAGATATCGACCCGTCTATTCCCACCTACCGATCGGTCTGCGAGGTCTATTCTTGCTGCCAGATTGCCGCAATTTGGAATCTGTGGCGTATTCAACGTCTTTTGCTGATCAAGATCATTCTCGGTTCGATCCAGATGATATCACATTCGAGGTCATCACGGCTCACCGAGGATGTGGTATCGACAAACGACGAGACCATTGTCGACCTTGGACATACATTTCAAGAGCTGGTGGACTCTCTGTGCCACAGCGTGCCTTTTTACATGGGCAACCGAACCAACCCGAGCAACATGGCTGATTTCACCGACCCGGAGATCTTGTTTCCTAGTGATTGTTATCGACACCGGGACTCAAATCCGCACAGTATCAACAAGCTTGGCTCATCCGGAGACGAACAGAAGCAGTCTATCATCGCCCAAGGGCCGTGGCATGTTATGAGCCCCCTAAGCCACATATTGACACTCGTCTCAGAAGACCGCAGCCAGTTGCTCGCGACTTTTCTCAGATATGGACAGCGTGAGTGGATCCGTGAACAGTTCCTGCGTGTCACCAGATTGCTTCGTATTCCATCGAAGTCTGTTCAGGAACCTTACCTTCGAGGCTTATCTGCCCAAAGGTCTGCCGATACTGGATTTGAAGATCTTGTGAAGGGGGTTAGAAAGGGTGCAATTTTCATGAGTGGACCGTAGCTACGGTTCATCCCAAGGGGACAGTCAACAATGGGGCGAGGAGACTAGCTTAATAGGTGGCCCCGGGGGTTCTGCAGCAGCCCAGTCTTTGAGGTGGCAAGTCTTCGTTTGTTAATTTGAAGCTCCTCATATTCGTTCACGTATGCAAGCAACTCAGTCAGTATCCAGCACGTACAGGATTTTTCAACTATAGAAACAAGTGACATCGATACGCCCCGAAGAAATAAAGTTATAGCACTGCCGATGGCGGACTCTCCCGTGCAGAGTAGATGCGGAACTGGATGAAGATCACGACGTCTTCGACCATCGTGCCTAACGACCCGATGAGCCAGGGTACGTTGGTAATGATATAATCCGAGTCGGTGGAGTGAAACATGATCTGTGGAATGGTCAGCTTTGGTCACATGGAGTTGAATGAACCATTCCTTGGGTGATACATACCCCTGCACCGTAGGTCAAGTTACCCAGTAAAGAGAGAATGAAGAACAGGAGCGACAATCCTAGGGTCCAGTTAACAATGCTCACGGGGGCTGGCAGGGAGTACCAAGGGAATACCCACCTTCACATGACTTGTCGCAATAATTCTTATAAATCTGAGGCAGTCTCGCCCTGAAATTGCGTTAGTATCAATGACTTGTCTGTTTCTCCCGATACTCACCCGAGATAGCACACGGCACTGAAGTAGCCCAGGATCTGACCACCGGTCGCCATGTCGACATCTTTATGGACCTCTTGCGGCGCCGGCGCCCACATCCCAGTCTTCCAGGCAATAGTCCACCCGGCAGCGCCAACGGCAAAGATCGCGAGAACACTCAGGGTGTTCTTGACCCACGCCTTGCGGCCATACTCATTCTCCTCCACGATCTTGGCCAACGAATCCTCGACCTGACTTTCCCGCCGGCCAGCAGCCTGGTAGCGGCGCAAGGAGCTAGAGGAGCGACGGCGAGATTCCTGCGGCGGAATCGTATCGCTCGGTCGACGACCGAGCAAGGGCGTCGTCGGATCCGGGGTCTCGGTAGATGAGCGCCGGCGACCATGGAATCTGTGACGGCGCGCATTACGCGCCTTGTAGTATAGGCACTGCCCGATCAGCACGCCGTCTGCAATACAGAAATAAACGGCGATCGCGACAATGACGGGGACTAGACCGGCTAGGACCCCGCCGAGGAGGTTGGCGACGTCACCGACGAACCAGACGAAAACGAAGAGGAAGGAAATGGCTTCCGCATTGCCGTTGCGGTAGTTTTCGATTAATTGCGGGACCTGACGTAGATATGTTAGACAAGACTCTGCAAGACTGATTTTTCTTCTTTTTTGTTTCTGCAGGCCCGCGCATCGTCTCATGCGCGGGAGCGGAGCGCAGGTGCATGACATACCAAGAGGAAAATCCAGCAGGTCATGGACACGGAGCCCAGCAGTCCAGAGGCCGCTTCGCGCGGAGTTAACGAGGCGTCCAGATCCATGCTGAAGATGGGAAAGGGCGAGATTGTTCCCGGCGCAGCGAATGACAATTTCTGCGGCGTCCGACCCCAATCGCGGGCGGAGCTCAGAATTTTGTTATGCTATGACACAATCGAGGCTCCACAGTTGCTGCAACAACCACGAATTCGCACCGGCGATCATGGAGACAAAGGAGAGGATCAAGGAGTGAAATGAGCGACAGTGATGAAGCTGGGTGTGTTAAAAAAATCAAAAGTAACAAGAAAGGCTTCGATGTCAGGTTGCATCGGACCTGAAACGGATGACTCAGCGCCGGGCAATGATGCATGACATGCATGTATATTCCTTCTCTCAGCCCTAGGATATGTCGTTGATTAGATATCTTATAGAATATCTTTGTCTTTTTATCAGATCATCCGTAGATTTGCTGATATGCAATCCTCGGTGCCATTATATATTGAATTCGCTCAGGAAGGTTTCAGAGTCGAACACTCCGCGGTAGGTGATTTCACATAGCATTCACTAAACACACCCGTGGACACCAAATCCAATGACGGGGGTCTACCCCATTCATTTATGAATTGTGTATCCGTTCTATGTTAAGCCTCATCTGGCGGGGTTCGAAGCCATCTTGGCGCGGCTCTTTGGAGATGATGGTGGAATTATTTCTGTATACATAACCGTACATAATTAGTGCCGCCAATCCATTATGTCCCACTATTTGTCCTCAATGGTACATCTCAGCGCATGAGCAAGCCCAGTGAAAGAGAGAAAGGCTAGTCAATTGCGAATAACTGTGGCTGATGATACTTTTCTGATAGAAGGTCCCGGCGACTCGGCGAAAAGTCCATACGCCGTGACGGGTGAATCGGGAGGGACAGATGAAATCCAATGAGAAAAGGTATACATCGATATTCCTCTATGGCATCGGGGTAAATTTATGTTCCCGTCAACCTAGAACTATGTATAGCTATTTTAGCGCCCCGGGCCCCACACCCCCAAGGGATCGGGGCGTTCAAAACGAAGGAATAATGACTGATAAGAATCCCGAATGATACAATTCTCTCTCCATTACGCGCCTTATCTTTATTCTTTCCGTGGATTCGGGGAGGTACCTTGCAGTTTCCAGTCTGTACAGCCAGAACCTTGAGAGAGCGATTCTCCAACCGTCAACTTATACTTTGTGATTGCTTCATCAACGGTGATTGGTGAAAGTGTCATACCAGTCAGCCATGATCAGCTCAATTTGCAATCCTCAGCTGCGCTTGCTGAATGCCCTCCGAGCCAATGCAAAGCCGATCATGACCTTCCTGGGTCTGCCATCTTTTCGAACCGCGCAAGTGGTTGCTCTGACTGGAGTCGATGTCAGCATTTTCTCAATCTTCATCCGCCAAATTTGATCGCCCCGCTGATGATCACCAGGGAATCATAATCGATTGTGAACATGGCCATATCAGCGATGATTCCATGCATAGTTCAACCGCCGCCATCGCCGCTTTGGGCGTGTCGCCGCTGGTTCGTCTTCGAATGACCCACCCCGATCTGATCAAAAGAGCATTGGATGCGGGTGCACAGTGCGTATCCCGAATCCTGCCAGTCCAGCACTAACGAGATCGTCAGTGGCATCGTTGTACCGCAAATTAATACCGCCGAAGAAGCGAGAGCCGTGGTTCAGTGCTCAAAATTCCCGCCGCAAGGAGTGCGCGGCCAGGGCTCGGCGTTTCCAGCCATCGCTCACGGCATCGATCTTCCCACGTACATGAGAACCGCCAATGAGACACTGATTACCTGTGTTCAAATTGAATCCCAAGCCGGCGTCGACAATGTGGACGCCATCTGTGCGGTACCCGGTGTTGGTTCGTGAATGAATCCCCGTCCTCGATCAATTCCCTCGCTCATCCCCGTCCAGATATGGTGTTTATCGGGCCCAATGATCTTGCTCTATCCGTTCTCGGATATGTACCGGCGAAAGGTAACGAGCCTGAGTTTGTTGACGCTATCGACAAGACCGTTGCAGCTGCCCGGAAGCACGGCAAATGGGTTGCTCGATTGTCAAATGACGGAGCGTCTTGTAAGCAACACCTGCAAGAATTCGATACCGTAGCTATGAGTTATGATATTCGAGCCCTGCAGAACTGGTATTCGGCCGAGTTGCAAGTTGCACGCTCGTGATTCTCCGAGAACAGATACACACGATATGCCATGTCAGCTTCACTATCTTTACTCAACGTAATCTGAATGGGAGCAACGAAAAGCCCGAGACGGGCCGTACAAAAAAACAAACGTATATAAAATCAAGAATTGGAGAACTTATGGAGAACTAGAGTCACATCAAGCTCGATCAATCCTCGAGACTTGGCCCTGGTCATTGCCTATCTATTGTGCTGTAGCGTGTGATAACCAAGTTTCACTCTGACCCCCGCGATTGAAGCTCTCCCAGTAATCAATTCGCGAATGCCCTCTTCGTTTTCTTCAATCTTTCGCGTGACTTCGGCCACCTCACGCGCCATCCCGCGGGACAATGACCACCCCATTGGCATCAGCAACCACAATATCGCCCCAGACGGTACAATCAGTGCGACCACAGTTGTCAATGACAACGACATCACCAATGGCGACGTCGTCGATGAAATCACCAACACTCCCCGGTGGGTTGCTGGCGGGAACATAGCGCACCGTGAACGCTGGCCCAACTGTAACCGACTCATAATTCGCCAAGGGCATGATGTTGAGTGCCTGTCCGGAGATTCCAAGTTTATCAAGTGCATCAGAGACCGCGGGTGTATCCGAATGGGCGAAGAGCGCTGGTAACTCGCGATCCTCGTCGCGGGCTTGATTCCGGTTAGAAGGCTGTCTAGAACCAACGCTCACTGGTGCTGTGGTCTCCTGACGGATGGAATCGAATTTCTTATCATGCATAACCTCTGCTATGGGCTTGCTGCTGCGCACGTCCCGGACCATAAGGGCCTGACGTCGGTCGATCCGCTCACCTAATTCCAAAGCCTCGACGATACGCTCGGCGGGGACAAACACGACCTCACATCTATCGGCAATCACATAGTCGTCTTGGTTGACCGTCGCATCTCGTACCTGCAACGGCGAGCCGGAATCAAGCTGCACCAACCGATTCCGCGCACTGATCATGGTCACCCCGTAAACGGGATATCCGACATTGCGGCTACGGTCAATATCACGGCTCATACCATCGAGGTTTGGACCTGGAGGGATATATAGAGGTACTGGAATAACGCAGTCCAGCGTTGACGAGATGCAATTATGACTTGCACCATTGATGACCAGGAATGATATCCTGTCATTTTTTCTTGGTCACAGCTTTTGAATTGGTAGAAAGTCGGGAAATGGTCCATGTACCGAAGCTCGACCCGGCGAGTGCCACGGCTAGTGAACCTGCAAATCCGCGGCAAGGTAAGAATACACCGACTTACCAAGCTGCCACTGCGTACAGATTTTGAAATTGACTAACCATATCCTCGTGATGTCGACATCTCGACGGGATATTGTCAACCTGCCGATCTCCGCTCGGCAATGTGGGGCAATGATGGGTGCCAAAGTCGACCATCAATCACACTTGGGCTACCATTTCGGCGACTCGTAGCTTCACCATGATTATGGCATCAAAAATAGATAGCGAAACGGAGAGCAAATGGAGCGCAAGGCTCTGTATAAAGCTCGAAGAACCCGAGAGATAAGAAAAGGAAGAAGGATTGCCAAGAATCTCGGGCGTAAATCGATGGCCCTCCCATATCGAAGTAATTCACTCAGGTTTATGATCCAGAGCCATCCGAAGCAAAAAGAAAATCGGCGTCGTCAAAGCTACCACAGACAGTCAATTCTGAAAATGGGGAATCAATTCCTTGACATCTCGGTCCCTCCCCAGGATGCTGCGTTTGGTCTAATGGCCGATTTCGACGCAGACCCTCACCCCAGCAAAGTGTCTTTGATCGCTGGTGCGTATCGAGATGAAAATGGGAAGCCCTGGGTCTTGCCCAGCGTGAGAAAGGTACATATGGTCAGCACCTTCAGCAAGTATGGCAATTGACAACCGGACAGGCAAAGGAGCTCCTTCGCGAAGGCACTCACGAATACCTGCGGATCGCAGGCTCACCAACCTTCATCCACCTGGCAAAGGATCTCATCTTTGGACCAGTCGCATCCAGACTTGAAGATAATCTGGCATCAATTCAAACGGTATCGGGGACAAGTGCAAACCATCTCGCTGCTGTCTTCCTGGCCCGCCACCTCCGCCCAAACCGCGTCTTCATTCCCTCTCCCACGTGGATAAATCACAGGTCGATATGGGAAGCAACTGGGATCATAGTGGCGGAATATCCATACTATTCCACCGACACCCAAGACGTGGACATGGATGGGATACTGAATACCCTGACCCAGGCCGAGGCCAACGACGTCGTAATTCTGCAAGCCTGCGCTCATAATCCCACCGGTGTGGACTTGTCAAAGACTCAGTGGACGCAAATTGCCGACGTGATTGGACAGAAGATGCTCTTCGTCGTCTTCGACAGTGCCTATCAAGGTTTTGCGACCGGGGATGTCGACGGGGATGCGTGGGCAGTACGCCATTTCACAGAGAATCTCCTTGCATTCGAGAATCATCCCGGATTATGTGTGGCCCAGTCCTTTTCGAAGAATTTTGGGCTGTATGGCGAGCGTGTCGGTGCTTTGCATCTAGTTTCACCGCGGCATCTATCAGCACAGGGCGCGCGCGGTGAACTGATGACTATTGTGAGGACAGAATACTCCAATCCGCCTCGATTCGGGGCGAGTGTTGTTGAGACAGTTCTCGGGGATCACGAGTTGAGAACTCAGTGGAAAAAAGATTTGGACACGATGAGCTCACGAATTCGCGAGATGAGACGTGAGTTGAGACAAGGACTAGAGGAGGAGACGGGCCGGGATTGGCCTCATGTCGAGACGCAGATTGGAATGTTTAGCTATACGGGGCTGACCAAGGAGCAAGTCTCTCGACTGCGAGACGAGTTCCACGTCTACCTGCTGTCCTCGGGGCGCATGAGTGTGTGTGGATTGAACGAGGGCAATGTCCAATATGTGGCACGGGCAATTGGACAAGTACTGAAGACCGACAGAGATTTGAAGGAATAGTTCAACATTCCTTTTTCGATAGGAGCTGCATGTGACTTAGATGGGAGAAATCAGACTGGCGAAGCGGCTTGAGGAGAGCGATCTCGTGAAATGGATGACGGGGGATTTGAGATTGGCTTTTCTTCGTGTACACTTGACCAACATGAAATTTTCCGGCAACGGGCATATCTTATAGTAACCAGTTGACCCCGAGTGACTGTATGACCAGCGATCATTTCACACATAACATGAAGACCCAGGGATATCTGATATCGAACTTCCGAACAGTTATCACCTCCAAAGCCCTCAAACTGCTGAACAGTCCTTCCAATAGCCATTTGTAGCTTCAAAGAGTCTGCAGTAATATCCCACCTTGCCATCTTCTTGGTAAAGCCTCACTGATGTTGCGAGATTTTGGACATCGCGGGAAGCTAGTATTGCTGACAACTTACTATCAAGATCCACGTTCGCCTCTGACCTTTCCACGAATTCCACATATTCCTGCCGTTCTCTCCATCGATTCTGAATCTCTGGACTAACGGGGGTCCCGTCTTGACTGCATTTCGAGGGTAGATCAATTGGCTGAGGGACGGTGTACAGAAACATCGGGAACTGCACGACTTCCCAAGGTACCGTACCGGCATGTTCCCAGTCAATGACCGAGATAATATTGTACGCATGAGTCGGGTGGGAATTTTTGAATCGAGAGAATGATGTCGTTTACCATTTCCTCCGGCAATCGAGATAATTGGTAGCGTATTGTCCCCTCGCCCATGGGAAAGTGGACATTATCTGACCATGCCATAAAGTACTCCCGTGCAGTCTCGAAAGGACCCCCGAGACCGGGGATTGGATCTATATCGTAAGTTCCATCGCCCCGCTGCGAGATCATGCCGATCTTGGGGAACCGGATGGAGGCCATTTTTGCCTGTGGTTCAGTCAGATATCTCACATTGTAAACAGAAGATTCAATCGTACCTGTATGCAAGCAGTGTCGGTATGAAACTTGGATCTATAATCCATTGGAATTTCTCCCTGGTGAATTTGATAGCCACCAAATGCATCCATGGCAGTGCTTCCGGGGATAAACCCCACGATCATAAAAGCACGCCCAATACGTTCTTGGCACGTATCATACCCGATGGCATTTGGGACAGGGAGATTTGTTCACTGATGAATAACATCCAATGTAGCCTTTTCATAAAGCAATAGGTTCTCTGACTGGCGGCTCCCCTCTTGCAGCTGTATGCGAGCAACCCATTTGGTTCCGTCCTCGAAAACGATGAGTCGGACCAAATGTACCCCACCTCTGTTGTATATAGGGGGTATGTCGCAGTTAATGCTCACTGAAGGATCTTGAGATTGGGCGAGCCTTGTGTCGATCGCATATCGTTTGAGCGCATCCCAATTGATCTCAGGGAGAGAGGATTCCTGTCCGATATGATGCTTCCAGTTCAAGTAATCCATGACGGGGGTAGGGATATTGTATCAGACAGAAATAAGACGAAATTGGAAACCCAGCCAGGGGAAGACAGGTATGGACTATTTATGCCGAGTTCATGGTAAGAAAAAGCCGCTGTGTCTGAAGCGGTGTAGAAAGTTGATTCAGCAGCTAGTATCAGTCAGGAGCCACGTATTGCCGGGTATCGTGACCAAGAATCTGCCATGTATGACCATTCTATATATGCCTCTAGTCTTCTGTCTAATAAGTGATTTTCAACCTCCGACATAGTTCGTTGTCTACGTTGCTACGAAGCGAAGATGTCTATAATTGGCACAAGTCTTACGAAAACAATGGATGCTGCCTTTGGAGGATGGATTGACGGGGGTTGGAATGTGATCATTCGACAGCAGCTGTACCATGAAGGATTATTGATTATTTGACTGCTATGACCGTAGAGACTCCGACGAAACAAACGCACCAAACAATCCAAACCGGCGATCGCCCCACTCGAAAGTCTATTCGAAAATCTTCACTGGTGATTGGCTCCAGCACACAATGACTATGGGTACCTTGAGTCATGCATAAGATCATGATGCTATAATATCGATATCCACACCTCCTACAGTCTATACGGGGACTCTTGTCGCGCGAGATCTATCGACGCACAAACAGACAAGTAGAATAGGGATGCAGGACGCTGAGGGTAATAACTGCCATTGCCACCATCCTAGTTCGAGGAAACACGCATGAGTCAAGTTTCATACAGATGGGAGATCGACTTACATTCCATCCAGGACCAAAAAGTCCACTTCCTTCCTCATCGATGGATTGCCCCAGCCCCCTGCCATCTCCGGGATACTATAGTGGATTCATATTAGGATGGTTCTCGATCTGAAATTCCATAGTCTCCCTGAACATACCGGTAGATGCAACGGATCAAGATAGTCGCGTAGGCAAAGACCTCTCCAACGCAGAAGATGTGGAATCTGCGTGTCTCCTTGCGAGTTATATTTTCATCCTCTATAATGTCTTCAACCCTGGCTTCCCGGAACACGCGCCATGCAAAGCCAATACCGAGAAGTCCGCAGAATGTCATCGTGACTACCTGGGAGGCAATCCCAGCAATCATGATATTAGTTCCGGTATCACGCAAAGCCGGGTTGGTCTCATCTGCCGAAGATGCGACGCCTCCACCAGCTGCCTGCAATAGGATCGATCCATTATCACGCCCGACGAAAATCCACGGATAAAGATGGGGAGGGAGGCGTGAACTTTCAGGCCCGAGGAAGAGAACGATTTGTTTCAAGGACAGATAATAGATGCCGCCTAGTTCAAAAATCACTGCGAATAAAACCTCTGCGCTCAGATTGGGTCTATATCCGTATGTTGTGGCTTCGACGGGAGACTCGAGTGAAACGAATGTACATGTTGATCTGCCGGACATTTTGGGTGAGATGTAGAAAACATGCAAAATAGAATAGACTGGGAGAACATTTCTCACGATGTACCAAACGACACACCTTTTATCTTGTTGATCACGCCGTATATCGCATCCGTATACATCGCTCTCGTTCTCGATCTCGCACTCGCAGTAGGGCTGGGTTGAGCTCTTGGCTGAATTAATGCCTGGAGTTGTGGGAACAAGATGACGCAGTAAAAAAAAAGTTCCGATCTCACCGCGTTCTATTTAGGTAATATTGAAGTCGGGTTTGTCAGTTGTGGCTGTAGACGAGACATCAATCTTGGAGGCGAAGCGATTCCAGGCACCAAGCCTAAGTAAGAGTGGAATTGATCATCTATCTACCGGACCCCTGGTTTCGATTGTCTCTTCTTTTGCTTGAAAGTGTGCAGTTCCAAGCGAGATGAACTGCGCCTATGTATATTTATCGAGACAGAACCTCACCAAGGGGTCATACAAGCAATCTCACCAGGATTACCACTCGCCATCAACACCCATTCGATTCATGCTCTATTGACTTGTATCATATGCTAGGGGAGGCCTAGACGAAACTGTACCGAGTTTCAAGGCAGCTCAATCCAAGCCCTCGTCCACTGATCCGGCTTCTTCTTGCAGCATCTCGAGCTCATCCTCCAGCATAGTGACCGCGAACTCTCCAATCACTTCCTGGATGGGACCATGCAGTAACCGTTGCTGAGATATCGCCGGCTGAATCTCTGAGAGGGCTTCCAGGTAATCTGTCAACGGGGCGTAGTCGACCACTTCTCCCCAGTTTCCTCGATCCACTCCATACTGATGAAGAAACATCTGCAACGACTCCAATCCATCCTGCAGAAGCCATTGCTCGAGGACTTGCTGATCACCAGCCAGCGCATGCGGTCGTCCAGGATGCGCAGCAATGTTTTCTGGATCGCCCTCCTCTTCAGTTTCGTCGCCACCCTCGCCATCGCGGAATCGAGGAAAGTGGATGCCACCGTTGTTCAGTTGGTCGAGAAGATCACGGAGCCACTGTGGTCGCCCTCCCTCTGGGATCTGTGCGATATAGGATGGGGTTGGATCGGACTCTTGTAAGAACGCTTGAGATTCATAAGGAGGAAGTGGGTCGGAAGAAGAGAGTCTTCCAGCCACAAAGCGGTTCGGAAGATGAGTTGTTACGCTGGGGATATCAGAAAGGACAACGTGGCGAGCAATGTCCAACGTGATTTCCGGCGGCTCCACTGGCTCCTCGCCAGACAGGGTGTCGGCGACTTCCATGATCAAAGAAACAATTTCGGGTGTGTTCCATAGATCTTTTGCGCGAGTGATGTAGAGCTCAGTAAGAAGCTCATGAGTTTCAGTAGGCGGCATCTTGCCCCAGATTTGTTTTGGGATGTGCTGAAGATCCAATTCCTGTGCCAGTCTGCTGAAGACCCAAGGATAGCGAGACATGGCAAGATGGAGCTGCCGACGGCATTCCTGCGGCTTGTTCAGCCGTAAATAGGCAATTGCCAATGAACATTGTATATTGGGAAGATCTGCCCAGTCACGACTGAATCGTGTTTGAGTACACAGGTCGACGTACTGTGCATATTCGCGGCCGCGAAGGGCAAGGTGATCCATCAAGAGTTTCATGCAGTAAGGGTCTCCGTCATTCAAACTGAGCAGCAATTTGGCCCATTCATAAGCTGTCCGCCAGGTCCCCTTCATCCCTAGGTTTGCGATGTACCTCCAGCCCACAAGCCAGAGTTCTCTGTTCTCCGAATGCAAGAAGTCCAATCGAACTTGACCTTCTTTGATTTTGTTTCCAAACGACGAATGAGCCGAGCGTCCTATATTGAACAGTGCTCTCTCTAGAAGGTCGGCAGAGACAGCGTGATCACCTTGATGCTTGGCAATCTCAGAAACCTGGAGAAGAGTGGAAATGTGATACGGGTTGTACTGAAGATGTTGAATCAATCTCTGTGGATCCATGGATTCAACACAAAGATCAAACTGCCTCTGTACATCCTGGTATGCGGAATTATGCACGATTCGGTAGAGAGAATCTCCAGAAGCAAGCTTCTCTACCATTTCCATGCCCAGTCCGCCACTCGGAGCTCGTGGCCATTCATCCTTGCCTTGCATTAGGACATTCCGTCGCAGTGTGACACCTGCCAGGCTTTGGCCTCGGCTCGCTGGACTGTATCTTCCAGTGAGAGCGCGTCCCAAGTCCACCGTTTCCCGATTGCGATCTCGTCGTCGGCCTGTGCCTGCATCGGCCGATTGATCAAAATTTTCCAACACCACATTTCCAAAAAGCCTGCGCATCTCATTCATCGCATTCAGGAATTTCGGCTCGACCGCCAGCAGCTCGTCAGTGGGTTTGGGGAACAAAGTGCTGCTGCTGCCCTTGGTGACTCCCGAGTCATCGCCCCCAACTTCAGGTCCTCCGTTCGTGGATAGATCCTTCAGTGCACGGTCAATCTCGTCAAGTTCTGCATCGCTGGTCTTTTCTTGCGTGGGCTCCGCCGAGACGGTTGCTTTGGCCTTCTTTTTCTTCTTCTTCTTCTTGTTCGTGCTTTTGGGCTTTATAGGCTCTGGCTCGGGTTCCGGCTCGGTATCTGCTTCATGAGGTGCAGCTTCTTGAGCTTCTCCCTCGGATTCAGCGTCATCGTCATTCCCGGCGTTTAAAAGATCGAATGCGTTGAATTTTGGCTTTGCGGGGCGCGGGGCTTCGTCGTCGCTTGATCCATCGTGTTGATCTGATTCTAACTGCTCCTGCTCGCGCAGCTTTTGCAACTTGCGAATGGCGCGAGAGGACATCTGGGCGACTTGCGACGTGGAGATCGGCGTATGATTGGAAAGTCAAAGAAATCCGAGTCCGCGGGGAATGACGACACTTCTCGATCGGGACTAGAGTCATACGAGGGCTTACATGGATACACGTGACCCTTATCATTTATCGCTCTCGACGCGGACTCGTTGCTTTCCCCATATCACATCCCCAGAGTCGCCTTGGGCAGCTCAGATCACAGTCCAGCGGTGCTGGCATTATAACTCAACTTTCCTTGCTCTGTCGTATCAATGCGTCGGGCGACTATCCTGGCTTTCCGTGCTGCTAGACGTGTTCCAGTATGGAAAGTCGCCGGTAAACGGCCGTGCTTCCTATCCTTTTCCAGCAACCAGACCCCGGGTCTGAGGCCTTACTCTGGAGGCAGACGCCCATATTTTGCTTCAACAGCGCTACCAACCCCGATGTATCGCCGCAGACTCTCCCTCGCCGTATTCTCGACTGTCGTTGCCTCCGGCGCATGGTTCGCGTATCAAGGCGACGGCCGCGCCCAAACTCTAGCGACGCAGATTCGAGGATTTGCGTCGAGTGCGATCACCTCTGCGCACGCGGAAGACCCGTCGGAAACCGCTCGCCGTGCTCTCTTGGTGGGCAACGATCAGTTCTACACAGCGACCTTGTCCGGCGACCAGCCGTTGTCGAAAACAACCGACGATTCGGACCGCCGTGTCCTGAACATGTTGACACCTGAGCAGGCTACCGAAAAGCTGCGAAAGAACGAGGCGTCGTATCTCGTCAATCGCGGCAAAGGTGTGGTTCGATACGATATCGCACAAGTTCCAAGCAACTCGCCCATTGAGGATGACCATGCGGAACTGGTGGTTGAAGTGACATCCAATGTGGCTCCGGCTCCGAACGGAGAGTCGAACCGAGACTGGGCGTTCTGGACGGTATTCGATGGCCATTCGTAAGTCTTTTTGAGCTGGGATAGGAGTGCACTGCATGCTAATCAGAGAACAGCGGCTGGACGACATCCGCCAAGTTGCGGAATGTTCTCATTTCCTACGTTGCGCGGGAGCTAAACGCTACGTACAAGGCTGCAGCTGACTCGTCGCTACAAGAGCCATCATCGGAGGCTGTCGATGCAGCCATCAAGCAAGGCTTCGTCCGCCTCGACGATGATATTATCAACGCGAGCGTGGACAAAGTCCTCAAGGCCAAGTCGCGCCGTGTCGCTGCAGAACTTCTAGCGCCTGCTCTCTCCGGTTCCTGTGCCCTGATGAGTTTTTACGATTCTCAGACCAAGGACCTCAAAGTTGCCGTGGCTGGTGACTCTCGAGCGGTTCTTGGTCGCCGAGGTGCTAATGGCAAATGGACGGCGACGGCTCTCTCAGAAGACCAGACCGGTGGCACACCATCCGAAATTAAGCGCCTGCGCGAGGAACACCCTGGAGAGCCGTATGTCACCCGAAATGGACGGATTTTGGGGCAACTGGAACCCAGCCGTTCCTTTGGTGATGCTTTCTACAAATGGAGCAAAGATGTCCAAGACAAGATCAAGCAGCAATTCTTTGGCCGCACTCCCCACCCTCTTCTAAAGACGCCTCCCTATGTCACCGCGGAGCCTGTCATTACCACCACCAAAATCGACCCCTCTCAGGGTGATTTCGTGGTTATGGCCACCGATGGTCTATGGGAGATGCTGAGCAACGAGGAGGTCGTCGGTCTAGTGGGCGAATGGCTTGAGCAACAGCAGTCTGGCACTGGCAACAACAAGGCTTGGCTGCAGAGCTGGTTCGGATTTAATGGCCAGAAGCGTTTGCCAGTGGAAGCGGCAAATGATGGATCTTCTGAGGGTCAGCGTCGTCCCATCCGTCAGCAGCAATATGATATCTCCGGTGCGGCCGATCGTTTTGTTGTTGAGGACAAGAATGCCGCGACGCACCTTGTACGAAACGCCATGGGAGGCAAAGACAAAGATATGCTTTGTGCCTTATTGACGTTACCTAGCCCTTACTCTCGTCGCTACCGGTATGGAATTTTCCCTTCTTTCTGTTGATGAGTTACTAACCGCCTGTGTTCTTAGTGACGATGTCACCGTGGAGGTGATCTTCTTCGGCCAAGGCCCTGATAAACGGACCGTTGAGGTCAATCATGAGGCTAGCGCTACGGAGGAAACCCCCAAGTCGAAGCTCTAGACGCATTGCTCGTTGCTCAGCTGCAGCACCCGCCTTCCATGTCCTGCGTTTCAGTACCCGTGCCTCTCGCCATCGGAGGGCCTATCGCCGAATTTTGATATAATTTCAGCCAGCTGAACAAGATGTAGCTCTCATTTTTTCAATGCTAGACCTCGGGTGGGAAACTCACGTCATTTTCAAGCTTTGATATCCCCAGCATATACAAATGTGATTTACTTCAAATAAATGGATGGGATTTTACTTCATGTCTGTATTGTTGGAAGGCCTAAATTCATGGTCGAAGAAAAAAGATCATACATGATCAAAGTAGATGCGCAACTTGTCAAGTTGCTTCAAAGCCATCGCAAAACAATCGAAGATGTTAAGGTATCGTGTAAGGAATTTCAAGATTGCATGGCTTGTCTATTCCCCCCTTCTATTATTATACATGTATTGAAGAATATACAGTTGGCTATCCAAGCTCTCACTTCACGAAGCCGATCATCTGCCTAAGTTGAGACAGCGCTAATGTCGATAGTAATAGTCATCGGACGGAGATAGTCTCGTGAGACTGTAGCAAGGCCAGCCATAGCCTCCATTTGGTGACCCTCTGACTAGTCTCAAAGAACTAGCATCTGGAGCAACAGCTCCAATGCCGCTTTCTTTCTTTGAGCAAGGTAAAGTTCGTTTCGTTACCCGTGGACCATTACGAGTAGATGGGGCACCCAAAACGACTGATGCGACTGATGAGTTTTTGCGAAAATATTAAAGCCACACTTCGAAAAAAAATGAGTGGTACTTGCCATGCTCTCAGACCAGTCGCAGTTTGAAGGGATCCTTAGCGTTTGGCTGGTTAAAGGACGCAGCCTTGGGCGCATAAGGCGGAATTGGGGGCTTCACAAACATGTACCTCTCAAGCAAAAAGGTTTGCAAGGTAGCAATATTGCTGCTCGAGATCCAATAGATCATCAGCGAGGCTGGCATCTGATAGATATATCCCGAAAGCCCAACGTTCAGCGCCAAAAGCTGGACCGTGATCCGCAAAGCACGAAAGATAGAGCTCTGGTACATCTGCGCGGTATTCATCTCAGCGATTTCCTTGCCCGGTAGCGCGCGCCAGCCACTCTGGATATTCACCAAAATGGAGGCCGCTAGGAGAAGCGGCAAGGTACCACTTGGATCTCCTGCCAACAGATCCGGAAACCAGAACGCACCCTCGGAGGCCATGGTTGGCTGGAGGAGGTGCTGCGCATGCTCTAGTCTTTCCTGCTGGTATGTTTCCGACGATGACATAAACGGAACAACCCAATCTAACACAGCAGTACCCGTGCCGGACATGGCGCGCAGCGACTCAACGAGCGAGAGCCACACGGGCAGTTGTAGGATACCGGCAAGTTGGTAGCCGGTGGCCACTTTCCACCGAAGGCGCAGTCGCTTTTGAGACACCTTTGAGTCCTTCATTGCCACGACCTTCGGGTTTTCGGTGGGTTTCTTTGCCTTTGCTTCTCTCTCGTGGAATAGTTGCCAGGATCTGATCAGCGGCTGGATGTCTCTTTCCCGACGGGCATGAATGCGAGTAAAAATTTGTAATGGCAATCCGACTACTGTTCGGACCAGCAATGCCGTGAGTGGGATCGAAGCAACCCATGGTAGACCGGTGAGGGAGTGTACGCCGCAAAAGAGGCCGGTTGAAGCGTCGAGAGCTTCCTGGACCAAGCGGGTTGGGCGAGTTGGGTGGAAGAAACGAACTTGCGGGCGGATCCGACAGTGCGGCAATGCCCTCCGCGAGACGCGAAGGGCTGGCGTGGAGAGGGAATTCATGTCTGCAGCGAAACTGAAGCAGCGAGTTGCGATCCGGGGAAAACAGCACGGCCGTCATGTGATGCGTATGTAAGTTACAACACGTCAACGGGCTTGTTGATCCTCCGCCTGAGTTCGATCTCTTCTCCCTTGAGGTACTATGCCTGCATCTTGGTGACGACACGATGGCCTTCTTGTCCAACGCCATTCTCGGCCTTTTGGTCGTCGCTGTGACGGCGGTTTTTCTCCCGCGGCTCACAGGGGGCTTGGTTGGACTTGTCTTCCGCGGTGTGGGTTGGCTGATTCGCCGCCGAACCCGTTCTCGCCGCGAGTATGTGATCGCGCGGGCGCGATCTGAGGAGGATGAGAATCGGGCATCTCACTTGAAGAATTCAGACCAGTCCTCGGCTCGCATTCAAACTGAAGATGAGGACTGGGAAAAAGTTGATAGCTCTAGTGGGGCTAAGACTTCCACCAGCAGCGACAGTGACGTGAGTGGGGGAGCCGAAGGGCCAAAGGCAGAGGAGTGGGATGGAGTGATTGGCTTTTTCCACCCGTTCTGGTACGCTTGATTCATTCTCTTCGGCCCGGACAGGTTTACTTACGAAGCTCCTAGCAATGCGGGCGGCGGTGGAGAACGAGTCCTCTGGGAAGCAGTGCGGGCAACGCAAAAGCGCTGGCCAAAGGCGATTTGCGCGATCTATACAGGCGACCATGAGGTCAACAAGGCCACCATGCTGGAGCGAGTGGAGAACCGGTTCAACATCCATCTACATGCCCCGACGGTGGTACTGCTCTACTTGACCACCCGCAAGTACGTTGTCAGCAGCATGTATCCCTATATGACATTGCTGGGACAGTCCATGGGGTCGTTGGTGGTGGCGTACGACGCGTTTACGCTGCTGGTGCCAGATATCTTCGTCGACACTATGGGATATGCCTTTACCCTAGCATTTTGCAAGTGGCTGTTCCCCACAGTCCCCACTGGCGCATATGTCCACTACCCGACCATTTCGACTGACATGCTTGCCTCTCTGGATGATCAAACCGGTGTGCAAGGCATCAACTCGGGTGCCGGCAAGGGACTGAAGGGCACCGTGAAGCGACATTACTGGCAGCTCTTTGCAAAACTGTATGGCTGGGTGGGTCGCCAAGTGGATGTGGTGATGTGCAACTCGTCCTGGACCGCAGCGCATATCCGCACGCTCTGGGGCACGGAAAAGAATATTCAAAGCATCGGGGAAGGCACCGCCTCGTCACCGGCTGTGGTATTTCCTCCCACCGCCGTGTCAGAGCTGGAAGCAAAGATCGCCGTGGACGCCGAAAGCGAGAACGCCCGTCAGCCTGTATTGCTCTACATTGCGCAGTTCCGGCCAGAGAAAAATCACCCACTTGTATTGCGCTCATTCGCCCGTTTCCTCCAGGAACGAGCGCGCAATCCAGCTACGGCCAACCATCCGCAGCCTAAGCTAGTCCTCATTGGCTCGGTCCGCCACTCGAGCCCGGATGAAACACACATCTACAACCTCCGACTACTAGCGCACGAGCTGCGGATCCGCGATCACACCACTTTCCTATGCGACGCAAGCTGGCCAACCGTCCTGTCCAATCTCGGCACGGCCTCGGTTGGTGTCAACGCAATGTGGAATGAGCATTTCGGTATCTGCGTCGTTGAGTACCAGGCTGCAGGACTCATTTGCGTCACGCATGACTCGGGTGGTCCTCGCGAGGATATTGTCATTGACCTTGGAGACGGCGCGACTGGGTTCCGCGCCGAGACAGAAGAGCAATTCGCTGCGGCTTTTGAAGCCGCCTTGGCTCTTCCCATCGCGGAGAAGGTGGCTATGCGGCAGCGGGCTCGTCGCTCTGCGCGCCGCTTCACTGAGGAGGAATTCTTGCGCAAATGGCTGGTGCAGGTGCAGAAGCTGGTCGGGGCGTCGCAGTAGATAGCGGAGATAGTCTACCCATTCATACGCATCGGTCACGATGAACAGTCGCGCGCACAATTCTGATCATACATATCAATTTCTAGCTCTTTGACATTCTCGTAGGCGATAGAAGAAATTGAATACACTCAACAATCTATCTACGGTTTGTGGGATGATGTAAATTGGAGATTCCCATTCATGACAATCTATTCATGAATTGTACAGCCCCGTTTTTGAACATCCAAGCTAGAGATATATCCCAAGCGTAAATCAAGACCAGAAAATCATAGCCAAGGAGAGTAAAAGGGTATGAGAAGGGATAACAGGATCATGCATCACATATCAGGGGGGATGGGGATGGGGATGGGGTAACATAAAAGGCAGACAGTCGGAGGAGTCCGAGGAGTCCGAGTCTAGAGAAAGATAAAAGAGAGGGAGGGCAAAACGCAAAACCCAACGGCATGCAAGGTATGCCAAATTGATAACCAAGCAATAGCATTCAAGCCATATTGTCGACCATCGACAAATTCCAAAACCTCCATGTACTCGAACGCCGGAAGCCCTTCTCTATACAGGCATCAGAAGAAGACACATGAACCAAGGCATAAGGGAAACAATGCAAGCAATTCCAGATTGAATTCTGTTGCTTTTTCCTTCTCGGGTGTTCGAGAGGGTGATCGAGCGGAGAAAACAATCATATGTTGTACGATCGTCTACTCCAGCTTCGTTCGGGATAATTGGGACCACCGTAGTGGCTGCTCCGTGTGTTCATGGTGTTATTGGCCCCACTGTCCGGAGTTGTACATGGCGCCTTGGTTATTGCCATAACCACCGCTTACGCCGGAGACGCTGCTGATGCCGGACTCGTCTTCATCGAATCCAAATTCACCACCCGAGCTAGCATCGAAGCTACTGCGGCCCCCAATTTCACCGGGGTCATCTGCTGCAGGTGAGATCTGGTCCCACTGGAGCGTCTGAAGGGCAGGATACTGCGCGAGCAACGCTGCCGGTAGAACGAAATTGCCCGAAGATGAACTGTCCATACCTGGAACGCTAGGCATGACAAGCGGTTGAGGAACCGGCTGCAAGTGTCCAGACACTTGCTGTGGCTGCTGCTGATGACTCAGGAGAACACGCTCACGCTCTTGAGATTCCTCATCCAGGAGAGGCTTGATACACACACGGCCTGCTTCAGACCGGAAGTGACGTCCCAGGGCATCGGCACGCGCGAACCGGCGATCACAGCCCCAGTGTCCGCCCCTCGACAGGTCGCCTTTGCAGACGAACTTCTTTTCACCCGAATGAAGACCCTCGTGGCGCTTCCGGTCATGCTGTCGTGCAAAAGCCTTCCCACACACGGTGCAAACGAACGGTCGTTCGTCGGTGTGAGTCCGAAGATGGGACCGCAGGTTATATGCACGAGTAAACCGTTTCGGACAGAGATTGCACTGGAAGGTCGCCGGGTGCTTCTGAACACGCTTGGAGTCTCCGGGGGCCGCGCCGGGGCGCTGGGGATCAGCCAGGTCGAGTATGTAATTGCGACTTTCAATGGAAGATGTCGAAAGGCGGCGGTTGGACCGGGATGGTGACGTGTCGCGTGAACCAGGACTACTGCGGGAGTGGGGGGACAAGGAGCGCGGGGTACTGGGAGCAAGTGGCTCCAGGCTCGTTGTCGACGTTGCTGGTGATCGTGATCGAGAAGCCGGGTGGGCATAAGGGTCAGATTTACTCCGCACGCGGGATCCTGAATAGAATGTTAGCAACTCCAGCATTCGACGAACTTGCGCATGAAACTTACTCATCGCCGGGGGACTGAGAGAGTCGAAACTTGCAGCTGGCTTGGAAGGACCAAAGCTCGGATTTCGGGATGGCGGAGCAAATTCAACATTGATCGATGGCGGTGCCATTTGGGATGCCTGTCCAATGTCGGGCACGCCGCTATTGATTGTGGCATTCATCATGTCGTCCCCGGGAATACCGTACATATCGGTGGGCGCCGCAGGGAATTGAGAATTGGCATTGGGTGACAGATATGAAGTATTCGGCACCATATCATCCCCCTGCTGCGGCATCAAGCGCGGAGAGATATATGGACTATGAAGCGGGCTGAAACCTTGCTGTTGCTCCGACAGTGTGAAGGACTCGATACCTAGCGCATTGTCGTACAGCGCAGGGTCATTTTGCGGGGTTAACGAAGGTGACGCGTTATTCTCGATCCCATCGTAATCGTGCTGGGACAAGTACGGGGAGTGGTTGGCCGAGGACACCTCGGACACCTCCGATGGCGCCCTGCGATGGCCCTGGAACGCGGAGTGGCTCATCACCGACTGCCAGTCGGTGTTTGATTGCGCGCTCAAGTATGCGGCGGTGGCAGGATCGAGGGAGGTATGCCGTGAATGCCGGGGGGTATAGAAAGTCCCCGGAGTGGAGCCCGGGGGAGACATGGGACCCGGCGAGGACTGCTGCTGATCTTGCGATGATGGATGAGAGGAGGCGGAGGGGTTAGAGATGGGGCTGACCAGATCGGCCGGGTTGACAGCTTGGTGCATAGACGACGGACGTTGGTGCATTTGAGGGTCCAGCAGTAGGGACGCGTCGTATTCGGACGCCGACGCACTATTCGGACTGTGATTCTGGTAGGCGGAGAAGTCCAGATCACCGGCATTGGTATTGAGAAGATTGGAGAAGTTCTCATCTGGCTGCGGCGGTCTGAGGCCCTGTCCTTGTTCCAATTGATTGACAAGGCTTGCCTCGAACGATTGCGAGATCGGCATGTTATTGGTATTGATCGCGGGAGGGTACTGCTGTCCCGGCGGACCGGCAGAGAGGTAGTTGGCCGAGTAGCCATACGAGTCGGCGCCCGCGAGATTGGGATCGGAATTGGCATTGTCAAAGGAGGGGTTGGTCGCGAAGGCCGCGGACATGGAGGGGTCTATACCGAGGGACCCGGGGTCTTGGTATTGCTGAGCATGGGGGGATGGGCTGAGACTGCGATGCTTGGTATTTCCGGGGGAGACACCCGAGCCCTGACTATGATCGTGGGACGCCATAATGGCGGAACGGCGAGAGGGGGCGGGGAGGGGGCTACCCAACGAGAGGGAGAAGGGCGATAGTAGAGGGACTAAAGCCGGCGCGCAACCGGTCTTTATCCGGGGTTATAGCGGCAGGCGTCAAGCGCAGAAGTAATCAGAGCCAAGGACATTCCACGGACACCGACGCAATGAGGAAGCTGGCGAGATCATCTGTAGATGGTTCCCCTTCACGTGCACAAGGCGGTCTGGGGGAGATTTGGGCCCTAAATTTCCCTCCCCGTCGCGTCCACGACATCATGAACTATATTCCATCCCCACATCCGATAGCAGATAGGCATCACACTTCTATTTTTACATTGCCGACCGTGAGCTTGCCGCATTGGACTATGCTTTGCGAATGTGACTGCCTACCCGACGAGGTTTGTGTCGTGGATCCCCAAAGGCCCCGAAATCTTAGCTCTTTTGCACAGCCACGCAGCTGAGTTTCATAGTTGGTCTCCATTCAGATCTATACCAGATTGAGTATCGCGTGGGCTCGGGCCACGAGGGGCCTTTTAGGGCAAGGCAGATTATTGGAATCTGCCTTGTCGCGCCCGTCAGGTACCATCCTTGGTTGATTCCTGAAGAACCGACCCCTTGCAGTGGCTACGCATTGCCACCAAAGGATACGGAGTAGTCTTGGGTGGGATCGTATTCTGCAACGGGGCCTCGAAACGTGCCATATTCTTGGATGTGGGCCCATACATTAGCGGGGCATTTTCCCCCTGCGGCTCAATCCACCGCATCACCGCATCTTACAACGCGCCTAAAGTACAAAGGCTTGATCGGACTTGGTTGGTCTTCCGGCTCACCAGATGCACCATCCCCGGCTACTACCCAAACCAACCTTGTCTACCCAACCATGGCCGCCACTTCCCAGAGAAATTCTTACCGGCCGGCTACGGAGAACGGGGTGCGCTGAAAACCCGAGGAAGGGAGTGGATAGAACTCGGGGGAAAGCAAGGACAATTGGTTTGCATAACCCATATCTCTTTGCCATAGGTCGAGTGCAAGTTGGTCTAATTCGTCTTCGGGGCGAAGAGAGGCGTCACGCCTGCGCTAGAGAAGGGATAGTATGATACACCGTAGAAATAAAAGAGTAAATGCCACGAGATCGTACAATACGATGAACCCTCGGGTCTCCCCCAGGCTGTTGTGTTCTTGACAGTGATCGGGTGGATCGCATGATGGCGAGAGGTTGATGTTGTCGCAAATCGAGGTCTGCATTTTATTTTCTGGCTGGTAGTGTGAAAGGACAATGAAAACCAATGTGGGCGGTCTTGGGGCATGTAAAACTCAACCAACCTGCCATCTCAAGACTGAGCCGGACCTTGTCATCAATCCATCGGACATCAATCACTGTCCCATATATCTAACCAATTTGGGAATATGTTGCGGCGAATTATATTTTCAAGGCACATCTCTATCCACGTCTTCACAGGTAAACTGGCTCGCAACTTGCAAGGAAAGCTTGAATCTAGGCGTCAACTAATCAGGAGCCTGGCGTGGTACGCACTACGCCCAAAGTGGTGTAAATCTAGCTATACGCTAGACCAGATCTGATGCTACACCGCGATTTACAGACTACCCGATCGGGAAATTCTGTTATCCCATTCACGTGACCATGGATCTCAATTACTAGAATAGGGTTATATGTATTCCAACATACGTACACTTTCACCGTAGAAGGGCGTTAGGGGGCGCAAAATGCTGATTATAGTGCCTTGCTTCGCTCCGTGGTGTTTTACGGTGGTCGCAGGCAGTCTCCGGGGGAGAAAATCAGGCAGAGGGTGTTCGAAAAACTACCGAGTAATCAAGGTACAATGGCTTATCTTATTGAAGACGGCTAGCAGGAGATCGACGAATTACTGATCATTCATTTCATCACAATCATTGCAATGGGCATCCCCACACGCCCCAGAAACATGTATCACGCAGACAATCCTAGCAGAACTCGAGAACCCTCAGAATCCCGCTAACATCAACATTACATACAAGTAGAATAGGCAGAAGAGCAGTCAAAATCCAGACAGTGCCCGTATCAGGACACGCCGGTGTGAAGAATCAAAGCCATGAGAGATGACACAGAATGATCCAGGCCATCGGATGATGGCTGGTTGCTCTGGCATCGAGATGGCCACAGACGAAGGGGATTTTGTGCTTGGTGGCAGGGCTGTGGGTGGATGCCACGGATGCGGTAGTATATATACAAGCGTTGTAGAATGTATGGTCACCCAGCTCTAGAATGGCAAAAAAGGTCTGAAAAGAACATGGTGATATACATCATTCTCTCAGGTGCACGTGTCAAAGCTGGAGCGACAAGAGAGAGAAGGGGGTGGGCGGAGGGGAAAGGAATCGAAGAGGTCATATGTTGCGTCAACTTGTATTAACCCGACGACCGGAGAGCAGGATTTGGCGCTGGTGGATTGCCGGATTTGGGCGGTGGCTTCTTTTTGCCGATCATGAGTCCTTCGTCTTCTGATTCATCTTCGTCCTCGTCATCGCAGTAGTACCTGGATTCGTCCTCCTCGGAAGGTCGGGGAGATATTGAGCGATGGGCTTTAACGGTCTCGCCAGTGCGTAGGATTAAAGGCACCGGTGTGGAGTCACTCAAATCCCTGTCCTTTGATGGGAGGTACATTCCATCGCCAGAAAGAGAGGAGGCTCCAGAGACGACAGAAGGAATGCTGGGATGGGAGGCACTCTGAGACATGCCACTGGTAAAGTCGTCGGCAGAGGAGGAAGAGATGGTTGCAGCAGAAGGGGTCGAGTTGGTGAGACCGCTGCTGGGACGATCGACCGGGGGCCCTGGATCCGCCGGAGGCGCCAGAGTTGGCAAGTGAAGGGAATCAGTCGAGTACATTGCGCTTTCCATGCCCGGTGCAAGGGCATCGTCTGCACTTGGCTCGAGATCACTCCTCCTGCGGCGCATCAGTGCCTCCTTGGTGAGATGAAACGACTCTGCAGATGACTTGCAGGTGAGCTGCTGGGATCGGTTACGTCGATGTGCTGATGCCGGTGGCGGGCCAGTGGAATGGGTGGGCACTTCAGCATGCCAGAGGCCAGTAGATCGCACCTGACCAACAGCAGAGGCATTGCTCACAGCCAAACTGGGTTCGGGACGAAGTTCGCTGAGCGAGCTTAGGTCACCAGTAGGTGATGAGCGACGGCTACGGCTGGACACGGCACGTCGAGCAGCACCGCTGAAGAGACTGCCAAAGCCACCTGTTCCAAGGGCTTCGATGATCGAGGGAGTCCCTGTTCGGGGTCGATTGATGGGCGTCGTGTCAAAGGTGGACTGTCTCACTGTCTTGGTCGATTCGGCGGTGGACATGGACGACCTGGCGCGTCGCGGAGGACCTGGCCGGGAGGCCCCAGGAAGAGTGATGGCAGGTTTGCTTTCCAAAGGCGGCGCCATGTCGAAGTATGAGGCCCAAGAGGGTTCTTCTTCGACGGGACTCGCTGTGACACTTTGGGCTAAGGGGTGTTCTCCTTGGCCTCCGAATTTGGTGGAACGGAGAAAGTCCTCATCTCCTCGCAGACTCGACCGGCGGCTCTCATGGAAAGGTTTGCCAAATGTGCTAGTGCTGGAAGCAGGTGATAGCGTATCGGAGGACTGATTGGAGGGACGCTTGCGAGGTTCTTTATCCTTGGACGACCGCCCAGTGAACCATTTTGCGACGTTGGAGCGGACACGTTGAATAAACGGTACTTTGCTGACAGCACTCGTGACCTCCTCATTGGAGACCTCGATCCTCTTACCCTTGCTTTGATGGCCGGGATCGGTCTCTTCCACCCATGCGCGAGGGTTGGGCAGGCCATATAATGTCCAAGGGTGGTGCTTGATCTCCTTCAGGGTGATTCTCTTGACAGGATCCTTGGTCAACAAGCGACGAAGTAGATCATATAGCTCATCATCGATGTCCTCATACATCAATTGGTCGGCGTCACGGCAGAAGCTCTGGTCGCCGCCCAATGAGTCGTCTTTGACGGGAACCAGGCGCTTGCGCGGGATGAAAACCTCCTTTTTTACGATAGTTTGGAACATGCTGTACTCATCATCTGAGACGAAGGGAAGACGACCAAATATCATCCCATACAGCGTGACACCCAAGGACCAGACATCGATGGCACCGGTGATCTTGGGCACGGAGCCAATAGTCTCCACAAAGTCATCGCCGGTATAGCATAGTTCGGGGGCGTAGAAGGCCGGGGTACCAACAGTCTTGGAAAGCTCCCGAGCATCATCTAATTCGGTAGCATCGGTTTCCACGAGATCTTCTTCCTCCTCCTCTTCATCGCGCATCGGCCGTCCCAAATACGAAACGCCGAAATCGGATATTTTGACCCGATGGCTACCGGTGACGAGGAGGTTGGCCGGTTTGATGTCGCGGTGAATGATGCCTTGGAAGTGCAGATACTCCAGTCCAAGTACCGAGTCTCGGAAAGCACTGCGGGCCTCGGCGATGGTCAAACAGGGGACAAAGGCCATGTCATCCCCATCGGCAGACCATTCCGGCTCCGATGGGGCATAGCCAAAGCTGCTGGATGCTGTGCTGAATCGGCGTTCAAAGGGGTAGTCTGAATAGGCTCCGTACATGGTGCCTTCCACACTAGCGGAGGCGTCCTGGATCGAGGACTGACTCGGGGAATTTTGGTCATCGGTGACCGCCACAGAGCGCGTGGATGAGCGTCTTATGGTCAATCCCAAGCCGTCGAATTCATCTTCTTCATCCGACGACTCTGCGCCGTGTTCCAAACTCCAGGCGGGGATAGGCCCCTGTTGGGCATCTGCGGCCTGCGCTTCAACCCGTTCTCGCGCTTTTTCTCTTTGCCGACGCAAGTGCTGTGCGGTGCGAATGAACTGGTGGCTTTCCTCCAAGAAGGCCGGGGTGTCCGGGATGCCCGCCTTTTCGCGATCCAAGCGAAGCTTATCGACGTGGACGATCTCTCGGAGGCCTTTCTTCCGCCAGACGATCTCCCCGTTCTCGACATACTCGAGTACGATGTAGACTTTCTGCCGGTTGGGGTCATCGATCACTTCCAGGAGACTGACCACGTTGGGATGCCGTGCCTTCTTCAGGATAGCCACCTCTTTCTTGACCTTATCCTCCGGATTGCCCAGTTTGCCGAGTCGGCGACGCTTGGAGTATCGTTGAACGATCTTGATGGCCACCTGTTGCTTGGTGGACACGTGACGACCCAGCTTCACTTTTCCATGCTCCCCACGGCCTAGTTCCTCCAGGATCTCGTATTGGTTGATGAGTTTGTTGCCCGTGACGTGGTCGCGATCGACTTCGGCGGTGTGGGTTTCTTTAGGAGGCTGTAGGTGCGTAGGGTGGAGGTAAGGGCTACCAATTCCACCTTCGTCGTCGGAGCCTATGGAAGGAGCCGTTCGAGGATGTCGCATCGAGAACAAGCCCGGGCTTGAGACGGGAGTATTGCCGGCCGTGCGGGCGGCCCGGGTGTGGGGGTAACGAGGCAGGGTGTCGGTCTGCGATGGATAGGAACTCCGCGACCGGAGATGCAGCGGCTGCCAGGTCGGGTGCACCTGCGATTGCAGAGAGGCATAGGACTGATCGGGGTACACGGGGTAATCCGGCGGAGTGTCCGAGTGACGCGAGGCGCGGCGAGGACTCCTTCCGATGCTGCCATGCTCCGATCGAGCATCCACCACGGTATCTTCGTTCAGGGCCTGCAACGAGCTGGTGGAGGAACGGTTGGAGGGGGTTCGTGAGCCGTAGACGTGGGAGAAAGCCTGGCGAAGGGTGGCTTGGGCTTCGGAGATCTCGGGTTTGGTGGGTGTTGGTTTCGAGGGCTTGTCATTCAACGCCGACAACCCCTGCGCCGCCTCTTCAGACCGGGGAGGATCCCGTTTGAAGTCGCCCGAGACATGGCCATTCCGAGTCATCGGCTGCTCCGATTCCTCTAGACCAGCTATCGAGGACCGGTTTTCCATCATCTTCATCCTCCCCGGGGTGGAATGGGGGGTTTGTGGAGGCGGGGTATAATCAGGTGTGCGAGCCAACGGAGCCGAGATTGGCGTGGATCATTCTTGAGGACTGTTGGATCCGTTGGGAGGGGAGTTATACTCGAGAGACTGGCGAGGAGCGGATGCAAGTATGGACCGGCATTACTCGAGGCCGCGTACCGGACAAACGGCGTTGTAGACCTGCTACTGAACACGGCTCCTACGGGGAGTCGGGGAGGGATTCGAGGAAGCGGGATGAAATCGACGCGTGGGAAGGAACCCGAATGGATTGGAGAGAATAGAGTCGAAGAGTTGAGAATGGAGGGGAAAAGGAGGGAAAAAGGTGTGGGTAGGGCAGATCGGACTGCCAAGAGCCCAGATATGAAGAAAATCCAGATGGTAATTTTACGGTGGAGATTCTGTTTGCAGTCACCGTGCCAAGGATGATCGTATGGGGTTGGGGACCATGGTTCCGTTCTCCTCGACGGGGTATATACATTCAAACTCACAGAGAAAATCGAAGGTCTGATAAGCCGGTTGCCCAGACCCCAAGCCAATAAATCCGGTTTGGTCTTGACGCTACCGAGACGATACAGGAAGCTCGAGCCAGGGCGATCCTCTAGTGCGAGACGGATGCTGCTAACTACGGAGTACTCCATACGGAGTAATGAAAGATCCACTACGGAGTACTGTCCGGACAGCCTCGAGGATTCGAGGCTTCGAGGACTCTGCACAGAGGCCGAAGTTCAGGAGTATGGGAATATAATACGGACGACTGCGATACCGGGATCGTTACGTCATGCCAGGGTCTAGGCCCCCTAATTAGCCTTTGTAATCGACTTGATCCTAATTTCCTCGTACGGACTCAGTACGGAGTCCCTCTTCATGATTCATTCTCGGCGCACAGGTCCATCTGGCTCGTTTCTTCCCCCTGCCGCAAATCCCCACGGAGAGTCTCCCCCAAAAGGATCGTCGCGGCAGTATGTACAGACGCCCAAAATGATACCCTTCGCCCAACCCGACGTGCCAAGAGCCTCCATGTCGTAATTGAAACCAGGGCATGGCAAGTTCCCTGCTCGACCGGAACGTCAGGGAAACCCCCCCGCATGGCAAGTTCGGTCGCTTGGATCCGACCCAGACTTGGTCCTCTCGCCCCCGACCACCGTTTTCTCAATGTGGCATGACTTCCAGAGAGCCCCGTGCGAGGTCCCGAATTCTCCGCCTACTCACGGCCCACTCACAGCATCTGGCAGACGAGGAGACTCTGCGGCTGAGGGAACGGGGCTACCAAATAGCGCCACGAACATGAAACCCTAATCCAGATTCATCATCCCTACCCTGCACGGCATCCCTCGAACGCTTTTCCTAGTCGAGACCCGAGTCCCGGGGCGCGCCTCATGCCGTCGCCCGTGCACACGGGGGTTCTCTCGCTGCCATGGCTTGTGCACGCACGGCATCCCCGATCGACGGGCTCTCTAGTCTTCCCGCGGTGACACAAGCGGCGCGCGCCTTTTGCCCCTTGATCCGATGCCATCCGATGCGGGCGGTGCCACGCCCCCTTAGTACTCTGTGTTAACGTCCCTTGGGCCCGATTTACAATTGGCGAGGTACCCCCCCCCCCCCCCGACGGCAGGCACGGTGTGACCGTGCGTGGAGGGGGGTAGACTGCGCTCCAGGGTCGATGAGGTCTCCAATAGAGGGCCGTGACGAGAGGGCGTGTACCAATGACATTTGGACATCTATTACCCTTCGCGTCTACACTGGAGATCCATGCGGGGTGTTTAGAGTTCGGCCCATCAGGCCATCTTCATTAAACTCTATCGTGCGTGTCGAGGAAGTGTACAAGCCGTGCCACATCGTCTTCCTCGCCGTCGAGTGCCACGGAGGGACCGGCTCGCGTCCAGAACGAGGCCTCGAAGTATGCGGGGTAGAACCCGGCATATTCCCAGTCAACAATAGCATTGATCTTCAGTGTCTCTGGATTCACGATGATGTTGGAGGGAGACAAGTCATTGTGACAGAATACATAATCTTGCCCAGATTGACGGGCCCAGTGATCCTGGCCCGTCTTGTACATCACTCGGTAAGGCGGGATCACGATCCCGGAAGGGTCCCCCGGTAGTTCTCGAGGCAAGGGTTTGAAGAGTCGATAGGTGCTGTTGAATCTCCGCGTACACAATCTGCTTCTGGCCATTCGGGATTTGGCTCAACGAGATCCCTTCGATGTACTCCATGATAATCAGAAAGGAGTCATCGACGTCAAAGGCCCTGTACATCTGCGGCACGGGAATGTTGCTGACACGACGAATGAGCTGCATCGATGCCGCCTCATTCCGGAGGCGTTCTTTGCCCAGACGCGGGACATGGACGGCGCCTTTTACGTTGATGTATTCACTGGGTCGGAGGCTTCTCCTGATGAAATATTTCCCGCGTCTGTACCATGCTTGCTCGGGACGTATGGTCGACCATTCGTCTGATAGGTCCATAGACTCTTGTCCCTCTGGTCGGGGTCCGTTCTGGCTCGGGATATTATCGGGGGAACAAGTATTTGACATTAACCTGATATAGCGTACGGAGTATAGGATACGAAGATATGGAGGGTGTGTGGCTTAGCAAGCAGTCTTTGACAGCTGGTTGACCCGCTAGCAACCAGTAGCCCTAAAGAGAGATTGTAGGTGAATGAAGCCAGGACCGTTGCCCCGGAGAAAACATCTTTGTTTGTCCACCCGCAGAAAGGCCTGAGCACATGCATCGCCGTCGGAGCCGGAAATGAGACCGTTTTGTGGAAGTGCAGGTCCTCCCAGCTGAAGGAGCAATAGCTGCGACGCCTATTGAACAGGGGTTCGTCTCAGAGGCCTCGGGTGGCTGATCCTTCAACATGGAAAGGGATTTGCTTTTTCCTGCGTTCGTCACTGCATTCGTATTTGACTACAGAGTACCCGCGGTCCTTGTCCGTGCTACTGTGTCGGAGTGACCAACACGTGGAATTCCGGCCTCCCCTGAGGCTGAAATCGATCTCGCTTAGGCCGTCAGCGATGCACCAGAACTGTTTCGGCTCAACCCCCGCCATGCAGCGCCATGACGATTCGGGATAAGTTTCGGAGGGGAAATGCACGCCGGGCTCAATAGCCTTGACGCGGTGGACAGGGACATTGAAATTGCGGGAGAATGGCCGAGGGGGCAGTCGGTGCGGTGGCTATAGAAGCGATTGGTCTGCCTGTTAGGGCTGCACGAGACCGGATAGGTTGGTCGAATAGTCCCAAATTCCAGACTTGTCCGTAGCCGACTGGGTTCTATCTTGTAGATTCCACACTGTCCTTCCCCTAAGTCTACCCCAAGCATACCGGGAGCTAACCCAGACAATCTCACTTGATTCTGCACCGCGACACGCACCTTCATTCGTCGGCTTTGGCCCGAATGCAAATCCGCCCGTCGTGGATGCCAGCGGTGCCGCGAACCGGCTACACGGACATCGAATTACGAGTCCAGGCTTTGGTTCTCTTTGAGGCCTCCTCCCGGGGACATGGTTCGAATGGACTGGTTCGGTGGGGTTGTTGGCGTGCCAACGTGCTGGTCTCCGGGCCTTGACCCATGGTTCGTGGGGAGTGTAGGCCCACCGGCGATTTTTGATGTAGCTGTCATCGACTTTGGATTTATCTAGAAGGGCTATGTTGAGTTCTGGACAGTTCTTTTGGCAAGTCGTGGACCGAATGGGTAATTGGTAACTGAGTAGTCCATTGATCCATTGGATAACCCTCACTCAACCTGTCAGGTCCGGGGTGATGACGACTTGACACAACTAGAGTGGAAGAGAAATTCCCATCTCTACGGTTTTCTGTTCAATAAATTTCAATAAATCGAAACGAAGAAATAAATTACATTGGACCAATCTTCGTCCCGTGGGTGGTCCTACTGGCGTGGAGATGCCTCGCTAGTCTTCTCGAAGAACAGCACCGGCAAGTAGGCAGCCTGCAGAAGAAGCGGAAGCTTGCGTCATCTTCAGATCAATTTAGACCATGCTTCAAATAGGAAGGAGGCTGTGCTGAATTGCTTGAGTAGTCCCTACAAGAGGGACGGTGGCCAAAAGCAGTCCGCTGGCGAGTTGACATGACCCATTTCGTGGACAATAAAAGAAGAAAAGATGTACAGTATTCAAATGCACAGATAATTGACACCCGCTCGCCTTCATCCAATTGTCGAGTGACATTGGCTGCCACAGGATGACATCCACGCAGCCCGAGCGACGCGTTGCCCCGCGCAACCGTGTTGATCCCACCGTCGATCACGCCCTCGGCAATCTATTAGCCTCCCACTGGTCTTTGTCGGAACGAACTCGGGTGTAGAAGATAGTCAAATAGAAATCGAGCTCTTCAAATTGGGTTTGTCCGTGTTGGGAATGGATAGTCGAGGCGTCCTCGGCCCCGATCGACCGTGTTTACGCCGGGTGAGGTGGGATGATGCATCAAAACACGTACTTTCTTTCTTTTCTCTGTCTTCCCCGTTGCACTAACCTTGAAGCTTAACTCGTCATGTCTATCGTGCTGCGATAGACGTCTTCCCCTGTCAACCGCGTGGCGGCCACGCTCGTCGATCCTGGAATGCATGGTTGCCCTTGATTGTCTCAGATTCTCACGCGGCCTCGCCATGGACTATCTTCGTCGACAAAGCTGGCTGGTCCTCACGACGCTGTTGCTGGCCGTCGATTCGGTCGCCTTTCCATACACACCTTCCTCCGTCTTCCTCTCCCCGCAACATAACGGCTCTCTCGCCTACCTCCTCCAGCCCAGCGCCGAGGGCAAGTCTGAATTCCTCTCTCTGAACCTCTCCTCTACAATCGACTCCAGCAACCCCGCCTTTCAGACTTTGCTCCCCGAGACTCCATTCCATAGTACCGACCGTACCTCCGCGTTTACTCCCGCCATCGATGATCGAGGGACCATCACGGTCTATGCGGGAGACTGTCACAACTCGTCCGGCGTGCAGACAATATGGCGGTTTCAACCCGACAACACCACTTCCAATGGAAATGGTACATGGTCGCAACATGCAGTCACCCCCGAGAAAGGACCAACAAGGCCCAACCATCTAGCTGCGGGCTTTGCCTTTGCGTCCAGCAACACCAGTGACAGCTCCATGTATGTCTTTGGGGGAATGTGTCCATTTCAAAATAGTACCGATCAGGATTGGGTCTCGGCCGCCAACTATTCGCAATCGATGGTACAATTGGGTCCGACGGGTCCAACGAAGGAGAAATATGATGCCACTATCACGGGCCATCGCGCTCCCCCCGTTCCCGAGGCAGGCATGGCCATTGTGCCGCTCCCGGCGGCTTACTCGCTATCTGAAAAGCAACAGAATTTCTTGTTCATCGGTGGTCAAACTCAGCGTGCTTTCCTCAACATGTCTCAGCTCGCAATTTTCTCCGTCCCGCAGGAAAGTTGGAGCTTTGTGAGGGCGACTTCGCAAGGAAGGCCACGGACAGAACTGGCGATCCGGGACCGCGCGGTAGTGGAGCCGCGATCTGGACATGCTGCTGTACTTTCCGATGACGGTAAAAAGGTCTTTCTAATCGGAGGCTGGGTGGGCGACACATCCACCCCCGCTGATCCTCAATTTGCTGTTCTCCAGATCGGGGAGGGGTATGGTGGCCATGGTGAATGGAGTTGGACTACTCCCTCCTCCGAAGGCGCGGGAATCGCTGAAGGAACTGGTTTATTTGGGCACTCGGCGGTGATGCTCCCGGGTGGCATGCTAATGATTACTGGGGGGTATAGCATCCCTAAACAATCCTCCAAGCGGGCTCTGAACTCGGCACAACGAAACTCCAAAGTCTATCTCTACAACTCGACCTCGAACAGCTGGGTCAGCTCTTACACTAATCCTGCCGCTCTTTCCCACAAGTCTACCGCGTTGACTGGCGGGGGCCTCTCTGCTGGCCAGAAAGCCGGTCTGGGAATAGGTCTCGGCATCGGAATTCCCCTTGCCATAGTTCTGGCTCTTTGTGCATGGAACTACTACCGAAAACGCGGAGTCCGTAACCAACGAGACTCACAGCTCCGGGAGTTAGCTCTGGGAGCCGAGCGTGCCCATTTCTGGGGGCGGGATGATCCATACCAAGCCAGCAGCATTCGCAGCTCTCAGATGAGCGAGAAACGAAATCCTTCATCAGGCTATTCCTGGTCCAAGGCTCGAAATTCCACTGGGCGGCCCATTCCTAAAGATCCAGCTGATGGACAAGCAGAGAAAACTGGCCTGCTTGAGGACGTCCCCAGTCCAACAAAACAGATTCCACCTGAAAATCGCCCACTTAGCCAGTCAAGATACTACCGATCATCTGGGTACAATGACTGGCGCCGCAGTGACACCAGCGAGATTCACCCTATTGACGAGCGGGAAGAAGACGAGGCAATCTTCAGGGAACGAGTGCTGGCAACAGTCCCCAGCGGAAAGCACCCCCAGGTACATGACTCCGACGACCCATTCATAGATACACCCTTTGCCACTCTTCGAAGCACCATTTTTGGTGTCGGGTTAGGTCCTTTCTACAGTCGACGCAAGGATATTGCGGGATCTGATAGCGGACGAGTCTCCCCGGCAAAGAGTGACCGGACTGCGACGAGCCTCTCCGAGGTGTCATCATTCTCCTTTGCATCTTCCTCGAAGCCCACCGGTAATGTCGCTCAGACGCGGGGTGCTGCTGAACGGCCCTTGAGTTGGGCGAGTGGAGGTCGCCAGTCCCTTGAGCATCTTGCACAGACACATAGCCGCGAAACCACACGCAGTGAGCTCGATGGCATGACCGCACCCTCAGAAAAGTCTTACTCGGCCGACTCCTACTCGACTGCCCAGAGCACCATCTCCGAGCGACTCGCCGAGGGTACCTCGCTGTTGTTCGATGCAGACGCTGTTCACCCCGGTGAAACATCGCCCTCCAAGCTACCACCGGCGTCGAAACCTCGAGCGTCAGAATGGATGCTCCAGACTGTCCGCCGGGCCCTTACCCTGACTCGACGTGGAATTCCCGTTGAGCCAGACCTAACCACCGCACAGCTCGCATCTGGAGTTGACCGTCGAAGCACGGTGATTGGACCTGGGCCTACTCCGGCTGGTAGCGGAGCCAACACTCCCCGACGTGCAGTCAGTGCCTCTGCCGAGCTCTTTCGCCGCAAGCAAGGCGCCAAGGACTGGAACGCGAAGAAGCGAATGTCGGATATTGGGGCGGCCCGTTCCACTCGCGATGACCTCTTCCTCGGGGCTCCGGGATATCTGGGCAACGACGAAACCTGTGATGACGAAGATTGGGACGTCGAGGGAGCTGCTGAAGACCGCCGAGTCCAAACCACTTTTACCGTGCCTCGGGAGAAGCTCCGTGTCGTCAATGCCTCCGACCTGGATAACGTCTCCGAGCGCTCTGTCAGTCGTGGTCTCGTCGGGGCCGGATCTCGCCGAGTGAGTGGTTGATTTGTGATGCTCTTTTATGACTTTTGTATTTTTGAATAGCTCTTTTTTCCCATGATCGACGACTCTAGTGACGGGTTGTTCGCGCGGAGAAAGATTGTACACAGAACCTGTTTCATGCTTCCACGAGTTCACGGAGGAACTTTCTTTTTGCAGGCGTGTTTGGTCGTTATCTTGTTTTTTGGGTTGTTTGTTGCTCGATATCCACGGGGTGTGCTTGTTTTGCCCTCGATTGCTGAATTGATGATTGGATGTCCGGCCTACTTTTGATCGAGTTTCGTCTTGGTTGAGTCGACGTGACGAGTGTCTGAAAAGGAGTGGATGGATCGGCGCTTTCTAGAGAATGTGGTACCTGGTGACAGAATCGATTATTTGCTACGAAGTTTTGTGTTGATTGTAGATTGTAGAAAGACGGAGACAATATTTTGCACAATGTTTTCGTAATCATTGCTAATGCATCTCATTCATCAATTTTTATCTAGTGTCGAGACTATATAGATTTGCCAAGTGGCAGAAGTGGCAATTCAACAACTTGAAAGAAATAACACGATGTCTAAAGAATTTCATGGCCCCGTGATACATCATCTGCGTTTCTACCCGTCCTTTCCCACGTCCATTGCGCCGTTCAAGATGCCGGTGCTTCCTTGGGAGCAGAGGCCGGCTTGGTGGGAATGGTACTGGGCAGCGGCGGCAAGAGGTTCTTTGCACTCTCGCGCGCGTACTGCGCCATGAGGGCATCCATGATGACGAGCGAGGACATGGCCTCGACGATCGGGACGGCGCGCGGCACCACGCAGGGGTCGTGGCGGCCCTTGGCCTCCAGGGTTCCCTCTTCGAAGCCGTACGAGGCGGTGGTCTGGGCCTGGCCGATGGTCGCCGGGGGCTTGAAGGCCACGCGGAAGTAGATCGAGGCGCCGTTCGAGATGCCACCCTGGATACCGCCGGAGTTGTTGCTGCTGGTGGTGAGACGCTGGGTGCCGTCTTCCGACGTGGATGCGACGAAAGGGTCGTTGTGGATGGATCCGGCCACTTCGCAGCCGCCGAAGCCCGAGCCGATCTCGAAGCCCTTGGTCGCGGGGATGCTGAGCATGGCGTGCGCGAGCTTGGCCTCGAGCTTGTCGAAGCAGGGCTCGCCCAGGCCCACGGGTACGTTGCGGATCACGCAGGTCACGGTGCCGCCGATGCTGTCGTGGTTGTCGCGGTACTTCTCGATCGCCTTGGTCATGCGCGCCGAGGCCTCCTCGTTTGGGCAGCGGACGGGGGCGAACTGGTCCACGGTGTTGCGGTCGATTGTCTCCAGTAGCTTCAGGTAGTTCGGGTCGGTCGAGGCGGTAGGGTGTTCGGGCGTGGGAGGATAGAGATGCTCATTGCCCACGGACGAGACGAAGGCCACAATCTCAACCTTGTGCGACAGGCTCAGGTACTTTTCAGCGATAGCGCCGGCGGCGACACGGCCTGTACGGAAGTATTAGGATGGAGTTGGTCTATCTTCCGGAGTTGCGATATACCCACCGATCGTCTCACGGGCACTGCTACGACCACCGCCGCTGCTGGCCTTGACGCCGTACTTCTCCAGGTAGGTGAAGTCGGCATGGCTCGGACGGGGAAAGCGATCCATTGTGCTGTTACCGTAGTCCTTCGGCCGCTGGTCCTCATTGGGGACTCTCATTCCAATTGGTGTACCCAGGGTGACGCCAAACTCCGTGCCCGACTGGATCTCGACTCGGTCCTTCTCGTTGCGCGGGGTTGTCAAGGCACTCTGGCCCGGACGACGGCGAGTCATCTGAGGCTGGATGTCGTCCTCGGTGAGTTGCATGCCCGGAGGACATCCGTCGACAATGCAGCCGACGGAGCGACAGTGCGACTCGCCATAACTAAGAGTTCCGTTAGCAGTGGAAAGGATATGAGGGGGAGGGGAACAAACGTAGTGACTCGGAAGTGTTCACCCCACGTGGACATGATGGCTGATCTGGCGAGGTCAAGAGGCAAGTAGACAAATTAATCAGTCACAGACAGACCACAAGATGAATTGGCAAGCGACACGCGAGGATTAAAAGCTTCCAAGAAGAAAGTTCCAACGCCGAAATTCGACTCATCCCAGATTTCCTATCCGGGCCTAGCGCGGCCGACGATCGGCCACCTCGATTTAATTGCTTGAAATATTGATGGACGCAGTTGATTTATTCGCCTCCCTTGCGCTTCCCCCAATGCTGCGGCGATGCTTCATTTCGCGCGCTAGCACAGCCCGCTGGGCTCGCCATAATTCCTCCTACCCAATTCATCGCTTTGCCGAGCTAGCGCGACGTTCAACCTCGCGTCACCAAATCTACCAGTCGCGGTCGACGGACCCCTACGTCAATCTATCGATCGAACATTTCCTCTTGGAGAATGCACCGGCCGATTCAAGTATTTTGTTCCTCTATATCAACCGGCCATGCGTGGTGATTGGTCGTAACCAAAACCCGTGGCTGGAGACGGACCTCCGTGCTCTTTACAATGATCGCCGACGCGACGCGGGCCCAGACGAGGCAGCGGTCTTTGTCCGGCGGCGATCCGGCGGTGGTGCAGTGTTTCATGACGAGGGCAATCTCAATTACAGTGTGATCTCGCCGCGCACCTCGTTCACGCGCAACAAGCATGCGGAGATGGTTGTTCGGGGGCTACATCGCGTGGGGGCGCTCAATACGAGTGTCAATGATCGCCACGATATTGTCATGACACCTTCGGAGGAATCGCGCTTGGATCCCAATGAACCGCCGACTCGGAAGATCTCCGGATCGGCGTTCAAGCTCACCCGGCATCGAGCCCTGCATCATGGTACCTGCTTACTAGACTCGCCCAACATCCATGATCTCGGCCGTTTCCTGCGCTCTCCGGCGCGAGGATACATTCAGGCGAAAGGCGTCGAGAGTGTGCGATCGTTGGTGGGGAATGTCTCGAGTGCGCTGGCGGAATCTTTCTTCTCCCTGCAGGGTGTGATTGATAATGTGGTTGCGGAATTCGGCAAACTATACGAGGTCCATCCCGATGCTGTCCTTCGGGCAAAACGAGCCCACGCTATAGACCCGGAGATATTTGCCGGCGACAGCTGGGTTGCAGGTACTGTGGGTGAGGTACAGGGCGAAGTCGAGCCTGCAATTGGACATGGCATCGCCGAGCTGCAGGTAAGCGCCGCGTTGACCCATCCTGATATCGCCTTTACTCATGTCCGAATGACAGTCTCTTGAGTGGAAGTACACGCAAACTCCGCGATTCACCTTTTCCACCTATCCAATCGAAGAGGACCCTCGTGAACGACCCCCGTTGCCGCCCTCGCTCCCTCCATCGGTAGGTCATGCCAACCACTAGCTCATTATTGCCTTTATACTGACACGTCACATGCAGACTCGTGTGTTTCTCAGCTTGAAGCATGGCGCGATCATTGAGAGCAACATATCCGTTTCTCCGGATCCAACCATTGCCTCAGAACAAGCCAGCTCCGTACAGCACGAGTTGAACGGGCAGAAACTACACGAGATTACCACACAGCGCTGGGAGGATCTCCTACGATCAGGCTTTGCTGCATCCGGCGAAGACGATGCTGTGATACGAGAGCTTGCAAATTACCTCGGAGGCTTACTCGGAGGCCATTAATGCCAATGTAATATATTGTTTGAGGAATGTATATAGCCCATGCATCAGGACTGGGCGAGACCCCAGCCTTTCTGAGACAACCCACCCCAGATCTGTTCCTCTACGAGATGGAATCCCGACGCCGTGGTGCCCGGTCGATCTGCAGGCCCCGGATCATTGACGACAGCGACAGCGCGCACCGTCTTCGACACCTCCAGAATGGTACCTCCATGGACGGGGACCTGCTTGATCGCGTCAGACTGATCTCCAACCACGCTGACTTGGTCCTGTTGCACCAGCGCCAGCATCGCCGAGGCCACTTCTTGCGGAGTCACCCAAACATCTTTCTTTTCATTCACCACGTATGCACTCTCTGCACGGTCGGTCCACAGCGGGGTTTTGATGATGCCTGGCGCAACGGCCGTGACTCGAATGCCCAGCTGGTCATCCAATTTTGCCAAGGACCGCACAAACCCGCTGATACCGTGCTTCGAGGCGACGTATAGCGAACTGACCAGCCAGTTCGACTGGCCGGCGATGCTCGAGATGAGGATGATATGCTTTGGACGCCGCTTGGCGTTCTCGTTGGCTCGGAGGAATCGCGAAATGGCCATCTGCGTGGTGCGGATCGGATGGACGAGGTTTACGTCGAGCACGGTGTACTGGTCAAACTTCACGTCCTCGCTCGATGCAGGAGACCAGAAGCTATCCGGGCCTTAGGATATGGATCAGCGTGAACGAGTCGGGATCAGCAGGGATGGACGTACAGCCTCGAGAATTCCGGCTCCTGGACACACGATGTCGATCTCGCCAAACTCCCTCTCTGCAACGTCGAACATCCGCTCCAAGTCATTCCATTGCGTGACGTTGGTCGGCTGAAACACCACGCGTGGATATCCAGGGGCATGAGCATCCGCAAAGACCTGGGCCTCGGGGCGTAGGGCAAGGTCGGCGATCAGCACATTGCATCCATTCTCGACCAGCAGTTTGGCCCATGCGAGATTAATTCCTGGGATCTATGAGTATGTTTCTTTCTCTTGGTTCTTCCAGACAAGGGCATACCAGATCCTGCCCCCGTGATGACGGCTGATTTTCCGTTTACCGGGAAAGCCATGATGGACGCCCATGACACATCTCCGGGTCATGGCACTCTTTTATATACATTGGGCTCGGCTGGCCTTGTGTTGGGCACGCACTCGATTGGCTGGGAGCCACAGAAAGCCTTGTAGGACGAAATGGAATTCATCGTCTCGAAGGATGTTCATTGATACATCTCTGGTTTCTGACCGGGCCTGTTACGTAGGGACTGCAAGGCCAGAGTCCATGAGAATGGTCTGCGTCTATCTACTCGGGCTGCATTAAAATTAGAGGGGGTAATTGGATTCGCCTCCTGGGGTTCTTCTCTCAGTGATATGTTTCAATGATTTCAAGTAAACATTCTTCTTCATTTATGGCTTCGATGGCCAACGAAACTACTTGGCTGAGCATCAGCCGAACTCATCTCTTCCTGTTCTATTGGTGGAATCCAAATCTTCCACGTCTCAGCTCTCGTATACTCCGCTTTGCCAGAGCCAGATATTGACGATGGGAATGTATCTCCGAGGGACTGACTCATGGACGTCATCGGATGCGATGTAATCCAGAATAGCAGATCATTCACTGATCTGGACATAAAATGCGCCCTGCAGGCACCAGCGCATGGATGACGCAATCTGAGCTAGTTGATAGATCCAGGTTGATAATACGACAACGACGCATCTACATTCCCCGATCTCTCGCTCGGTCCCCAGACACGCCCAAGATGGACTCTCCATCCCTCGAACTCAGCCAGACCTTCCACCATTCCACCGCTACTCACAGCTATCACGTTCGCTGGACAGCCCTGGGCGATGCAAGCTCGCCACCGCTGATTTTCGTGCACGGGACGCCCTGGTCCTCGCGCGTCTGGCACGTCTACGCGCAGTCCTTTGCCCGTTATTTCCGCGTGTATCTCTTCGACAACCCGGGATTCGGTCAGAGCCCCTTAGGCGAACCACTCCCGGACAAAGCCCATGCGATCAGCAAAGAGGTTGCTTTGGATGCGGACCTCGCACAGCAATCCGAAGTGTTTGCGGCACTCTACAGATTTTGGGCTCGGGACTGGCCGCGGGACCGGGCCCATGTTATCGCCCACGACCATGGCGGACTCATGAGTCTACGCGCCCATCTGCTGCATGGTTGCGAGTATGCCAGTCTGTGTCTGATCAATGTGGTTGCGTTGGGCCCGTTCGGGCAGCCGCTGTTCAAGTTGGTGGCGGAGAATGAGGGGGTGTTCAATGCCCTGACCGGTCCGGTCTTTGAAGGCGTGGTCGAGGCTTATATCCGGGATGCGGCATACACCCCTCTACCTTCGGCGACGATGGAGGAGCTCAAGAGACCGTGGATCTCGACCGAGGCGGGAAGACGTGGGTTTGTGAGGCAGATGGTGCAGGCCCATAGTCGCAGCACGGACGCTGTGGAGGGCCAGTACGCGCAGGTGGGGGCGAGTATGCCCGTGCGAGTGATCTGGGGTAAAGAGGATCAGTGGATCCCCGTTGAGACGGCCGAGCGATTGAAGCATCGGTTAAATGCGCGGGATGTCGTGTTGATCGAAGGCGCGGGTCATCTGGTCATGTATGATCAAGAAGGGCGATTGGGAGTCGAGCTGGGCTGGTGGTTGGCCCAGGTTGGAACTCATGAAGGTCATTAGAGTCTTTGTCAAAGGCAGAAACAGAAATGTATTTTTTTTAGCCGGCGAGCTGGCGTGTGACATCCCGTGATCATCGACTCTTTCCATCCATGCTCATGTCCATTTTACCCGAGAGAATCACCACTCCCTCCCCCCACGCCCTCGTATCGCGAATCCGGGGAAGCAAAGTATCCCTCGGTCATGGGGGTGACTTGCAGCTCGGCCCGCGTCAAGTCGAGCTGGGATTCGTGGATCTTCTTCCCCGCGTCGGCTTGTCTGGTCTCGTCGCTGCAAGAGCTCCTCATAGGCTGGAAGTATAGCCAAGCAAGCCGGGATGGGAGAATAGCGGGGAACCAGCGAGTCTGTTCCCTGTATATGGACTGCCGGGGCAGCTCAAGCTCTTCTCTCTAATCCGCTCGTCTGCTTTCTCCTTCCTCTGTTCAAGGTGCACCAAGATACAATGTCGTGGCTTCTGAAGAAGATCGTCCATAATGAGGCGATGAAAACGGATCCCAAGGAGATCTATGGGTGGCGGGTCTATATGCTCGCATGCTCGGTCAGTGGTGCTTCAACGTCGAATCGTCCAATGGCTGATACCATCTAGGCGTGCTTTGGTGGCATGTTGTTTGGCATGGATTCCGGTATCATCGGCGGTGTTTTGACCATGCCGCCATTCAAAGTGTAGGCAACGCCTGCAGAGCTTCACAAGATCCAGATCCCCTCTAACCTTCTTCGGTGGCTAGCAAATATGGCCTCCAAGACCTCGATAAAGTCGCCCAAGCCAATCTCTCCGCTAACATCGTCTCCACCCTCCAAGCGGGATGCTTCTTCGGAGCCCTCATCGCTTCTCCCATCGCCGACAGATGGGGTAGACGGCTTTCATTGATCGGTGCCGCTCTCGTCGGAGTGGTCGGGGTCATCATGCAGACCGCGGCAAGCGGGCATCTAGAGGCGATGTACATCGGACGGTATGGATGCCCAATGCACAACCGTGACGGGTCTAATCTGATAAAATAGTCTTATCACCGGCTTCGGCGTCGGCTCTGCATCCATGATCAATCCCCTCTATGTCTCCGAGAATGCCCCACGCGCTATCCGTGGTGGATTGACCGGTCTCTATCAGCTCTTCATCACAATGGGAATCATGCTCGCCTTTTGGATCAACTATGGCTGTCTGCTGCATCTGAAAGGCTCGTCCATGTACCTCGTGCCGCTGGCCATGCAGGCTCTCCCCGCCGTGCTCTTGTTTATTGGTATGTTGCTCTGCAACGAGTCTCCGCGATGGCTTGCGAAGCAAGATCGCTGGGAAGAGGCGCGGGCAACTCTCTGCAAAGTGAGGGCGTTGCCGTCGGGCCATCCATATGTGGAAGAAGAGTTCCAAGCCATTGCAGTACAGCTCGAGCAAGAGCGGGCGCTAATTGGTGGCTCGGGATTTTGGGATCTCATGAAGGAGATGTGGGTGATCCCGGGCAATCGCAAGCGTGCTATGATCTCAATCTTCTTGATGGTCTGCCAACAGATGACCGGCACCAATGCCATCAACTACTACAGTCCACAGATCTGTAAGACTCTCTTCTACAAAGGAACATGCAGTTGTCATCTAACCAGTCACAGTCAAAAATGTAAGCTGCACTCGTTCCGGGACCAAAGGTTTGAGATGCTTATAGGGACGACTGTTCTGATATCACCTTAGCTGGGAATCAACGGCAATGCCACAAACCTCTTCGCAACCGGAGTCTACGGCATCGTCAAGATGGTCAGCTGTGGCGTCTTCCTCATCTTCGTCGCTGACTCCCTCGGCCGTCGGCGTTCGCTTCTCTGGACTTCTGCAGCACAGGGACTGGCGATGCTATACATCGGCCTCTATATCCGCATTGCACCACCGGTTGAGGGTGCACCGGTCATTCCAGCTGGATACGTTGCGCTCGTGTGTATCTTCCTCTTTGCGTCTTTCTTCCAATTTGGCTGGGGACCCGTATGCTGGATCTATGTCTCGGAGATTCCGACGGCACGGCTTCGCTCTTTGAACGTTGCCTTTGGAGCCGCGACGCAGTGGCTATTCAACTTTGTCGTTGCGAGAGCCGTGCCGAACATGTTGGCTACCGTTGGCTCGAATGGATACGGGTAAGCTTCGCCTCGACACATACCTCCTAGATACTCATATCCCGGTACTATAGGACCTACATCATCTTCGCTTGCTTCTGCTTTTCTATGGGCGTCTGGGTCTGGTTCTTCATTCCCGAGACTAAAGGTGAGACCGGTCATCGCTGCTGTGAGACATGGACTAATCACCGGATGCAGGTCTTTCTCTTGAAAAGATGGATGAACTCTTTGGGGTCACCGAGCTACTCCAGCACAAAAATGCTGACGCGGAGCGCGGATCTGAAACGAATGATATGGACAAGGCTGTTGAGTCTCATGTGGAGCGTGTCGAGCGTTAGGTCTTGGTTCAGGTGAAAGCGTAGGGTTCCAAGGATGGTTTTCATTACTCCCAGCGGGAGATGTCAATCAATTTATCCTCCAGTCAGTATCTGAAATGATCTTGGAACTGTTCTTAACGGCTCTCAAATAGCCTCTGAAGGTTTACATTGCAGCTTTAAATGGCTTTAAGTAAGTGGTTTCTTGGGAATGTTATCTAGAAAAGTCTCATGATACAAACCCAGCTGGGGAAAACAGAGTCTAAGGATTATGGCTTAGGACACCTATAGCGGTCTGGGAGACCGCAGCTACTCAACTTCGACAGTATCATGTCATCATGTCACATTATTCGTAAAAAGCTCCCAATATGCCTATGTACAAGACGAAGCCAAACAAGAAGAAGCCAACGAACGCTATGTGATATGAACCGTGGCAAAAAAATCAAATGAGGAGACATATAGCTCTCGGGGTGGTCAAATAATGCAGAAATGAAACATCAAAATGCGACACGGCCAGGATATCTCCGTCCCATAGGTCCCTGCTGCGTCTGGCTGCGCGTCATGCGGCGAGAAGCGGGTCGGTCTTCGAGGCTCAGGCCACCTATGCCTGGACCTAGTTCGTTTCGTCGAGGTGAAAAGAGATTGCTGGGATTGCGCCCATACCGAATGTTGCGAGTGGTAGCATCTGTATGCGCAGTTGTGTTGGTGGCGACAGTCTCACTGTCGGAGTCTTGGTCGTAGTCGGAGAGCGGCTCACTCTCCTTAAGAGACTCCATGGTGAAGCTATGAGGATTTTTTGGCTGCTCTCCGGGGAATGAATGGAAAGTGTTTGACGATGAAAGCCGGTAATTTGGCTGTGTAGGAGGCAAGGCAGTTGAGAAACTAGAGCCATCGAGAGTCGATGCAAATGACAGGGGTGGCGCAGATGGCCGTGATGCCTGCGACCCAAAAGATTGACCTGTCGGAGATCTGCTGGGCATAGATTCTGCCGGAGACCAATGCGCGTTCCCCCCATGCAGAGATTCCGGTCGCGGTGACCCAAGCTGGGATCCAGGCAGGGGGGAAGCTGGACTAGGTGGTTGCTGGCCCTTGGGTTGAGCCGCGGATTGGGTTTCTCGATAGAATGACAACAGGCCCAAGCCCTCTTGAACGGCCATGAAAATCAAAAGCAATTTGCCGTACCGGTCAAAGTACTCTCGCTCGAACGAGCCTTGAGGCAAATGGGCCCCAAGGTGGATTGCCGCTGCGAGTTCAGTGACGTAGATCAAGACTTCCTTCCCGTTCCAGTGTGCCAGAGGTCTCTTGAGGGCTTCCAAAAGAGCAAATCCCGCGATGAGACTAGCACTGCCTAGTGCGCAGGCCTCGATGTAGTTCCCCGGTAATGAGAGTATATGGTTCTGCGAGAAGGTCCAAGCTGCGAGAGACCCAAAGAGCAAAATCAAACGAAGGTATTGAAATATCAGTTTGCTAGGAGTGGAAGTCGAACGAGAAGATGGATTGGGCGCATGTTGAGACCAGGGCCTTTTCGGCTCATGTTCTGGTTCAATTGTGAAGGCGCGGTCGAACAGAGCTTCCAGACCGGTCGAATTGTAGTCGCTCGATGGGAAGAATTTGGGAGGCCTGAACACCGGTTCAGGACTAGAAGGGGTTTGTCGCCATTGTTGTGGTTGCGGGGGATTGGGATTAGGGAACACCGGTTTTGTCTGGACAACCTCATCAAGCCGTTTCGTCGAGGGCTGTGTCCGATAAGCCCATGCTGGAGGCTGAGGAGGGGGAGGTAGATTGCCATGAAATGGAGAAGGACCATCTAAAACAGACTGGTTTCGCGGGTAAACATTCGAGGTTGACTGAATGTTGTGGGGGACAGAGGGACTCCAGTCCATATCATCTTCTTGAGAGGGGACGGGGCCAAGTGCCAACTGATCTACTCGAGGCTGCACAGGTTGGGCAGAAGCCAGCTTCTGGATCGGAAACCGCTGAGCTGTGTGGTCAGTGGCCGCAAGCCCGGGTGTCGTGCCGGCTTGGCCTTGAGCAGCGGAAATGGGCGATTTTGCGGTAGATCGAATTGGTGTCTTCTCCCATGAGTTGTCCGACCAATCCACCAGAGGTCGAGTATCATACTTGACAACACGACGAGAGACGACGATAGACTGTGTGACAAGATCAGCAATATTCAAGACGGAAAGCATATGGAAGCACCTACCAAGACAATGAAAATCATCATGGAAGTGTGCAGAGCCGGGGGTAAATTCGCTTCCAGCCCGCTCGCAGATGGGTCCTTGAGCAACGCCCAGAACACACATCGCGATACCATAACAATCAGTTGTATTTGATAGTACTCGCCGAGGCCGGCGAATCGACCTCCTCTTCCCTCCACCTTATTGCGCAACTGTGGATTCCACCAAATTGACATGCATCCCGCAAGTAGAGCAAGTCCTGCGAAAGACGCCAGGTCATAAGCGCAGTCGCTTGAAATGCGTTGTATGGCGATTGTCTGCACCACACAAGACAACCCAGAGACCTCCTCTTCTGAAGACGGGTTGAGATCATGCATTGTGGAAGGGATTTTTAACGACTCCGTTATTCCCCATGCCACTTGACCAAAAATGCTGGTCCAGTAGCAAAAGCCACCGATGTAAACAAGCAAGCTCTGCCAACTGCGGTTGCGCTTCCGGCGACTGGCCTTGCTTGCTCGACTTCGGTCCATCATGCGCCGGAGATGATCTGCCTTTGCCTCATAGCCAGCCTGTCGGATTCTTTGCCTAACACGAGGCTCACAGGTGTCACACACTTGCGGGTATTGCTCTTCGAGGTTTTTGCGGTATTGGGCATGTTGGCGCTCGGTCTCCGGGTCGGTGGGTTCGTCGGTAGCGGGCAAAAAGGATGCCAGAGAATTCGTAAACAAGTGTTGGTTCCGAACACACTTGGCGCAAAACAGATCAGACTCTCTGGACGTGGCCGGCTCAAAAGCTGGGTTCGAGGTGTAGGTCTGGTACACCAGACGATTCGTCTCGGCCGTTGGTGGATCTGTTATTTCTCCATTCTACAGAGCCGGTATTTCCGGGTTAGTGGAAGTGACTGCGCCAGTAATACGAGCCAACCTACCTCGTCTAGATAATTGTCGGCCTCGCAGTGGTCACACCAAAATTTCGGGACCGGACCACGAACAGTCACAGTGGGCCGTTGCCCACAGTAGAAACAGGTCAAGCGCTTGGGAAAGAGCGCCATCTCATTGCAGCATTGAATAGGTGTTGGGAGGTTGAGTCAAGGGAGGTGAGAATGCCAGAAAATCAACCCTCGGCGGCACAGACCACTGCGGCACGTGTCGGACGCGATAATCTTCAATTCTGCCCAAAGAAACACCGGCTTTCATCGTCGCCTGCGGGCAGGACGACCCATTGATTCTCTTGTGTTCGGTCTTTTCCCGTCAATTCCTGGGCCATGCAATAGTCCAGTGCCCTTGTTCATCCCACACCTTCTTCAATCCTCCGTCAGTGACATCATGGCTCCGCTACAGCTCTTCAACCTGGTTGTCCCGGCAGCTATCGCTGCTATTCTAGGTCTTCTCGTACGCGACGCGCTTCCTCGCATCTCCTTCTCTGGAAACGTGATATCTTGCTGACTGGGTCCTTTCAAGGTCATCGCTGTGTCGCTCGCCTATTCTCAAAATGCGCCCATCCCCAAAGTTCGTCGGAGGGGAACACCTGTCCATCTCCTCGTGGTACTGGGGAGTGGTGGCCACACCGCGGAGATGTTTTACATGCTCGATCGGATTCCCGGGGACCTTAATTTCTACACCTATCGTACCTACGTTGTGAGCTCCGGAGACGACTTGAGCGCTGACAAGGCCGTGGAATTCGAAGCGAGGAACGCGAAGAAACTGGGGAAACCCGAAGATCCAGGCAGCTACAGCATTGTTACGATACCGCGGGCGCGTCGGGTGCATCAGTCATATTTGACGGCGCCTTTCTCCACGATCAGCTGCTTCTATGCCTGCATTCTCGTCCTCTGCGGACGATTTCCGGGCCAGCCAAAATTACCTGCAGAGTATCCGTCTTCGCATCCGGATCTCATTGTGACCAACGGCCCGGCTATATCGGTATGTATGATATGCGCGGCCAAGCTCCTTCGATTCTTCATCTTCGTCTTCCGCTGGGTGACTGCCCGCGGCACGCAACCAACGGTCTCGAGACTGCGAACCATGTTCGTGGAGTCATGGGCACGGGTCAACACCTTGAGTACCTCGGGAGTTCTCTTGCTTCCGCTGGCAGATAGTTTCCTGGTCCAATGGCCGGCATTGGCGGGGCGACGAGCCTGGTGGGGAATGAAGAAGACCGAGCATGCCGGCTGGGTTGTTGTCTGAGGGTATCCTTATTGACGATTGCATCTCTTATTTCATTATGATACATTTGAAAGCCATATCGGTCAAAGAACTAGCATCTTCCATAAAACCTATATTCCAAATTGTTCGCGCCGTGGTTGGATACAAATGTAGATCGTACTTGAATTACTCTTCTCAGTCGTCTAAACAAGACCGGGTCCATAACTCATCGTGTTCTCACTTGGGTGCTACTTCTGTTGACATATTTCGGTGGCCAGCACCGTGTCTAATATTCCATTCCAAGAGCACTCACTCGACGCTGGCGTCCATCCCCTCGGCCATCAGCCGTGGACTATCTCGCGCCCCAGTCAACTCGATGTTCATCATCACTTGTTCCCACCATGACTCGCCCGTCTCTTCCGAGGTTTTCTCCGATGGGAGAAGCGTGGGATTGCTGACCACGGCCAGTTTCCAGAACACATCACCGATCCGGATGGCACTCTCCATCCCAAAATCACCCATGCGATTCAACACCTTCTGAGACCAAACGAACTTTTGCCAGTCCGAGATTTTCAAGTACGCTTGGCAGATCTGACCCGCGAAGAATAGCACCGACCGAGCACCCCAGGCCTTCATGCTGTCCTGCAGAATATATGGCATCGCCCGCGACACCTCATCCATGTAGAATATTAAGAGTGACGATTCATGGTCGGCGCTGCCCGTCGCAGAGTCGGCGGTGTGAGAGGTGACATGTCGCGCGACTTGACTGATCAGATCCTCGGTCATGCCCTGGATGGTCCAGTACATGATGTGGAGCTTGGCATTGTCCAGCGAAGAAAATAGGTACGCGGGACCGAAAAGATGTTCAGCGGATAGCTCCGGGCATAGATTGATGGAGGTTTTGGATGGCTCTCCGCCGATCTCTTCCAGCCTGCGGGCATACCAATCGAAGATCTTTGTTTGGTGGAACAAGCAGTTTTGCAGGAGGGCTTCTGTTTCACCGGCATCGGCGCTGTCAAGAGATGGGGCCCTCTTGAACGCGGGTGAAAGTTCAGAAAAGATCGACAGGAGCTCGCCAAAGGGATCCTGTCGCGATTTCCGGACAACGATGTCGTTTGGATGGGCCAGCCCACCAGTCCCTATCGTGGAGGACAACTTCATAGTGGTCAGCTTGACGAACCCGAGCATCGCAAGGGGCTGGACCTACTGTTTGGCCGATTTCACAGCATTCATATATAGCCCGTAATAAATGATTGGACTGGATTCTTGGATAGCACATCTTGAAGAGTGCGTTGAGTCCGTGCACGTGTGCAATCCACGCCTGAAGACCGCCGGGACAGTGGACTTCCTACACTGCAATGTTAGTGCTGGGATTTGAGAAGACCGGAGTTGGGAGTTTCTGACCTCGATGGCTAGGAAAATGGCCGCGGCATATACAAGTTCATCGCAATATCCTTTCTGGTTGATCGTCTGTGACATGTGTCGGACTGCGCTGTTGTACAGCAACAGGCCTTCCTGTAGCAGGGTTGTGTCATGCCGAATCTTGCCCATAAACACACACGACGCCGCAGAGATCGCGTGCTCGAGCATCTTCGTTTTGTTCGGGAGATAGGTGAAATTCCGGAGCAGATGGTGTAAGGGGTCGTTCCCTAGGGCACCCGCCAGTTGGATGGGGAAATAACAATCCATGTACTGGCCAAATAGTTGGGCTCGATAGACAAATGTCGAGTCCACGGATTCCTGCCAGACCAGTGCCCGTGGCCGTTTGGCAAATTGAACTTGGTTAGAGGATCCTTTCGCGGGCTTGCTCTTCGCATCACCGGAGAGATCACTCTGATGGAACAGAATGCGTAACTGGTCCGGACGGCCACATTTGATACCCCGCTTGACACATGCCGCACACTCGGGCTGTTGTTCATCGCACTGTATCATGTCTTTAGTATGCATCGACGGGCTGCTCGGGATCACTCGGACCTTAATCTTGCGGGATCGGCAGTTCCGGCAGCCCCGGGACGACCAAGGCTTGCCAGGCATCTGTGCGATTTACACTGAAGATATGAGGGTAGGGTTTGCTTGGCGAGCGAAATAGGGGTTCAAGAGTGGGCTTGAACGCGACCGCACATCATGCAGTGTCCAGGCCACCATGCCCAATTTCAGGCCCCAACGACTCGGGATCCAACAAGATTAACGTACGGGGTTCTAATTGCGGAGCATAGCACAGTGCCCTATCAGGATGCCCCCCTATTTCCAGCCCTGAAATTCCATTTCCCGGTTCCAACACTTAACCTATCCAAGTAACACCGATGACTATAGTCACGTGGAGGATACTGTGAATCTCTATCATTGGTCAGTCAGCAAACAACTCTATACTACTCTCGGCCTAGTTCATACCGAGTTCAGCCCCAACTTCTAGGCTCCATGACCAATTTGCCTGCAATCTCGCTTGTCTATTGATCTACCGGCCAATATGCTACTTTATTCGCCTACCGGTTCCCGTTTGGGGTCTTCAGGATTACGCTGGACGTAGTTTAATCTCTCTCCATGTATTCTCCGGCGACTTGATATGCGAGAACTACCCAAGGACGTGGATAAACAGTTGCCTTGCACATACGGATTGAGCGCTACGTTCGCAAATTATTCGGTTTATACCTCTGGGGGAGCGTGCCGCCTGGCAATATGAATCAGCAGAACATTGCCAGGACCACTCGATGGGTAGAAGTTATCATTGAAACCACTCTAGCACCGTATCATCTATATTCTACATTCTGCCCTCCGCCTTTCTATCCGCAGAGCCCTGGGGGACCATGAAAATCAACGGCACTCGGATTAAAATCAACAAGATCTCTGGCGGCTATAATGCCACTGAGAAAACATGACCGGAACTAGTTCCGCTCAGAAGTCCGACACGTAGTTATCTGATGGATCTCCCGATTGTGTAATCAACCCCGCATTGCTCGGGGTTGCACATTGCAATTCGGTCGGAACCACTCAACTTGACCGTTGATTGCTACTGCTACCTTGAATACCAAGCCATTGACAATGCCATACTCCTTACAGGGTCGGAATGTCCTGGTAACCGGTGGCTCACGGTACGTGTGGCCCTTTTCAACAAGCTCACATGCTAATCATACTTTCATGTCAATAGAGGCCTCGGTGCCCTCGTGGCCCTGAAATTCGCCGCCGAGGGGAGCAATATCGCGATCAACTACATGTTGAACAAGGAAAGTGCAGATCAAATTGCGTCGGAAATTGCCACTCGGTATCAAGTCAAGACCATTGTTGTCCAAGGTGTATGTATCTCAGGTCAACATGCCGCCACACAAGCACCAACTCACCCGCGTTGCTTGAACTGACATCTGTTGGGCTTGTTCCAGGATGCAGGAAGCAAGAGCGATTGTGAGAAAGCGGTCCAGATAACCATTGAAGAACTGGGTGGATTAGACGTCGTGGTTTCGAATGCTGTCCGTTTCCCGACTTCTTGTTGGCTGAATAGCACTAAAAGTGGAAAAGGGCTGGACCAAGATGACCAATTTTGGCGATCTGGATGCAATGGACGATGACGACTGGGACAAGGTGAGATAGCATTTCCTTTTGCTGTTCCAATACAGAGAGAGGCTCAGAGAACGAACAGTGCTGGACTATGAATGTCAAGAGTAGTCTTTGGTTATTCAAGGCAGCCAAAGCCACATTTGATGCCAACCCCGACGGCGGAGCCTTTATTATCACCGCTTCAATTGCGGTAAGTTTCCCAGGAGACTAGATGTTTCAGACCGGGTAGAGAACATGAGCGCTTGCTAATGTTATTTTAGGGTGCCAGACCCTCTGGCAGCAGCTTGCCGTACGCCGTGACCAAGGCAGCTTGTATGATGACCCTTAAGAAAGTCTTGTGCATAGTTTCACTGATTCACTCTCCAGCTATTCACTTGATGAAATCTCTCGCGCAGTCACAAGGCCCCAAGGTCCGAGTTAACGCTGTCTTGCCGGGACTTCTTCTCACAGAATGGGTACGTTGAATATGCCGTGACTGGATAGCAAGATCATATCTGACAGATCTAGGGTCAACGTTTCCCTGCCCAGAAGATCGAGGCTTGGACTAACATGACTGCCTTGAAAAGAGTAGTACGTGCATTCTCCATGAATTGAATGGTCATGAGTTGATCGAACCTGTCACAGCCCGAGGTCGAGGACACTGCGGATATGTACGTGACCATCGCGAAGAACTCTTCCATGACTGGCCAAGCAGTCACAATCGGTGAGTCTCCACTCTGTGCCAGTGCTATGACTCGCAACTGACACGTTTAGACTCTGGCTTTGTTATCTAAAGGACGACGGGTGGAAGCCGTCAGGGAAGGTATCTTGATACTAGAACAAATTCATATTATACACTCTTCATTATATTTATACAAGAGGATTGCGAAAAGGGGTGAACTCCACGCCGCCTGACTGGAAAGACTTATCGCCAAACATGCGAGCTTTGACTGCGGCTCGTAGTCCCTCCGCTACTTGCTCGCCTTCCACCTTCATCTGGTTGATTCTCAACACCTTGCCATCACGGGTGAAGACGTACAGTTCTCTTCCCTTCTTGGGCCCAACCGGGTAAGGACTGTTTGTAAATGGTAGCCCCGGAACAACGGCGAGAGATTCACATCCCCGTGGCGGCTCTACCTCTTCGGTCTCCGTCAAGATGACTCGCTTCTGCTGGAATGACATAGAGCCATCCGCATTGCTAGCTGAAGCCAGAGCCCGACTCCACAAAGGACCGATCACGCGATTGCGGCGGCTGATCTCCAGTAGCGTCCAATTCGCCCAATCAATGTGCCGGTCTTCTGGTTTGATTTTGGTGGCATGGATCAACTTATCGCTGCCCTCGGAAGAGCGCCATCCTGCATTTTGTACAGGTGGGACAAAGATCCCATTTTGAATTCCATCCACAAGTAGCTGTGCTCCCTTGGGTGCAACTAGACCCAGCAACTCGGGGACTGTACAGGTGTTGGGATTGGGGATTTCAAACCCGGGCGCTGGCGTCTGTGACAAGATGGTTCCATGATCGAAATGCTTCGGGTGCAATGTTTGGAGTGAGACGCCCGTTGTAGATTCACCGGCCAACAATGTGTGGTGCAATGGTGCCGGGCCCCGGAAGCTAGCGACAGTATCAGCCAGTGTTCACACTTCATGATCGAGAATTCTGCTTACTCTGGAAGCAATGATGGGTGAACGTTCAGGCCTCCATAGCTAGCTGCGTTAAGGATTCGCGGAGGAACCAAAAGGCCGAAAGATACAGCAATGATCAAGTTGATTGGACCGTCCGCCGTGACCGGGGGCTGACACGGTTAGTAAGATTAAAAGATAAAATTAAGGCAAGGTAGTATCCTACTGTCCATCCCGTGAAGGTATCGATTTCATGGACGGGCAGTGAAAGAGACAAGGCAGTCTCCTTGATCGGCACTGATTGACTCTAGTCAGCATAAACTGGTTCAATTGGGCGAGGCACGTTGAACCAACCCTCGCGGATAGTCTTGAGCCCTCTTCCAACTCGCTTCCCTGGTCGACAAACCACATCTATGGATGCAATTCGCTGGGGCTGCTTCAGATGGTACGCATGGAGCGCTTTCAAGGAGGCAATACTAAATTCGTCGGAGCCACAAAAGAGAATTCGAAGCGGGTCATAAGATTTGGTACTGTAGCGTCTCCAGACAGATCGTTTCACAGGGGCACTTCTGCAAAGCGCAAAGACCCCCGGGCCGCGGACTAGAAACATGTTGGATGCTGTTGAAGCCGAAGTTCGAGCTGCAGCTCCGATACGATCTTATCGATAAGCCACGTGATGTCAACATCATCGGTCCCGCAAGTCTCCAGGCGATTCACGAGTCTCCCAACTGCTCTGTGAATCGCCGGGTGCAGGGAGCAGGTGAAATGCAATGCCTGGCAACGATCCCGATTCGGTGGTTCCCGCGCAACTATCCTTCCTCGCCATCTACAACCCAACCCTCGGACCCACCGATGAGACAATCGAAGAGCAGATTGTGTTCTACACTTCTAGATCAGATCTCCTACGGCGGACGGAGGGCGCATCTCCCGATGATGGAAATGAAATACTTGTGGACAAAGACAGGAATGAAAGACAGCGCCAGATAGGTCTGGCGCAGGGAATGGTGAGCTTTGCTAGGTGAGACGCTCTTATCGAACGGCCGGCAGAACAGGGCTGATTCTCATATAGTAATTTCTCATCTGGGACAGCGCTGGAATACGTCGAGACCGAAAAGTCTCGTGTTGTTCTTCTTGAGCTTGAGAAAAACTGGTGGATTGTAGCTGTGAGTATGTTCAATGACCATAAACGATCATTGCGCTAACTCGGATTAGTCCATGGACCTAACCCGACTCCCTGCTGAACCAGTCCATACGTCTAGCAATGAGTCTTCTGAACAGCCTCAGTTCCAATATTCCTCGAGAGAAATGGGTCACCCGCAGCTGATGATTCAACAACTGAAACGAGCCCATTCAATATTTCTTCTCCTCCACGACTTTTCTTTGGACAGTCTATACGCTCGAGTTGGCCGGGCATCTTTGGAGCTCTTCTTTGAGCGTTTCTGGTGGAAGTTTGCTTGGAACTGGGAGCTTCTCTTGACCGGAAACCCAATCGTGGAGATCTATAATGGGATCAAACTCGCCGCCGGGGGCGAATTAGGTATTGGAGTCGGCGAAGAAGAATGGGGCAGTGGAGAAAGAGAGGTACTGGAAGATTTCGTGGGCAGGACTGATGGTCTGCTGGACTTGGTAGTATCAAGATTCGGCGACGCTTCCGAGATGCGTCGGCCCTCCACGTCGAAGCCCAACTCGAATGACCCTGAATGGCTGGGTTTGGATGTTGGTCCTCAGCCCGCCGACGGGATCATCTTTTCCGGCTCAAATTGTCTCTCCAGAGGCTCAGTGGCGCGGGTCTCACACTGGATGGAATGGATATACCGGTATGGAGATGCGGCGTATGGCATTAGGCGAGATCCCAATGCACCACGTCGGCGAAAAGCTCAAAAAGAACGACCAAAACAGGACTTGGGAAATACCAAGGACCAAAAAGAAGCACCGAGCTCCCCAACCCCTGACCGGAGCCTTACACCTGGCATACCCCGTCCACTTGTTACGGCCGAGCCTCAATCTACTCCGGAGAGGAGTAAGAACACACCAGAAAGAAATGCTGAAGACCCAACTGATGGGTCCGATCACAAAACAACTACCTCTTCTTTTGGAACTGAAACGGTCATGAAATACTTGACACTCGGTTATGGATCATCGTGGAGTCTTTCGACCAAGTCAACATCGTCACCTCCGCCCAGCTCTCCCCCGCAACCAGGCCCAGCTCACACAGACGAACATGCCCCAAATACTACTCACTCGCCACTTGCGTCAGAAGATCGATCCAACGTTCAACGCAAGGAGACTCAGGACTCTGCTCCAGGTTATTTCCTCGTGGGTCCTCGAGATGACCTGGAAACACTGGACGATTTTGAAGACAGTTCCGGTTCCGACTCCGACCTTAACAAAGCAAAAACTCGGATAATCCACCGATCTGTTCATGTCCAACTGGCCGGTGACCCAAATGAAAGCCCGACGGTGCTGCAAGCCGTGATCTACGTGGTGAGCTCAGATTCTCTCAACGTCTCATTCCAAGCGACTAATGGTATTATTCCTCAGCATCAACCGTTTGTCTTCACTTTTCTATTTAATTCGGAGACGCCAGCATTATCGTCTCCCTCGCTTTACTCTAGCATTCATCACCAGTTGGGTCCTCTCCAAAAACCACTTCTATCGTCGACATCCCCCGCGACAGCGGCATCGCGTGTCTCAATATCTGAAGGTGCAGCCGATCCAGGCAAGCGCTTCTCATCATGCTCGCAACCAGTGTTCGATCTAGTCTACGACCCATCAAACCTGACCATCCGATCCTCTATCCCCAACATCACTAGCTTCGGCTTCCCGTTGGCTCACGGCCCCTCGCCTTCTCCATCTCACACGCATAGCACGCCCTCATGGTCACGCCTGGAGAGCCTTGCGATTCATCACCGCCTTCTAACAACCTTCATCGATACCCGGCCACGCCCACATGAACTCGAACGGACCTGCAAGACCAATCGCGGCTGGTGGATCCTCTGGGTCCGCATCCCCCAGCCCAGTCCCTCAGCCCCCCTCTCTCGGACCCCATCATCCACCGCTATCTCGTCCACAGCTGAACGACCCCCTTCCCAGCCTTCGATCTCTTCACACGCTAGCATCAGTCTTCCCCCGCAGGAGGCTTTCCTCGTCCGAAAAGCCAGCGATCATGCCTCGCTAGCAAACCAGGACAAAATCAGCAGTAGCGCACGCTTCTTCCGTGACTTGGGAGGTGCGTCCTCGTCGAGGCTGGGCTCAAGTCACCTTGCAGATACCACGCCCTCGAAACTGGTTGAAGGGTTGGGTATGGACGCGAGAAGGTATGTAGAGGGTCTGTTACGATTGAACCGATAATATGATCGATATGCTTGGTGGCAAGTGGCGGAAACTAGAACGTGCTCGTGCTATATGATGCATTTGTACAAGAAACTCACACCGCAGTCTGTTGCATAATGATTTCCCAGGCACTTTGTACTTCGTAGATATTCAACAATCCTAGCCCGCCGTGGCTCCGGGGGTCATGACAAAATCCTGGTCTCCACTCTCCATGAATGCCATCTACATGAAACAAACGAGCAAATTGGCAGGGCTCAATTTATTTTGCAATGTCCGTTTCCAGGACAATGCTCGTTCTCGTGTTCAAAAAAACTAGATGCGGGATTTCATGCATTATTAACGAAATCAATATAGTATGAAAATAACAGAAAGTCGACTCGAGCTCTTCGCTAGGGAGATATCCAAAAGCAGGGAATCATCTATCATCACGCGGGGCGACTCCATCGCGAAGTCCAAGACGTTGTCGACATTCACAACCGCGCTACTTTCCACTAAGCCCTCGCTCCCCGGGTCCAGGGAAGTCGTGAGGTCTTCCTTGAAATAATTGTTTTATACGGGCCGAGTTGGGCACAGTTTGTCATTGTGATCCACTGGGCGGATGAGACGGGGAAAAGGAAAAAGGGAAAAGCCCACAGGGTTATGATGAAGACAACGCCTCCCTAGACAAATTCTGCAAAATAAAGGGCAATAAAAAAAAAAGAGAAAAGGACACACGAGGTCAACCAACTGCGAAAGTGAAGAGTGGGAGATATCCCACGACTCGGGCGTCCGGATCCATCATTATCCACAATCTTGTATGTGGCCCCTTCTGTTCCGAGAGAAGAACCGAATATGCCCCAAGCCTCGGATCTTCACCGGGAGTCGCACGCCACCTCGCCATGAGAGATGGCTAGTTTACATGATCAAGCAAGTGCGCTTCTTGTTGCCCTTAGGGCCCTTGGTACCCTTCAAGAGAGCCGCACGAGTGGCACTGTCGAACACTTCGCGCACACCCTCGTTGGTGCGGGCCGAGCACTCCAGGTACTTGTAGGCACCGATCTTCTTGCGAACCTCCTCACCCTAGATGAACACGTTAGCAATCGGAAGGTCGGGCGGGGCAATTCGGGTTGGCAAGGATAGGGACGGCGTACCTGTTCGGAGGAGACGGGGCTCTGGGAGGTCTTGTGCAGCTCCTCGATGGTCTTGGGATCGTGGCGCAGATCCATCTTGCAGCCGACCAAGATGATGGGAAGACCCTGGCAGAAGTGCAGGACCTCGGAAATCCACTGCAAAAACACTTGTCAGCATGGGATCGGCGGTGGTTGCGAAGTCTCCGGGTTGGGCACCCACCTTCTCCTGGACGTTGTCAAGCGAGTCGGGCGAGTCAACGGCAAAACAGATCAAGATGACGTGCGAGTCGGGGTATGACAGGGGACGCAGGCGGTCGTAATCTTCTTGGCCAGCAGTATCCCAAAGAGCAAGCTCGACGTGCTTGCCATCAACATCGACATCGGCAACGTAGTTCTCGAAAACGGTGGGGACGTAGACCTATCAACGAGGGGGCACAGGGGTCAGCACGAGGTGTGGCAGAGAAGCGGCTGCGATGATGTCGGAGATAGGACATGTGATCGGGGGTTCCGAGTCTGAGGGAAGCTCACCTCGGGGAATGTGCCCTTCGAGAAAACGCTGCAGATCGACCATCAGTCTCACCAAAGATACATGAAAGACAATAAACACGGATGATGGAGGACTCACATGAGCAGACAGGTCTTACCGCAGGCACCATCGCCTACGATGACGAGCTTGCGACGGATCTCGGCCATCTTCAGGACGCAACAGTCAGCCTCTCAAGATCAAAATCGAACCGGTGATTTCCTCAAGCCGGGGGAGAAGAGCGGGATGGATCAAGGTGGGGAGAGAGGGGGGAGTAGGGAAAGGGGGGGGGGGATGAGTAGAGGGTGAGAAGGGGACATCCAGCTGGGAGTTGAGGGGGAGAGGCGGGAAAGGGCCAGGGAAGGGGTCATACTGTGAATAGAAGTCGGGCACAGTAAAAGAGATGACGGAGATAGAAGCTAGCTAATGCGGGTTGCAAGAGCTAGGAGGAGAGTGATGGGTGGAAGAGGGAGAATTCGAGAAGAATATTGACTTGGAGTGGCCAGACGGAGCGGTGGCAGTGGCTTGTGGCAGTACCGGATTTGTTGTGGTCACGGGGAATTCGTGTGGCCTTCCCCTGAGTTGAAACGGCTTTGGCTCCCTCGTCCACCTTTCCCCTTCACGCGCAGTCAGCCGGCTTTTATTCTTTTACGCTGTTCTCTGTCTACTCCCTGTCGTCATTGATCTGCTTGTCTGAGAATGCACCGCCGGGGATGGTCCTCGGGGGCCTGCCAGCCCTAGCAGATTATGTGTGGCTTAGCACATATCCGCGTCACAACGAGGATCCACTTTTCCACCCTTTGTTCCGACTGTTGTGGCTGTGATCATGACCGGTTATGCCATGGTCAAAGATTCTGATATCATAGGAAAGGGGGTGGGTTGTGGCTCATGCCGTATTCGGCGTCAATATTCCCTTTTCAGGAACCCAAGGATGCCTCCAGACGATGGGAGGATTGACTCTGAAAGGATTCCATGCGGATGATCTTACATACTACTCACTCCAGCAAGGTGCGCGTACCTTTCATTCAACTTGGTGGATCGCAATTCAGCGGTTCAAAGACCCGGTGCCGTGTTTGAACTTCTTCTCAGCAAGCCTAAATCTCCGAACGGCACACGGGTCATTTTACAGAGAGGGTGGCTGTACCTGTCACTACAGTCCCCTATCTATATGCTGAACATTATACACACTATCAACCGTCGACTGAATGAGATTGTGGCTGAACAGATGCCCCAGCTCGCCAGGTTGTACTTCTCTTTGCGCCCTGGCAGAACGAGGGGATGAGGCTACTGTACTTCCGAGAGAATTGCGGATATCAGAACTTGGTAAGGCAGTTTCCAGACCTCGACTATGGGGACCGAGCGGGTTTCCAGATATTTTGAGAGGTCTTTGAGTGCCTGGGGATCTCTTGACTTTCTGGGGATCCTTTTCCTCGGGTCTTGTAACACGGGACCAGCTCAGCCAAGACAGAGTATATGAAATGTAGAATTATTCCTTGACACCCTGCACGGAGAGTTTTATTCGAGGCTTGTCATCTTCAATTTTCCCTATTTTCCCTATCAACAGGAATGCTCGGATTCGATCGTGGTCGTAAACCCACGCACCCAATCAGAAGCATTCGACCCGATCCACTTGGCAACGTGCCTCATACGTTCTGCGGTGCAGTCGATCTTCCATATGAAGTACATACTCCATATATCTTTCTACGGCGTCTGCTCCTAGAAACTCAATATGCTGACTAAATGAATTGAGCGTCACGTTGGGAGAGAAGGAATTTCCATCGTGGCCCCCATTGCTTAGCGCTGGGACCTCCCGAGTCCACGTACCATCGCCCCTTAAGACCTCCATCCATCTTTGATAACAGCCCCCCCCCCCGGTCTCCCACTAGCGGACACTCTCGGCAGCATGACTAGTGTCTCAATTCTCAAGGACCCATCTCGCCAGGCCCTCCACAATCAAACCATCACTTTGTCTGATGATCGTCAGCTAGGCTATGCAGAGTTCGGCTCTCAATCTGCCGATGCGCCGGTGATACTCACATTCCATGGGTTTCCCGGTTCCCGTCTGGAACCTGCCATCTTCCATAATGCTGCAACCGAGCTGAACCTGCGCGTTATCGGCATTGATCGACCGGGACATGGCCTGTCATCCCCGCAGCCGGGCCGTAAGCTTCTCGACTGGCCCGCTGACGTTCGTGCGCTGGCCCGGCGGCTGAATATTGATCGGTACTATGTACTGGGCTACTCCGGCGGTGGTCCTTACGCTCTTGCCTGCGCTCATCAGCTGCCCGAGACGGAAATGCTCGGGGTCGGTGTCTTGTCGAGTGTTGGCCCATGGCACTTCGGCACTGCCGGCATGGACATCAAACTTCGGGTGCTGTTCAATGCCCTCGCCTGGGCCCCGTGGTTGGCCCGCCTGATTATAGATACTTCCTTCACGAAGCCCGTTCATGAACCGGACCCAATCAAGATGAAGGCACTGACGGACAACCTCTTAGCGAGCATGGCCCCGGCCGATCGCGAATTCTGCGGGAAACCCGAGACCCTGGATATCATGATGACCTCCTTCCGGGAGAGTTTCAAGCACGGCTCAGACGCCGCGATGGAAGAAGGCCGTATTATCACTACGGACTGGGGGTTTGAGCTGGGGCAGATCTCCGCCCCGAATGTCCGGTTGTGGCATGGCTCGGCGGACCACAACACGCCCGTCTCAATGGGCCGCTACTTGGCCGAGCAGATCCCCCGTGTGCAGTATAAGGAGTATGAGGGGGATTCACATTATACCATTCACTACCGTCTCATTGAGATTCTGCAAGGGCTTGTGGGAGCTGGTCAATAGACATGGTTCGATTTGGATTGAGGGTCCCCATCGTCGGGAGGTCTTCTATCCGGGGATGGGGATTGTAGATACATGTATAGCTGGATGATGGAATCCAAGATGATGTATAGGCCATTGTACGAGCACGAAAAGGGCCTTTCCTTGAGGGATTGACCACTGGATCTTCAGGCTTAATTGCCCATTCGAGTCTGGTCTGGTAGATATCCAGTCATTTTTCTGGCACTTTATCTGTCAACCGTAAAAGGACAAGTCGTTTGTTAGTTCAATTTTCGTTTCTCTTTTGGGTAATCTGTAGGATTATATACCTCGTATTCTTAGCGTAACATGTTTTTGTGCAACGATCCTTCGTAGATGCTATGTTAAATAGTTTCCAAGTCCGTTGTGCAAAGGGATTTGAGAGGACCCTTCCAGGGTTTTAAATAAATGTCAAGAATGGTCTTGAGAGGTACAAATCCCCGATAAATTACGATGGAAACTAGAAATTTTCTTGTATTGCTTTGGGTTTAGTATCGATTCTTCCATTTTATAACTTAGAGGCCGACACTTTAAGATCTATAGAAGCTTTTTTCTTGACTTGTGAGACCTGAAACGGGTGAATCCAGCCTTCCACTCCCTCGGCATCGTTCGGCTCGGTTATCATCTGATCATCTCGATCGGCGAACCACTGCAGCGGTATCAACAAGCCTCGTCGCAATCCTCGTTGATCCCGCCACCTCCGCTTTGCTCTTGGTTGACCCTGGATAGACTAATTTGTTCTCGAGGATCATCATGAAGCCAACTGCCATAGGGGGATGAATCAATCGAGCCGAATCCACCTCACAGAGGCCGAAACCCACACACTAGTATTTTCGCCCCCAATCCACTCACATATCACCGCCCCTGATTCACTCGCACTTCGCCCACTGTAGGTTCTAGGGGGCAGTTTAATTTCGCTGAGCCTGGTGGTTCTGGGTGGGGCCCTCCTCCGTACTTGGGGTTCTGGCGCTTCAGACTAGGCATTGGCTATGGGGATCAAATGTGTTGTCTGTCGATCGATCTCCCTTCTCGGCAGTTCAGCCCCCATGCGAGCCTTTCCAAATTCCAGGCGTGCAGAAAAAGATTAGGCTTCTCCGAAGTACGGAGTAGAGTGCATGGGGAGCGGAGTCTCGCCTAAAATAATATACTTTTTAACTTTGGGACCAGCCTTTCTTGAATATCAGGCTCGCGGCGGCACTGTCACAGAAGTTGTGAACTAAACCACGTCCCCTCCCTCACATTTTCGTCCGGGTGTCGCTCGTTCACCTGTGCAATGGCGGAATCCAGTACAGAGCATTTGTGTCCAGGCTCTCTGCGACTGGATTCGGACCGTGACTCGGATATCTCCACTGCGGACTACAACGCGGGCACTGGATATACAACGAATAAACGGCCAGAAACACAGCAATACCAAATCCCGCCAGTGAATCATGTTTCATCGTCAAACACCTCTTTCGGGCAAGAGATTCGACGATATCCAAAAATCGCCATCTTCACTCTCGGCCTGGCAACTACAGCGTTCCTCTCCGGTTACGATAATGTCATTGTGAACACGGTCCCGTCAATAGCGCAATTCAAGAAGGACTTCGGAGAGCAATATGGTGCGGAGCACGAATATATTATCCCCTCCATGTGGCTGTCTCTATGGAGTGCTTTGGGATGCCTGGGCGGAATGATTGGTGCCCTTGTATCGGGTCCTTGGCAAGATCGTGTCGGTCGTCGCTGGCCATTGGCGATTGGGAGTTTACTCTCGGCCGTGGCCGTGGCTATTGTCTACACCTCCAATCTCCCTGCTGGGATTACTGTGCGGAGGACCATGTTCTTGATTGGCGAGATGATCCAGGGCCTTGTCATAGGGGTTCTCCAGACCACTGCCCATACCTACATCTCAGAGACAGTCCCTGCCGGTCTTCGAGGCTCTGCCATGGCACTCATACCCACGCTGGTCCTGACTGGCCAGCTTGCCGGTGCTCTGGTGTGTCTTGGTGCATCTGACGGCGATGCGCAAAGTTCATACTTGGTGGCTTTCGGTTCCATGTGGGCCTTCTGCGTGGCGCCGTTGGTGGTGGCCATTCTCATTCCAGAGAGTCCAGCATTTCTGATCCGCCATGGAAGACTGGCGGATGCTCACTCTGCACTGAAAAAGCTGCACCGAAAAGACCAAGATTGTGAGCAAATCATTGAGGATCTGCGCAATACGATTGACCTTGAGAGGAGAATCGGCCAGAAGGCTACCTACCGCGACTGCTTCCGAGGCAGTGATCGGCGCCGGACGCTGATTGTGGCCTTTACTTCGGTGATGCCTTGCTTCTTTGGCTTGTCACTTCTATCCAACGCCAGCTACTTCCTCCAACTTATTGGCATGGACGATAAGGTCAGCCTGGTCATGTTTGCTTTAGGCATCGGATTGGGTTTAGTGGCCAATGCAGTGTCCGTCTGGATCAACACGTTTTTCACGCGACGATTCCTCATGCTGATCACGCTGTCGGTGACTACGCTTTTATGGCTGGGGATGGGCATATCCGGTTTCTGGTCGGGTCCAGGAATGATCTGGTACGTGATAGGAACCTACGGGGTAATTCTTCGGTCACATGGCTAATGATTACAGGTGGACTGCCGGGTCTATGATAGCCATCATCATATTTTGTGGCGTGGGTGTATGGCCTTCCTCGTACGCGGTCACTGCCGAGACATCATCTCTACGGCTGCGTGCCAAGACGCTGGGTATTGGCATTTTATCCGTATATGCTGCCACCATCGTATTCAGCTTCACCATCCCCTATGTCTACAACAGAGATGCTGGAAATCTCGGTGCCAAGACGGGGTTTGTTTACTTCGGGTTGTGTCTGATTACAACCGCGGGAGTATGGTGGGCAATTCCGGAGATGAAGGGAAGATCGAGTTTTGAGATCGATCATATGTTTGAAAAGGGCTTGTCAGCCAGAAAGTTCAAGGACTGGTCTGGCGATGGTAGTGAAGGGGGTGAACTAAGAAACAGAGGTCTTGAACATGAATAGCGGAGAATCACGAATGCATTAATCTTCATGCCCGAATTCTGCCTTCGGTAATGATGAATTATCTAATATAGCGAGTCTTGTCTGTAGATTCAATTGGTATCTATCGCGTGAATATATATATGTTTAGACGTATGTTGCAACGTCCACCAAAAGAGTTCTCACCCGACCAGCCATTAAACATGGCATAAATTGACTACGACCTCCTTCGTGCCATACAGCAATTGTCACATTTGAAGCAATAATTATAGAAAATACCATTATCATGCCAATGGTGGACTGTATGATGCTTAACTAATCTCCCCTATTGGACGCGTCACGTGCATGGAACCAGCCGCAATTTTCCCTCCGCGCATCACGAAAGTTGCCGAGCAGCACAGTGCAGCCATTGCTGGGCCACACATCCCCACAGCCATGCAGAAGGTCATCCAGCGGACGGCCACGGCCAGGAAGCAAGCCCAGAAGAAACTATTCAGGGCCAAACGGCAGAATGACCTCGTCGACCGCAAGGACACGATTCGAGTCCGCAAGGACTACAACCGGGCCATGATTGACAACATCAAAGGGGCCCGTGAAGCTCGCTGGGAAGACTGGCAAAAGGGCGATCTGGCCCCTAAGCGCGATGCTGGTCCAGCGGCCAAGATCTATGGCTCCCTCGACTCGATGCTGTTGCACCCGCCGAAGATCCCGAAGCACCTGCGCCGCAAGCACATTCTTTTCGCTCCCGGAGACCGAGTCGTTGTGATTCGGGGTCGTGATAGGGGCAAGATCAACGAGATCACTCAGGTCAACGAGGAGAGCGAAACCGTTGTGATCAAGGACATCAACCAGGTGTGCTCACCCACTTCGAGGGAATCCATCTAGCCCGGGCATGACCACTAACCGTCAATTCCTATCTAGGCTGACATCAATGTTCCTCAATGGGCCAAAGCCTCCATGAACATCAAGGCCGACGTCCTCGCCCAGAGCATGCCCGTACCTATGGACGACGTTCGACTGGTCATCGCAATGACTACTCCCGGCTCCCATACCACACGAGACCACATTGTACAACACGCACATGCCGCGGGTCCTTACTTGGAACGACCTTCTTGGAGTAAACTTCCGCGATACACCCGTTACGTCTCTGGAATCGACGTCGCGATTCCCTGGCCCAGCGAGACCGAGCCCGAACACAAAGACGGAGAATGGGACACGCTACGAATGCACGTTGATGACGCGACTTGGATTCCGTCTCTTGATAATGCGCCTTTCCCGTCCACCGTCCTGGATGAGCTGCGAAACAAATACTCTCGCTTCCGCGCACGTCACGACCCCGAATACGTAAGGGAGAAGGTCATGGAGGAATACCGACAGGAGTACCTGGCTAGTCGGTCTGCATTGACGCCGGTTGGAGAATACCATGAAGTCATGACAACCAAGAACATAGAGGCAAGGCAAGCTCGAACCGCACCCGACGGGACTCTAGAGATGGACCAGGCCACGCGCGACTTCATCAATAACTTCATGGAGAAGCGACAGGCTCCCGAAGGAGGGAAGTCAGAGGAATCGGCCGCTGCATGAAGGAGGCTGCTTTAGCGATCTGTATAAACTCTCAACTGTATTCTAGCACGAAATTCTGGTGTTTGCCTTCACACGCAATTAGTAAAATATTCAGTAACTGTCTTAAGCGAATACTACTATCCGGGGAATTGTGTCCTGTCTGAATAAAATAAGCGCCTATTTGTCTATTGTCAACTCAGAGTTTCCACCGAAGCGTGGGCCGCCAGGGGAGGCGAAAAGATTGGCTCCGCGTCGTCAACGCCATTCTTGAACCCCAGTTTCTATCTCTCCCTTTGCACTGCTCACCACACCCTCTCCCCGAGCAGTTGCATTCATTATGGCGTTTGCTGCCATTAATTCCGCCGCTGCTCCCATTGCCGCGATCGAGGAGGCTTTCGCGACTGAGCCCTCGTTAAAGCAACGAGTCTACGATGCGATCGGTGCGTAGCCAAACGCCTCGACGGCCTGTGATCGCCGCGACTCTACCGGACCAGCAACTGACCGTCTGTCGATTCAATTCGTTTAGGAAACACACCCCAACATACTCCTTTATTCGAGGATCTTGCCCGCTATACCTGCACCCTGCTGGCCAGGCCTGCAACCACTTCCCTTCCGCTCGCCCCGGCGCCCAGTGACGGCCCTGCGGCGAAGAAGCGCAAAATACAAAATGGAGATTCCGGAGAGAATGTGCAGGCACCGGTTGATCTAAAGGGTGGCGATGCGCCGGTTCAATTCTACGTTCAGGATGTCTCGTTCGCTTCGCCTCAGCGCAAGAAGCTCACGCTGGAGATCACTGCCGGGCAACGGTTCCTTCGCGCGAGAAACCAAACCACCAAACAGGTGGAGTTTGGAGTGTCAATGGACCGTATTCGTGAGTTTTCCTCACCCCGGAGATATGGTACGACCCAGATCATTAACCCTGCTGCTTGCTATCAGGCCATGCCCTGTGCCTGCCCGTCCCGGAGAAAACGCAAAAACAGTTCAACTTTTGTATTATTCCGGAGTACGCGGATGGGATTACGCCCGCCCCCGAGGGCATCCAGACTGCCGAAGCCATGGTGTTCACCATTGCCGACGGCCCGGCCAAGGCAGCGTTTTCGGGATCAGGGCAACAAATGGGCAACAATGCCGGCGAGACGGCCGAGGGGCTGATTCGAAAAATCCTGAATGATCATCTTGCCAACACTAGTGTCGTGCGACCCGATGAGAGAGAATTTGTTAGCTCCATGCCGGAAGCACACCGCAAGGGCGAGAAGGCATATCACGTCAAGGCTTTTCGCGGTAGTAAAGAAGGTACGTTTCCATGGTCTGCACGCCGTGGATCCTCTACTAACTCGGCGCCAGGCTACCTTTTCCTATTGTCCACCGGTATCTTGTTTGCCTTCAAGAAGCCTCTTCTCTTCTTCTCTTTCGACACGGTAGAGTCCGTCTCGTATACATCTGTCTTGCAGCGGACATTCAATCTCAATGTCTTGGCTCGTCCCCGCAACGGGACCGAGGAGGACAATGCCGAGTTTGAGTTCTCGATGATCGACCAGGCCGATTTTAGCGGGATCGACGCCTACATTAAGCGACACGGGCTGCAGGACTCCAGTCTGGCCGAGGCACGGCGCGCCAAGGTTTACAATGTCAATGGTGCCAAAACTGAAGACGGGGCTGTCGCTGCCACCGAAGCCGCCGGTGAAGACGAGAGTGAGTTGCAAAAGGCCCAACGCGAGCTGGAAGACCAGGAAGAGGAGGATGAAGAAGACTACGATCCCGGGACCGACGGGGACAGCGAGGGCAGTGGCTCCAGCGACGACGAGGACAGCGACGATGATGACGAAGAAGCCGAAGAAGACGAGGATGGAGACGAGGATCTGGTCGGGAATGAACTTGGCAGCCAGGCGGAGGACATTCCGAATGACGATTAGGTGGCATTCATCATCGGCGACCCCGGGGTGGTGATGTCCCCGGATCTTGCTAGAGGTTTTCCAACTGGAATAATTGGCAATGCGAGACAATAGAATCTCCCAGCTACCTTCGGTGGTGTCTCTGGCGTTGGTCTACACCGTCTCTTGACTAGGGTTCACCGATCGCCCAGTGGGTCGGAGACGTGTCAAATCCACCAAGAGAATCCATCACCCTGGATGCAGCTGCCCAGCTGTCAGGGGTAGCATGATTGAGATTAATTGAGTACGGAGTAGACTGTATGAATATTGACCAGATTGATTGGGTTCTATGGATGTGATCGTGCCAAGACTCGTGATCGCACGGGATTGAGTACATTCCAGACCGAGTCCAGATCAACAGAATCCCCTGAGCGGGTCATCATACGTAGAACAAGATCAAAAGAAAAAAAAAAAAAAAGAGGTCTTCCCCTTAGCTTTGCCGGAGCCCCGACGGTGCTGGAGATCACTGCAGGATCCCAGCTATGCATCCAATCACCCATAGAGCTGGCAAAAAGCGGGTTTGGGGGGGCGTTGGAAGCAATTCAAAGTCGTATTTTAGGTCGAGGCGAAAGTTCATTTCGGGCGCTGGAAATGGCGGTATCATTTACCAGCCGTGACGCGAGAATTGGCGCAGGTTTGCGCCCCAGCCGGTACCGAATACCCGCCCAATACCGAAATACCCTCCACTCCCTTTCTCTCAACCGCTCCCTCTTCTCTTCCTCCACATCCTCCCTTTCCTCCCCTTGTACTCGTCGAGTACCTCCGGGTCGTGAAGCCGTTTCCCTGTCCTCCCTGTCTGGTCCCTGTCCTCGGCATTGCTCTTCCCTCCCACCCCCTTTCGAAAGTGCCTGCACCGTTCAATTCCTCTCCAATTCCGTCGCGGTTACCGCTCTCTCCCTCAACATCGTCCCGTTACGACAACTCCGATTCTCGTCGGCTGTCCTGCGATTCCGCGCCCTTTGCCACAACAACGCAATCGTGCATTCATTGAGGTGATCCGGGTCGCTTTGGTTCACAATCAGGCGTTCTTGCGGTGTACGTTCATCCGATCCGTCGTGTGCTCTCGTCCGCACCGCGCTGGTCTCTCCCTACTGACACCGTCTTCTAGACCGTGTATCATCACGTGCCCGCGTCCCTGAGGCCATTGCCCCCGTTATCGAAAACTTTCGTTCCTGGCAGCACCGCCCCTGACAGCCTTCAACCATGGCGTCATCCTCGTCAAACGTCGTGGGTGTCCACTACCGAGTGGGCAAGAAGATTGGAGAGGGTTCGTTTGGTGTGATCTTCGAGGGCACCAACCTTCTGAATAACCAAACGGTGGCCATCAAATTTGTGCGTCAGGAACCCAAATCGACTGCGACACGGTCTTTGACTGACTGAAATAGGAACCGCGCAAGAGCGATGCGCCGCAACTGCGGGATGAGTACCGGACTTACAAGATCTTGGTTGGATGTCGTAAGTGCTGACCGTGACAAGAAAAATCCCTGTTCGGTGGGATCTGTTTGAGCTAATTTCCGGCTTTGTAGCTGGCATTCCCAATGTCTACTATTTCGGACAGGAAGGGCTGCACAACATCTTGGTGATCGACCTGCTCGGCCCAAGTCTTGAGGATTTGTTCGACCATTGCAATCGCCGATTCTCGACCAAGACCGTGGTGATGGTGGCTAAGCAGATGCTCTCGCGGGTGCAGACCATTCACGAGAAGAACCTCATCTATCGCGATATTAAGCCCGACAACTTTCTCATTGGTCGGCCATCCACCAAAGCCGCCAACGTTATCCACGTTGTCGATTTCGGTATGGCCAAGCAATACCGCGATCCCAAGACGAAGCAGCATATCCCCTACCGCGAGCGCAAGTCGTTGTCCGGTACGGCCCGTTATATGAGTATCAACACACATCTCGGTCGGGAACAATCGCGGCGAGACGATTTGGAGGCTCTTGGGCACGTGTTTATGTATTTCTTGCGGGGTGGTCTTCCCTGGCAAGGACTGAAGGCTGCCACCAACAAACAGAAGTACGAGAAGATCGGCGAGAAGAAGCAGACGACCGCGATCAAGGATCTGTGCGAGGGATATCCTGGTAAGCCAAGAAACATTATTGCTTTGGTCGATGTCACTTCTCTAATTCTCCCCGCCTCAAGAAGAATTCAACAAGTACTTGAGCTATGTGCGCAACCTTGGCTTCGAGGACACCCCCGACTACGACTACCTCCGTGACATCCTGACCCAGGCTCTCAAGAACGCTGGAGAGGTGGAGGATGGAGAGTACGATTGGATGAAGCTCAACAATGGCCGGGGATGGGACTACAAGTCATACTCTTCGCAGGCGCATCTGCACAACCAGCCACACCAGAGCGCTTCGGGGCGCGATCTCCACACAAACCAGTATCGCAACAGCCAACGACCTGGTGTAACAACGGACCGTTTAAACGCCGCGCAGCCCCCGCCCCCGTCTCCCGCCAAAGGCGGAGCCGGGAAGACGCGCGACCGCCCAAACGCCTCCGCCGGGATGCCGCCCAAACGTCAGAGCGGGGGATTGGAGACCTCGACTCCAGCCGCATCCACTCAAGCACAGTTCCAGAACTCCAATGCTCACCTCCCGAGTCGCATCGGGAGTCCCGGGAACCCCGGGATGAGCAGTCAACAGGTCGGCGGCATGCAGGGCAACAATGAGCCGCAGCCGACTTTCGTCCAGAAAATGATGAAGGTCCTGTGCTGCGGTAGGTGATCCAATTCAGATCCCCTGATTTCCACGCGGCCCGCTCATTTTCGGGGAACCAGGTTGAACTTTCCAACCGGTGGCAGCGTGTTCACTAGTCTGGACCGTGTGATCCTGCTTGCTTCCCCTGCTTTCTTTGCCCGCGATGTCTGAATATGGCCGAAGACCTGAAAACGTCGGCATGGGATTGTCTCTCCACCTTTTCCCTTATTTCCTTTGGCTATGGTGATCCGGTGTCAGCTCGAATTCTTCCGGAATGGACTCTCATCGGTCCCCGGCTTCTCCATTTCATCCTCTTTCCTTTCCCATTCGACGCTTCAGCCCTCCGACGTGGGCAGAACGACCTTCCTCTCATTGATGTTTACGTCTCATCACTCTTTCACGGTGCTATGGTTGGGAACGGCGAACTTCAAAGATTTTTTTGTGCTGTGTTATTCCCTTTGACCTCGCTATACTCGGCGGACGCCGTCTAATACCAGCTTCTTGCCCGACACGCGAGCCAATTCGGGGTGGGTTGGATGGTTATTGCCATCCTCTTGGGGATCATTGACTGCCTATCCATGACAGCGCCAGATGGTGTTTTCTTCGGAGGGTGGTCTCCACTCGCAGCTCGACGGAGAAGATTTTTTGATATCTTCTCCTCATGTGGGCTTCGCAATGGATGCATGTATCAAAGAGATGGATTATGACCGCCGCCCAGGCACGCAGCTTGGACACCATGCTTGAGGACGTGGCTTTGGGTTCTCCCCGGCCCCGTCTTGACATGCGTGGCTGGGTGCCTTTGTTTTCCATTGACTGTGTTTCGTGTTGGCCTTTATGTCCTTGGCATTCGGTCCTCCATTGTGAGGCCCGAGGACCAACTGCATGTTGCATATATTTTCCTTGTCCTCACACCTTCTGTCTCGTCCAAGTGTCTTTTTTTTTTGGTTGTTGCACCCCTCGAATCTACTGCCCGTGTCTATAATCGTCTTGTTCTTGCTCCATTCTTGCTCCGTTCAGAAGCGAGTTTTGTTTCCGTTAGTGTTTGGCATAAGATAGCATTGTCCTTCCCGGTTTTTTCCTTGGGCTCTCGATGTTCTGCGCATCCGTATAGCGTACATAATCTTTGTTTCGGAGTAAGTGAGAATGCCACTCGTCTTGGGATTACTCGGAACCCATCTAGATTCGTACTGAAGTGTATGCCGGTCTACCTACGTAGGATTTTGCGGAGTGCTACAGACAGGACAGACCTGGTACATACAGAACCCGGTCTTTACGCAAGAGTAGGTACGTGCATCTGCATCTAGAACCCAATCCCAAGCATGACGTCGCAGTGGCAACCCCGGATCATCCTACCCCTCGACCGGGATTGTCGCCGTTGTCTATCATCACGCTGCAGGTACTTACTGCATCTGGAAGATCCACAACAGTACGGAGTACCGTGGGGACTACTTTTGGGTCTTTCGAGGTTGACGTTGAATCTAGACGAGATGCTACTCATGAACACGCTGATCCCGATGTACCTACCGCCTCTCTTGGACATGGATATGCAATGCAGCGTGAATGGAAAGGAGAGTTTCGATGAAAGTATATATACATCCAGGTTGTAATGTGGCCCCCGGGTTTACCCCAAACCTCGCATCCAACGTATATGCCGAGGGAAATATGCATGCTCCCTCCATGTGCATGCACCCAAGCTCTGCTCTGGTCGGGGTCAGACCTCGGCGCCGTACATCGAGCAAAGGAACCACTCACATCGCACGTCCCCCGCATCTAGGACGCTGGGCAGTGCTGGGCAGTGCTTGGCGGGTTTGTGGGATTCGGGGGCTGATTCGCTGGTCTGCCTCGATGGGCAGAGATGGTCTGTCCACCTTGGTCGATCGTGCGTCTTGGTCTGTGTGGTCTGTGTGGATATGCGGGTGGCCGGATCGGATGACCGGAGTGGCTGTGTCGATGGGAGGTGTTTGGGCTTTGGGGATCCACTTCCGGGGGCCGTCTTACTTTTCTGGGGGTGATGTGATTTGTGCGTGTGGATTGGCGTTGAGATGGTTGATGTTGTTTGGTATTGGGAGTGAAAGTGAAGGATGAGGATTCATGGGGATATAGATATGGAGTATAGATTGGGGTATAGATGAAGGAAATGTTACTACTATACAGAGTACCCCGTATAGTATATCCAGCGCCGGCATTCGATTGACATGTAATTCCGATTCTCCAAGTCCGTTAATCCCCTAAATCCGCACGTCCACTCGGTGCTACTTATAGAAGCGGGGATAAGCGCGGAAGGATTCAAGATTCGCAGTCCAGGTAATAATGGCAAGGCTGGGAACACGGTATTATTTACGATTGCGTTTTAGAATGGCATCGAAAATCCATGGAGCACGCGAACATCTCAATTTCCAACAATAGAAATGTCGGATCTCCCGTCGCAAGGCTGTCAACCCACCCTCGATCCCGCAGGATGCGCAATTGGGTGGGCACGGTGGAATTCATCTTCCGACTTGCGCTGATTTCTGTATGGACCTTGGTAGTGATGGAGTACACCGTGCTGATTGATAGGTGGCAATGATGGTTTCTTGGAACTAGACTCTGTTGTCAAAGTGCGACCAGACTGCGTTTCGGCCTATTTGTCTTGGTCGATATGGAGTCTTCATGGACCAATTGACCGTGCATATCGATGCAGGTTGCTGCTGCCAAGCTACCAAGGTAGGGCTGAAGTGGGCGGGTTGGAGATACCGGGCTGGTCTGTTCCGTATGCTCTGATGGACTTGCCTGATGGATTCAGGCACGATATGCGATTGAACTTCAAGGTAGCTATGGAAGGGTGTGTATAGGTGCAAGTCACTCCCGCATCGGCATACCGGACGGGATAGAGGACCCGGACATCTCAAAGCTGTACCCCAAGGTAGAATCTCAATTGCCGGGTTTCCATCTGCATCAACACGACAACATTCGCGGTCGCACCACCCGGCGACTTCCGTCACACGGCAGAGAACAACGAGTGATATTCCATCGGTCGAGTCTTGAATCCCACCGGTCCAGCCGGGGGGTTTACGAGGGCTGAGACCGACCCGGTGGCTAGTGTCTGCAGCACGACGATAGTCCATGAAGACCCGCGACGGTGATCTCTACGAGAGGGATCGCCCGATGGAGAATTCCCGCATTCGAGTTGAAAACCGGGTGGTATGGTGTTGTGCCACGGTGTGGTGGCACCCATGATACGTCTCCGGTCTCGATTCTCCATCCTCCGTACTGTCGAATGCCGGGATCGTCGTGCCCGAGCAGAATCAAGCCCCCCCCGGGGGCTGGGAAATATCCGTCTCTGCCCAGCCAGGAATGATGCATGTCGCTGTCCCCCCATGTCCATGTCTTGGCCGTGCACCAGACCATTCGTGCGGGGATGAGCCAATCATGCCCGCGTCGTGACATGCAGGAATCGACTAGTGCCAATGGAGCAGCCCATAGTCCGATGTGACATGATCCTCGAAGCTTCTCGTTTTTGGGTGCCTGGAAGGGATCGACTGCTTGTTTTGGTTTTGGTGTCCCCCTTGTCTGCAGTCTGAAGGATTTCTTCCGTACTGTCTCTCCCGTTACGGCAATCGCACCGGGGTAGCCCCTTGGCACGCAGCCTATCCTAGCTCAAGGTTAGTCCGGAGGACCTAGTGCCGAGTCTGGAGAAGCACTTGTGCAGTGGTTCCGTGCGGGGAAGCAACCGGACCAGGATTTTTGTGGTCGATCTGCGGATGAAATTTGAGGTTGAATGTCTGCCAGGATTTGGACTGATGATGTCGGGGGACCGTCATGGATGGTCAGAATATCCCCGCGGAGACTCTGACGCTGCAATGTCGGTGATTTGGTACCAGGGTACTAATCCGAATGGAATGTCCACACTGATCCGGTCTTCATCCAGAGGTCGCAGCTGCAGGGTTAACTTACTGATTGACGAGGACGATGGATGTGGACCCGGTTGCGATGAAGAATATCCGTGCTACCGTCGATCATGGTGTCACTGCCGTGGCGTGGAACTCTGGAATCTTCATCTGCGGTGATGACATCGATGCTTGTTTCCCCCCTGCATCGGGGGCATCGAATGAGCAGGCACCACATCCCAGGTGATGCCAAGTGCATGTTTTTTTTGTTCCTCCAGGGAGAGCATCGGGCCGATACTCCATGGCGAGGCCATCTGAAACCGGCGACTCGCCCGGGTGGTGGGAAATGAGCATCCTTATCGGGCAGAGGAACTGGGGCTTCCCCCTACTCCGTACAAGTTTCCTCCCCGTCGTGGACACCCAAGCGGGTTAGCAGCGTGACGAGAGGACCGGGAAACCCCATGTTCGGGGGCTCTGATTCGTGTACTCCGTACACGGCTCAACCCAGCATTACTAGCGTGCAGATCCTCCGTGTCCTCCCTTCCCGTGGGCGAGGGCAGGTAAACTTTCCCATCCCCCACTGCAGCGGCCCATCGCGCCCAAGTCTTTTGCCTCATTGGTGACGTGAGGCTGGCGTGGTGCTCGAGTGGATCCCGGCCTTCGCCCCAGCGTCAGCGCCCAGGGCGTGTGCACTGGAAGAAAAGGGGGTGTGAGTTTGAGGAAGCGCCTGGGCTGGTTCCCCGAGTCCTGCCAAAGGCACTCCGTGATCCGCAGAAGTTGGGCGGCTCACGACGGGATGATGTGACAGTGGAGGATGTAGAAGAAATCAAGATTTGGGAGGGCGGGAGTGGGGCCGATGAGGTCATGTACGGGTTCTGTATTTTTCTTTCGTTTGATCGACTCCGACTGTGGTGCGAGTCTGGACTGGACTGGAGGGTGCCGTGATCAGGATATCCGATTCCATTTGGTATAGACCGCTGCACGTCATTTAATCCAGGGGCACCGTTGGGCGATTCTACGGAGTGTGTCCGGCGTACTCCGTACTGTATGGAGTATTTGGGGGTTTCCTGTCGAGTGCCCCCACGCTATTACTAGACCCGTTCATGAGTTGATTCTAGCAGATTCCCCTATTCCAGGTCCCCATTCTACGGAGTACAATGGGAAGACATCAGGGAATAAGATGAGTTATCTCTAATCCGTATCTCGATCTCTTATCACGAGATAGGAATGACTTCGGTTGGCATCGGCCCGCTGACATAAGCGCCGGGCTTCTCCGATCCGGGTGAATTAGGAAAAGTACGGAGTCAAGAACAGAAAGGCCAGAAAGGAACCACAGAGAAAAGGAAAGGAAGGAAAAACGAAGGAAGAAAAAAAAGCCCCCGTCAGCGCTAAGACTTGGCATGCACGTCGGACTCGCAAACGCGTTCTGTGCGCATTGCCACCGATTGTCACCAAAACTCAGGCACCGGAATCCATGTCCGATCACTGATAAAGAAAAGGGTAGAAAAAAAAAAGTGAAAAAGAAAAGGCGACATCAGAATTTTCGGATGTGGCGATCGCCGGGTGGACCGGGAATGCCTCGAGTGGATTCCCTCAAGTTTCTAGAATTCTAGAAGGTCTAGGCAGCGTTGCACTTTTTTCTATGGATCTTTTTTGGCGGTGGCTGCTTTGGGCTGAGAAGAGGCCATGGTTACTATTTTTTTTTCTCCGTACGGAGTATATCACTCATATTCGCCTTGGACTACCCGACCACTCTGGGCAACAAAGGATCCAGCGCGCCATTCCAGAAAAAAAAAAGCTTAGGCAAAACCCGAGAGATCGGCAGGGCGCGTCTGACTGGAATGACGTGACAAGCTCTCGACGCAAGGAGATGTGCGTGTCACTACCGGAATGTGGATCGGGGGAGGGAGGGATGATGATTGGGGGGAGAGGAGGGAGAGAGAACCGTGGGTCTGAACATTCCAGCGAGAGAGAGAGATAGGTAGATACATACTCCGTACGGAGTATACGGAGTACATTTATAGTCTATTATTATTATTCAAAATAGGAGATAGGAGACACTAATTAGTCCCTTCGCGGGACTATCGCCACGCATTCAGGGGATAAATTACCGTCTCCACTGGGGCGCGTAATTCGAGTACACGATCGACGAATGATTCTGGAATCAGTGGATCCCGCCCTTTTCCTTTATTTCTCCCCCCCCTCGACCTCGATTCTCACCACGCTCAACTTCCTTCCCATGCTCCCGTCCCTCCCTCCCCAATAACCCTTGTCTCTCTCCGGTCCACGCTGGCGTCTGGTCTAGCTTTCAGGGGAGGACCGGTGAGAAAACGTCGGAAATTCCACGTCCCCCGCCACCTACTCTCCGCAATGCTCAAGAAGAAGTCCCTGGCTTCGTCCTTCTGGAACGTCTCCCCAGCCCCGACCCCCGAATTATCGCCCACCTCCTCCGATAGCGATTCCGACGAGGATATGGCCTCGTCTGGCTCCCGACCGGTCAGCCTGGCCGTCTCGGCGGGAGCCTTTTGTTCCACCCGTCCCACTCTCGATGATGTCCTGGCCAACACCGCGGCCCCGCCCTACACCCTGAGTGCGTTTATGGCGTATCTGTCGCAGAATCACTGCCTGGAAACCTTGGAATTCACTCTCGAGGCCAAACGATACCGGGAGACCTATCATGCCTTCGCCGATCGTGCCGGCGAGGCCGTCCTGGCCAACCCCGAATCTCCCCAGAGTCAACATTTGCACATGCTCTGGCAGCGGTTGTTAATGGCCTACATCTTTCCCGGGGCACCTCGGGAAATCAACCTGTCCAGTGAAGTTCGGGACGCTTTGTTGCGGCATCGCGATGTCACCCTCCCGCCCGTTCCCGAAACCCTTGACTCGGCCGTGAAACGCATTCACGACTTGATGGACGAGTCGATCTTCCTGCCCTTTCTCAATGCCCACACCAGCTCTCCGTCCATGGTTCCCCAGTCCGACCCTCCGTATAGCCCGGAGGACACCATGAACCTGTCAACCACGAGTCTGGACGAGAACCCTATGAGGCGGGTTCGCTCGCGTGGCAAGCGGACCTCTCCGCAGTCGTCTACCAAGGATCTCCCCGGTATGCACGGCCGAACCAATGTCTCGCTCGGTGCCGTCCACGCCCTCGGAAAGCGTGCATCCGGGGCTCTTTTGAACACGAGCAGCGAGTCCGCCTCTCTGACTCTGACCGATGACTCGAGCCCGCAATCCAGTCCGACCGCTGAAGAGCCCATGACGCCTCCCACGACACCGCCGGCCAGCGAACCTCATCTTCCCATGCACAGCCCCAAGCTGCGTACCGACAACCCGTGGAAGAAGATGGGCATGAAACTGGGCTTCAAGAAGCGGTCGGGCGGGAGCAGCGGATCTCGTGACCCCAAGATCCTTGGTCTGGACGACTAAACTCTGCATCATTCCCCCCTCTACGACATCTCATCTCCTACGACATCCCCAACGACACCTCTCATCATCCACCCTTTGCATAAATCCCGATCTCCCCGAAACGCCCCACATGACCCGCTCTGATCTTTAGCGTTTTTTGGCGGTGTATGAGAGCACGATGCATTGAAAGCATACGAATCCGGCGTTGTTCCATTCTCATTGTTCTTATTCTGGCCCAGTGTTTCCAGCGAGCATTCTGAATGCGCGACCATGGCCATCTCCCTGTGGACACTTTTTCTTTGTTTTTGGAGGATCGGAAAACATCTCATATCATATCATATAGACTGGCTGGGCTTCCAAGCCCTGGGCGTTTTTTTTCTTTTGGTTTTACCCTCTCATCTCCACTGTTGACTCGCACCGGTGGATTGTGTTGATAGTTCGCTACGGTTTGGTGCGGCGACTCCTTCAATAGACTTGATACCCTGACTCAATCTTCATGTCGTATTCTACATACTCGACCCACTTGCATTCTTTTGTAGTGTTGATCCCTGTCAAAATACTTGGCTACATTCCACTCGCTGGGGACTACCCAATAAGGACATTGGTGTACATTCTCCAGACTTGACGTCTCGGCTTCAGCCCTTGGTCCTGCCTTCTCGTAAAATATGTGCCTATTCTACCATCATTCGCGTCGCCCCCCGCGTCTCCAATGCCGCGATCCCGAGATCCCACCCCGCTCGTGCACATGCCTTTTCATACTGCTCGAATTTCCCGTTGTTCAGAAATGTCAGCGTCCGCGTCACCGCCGCATAGACTGCGGTGTCGTCTCGAGATGGCGATCCGGGTGCCGTCGGTGCCGCTGGCTTGGACAGTACCCGTGCAGCGAGCAGAGCGTGCATCCATGCTTTTAGTTGGGTGTGGACTGAGCAGTTCTGTTTCAGGATGATGCATGCATGCCATGTCCCGTTGTGTCTGGCATCCGGTTTGGCCAGTGGCGCGAGTGAGAATATGTAGGCTTCGTGTTGGAACACACTGGTTAGTGTCGGGAGCGGGATATCTAGTCCGGCGCTGCCTCTGCCTGTCTTCGTGAAGAATGTCGACAGCGAGACGCCGATTTCGGCTGTTCCCAGATGGTCCGTCTGGCTTTTGGTTTGGGTCCATGTCCATGTTAGGGCGCCGTCCCGCGGGAAGATGTGTTCCTGGATGGAGACTTGTGCTGGTGTGAGGATCGTCCATTGTGACGGGATGGACGACGTGGCTGCGGCCTTGCCCTGTTCGGGCACTGAATCGTCCGCGCCCAAGCTTTCTAGATCAAGGTCTGGATCAGAGCTGAGTAAGGCCGAGAAGACGATATTCGCTCGTTGTCGATTCAGACTCGTCATCTGTACGGATCGTACCGCTGTGTAGTTCAGGCCGAGGTGACAGCCCAGCAGAAGGAGCAGCGCTATCCACGTCGTCTTGAACCCGACGACATGAGATACCACAATGGAGCCAACCTAATGGGGAAGTATTGTGATCAGACTTGCTCTGCCCCAGAATGGAGATGACTCACAAGCATGCCCAGCAGCGATATGACTGTCTCCTGCGACGAGTCCTTCTGTCAAGTATCATTAGTGATATTCTTCAGTGAACCTCCATCCCTACTCACGGCATTCAACTCAGCTAGATTCCCCCACCGCGCAAAATGAGCACTCAGGCTCGCTTTGGAGCTCCCGCCAGCTACACCACACAGTGCTCGTAAGACGCCGGCTGTGCTCAGGATCATCACTCGCATCACGCCCGCGGGAACCATCGGCGAGAGACAGTCGAGGACCATGGCGATATCATTGAAGATATCCGCCGCTAGTCGGTACATCTTGCATTCTGGCTCCAGGGCTGTGCCGACACGGTGTGCGAATAATATCGTCGCGATCCGGCCGGATGAGTCTTGCAGAATGTGGAGGAGCAGTGCAGAGGTTGGTGATGCATTAGCGTTGCCCACGCCGACACCTGTTTCGATTTTAGTCATCTGCGATGAAAGAAATGTAGTGGACGGACCTTGTAAGACCGCTCGAGAAGATAGAAGACCCGCTATCGAGCTGCAGAATGCTTGGAGGGAGTCCTGATACATCCATGTCAGTCATGATGTGCCGGGGGGTTGAATAATGTCGAGCATACAAAAACTTGGTACCTATCTTTTGGTTAACTCTCATGGTTATTGTACTGGAAGAACCGTTGTATCCCGATGCGTGGTAACTCACGGTAGATAGTCCTCGGTGACACTATGAGGATATCCCGAAGGCAAGAAGACATCCTTTAGCAAGACAAGTAGGGAATTTGCAGACCATGAGGGGGTGTATGATGAGCCCTGAATGATGTCAGTGGATTGCTTTCCATGCATGGCTCTCGTCTCGAGACAACGATAGCAAATGGCAATGGCAACGTATCATTGGATTAGAGAGACCAAAGTGGATAGCGATCCAAGTACAGAAAGGATAACGTGTACTTCAAATGCCATACAAACGCAATATGATCAAATAGGCACCCTGTCCAAGAACAAGGAGGCTACTTACTATCTCGTCAACCCGGCCTGCCAACGGTGCAGACTGCTTTTCTGACCTCGCATTCGGCTCGGAGTAAATGTAAACAGCGGTCTCATTGCCGGCGCCATCTATCTCTCGCAGCGTAACCCGATTGGCGTAGGACCCCATGGTGGTTGTTGAGACCAGGTCGAGGCTGGGAGAGGAGGTTGAAGGCACGTGAGACGCGGCACCCTCAATTACGATAACTACGAAAGCCCGAAATATTGATGAATGGGATTGTCCAAGTGCTCGCGGAGCAGAATATGTCACAATGAATCAAAGAATGGCCTCCAAAACCCCAACCCAGAATCCAGAAGTGAGAACTCGCTTTTCCGACATCGAGAAAAAGCTGTTGCGCTGGAATGAATGGAACTCCTAAAAACAACCACCAGCGCCACGTTCAAGAAAAATCAAAATCAAATCAATCAGAGCGACCGAGCCCGCGTCGAGTCAATCAAGACCGAGGGATCCGGAAGGATGGATGGTCTTGCGTCAAGCACAAGCCATCGCAGCTCTGCTGCGAACGCATCCAGGTCGCTCGAGTCGACACCCAAGATCGACTCGAAGCGGCCGGTCCCCTGCAGCACATCGTGATTCCTCCGTGCAACTTCATAAGAAGAATCATAAGTCCCCCATCGCTCATGCATTATAGACCAGCATCCGCGACCATCTTAGGCGAACATGCTGGCGCCGCCGGTCTCGACAGCCTCCATCTCGGCCTCGCTCCAGGGCAGGCGGCCGAAGCGAGCGGGAAGCTCGGTGCGGTCGAAGAACTCGCCCGACTGGGGGCGGACGGGGCCAAGGGCGGCACCGGGCTGGCTACCGATGCCACTGCTGAACTGGGCGCGACCAAGTGGGCCGTGCTGCTGGGCCTTCGCCCGGTAGGCGGCGAAGGAGTCTGGGAGAGTGCCCACGGGCGAGGCCGGGTGGACGCGAGGTGTGTGGTCAACGGACTCTGTGGCACGATGTTAGCTGGGTTCGCAATGCCCGGAGCTTGACGGAGGATCACGTACGAGGGACGGACCGCTTGCCCAAGAAGCGGATTAGAGGGGTACGCGCAGCGTTACGGAGAGCGAAAGTGGCACGCATTGTGGTAGAGGTGATGGGGGGAGAAGTTGAGGGTTCGGGATTCTGAAAAGTGTGCGAAATTCCACGGGGTCCGGTAGTATCCGAACCGACCGAGACGCGAAGAATAGCGCGCGTATGAGAGATTGATGGGAAGGAACAGAGAGTGTGAGTGAAGTGAAGAGTCAAGGAGAGCAATTGGGTTAAGAAAAGTCCGAGGGATGGCGGGGTGTGAGGAGAAGAAAAGGGAAAGAATCAAACTCGGGGAGCTGGGAGGATTACCGGATTGGGACGAGCCGAATCGGATCCGAGACTGAGAAGTTCGTGTACAGTTTGGACTGCTTGAGACTCCCCGCGTGAGCCTTCGATCCTTTCCTCTCTTGCGCTTCCGGTGAAAGCTTCCCCAAAGGATCGACTTGCCTTCATGGGAGCTTGTGTCTGTTTCTTGCCTTCTTGAATCCCCGGCCCCGCAATCCGACAGCGCCGACCAACGGCCTCTTCTCTATTGACTTCGCTACGGGCGTCCATTTCTTTTTTTATTCTTTCTTTCTTTCTTTTTTTTTTTTTTTCGGGGCTATTCTCTCGTCCGGGGGACGATTGGCTTGGTCAATCCTGGGGCAAGGGGGTTTCACTGCAGGAGAATTCGTGAAGCGATTCCTATTACTCAATTCCCGACACACATATTTACTGCCCTGATAAGCAGCGGAGAAAGCTTGTCTGACTAACCATCCCGACTTCTCCCGTTCACCAACATGCATGAGCTGCTGCTGTTCGCCTCGGTCCCCGTTCATCAGCATCATGAGCTTCTCCAGCAGCTGACTGGCCTCACGGCCATGCAGCCTCGTCGCTGTATTGAGCGACGGCTCGTCTTCAAAGCCTATCGCAAACCCGGGTTTGTCACCCCGCGCGTGGGGGCCAGCCAGGACCTGCAGCAGTCGGGCGACCTGCAACGGGTGAATAAGATGTTGAACGGGGGCATGTTCTACGTCCAGGTCGTTGGCCCCGTGCGCCCCGCGGATTTTGGCGGCTCTCCGGCTTCCGATCCCGACACCCAAATGGCGGGGATGGAGGATTCCAACCCTCCGGGGGAAAACCCGACCCCCCAGCAGGGATCAGCATATGAGTATGATCAGCAGCCCTGGAAGCTGGAATTCAGGGACATCCCCGAAGCGGGCACACGATCCGCGGTGACGACTCGGGTGATGGCCAGCGCTGCGCTGCCCCGGGGTGATATCGTGGCCTCGATGAATGCATGGGGCTATAGGTAAGTGTGGCGTGGTTATCAGCCGATCTTATGATTGTCATGTGCTGATGCCGGTTCAGCTTCGTGACCGAGTATGTGGTCGAGGGCGATGTCTTCATCCACAACGATATCGTCCTCTTCCTGCATCGGGTGTTGCACTTTCCCAGTAAGGAACCGGAACCTCGCGGGCCTCGACGGCAGCTGCCGGCATGGACCGATATGACTCCGCTGGAGAAGAGTGGCAGCTATGTCCTGCAAGCCGCCATCGCAGTCCAGGATGGGGGTAACCAAGAAACGATGAAAAAGGCGTCACAGCATCTGTTTGGGCTGCGGGAACAGCTCAGCTCGGCCGTTCGTCTAGAACAGGCGGATCGACTGTCGCTTGATACTCGGGCGAAGTAGCAAGCAGAACTTATCTGGCTGTCATGAATACCCGGAGAGTCAGCCTCCAGTGATCACCTCCCTTGACCAGAAAAAAAATAAATACAGAAATAGAAAGAAATGATCACATAGTGAGAAGGAAAATCAACTCCCAATTCCAAACCCTCCACAACTACAATATCCAACCGTTCCACGTTATGTCTATCTTCCTAATCTAGTAGTCCATCCGCCATGCCGGGCGGCTGACCATGTGACTTCGTGAACTTGAGCGCGTATCGGCGCGTCCACTCAGGCCAGGACATCGCAACCACACAGCCTCGACACATTCCCCGACCCGCAATTAACAAGCCTTCAAACTGTATTCTCTTCGAACGCTCAGGATGGTTGAGGGGGGCATCAAGCGGGCTGGTTCACCCGATCGGGCAATCTCTCCGCCTCCACTACGCCGCAAGGTCGAGTCGACCGTGACCAGTAAGTGATCCACGAGGGTCTAGCGGAATAAATCATAGTACTGAGTCGATACAGAGACGTCCATGGCGTCTTTTTTCACACCGGCGTCACAGAGGAAACCCGAGCCAATTACATGGCGGGTCTTGGGGACGAGTCTGATTGTTGGGAAATACATACCAGAGAAGAACCCGCAGGTTCTTCCCGAGAAGAATCGAAAGATTGCCGCGTTTGACTTGGTTCGTGCTCTTCAGATTGACCCGATGATCCAAAAACCTAACAGACTGTGCAGGACTCGACAGTTCTCAAGACGTTATCAGGAAATGTGTTTCCAAAGTCTGCCACCGATTGGCAATGGTGGAATGCTGCAGTACCCAGGCGTCTCCGGGAGCTGAGCTCTGATGGGTATAACTCCAGATGGGCGTATGGCAGTACAGTGGCTAACTATTCTCAAGCTTCCAGGTGGTTGTTTTCTCCAACCAGAAGAAAATCAGCATCCAGAAGGACATCAAGGCTGGACGCAGTGACTCGAAAAGTCTTTCCATGTTCAAGGAGAAGCTGACGGCTGTCATGAATCAATTGGAAATTCCCTTGAGCATATACGCGGCGACCACTGATCCCGAGTACCGCAAGCCTCGCCTGGGCATGTGGCGCGAATTCCAGGATGACTATGATCTCGATGTCGCCGGCATTGATCTGGCTGGATCGTTCTTTGTTGGTGACGCCGCTGGACGGCCTGGAGATCATTCGGCTGCGGACCGGTAAGACGCTATGGCGTGTTATGCCGATACGACGCAGAAGACTGATTTGCGATGTAGTGGGTTCGCTGCGAATGCCAAACTGGCTTTCAAGACTCCAGAGGAATTCTTCCTTGGACAAGCCCCGGTGCCGGTGCCGGGGATCTTTGATCCCGCCGTGTACACCAAATCTCATCCCGATGATTCCCGTAAGTGGCAATCGGCATGTCCCTGATGGACTCGAATTCGGGAGCTGACCGTTGAACCTAGCCGCCGTCCGTTTTACGCGCAAGCATCCTCTTGAACTGGTCATCTTCTGCGGGAGTCCCGGCTCCGGGAAATCCACCTATTTCTGGAACCATCTGAAGCCGCTCGGCTACGAGCGAGTCAATCAAGACATCCTCAAGACGGTTCGTCTCGCCCCCGAACAAGCTCCTGCCAGATCAGGCTCTAACCCCATCCCAGCGGCCCAAATGCCTCAAGGTCGCGCGTGAACATCTCGAGGCCAAGCAATCCGTTGCAGTGGGTGAGTCATAGCCTGGATTTTTGTCGTTGGGTACCAATTGTCGATTGTTCCTCGCTCACCCAACAGACAACACCAACGCCGATCCCGAAACGAGGGCCGCTTGGACGGGCCTCGCGAAGGAACTCAATGTTCCTATTCGCTGTGTGCACTTCCTTTCTCCGCCCGAGCTCTGCCGACACAATGATGCGGTTCGGGCTGCGAATAAGGAACTGGTGAGTGTTTGCCTCATCTGACCCGCCGATTGTGGGCGTAACTAATCCACTGTAGAACCCTGAATCCCGCAAGTCGTTGCCGGGTATTGCGTTCGGCGACTTTGGGCGTCGCTTTCGGGAACCGGGCCTTGACGAGGGGTTCGAGGACATCATCCCTGTACCCTTTCGATTTGAAGGCACCGAGGAGGAGCGAAAGGTGTGGGGTCAGTACTGGATTTGAGTGGACGGCCAACTTTTTTTTATTGTGGATAGAGATTGGATCCCTGGTCCAAGCAGTCGAACTGGATTCTACGTGTTCGGTCCAGAATAGCGGTCTACATGATGATTCAACAACCCGTGGAGTAGATCCCCAGCGGGAATCCAATAAGAATATATCAGGACCATATTATCACGGAGTGTATGTTATTGGATACAGGCTGGATCAGCGCCAGTGGCGGTAGCCAGATATATACAGGGTAAAGACGGGCATTGGACTTTTGTCTTGCAAAACGATCGGGCACAAATCTATGGGTACAGTCGATGATGGAATGCAGATGGGTATATGGTGCACAAGGAATGGACGGGCGCAAGGCCCAGGATGCCTCACGACGGTGGCGCGGAGACAGAACAGTCCAGGCGCGGGGATAACAAAGAACCAAAGAAAAGAGACATGACTCGGATGCGGAGACAAAGGAAAGGCATGACCCGGGGGCGAGAGCAGTAGTCGCGATCCAGATCGGAGGTCGTAAGAGTCATCACAAAGAGAGACATTAGTCGTGAGGGGTAGATGAGGCCCACCCACTGCCCAAAGGCAGATTAATGGTGGACATGCTGAATGTAAGTCTATCGTCATTATCATGGGTTCGCTCCACAGAAAGATCAAAGGAGGAGTTGTTTTGAGGGGAAAAAAAAGAAAAGAAAAAAGCCGGTCAGAAGGTCCGGCGATTTCAAGTGCGCGAGACGAGGTCCTGGAAGAAGCGCAAAAAGCTGCGCTTCTTCGCCGACTTGGTGCGACATGGAGCAGCGATGACGGTGGCCGGAGCGACCGTCATCGGGCCCACAATGTCCTCGTCGCCCATCTCGGGGAATTTGGCGTTGTCGTGGAGGCCCGGAACCTGGACCTGCGCACACGGACTGAGATTCGACTGAGTCAAAGTCAAAGCCACCCCATCCACGGTGCCGAGTTGACCGAGCAAAGCTTCGTGATGGGTGCGCCATTCCCGGTTGATCGACTCCCATTTCTCCCCGGTGAGTTTGTAGATGTTGGACGTAACACCGTAGTGCTCGCCGGTGCGCACGAGATGCTTGGCAAAGTTGCAGCGGGCAAGGTCCCAGTCCGCGCGCAGCTGCTGGAAGCTGTCTAGATCGCGGGTGGCGGGCTCGTAGGGCTCGGGCTGGATCGTGAAGTTGGCATGTCCCAGCTTGTTGGCCCACTCGTCGTGGGGATCCGAAAGCATGAACGGGGCGGTATCACCCGAGACGGTCCGGGCGGTACTGGCACGCGGGCGGCTGATTGAAGCCACGGAAGGCTTAGAAGACAGCGGGGGAGAAGGGATGCTGGTGACGGCGGCGTATCGAAGGTCCGAGGTCAGCGTAGACTGGCCTGACTCGCTCACGTTGGCGATGGAGGGGGACTGTAGTGGAGATTGCACTCGCGAAGCGACCACGCTCACCGGCTCATCGCCCATGAATGGAGGTAGGAGCGGGGTGGTGGCCTGCTGGGTATCGTGATCATCCTGACTCAGGCTGTTTGCACGAGTGATGTCGATCGGACGAGCCCCGGAGTCGCTGATGCGCTCTTCAAAGATGGTGCGAGCGGGCGACGGAGGGATCTGAGAGTCCATGCGAGAGTCCATGCGGCTGAGGGGGCTTGCGATCACGGGGCTCGCAAAGGCCGAGGAAGCCACCGAGTTGGCGCGCGAGCGGACATCTTCGGAATAGAGGTCACGCTCGGGGCTGCCCGAGGCGCGACGGCCCTTCCAGCGGGTGGACATGGTCGAGATGTGCGAGCCGATGCGAGAGACCCCCTTCATCGACAGGCTATCGGAGCGCCGCTTCTTGGGCGAGTGGGGGACGTCGATACCGGCATCGCTCAGATCATAAGTGTCGGTGTCCATGGGAGCAGAGGGTTCATCGGTGGGCATTTCGCAATCGAAGTGTTCTGCCGGCGAGTTAGTCCATCTAAGATCCTCCAGAGCAGAGGCAGAGACACGTACGGAAATATTGATCCTCCAGTGAGTCACGCGGGGGTTCCTCTTTAACGCCGGACAGATAGTTTCGGCCGGGGCTTTCCATGGAGACTCCCCCGGAGACCAGAGAAGAGACGGAGCTGGAGACGCGATTGTGACCAGTCGCAGAGAAGAGCGAGAGAGCCGGCGAGGCCGGGGCCGAGGTATTTAGCGTCAACGGCGAGAGAGGGAGGCGGGGCCCATCGGTCGCGTCGAGAGACTCTCGCGCGTCGATATGAGACAGTTTACGCATGGTGGTGCCGCAGGGCGCGGGTGGCGGGTGAAGCACTTTGGCATGGAGGAGAGAAATGTCAACGGTTCCATATACTTCCCCGGGGGAAGCGGTGTACGGGGACGAGCTGGCGCGAGTGAGTGAAGAGAAAACAGCGCAGAGGGGCCAAACGAGGATGCGCTGGCCTTGGGTATTACTCACGGGCTCAGCAAACGGGCTGGAATGGAAGGCGCCCAACAGGGAGAATCCCTGTCGTGGAGTGGAAGGGGAAGTGGTGAAAGGTTGAAAGGGAAAACTTCCAACGGCTCGAGCCTTGAGAAAATCGACTCCGCCTCCGGTTGACGGGATGCCAGAACCATGGAACGCCGTGGGGGCTTTTGTGGTTCCTTTCGCCGTTCCTTTTCTTTTTTCCTTCTTTTTCCACTCTTTCGGAGGGCGACACAAGCAAATCGACCGGTGCCACCGGGTCGAGGCTCGCGCGCAACCGGTACGGAGTCGATGTATAATCTTCCGTGATCTGACCTGGCGCATCGATCCGATGGATTATTATCCATCGGGTTCTGTGTGTGCGATCGGCAGTCTAGAACGACGCCGGTGGAGTCTTATGATGCTATCGCGATCCACCGATCAAGTCGATATGGGTCGCACCATCAGAACTCTCCTCCGACTCGAGTCGGACTCGTACGAGCAGCATCTACATCTCACCGGTCTTCGACCAGTCATTGACATTGAGATCATAATGGATTCTATTTGAGATCCCCCGTTGGGATCACAATCGCGTCCAATGCAAGCCCCGCCGCATCCCTAGAAACTCCACTGCGCCAACCAGATCGCCATCAACGGCGCGGAGATGGCTTGGAGCGATCGCATGGTCGCGCTGGCCCGCTGAGCCCGATGTACATCCAAGGCCACCGACAAGATCTGGTCGGCGTCCGCAAGGCCTCGATAGAAACTCAGCAGCTTGAGCGCCGGTTTCTCAGCCACGTCGCGGCTGGTCGGGTTCGGAATACTCTCCAGCGCGGCCACCCATTGCCCGAACGTGATTGGCTCGGTCGCATATTTCTCTTGGATGGCCGGCAGGAGGGAGGTCCAGGGGGTTCGTGCCGGGTTGGTCAGGTGGAAAAAAGCCGATTCAGAGTCACCGTGCCGGGTGTGGACAATTTCCATCAGGATGGACGCGAGGTCATTCTGGTGGACATTAGCCAAGGATCAACAAGTAGAAAAGAGATACTCACCACAGGTACCCAGTCGATGGGCATGGCGCCGAGGGCTGTGGGAATCTTCCCGAGGGCCTTTGAAGTCGCGATGAGAGTTGGGAGCCACTCGTGAGGATTCCACTGCCCACTCGCCGTCGTCGGGCCCGCGATCTGTCCGACCCGGTACACGGTCGAAGGCACCTGCGATCGCCGAGATGCTTCCAGACAGATGCGCTCGGCAACGTGTTTGGACTCCCCGTAGCCCTGGGGGAGAACCACCGCACTGTCTTCCATGGGCCCCTCGGGCACCGAAGAACCCCTTTGCAAGGTCCAGGCGCCGACGGTACTGATCGAGGACACGAAATGGATATGGGCGCGGTGTTGACTTGCCAGACTGAAATCAATCAACCGGCGCACGCCCTGAATATGCGCTTCAAAGGACTCGACCGCGCGATTGAAATCCACGGTCCACGCATTATGGATCACCGTGTCGGCGGAATCGAGAAGCTCCCGGTACTTGGTGTGATCCAGGCCCAATCGTGCTTCTCCGATGGACATTTGGAGAAATTCCACCTTGGCCCAGTCATCAAGACTGACATCGAGCCCCTTCTCCTCCATTCCTTTCTTCTGGCGACTCGCCGCATCCGAGCGGTTGAGACAGTAAATCTTGGAGATCGATGGGGTGCGGAGCAGGCGATGCAGGAGATATGTCCCCAAGGATCCAGTGGAGCCCGTCAAGACCACGACGGAAGGAGAGCTCGATCCACGAGGACGAGAGCCCGGCTGGTTGACGGGAAGACCGGCCGTGTGTTTCTCAACTAGACGCTGGAGTTTCTCCTCGCGAGACACCGTGGCCGGAGCTTCTCCCTCCAGGATCCCGTGTATGAATTGAGTTAGCTGCTCCACGGTTGGGTTCGCGTAGATGGTTTGAGGCTTGATGCTTCCGGGTTTCAGCGCGGGTCGACGGGCTTGAAGGCCCTTTTGAAGCAGCCGGGCCACTTGGATCGTCATCAACGAGTCCAACCCGGCGGCGTAGAGATCTTTGTGAATGGGGACGCTCAGCCCAGGCATCGTTCGAGCGATTGTTTGCTGCACAAACTCCGTGATGCTCGCTTTGTCAAAGGACTCCGGGAGATAGTCATCCAGATCTTCTTCGAGCCCCGTCTCGTAGATAGACGCAATCTCCTGTTCATAGTCACGAACCACCGCGCGTCGCTGGGTGGTTCCCTTGGGCGTTCTCTGAAACGGCTTGGACTTGGTGGCAAATCCTATCTTGCTCTTCATCACTCGCCCGTGCGCAGCAATGGTATCATTGGCAGCCTGGACGGTTGGCCAGATCTCTTCGATAAATGCCGTCGCGTCCATCTCCGGGGTCTCGGCGGTTGGTTCTATCAACAGCGCGGCTTGGAACCGGGACTGGCCGACCACGACCGCTCTCGAGACGAGTGGATGTCCTTGGATGATCGTCTCCATGGTCGTGGGGTTGAATTTTTCTCCATTGTTGAGCACAATCACATCGTCTTGACGACCGTTGAATTTCCACAGGCGAGGATTGGTGGGATGCGGTGTAAAGAGGTCCTTGGTGTGATATTCCTTGCATTCGGGGAACGTATGGAAGATTCCCTGGAACTCGCGCCCCCGTGGATGGCGAGGGATGACCATCTCGTAGAGACCGTCTCCTCGGTCCTGCATGTCGATCCCGTAGTCGGGGTTCCACTCCAAGTAATCCCAGTTAGCCTCGTCCTCGGGGACGAGATTCGGGAGATAGCCCATCTCACTCGATCCCAGGTTGGTGACCACCCGGGTGTATCTCCTCACGCGGTCGCCCACGTCCCGAGACAGAGGCGCGCCTCCAAAATATACTCGTTTCATGCGCTGGAGACATCGGAGTGCTTCCTCCGACTGGCTCAGTTCTTCCAAAATCGAGGGCGCGAAGATCGCGGCCGTCGGGGTGCATTGTTGCATGAGCTGGGTTAAATGATCCACCGACAGTGGTTTCTCGGGCCCGATCAGTACGGGGACGCGGTGGAATATAGAGAAGCAGAGAGACACCAATCCCATGAGATGGAAGAAAGGAGTAGTCGCGAGCACGAGGTCTCGCTGATCCATATCAAAAAACGGACCGGGTTGTCGGTTTGGAGGCCACGGTAACCGCGGAAGAGCATCGAGACACATGAAGAATCCATTCGTCAGAGGCACCGGCTTGGGCATGCCTATCTCCGTTTCATTAGAATCCCCGGTATCACGGTGTGGATCGGCCTACCCGTGGTCCCCGAACTATGGATGACGCAGGTGGTCTGGTCTTCCACATCCGCGTAGCTGGAAGTATATTGATAAGATTGGAGGCCGCTCGGATCGGCCAGGATCGTCTTCATGGTGGGAATCGGCAGGGTTGGGATCTGTGGCGAGAGATGTTGTGTTTTCAGCGCGTGGCTGCTTCGCTCTTCGCTGAAACAGAATCTGGAACACTGCGTCGCCTCCAACAGATGCCGATGTGCATCATCCGAGTTTCGCGTCGAGGGGAGGAAAACCTACGTCTTTTATCAGTTTGAATCCTCAGTTGCGAACCCGTTCTCGGCATACCCGGTGGCCAGTCTTCTGGCATGCTAAAAGGAATATACAGTAGCGAGCATCGTTGCCGCCCATATAGGCCAGCGTCTGTCTGGGTGATGTCCCGATGTTGTGCTCAATCCACCAGCACATGGAGTTCACAGCTCGAGCCAGTCGTTCCATCGTCAGGGGTTGGAATCCATGGGATAGTTCGGAGCCAGTCGAGACGACCGCGAACACTCTTTCGGGGTCATGTTTGGCAGCATGATCTACTGCCTGGGCGAGCAATCGCTTAACTGGATCTTGTATCGTCATTGAATCGCGTTGTTATTGATAGAAAGTTGAGTAGGCTGTCTGTATAATGTGAAAGGAATCTAAAAATGTGGATCATTCACCCAGACCACACAGCCTTTAAGGGATGTCATCTCTTATAGACCGCGCCCCCGGGTCCACGTTGCCGTGATCACGAAAGACCGAGATTCTTCTGATCATGTCCAAGACAGTCACTTTAGTCCAGAGCCAGAATGACCCACCGAATACGCTATTTAGACGATCGAAAGTTAGCCCCCGTCCACTCGTGCCGAAGCGATACTGCCGAGCTCCCGTGAATATCTCGTATGCAAAGTATTTAACCCGAACACAAAACGGAGGTTCGGCATTTCGGTCGATAATGCGGTCTTGTCGTACAACAACGGGGGTGTCGACTACCCTTCTCGCCGATGTTGAAGGATAGTCTTCAACATTCAGAGATGACGATCGGCAAACCCGCCCCAACCTCCAAGCACATGCAGTGGATTGTCGCCCCACCCGCATCAATCTTGATTTTTGGTTCGACAAGGCTACGGTTTAATGTGCTTATATCGAGACGTCCAAGCGACGGCCCCCGGTTGTTATTGGAAATGGCGGGTCCCCTTCGCTTGGAATGCGGAGACGCCGATGACGCCGCATTTATGCAGGGATGCAGGGTCTATGCGACATCTCGGAGTTTCGGACTTATTCGTGAAGCGGGTGGCCAACGGAGATTTTCTCTCGCCGATATGACCATTCGAGGGAGTGGTTCAAGACAAACAAGCTGGCATGTGTATTTGAAGGGATGATGATACTTCGCGCATGGGATGTATGTAGAAGAAGGGAACTAAGTAGGGAACTGGCGGACCAGATAAGCATGTGACTGCTTATCACAACGGGATTCAGGCATCGCAGAACAGAAGCTCTAGCTAATCAACTCTCTATGATATATGCACTCTTTGGCCGAGGTCTCGGTGTCTGGGGCGCCGCGACAACCAACCATGTCGCAGCGATAAAATATCATGCCTCGCCGATAACCTTGCATACTTGGCAGAAAGGAGCAAATGTCCTCTCCGTGCAGCAGACTGCAACTTGGAGAGCCGAGGATGTTGTCTCGATAATCTGCCACGGCGTCTCGCTAACCGAGTATGCCTTGCGAATGCCCTCGAGTGCTGGAAGGATATAAAGGAATGCTTCTGGCTGGAGATCGAATGTATCTTCTGTTTAGCAGAAGATTTGGGACCGCGGATGATGGAAATCAGGTCTCGTCGCCATGCACCACCCAGCCTAGGAGCGGCCCCAACTCGTCGGTCATTGCCCAACACCGCATATCGTCGGTGGAGAAATCGAGACGGGGCTTTGTGTGGCTTGGAAGAGACATGTCGCGTATGTAACCCGATAGTCTCCAGGGTTAAGTGGTCCTTGGCCGATGCCCGGTTTGGTGACTCTTGGAGGTACTGGATCAACTCTCGATCGAGGGAATAGCCCAATGCGTTCATTTGTTCTAGGTCCTCTTCGAGAGTCAATTGATCGGGAAGGTATGCACATAGCTCGGAGCCCATCGAAAAGGGTTGCGGTCGAGAAGGGCCAGCCATGGATCGTAACAGCTGCACGTCGTCCTCGTACAGAGTCGGCACCACGACATCTCGATCATCCACGAAGTGCATTTCGGCGCCTTTGGCATTAAGCCCCGGGATGCAAACCTCCAGCTGGACCTATATCATCCAATTAGTTCTCCGCGTGCTCTAAAGAGGGGTTCGGCCATACACTTCCAAACGATAAATGCCGTCCCAGGGCCGCGCCTCCCGGGCGATGGCTCGTCGCCATCTTCCAAGGTCCCGGTCCACTGAGCTAATATTTGAACCGACAGTCAGTAATCCTTTACTCATTCGATATAAAGTGATCTTGTACTCACTCCTTCCACCCAAAAACCTTTCCAGCCATCATTCTCCCGAGCAACGTTCTCAAATCGGTCCCAATCAAACTGCGTCAGCCTCAGCACCTGACGTCCCTTGGACCAAAAAGTAACTTTTCTTTCTTTAGACCACTCGAGCTGACCAGACCGATATGCTTGTATGAGTGCCGTGACGTTGGGAAGCTGTTCATAGCGATCTCCCAGGCGCCTATGGTCCCGCTGGATGCGTTTCAGATAGTCCAACCGCTGGACAACCTCGAAGCTCAGACCGAGGGGGTTCGCAGGCAATGATACGGTCCCGGTATGCCTTCCTTTCTTGCAGGAGTTGGAGCCTGAGCTTGAAATATCGGGCCCGGCTCCCGGGTTTGATTTGCTGTCGGCACCATTCGATCTGACTGTCGAGATCACTGTCAAGGGATTAGATGAGTGGATTGGGGATTCACCCGGGTCTCTTGTTGCTGATGGGAACATCTTTTCGGGGCTATTCTTTGCGCTTTGGGGTGTGAGGTTTCAGGGCAGAAATGATCGAATGTATCCTCTCGTCCGTCACTTGATACTTGGCCCCGATTCCCGAGATGGTTCGCATGGTTAGTCCTGTGTCGGGGACTTCCCCCTTCATTTTAGATGAATTGGAAACTGCAATGCGGAGGAGCACTCGAAGATAAAGTCTTCATCTTTCATAGATCCACGCTTCACGACACAATGGATCATCGATCTTTGATGGTCATCCACTCCATGTTGACGCCTTTGACAGGGTCACCGCTCAAAGCGAGAGGTCCCCCGATCGAGTCGTGGTAGAACAATGAAATAATGAAATTCTCTATACCTGACAGCTCAATCCGATGATGCGTTCAGCGCCACAGGAGGCTGACGAGTTCTCGTTGGGGGCAGAAGTCCACCACTCCAAATCTCTCCAACTCCCCAAGACAATGGACGATCTGCCCCCTCTACGGAAGGTCCGGCTCTCGCTCCTCCATCGTTTGAATTGTTTCCTCCAGCTCTGGACCTTCAAATTCCTGGCCACTGTGTACTTTTTTGTCCGGGGATTCACCAGCACCACTCCACCGGCGACCAGGCCAACCTTGGTGAAATTTTATCCGGGCCAACCTAACCTGGAATGCCGGTTATTCTTCCCACCAAACTATGAATCCGGCCAAAAGCTGCCTGTCTATTTGAACATCCATGGAGGTGGCTTTGCCGTCTGTGATGCGACGATCGACGATCCCTTCTGTTCATCCTGGGCCGTCCGGACGGGGATGCTCGTGATCAGTCTGAGTTACCGAAAAGCACCACGATATCCGTTCCCGTGTGCCACGCATGACGTTGCGTCACTGGCCAGGGCCATCCTGGGGGATCCCGGACTTCCGATCGACCTCGACCGGGTCACGATCGGGGGTTCGAGTGCCGGGGGCAATCTAGCGCTTTCGGCCGCGCAATTGCCGGGTCTGAAAGGGATCGTCAAGGCCGCCATCAGTTACTATCCCATTGTGGACTTTGGTCATAATCCCACCTACAAGCTGGATGCCAGACCGTATCGCAACGGTGCAAAAGACAATCTAGGGAAAGCATCCTGGTGCCTGGACTGGGGATATGTGTCCGCGGGGCAGAACCGACGAGATCCCCTGCTGAGTCCCTGCTACGCAAGGAAGGAAGATCTCCCACCGCGAATATACTTGGTGGCTGCCCAATGGGATATGCTGCGACTCGAAGCACAGGAGATGATTCATTGTCTGGCGGGTCTCTGGGACAAAGTCGACCAAGAGGAAGCGTTTGAGCAGGGGAATTACAAGTGGACCCTGGCCATGGGATGTTCTCATGGCTTCACCATCAACACTGGGCGCGGATCTGGTCAATCGTCCCACGCGCAGGCCAAGAGCGAGGAGATTTTTACGGAGGCACATGAATGGCTGAAAAAGCATGAGCTTGCCTGATACAAGATCAGTGATATAGATGTGAGATAGATAGACCTCAACTGTGGCCCACGGCACGAATTTCCGGGCTCGTGGATCTTTGGTACCATGGATCTTCCCTTGTCCCGGGAAACATTGTTTACCTAGGTATAATTTCATATTTAATGCTCCCAATCCCAAGCCCCCTTGACCTCGGGATGGGTCGAGCTGGTCTTCCCCGGTCTTAGTCATTGGATTCCAACTCGACTCCACTCCGGCTTCGACCTCCAACTTCGTTCCAACTTGCCAATGCAACCGGCCGCGCGTTTGTGATTATTCCTCCTCCATGAGAATTTTCCTCCACCCGTGACCGGTTAATATGAAATTCACTTGGTATTTGGCCGCCGCGTCGGCCATCTCCGCCCACGCTTCTCCGCACCCCGCATACGAACAACACCCGCTGGGAGAACCGCTGGGGACATCACATCCACCGCCCTCGGGCACGGGTAATGGAGAAAGTCATCTGGACAAGGCGATCGGTGACTCTCCATTCCTCTCGTTCCACCGGGATCTCGTCGAGATCGAGTCCATCTCCGGCAACGAGCACGATGTAGGCAACTTTGTTGCGCGGTTCCTGGAGGCGAACAATTTCACCGTCGTGAAGCAGGAGGTCCCTCCGGTGAAGAAGAAGTCAGGTGATGACGATGATTCCAAACCACTTAAACCCCGTTATAATATCTATGCCCACCCGGCCGCTCACTCCGAGCCACCCGCTATCCTCCTCTCCAGCCACATCGATACCGTCCCGCCTTTTATCCCATACTCCGCCAATGACTCGCAACTTCAGCAGCCAAATTCATATGGCCTGGAGTCTGATCTGGACCACCTCGTGCTTGCGGGCCGAGGGTCTGTGGATGCCAAGGGTAGTGTTGCAGCTCAAGTCTTTGCCGTGTTGGAGACACTGCGCCAGAACCCTGACGCCAACTTGGGGTTGCTCTTTGTGGTTGGCGAGGAAATCGGCGGAGATGGTATGAAGATTTTTTCCAACTCGAAGCTCAATGCCGACAGTGCCTATCACACCGTCATCTTTGGAGAACCGACCGAGGCTGCTCTCGTATCCGGCCACAAGGGAATCCTGGGCTTCGAAATCATTGCCCACGGCAAAGCTGCGCACTCCGGCTACCCCTGGCTCGGCCGCAGCGCCGTATCGGGTATCCTGCCCGCCCTCAGTCGCGTGGATCACCTCGGCGATATCCCCGTCAATGAAGGAGGTCTGCCTTCCTCGCCAAAGTACGGGCCGACCACCTTGAATATCGGGACGATCCGTGCCGGGGTCGCGACAAATGTCGTCCCGGCATCGGCGCGAGCTGATGTGGCGGTTCGTCTGGCGGCCGGGACGCCGGAGGAGGCCCGCGAGATTATCCGCCGCGCCGTGAAGGATGCGACGCGGGACGTCGACGCTGATGTCTATGCCGACTTCTCCACCCACCTCGAGTCGTATCCGCCGCAGGATCTAGATACCGATGTTTCCGGGTTTAAAGTCATCCCGGTCAACTACGGTACCGACGTCCCCAACTTGACGGTCCGCCCTGGTGTGAAGCGTTACCTGTACGGACCCGGGAGTATCTTCGTTGCACACGGTGACAACGAGGCTCTGACCGTGAAGGATCTTCGGGATGCTGTTTCTGGCTACAAGAAACTGATCCAGGCTGCTTTGGACAGGGAGAACTAGAGTATCATGCGTGTATCTAATTAGCGGACCTGATGAGCATTAATGATCCCATAGCTTCTACTATGGATATGCAAATCTCCACTGGCTCTATCGTAGATCACTTCACCGAGTAGCCTTACAGCTGGTTTTACAGAGGCTGGGCTACCCCGGAGACGTAAGAACCTCCGATGAAGGAATTGCAAAAAGAATCGGATATGGTTTAACGACAAGGTTCTCCCAAAAAGACATTACACTGTCAATGTCCCAATCCAAACGCCTGTATTGCACAAGCGGCGGTTCTTCCATCCTGAGAGGTGTAGGGCCGAGGCCTCATCATACAGCACTTGGACTTTTCATCTCCTCCGCCTCGGCCGCGACTAGAGCCTCGAGAGCGTCGTCGTCATCAAACTCATCGGCTGCAGGACAGGCCTTTGTCTCGACCTTTTTATCCGCGCCAGGCGATTGAGATGCCTTGGCTGTCGTTGGCGCGTTGACCAAGGACGGAGAATTCTCCTTGTCCGAGGCGGGCGTGGCCTTGGGCGGGACCAGATTCCAGTCAATCACGCCATGGTCGCCGTAGCGCTCCGAGAGCCAGTCATTGCATTTTTTGAAATGGCCATTCCCGAACTAAAGAGCTGTTAGCAGGACGGAATCATCCTTGCGATCCCCGCTTCCCCTCGGAAATGAACCTACAAATCCTGCGTTCGCACTGTATGGACTGGGATGCTTCGACGTGAGAACGCAGTGCTTCTTTCGATTGATTTTGGCAACTCGTGCCTCGGCGGCTTTGCCCCAGGCCAAAAATACGACACCGTTATTTCGCACGCGATCCACCAGATTAATAGCCTTTTGGGTGAAATTCTCCCACCCCTTGTTGGCGTGACTCGCGGGCTGATGCGCTCGCACCGTGAGCGAGGTATTGAGCATCAATACACCCCGCTCAGCCCAAGTGGTGAGCAGTCCACCCTTGTCCGGGGGCAGTTCGAACTCGGGGTACTCGTTCTGGATTTCCTTGTAGATGTTGACCAATGACGGCGGGGCGCGAGTCGGAGGGCGCACAGAGAAGCACAAGCCATGAGCTTGGTTGTGGTTATGATACGGATCCTGGCCGACAATCACGACCTTCACCTTGTGCAAGGGTGTGTGTCGGGACCTGATCCTGTTAGCCGGGCCAAGAGATTCATCGAGGGTTGCGAGAGAGCGAACCAGGAGTACACATCTTCCTCGGGCGGGAAGACTTTGGTCTTGGAGTCTTTCTCCTTCTTGAGGAATCGCTTGAGATTCAAGAACTCGGTCGTGACCACCTCATCCTTGAGATGAGCCAGCCAGCTTTCATCCAACGTGTCAATCTCCAACTGCAGTAGTTCCTTCTGCTCGGGAGTCAGAGATGCCACCCATTTCTCTTTGTTGAACGAGCTCGGTCGCGCCGGTGCCTCTGCAGCCTGTGCGTCTGGGGCTTTGGGCTTGGGCGCCCCGAAAAACGACATGATGCTTCCCCCCTTGGGCTTCTTCTTATCTGCTCCGGCGGCAGAGAGGTGGTCCGCATTGCGTTTGAGAGGAGGGCTAGTCATGGCGAGTTGAGAGAGTATATCAAGCGAGATCGATCACGGAGAACAGAGGAATTAACAGAACAGAAATCAACTAAGAAACCCCCCGGATCGTCGATCGTCGCGAGTCGCAATGATCCACACGCGCGCGCAACGCGTCGTGGATAAGACAATGGCTGACTAAAGGGAGAGACTGATCGACCTCTAGATTCAGTTCCATCGTATCGCGCACGGTGCCTAGCGATTAAGATGGAAGAAGTTCACTGCTACTACAGATTTTTCTGCGGGTCAATCTCTTCCTTCAGCATAAAATCTATCCGAGTGGCACACATGCCGATTGGCGGACCAGAATCGCCATACGCTGATAAGAATTCGCGCTTGCAAATGGAAACGGATATCATTTCAGTTGGCGTGCCACATTGGCCATACAATTATACGGGTAACAAATAGCGAGACTGCATCTACAGCTCATCGTGGACATCCTCCGAGGCCGCGGGGGTCTCGGCAGCCTGGGACGATGAAGCAGATCCAGTCACATCACCGCTCTCCTCGGCCTTCTTAGCACCCTCGGCGAGACCGTCCACCTCGTACTTGCCGTTCTCCTTGATGAAGGTGACAAGGTCCTCGACGGTACGGGAGCCGTTGTACTCGACCGGCTCGTCCTTCTTGTCAGCGCGGTAGAGCTTGATGGTGGGGAAGCCGGTGATGGAGTCGGGGACATCGTTGGCGGTGGCGTCAACCTTGGCCACGACAACCTTCTCCTTGAACTCAGCCACATCGGCGTACAGGGCAGCGAGCTCCTCATACTTGGGAGCCAGACTAGAAAAAGAATGTTAGAGAAATGGTCACAATACCAGTCCGTGGAGGAGATGACTTACGCCTTGCAGTGACCGCACCACGGAGCGTAGAACTCCAGCAGGACATCCTTCTTGTTGTCAATGACAAGCTCCTGGTAGTTGCGGCCGACGACCACGGTGACGGGACCCTCCTGAGTCTCGGGCACGGGCTCGGACTTGATGCTAGGCTCAACCTTGCCATCAATGACGTCCTTGATGAACTTGCCGACCTCCTTGGCGGTGATCTTCTTGGTCTGGTCGTAGGGGTACTTGGCGTTCTTGGTGGTGTCTTGGATGGCAAAGGCGGGGAACTTCTCGGGCTCCAGGTTGAGGTTGCCGGCGTGGGCACCGAACAGCTTGGCGTCGAGGGTGACGATGTTGACATCGCCGCGGTGCTTCTCGGCGATGGGGCGGAACTCGTCAGCGAACTTCTCACGCTCCTCGGCGGTCTCGGCGAAGATGTACGCCAGGGGAATACCGGCCTGCAGATAGCGACGACAGATTAGCCTTGACACGAGAACTCGGTTCGCGATGCGAATTACATACCGCCATGTACTTGCCGTAGGTCTCCGGGCCAAGCTCACCAACCAGAGGGGTGCTGGCGGTCTTGACAAACTTGGAGATGGCCTCGTCATCGAACTTGCCGTCGTAAACAGACTTCTTCTCGTCAAAGTCCTTGTACAGGACAATCGAGGGCTGCTTAGCACCCTCGGCCTTGGCGAGAGCGGCGTCACTGGAAGAAGCGAAGAGGTAGTTGTCGCGCTGGGATTCGGCGAAGGCAGTGAAGCTCTCGCTCGCGGCCTTGTCATCAGCGCCAACGTAGCCAATAATCACAATCTTGTCCAGGGTCTTGAATTCCTCGAGGTTTTCCTCGTCCACGGTGGAGACGGCGGGCATTGACTGCTTGGTCATGTAGGAGATAATGCTATCGAGAAAAAGTTAGGTGAAGAAGCATGACAGATGCGATGCAAGTCGACTTACGAGTCCGCTTGACGGGCACCACCGTACGGCTTGTGCGATTCGGGGCCACGGAAGACCTTCAATGTCGGGTAGCCATCAACCTCGTACTCACGGCACAGGTCCTCCTCGGCCGTGCAGTCCACCTTGACCAGCGGGATCTCCTTGCTCTTCAACTCGGTGGCAGCCTCCTCGTACTTGGGAGCGAGGGCCTTGCAGTGACCACACCAGGGGGCGTAGAACTCGGCCAGAACCAAGTCGTGCTCCTTGACAAAGTCACCGAAGGTGTCCTTGGTCAGGGCAATGACGTTCGAGTCTGCAGCATCCGCGGGCTCCGCAGCGGAAACTGCCGCGGTAGCTCCGAGGAGGCCCAGCACCAGAGGGGAGAAGGACCGCATGGTGATCAACAATGGGTATGGTGAATCAAAACGGAGGGTCTGTAGATGGCCCGGGTGGTATAAGGAGAAAAAGAGGGAATGGGCGCGCGATGTATTTATTCGAGGATGGGGCTGAGAGTTGAGGACAGTTTGTTCTTTGGGAAGTGGAGCTGCCCCAGTTTCGCTATGCAGGGCGGACCCATACGCAAGGGGACGCACGCCCTGGGTACCGCGCATGTACCAGGGACACTCGCTCCGCACGAACTGTGACTCGCTGGAGACCTGCGTAGGAGCGGGGCTTGTCGATGATAGTGTTATATTTGCTTCTGGCCAGGCTGAGCCTGGTCTGTTTGCTGCGTGATACGATGGGAGATGACTTCTTGGCCGTGCGACCACAGGAACTGATCAACGTGGCATTTAAAGGATCGTGGTGAGAGGGAGCGGAGGAAGATGGAGTCGAGGACACATGAATTCAATCTAGCCAGCCTAAGGAATAAAAATAGAATCAAGTTAGGCCTATGTCCCCGCCGTGTTAACATCCCCCACTACGACGAACTATCGCGAAGCTGCATCTACGACATCCACGGGAGAAGACAAGCCCCCATCGCCGGAGACTGCGCCAAGGGAATCTAGTTCGGCTCCGAGAGCCAGCGCATCTTTCTTTCCGCGATCCACATCCATCAGCAGCATCAGAGGCAGTGGAAGGATGATTAACACGGCCAGAAAGACAAAGGCGGGTCGGATTTCTCCATACCGATCCGTGATGGCCCCGACAATGGCCGGACCAAACACACTCGATCCTTTGTCGGTGATGGCAAAGAGTGCATAGAAGGCTGCCTCGTAGCCCGGGGGGATCAATTCGGCGAAGAAGCTGCGACAGTAAGACGAGAGTCCACCCATCACGATCCCATACACAGCGCCCAGGGGGTACATCTCCCAGGGCTGCTGGAGACCCAGTCCTAGTCGCTGGATTGGCGGGGCAAACCCAAGGATTCCATAAATGGGAATGAGCTCGAACAGGAGAATACATGCGATGATGGTCTGAGTGGGCCGAAGGTGAAGCAGACTCGACACGTAGCTCCAGGAAAAGGCACCCAGCACCCCCGAGATCATCACGATGACATTGATCAGCCCCAATGCGGCCGGCTTCATGTCAAGCTGGGTTTTCGCAAACAGCACGGCGGTCCCACTGACGGTAGCTATTCCATCACTGAGGAGAAACCAAGCTGCCAGGAAAAGCAAAAGGTCTTTGAGACGCCGCGCCCGCATTGCGGTTTTCCCCAGGGACATCCAGGCGTAAGCCATGTATGCCGTCCAGGAGTGAAGTGGCTTCCCATCGCTTGTGAGCAAAGGTGGACCGGGACGGGCCCGTAGCCATAGAGTCGCGGGGATGGTAAAGATCAACCACCATAGCCCGATCAAGAAGAGAGCAAGACGGAGGGAGAAGGTCGTCTGGTTGGTCGCCATGACAACTAAGATGGAGATGATTTGTAAAATGACGGCGCCAATATAGCCAATACCGATTCCAAAGGACGATATTTTGGTCGATATGCTGAGTTCAAGTGAGGTGATTGTATCGGATGATGCTGGACGATCCCCAAGTAATGGCGTCGAGTCACTAGCGGTATTTGATGTTCTGGATTGCTCTCTTGCAAAGCGTTGTTCCCCATCATCGGTGACCCCCCGCGACACAGGCGAGTCTTGACTCTTTTCAAGCATCAAGGGATGGTGGCGTACCAGTACTGGCAAAAAGGCATTCAAAAGGACAAAGGACGCACCAAAACAAGTATTGGCGATGATGGCAAGAAGCCCTCCGAGGAGATAGAGTCTGGGGGTGACCACCAAAAACAACATAGTAGCGATGGAGCCGATTAAAGCGAAAATGACTAGGAGTGTCTTGCGATAGCTGCCATGATCGGCAGCGCCTGACATGGAGATGATCAAGATGGCTTGAACAAGGACACTCAAGGAGAAGGTGTATAGAGCAAAACTGGCAGTGTTAATCTCCAAATTGAGAAAATAAACGACACATTGACCGGCATCTGGCATCTGAGCGCTAGATGTGGCCGCATGGCTGAGCTGCCAGGATGGAGTCCATGTTGAGCTACAGGGAGTGGTCCTGTCAGACAGTAGAACGCCACGATCTCGGGCCATTTGCTCCAAGGTCATAGGAAGAAAGGAGCCTACTTGACCGTTAAAGCGCGAAATGGAACCGATAGACGATCACTACATACCCATAGCACACACGGTGAACACCTCGGCCGCCCAGCCATAACAATACCAGCCGGCCAGTTCGCGCTTACTTGTCGGTCGGGGATCATCGTCTGGATATTGACCCAACGGGCCAGGAGCCTCTTCGTGGCCGCTCATGGTTGCCGTTGGGGATCATTGTACAGTAGATGCACGCCGAGGTCATGCTGTACATTAGTCACCACGATCACGTGAGTATTACGCAGATCATCCAGGCATCAAGGCATAGGAATCCAAGGCGGTACGTGCGCATCGCGCTTTCAACTCTCCATTTGGGGCGCCGGCACCTTCGCATCCCCATCAGCTCGCCCCTCTCTCCCCTCTCCGTGGCACCCGCGACTTCTGCTCCGCAGCGTCAGGAATAGTGCGAACGACTAGACCATCCGGTACACCCTTTTCAACTCTTCCAGCCACCCGCGACCTCGACGTATCGTTCATCCAGGACCAGCGCAATCAGCACGCCCTCCTCCGAAGCGATTGCTCTTCTCCCGTTCTGCATTTCGTCTGCTGTCCCGCGGAATCCAGTCAGAAACACAACCTAGGTCCAGCTTGCGCGCTTGACTCGCTTGATTATGGTCGTGGCTGCCTTCACGTTGCATGGCTAGTGATACGAATGGCATTAGGCTGAGAACCGATTCTCTCTGGCCTGGAATTGACCTCTCCCTTCTTTCCTATTCCGGTGCCGATTGATTCGTGCCCAGAGCAGCGATCGGCTCACGTCGCTCGTTCTGTGCCGTACAGAGGGCCCGGGAGGGGGAAGGCATTGCAACAACCAATAAGCCTGCACGAGCTGATTCCTTCAGACATGCCTGGTGTCATCATGGACAATGCCAATGTTGAGGGATCAATGCGCAGGCCGGGTCTCCCAGAGGCTACCAACGGCACGTCCAACTCTCTCGGAAACCATGAAAAAGCCAGTCAACTCCCCATATCCCTGAACGGGCCTGTGCACACCAATGGCACAGGTCAAAGTCTCAAGGCGGGAGATGCTGCGCTTGCGCCATTTGAATTGCCACATATTACCCAGGGTTTCTTTCCCCTCGGTATGCTGGTCAATCGAGCCGTGCAACAGTGCTGGGTTGATTTATCTGAGCTGATCACAGAGCTTGCTGCTATTCAAGTGTCGAATGAGCACCTTCCGTCAGCCGTGACAAATGGGAAAGCCCCGGGAAACCAATCAGCAGAAAATGTGCATAAAAAGATGCGCATCCTGGACTTTGTCCATGCCAAGCGTGCGGAGTTTATCAAACTTCTTGTTCTCTCCCAATGGAGTCGGCAAGCTGCCGAAGTTGGTCGTCTTATAGATATTCAAGGATTCATTCGTACCCGACACCAGGCCTATACTGCGGCCGTTCAGTTTGTGGGCGAAATGAAGCGTGACCTCGTTCGAGCGCAAGTGGCCAACCCGGACTTGAAAACATCACTTGAGGTTCTGTCAAAGGGCCGGGTAACGACCCTCCCCGATGTAAGTATTGCTTGTGTTAGGCCATTGGTCAGTGCACTCGCTAATATTCTCACAAGCTTGGTTACAAACCCCCAAAGCCTCTCTCGGCACGAGCAACGCTCCAAAAACTGCACAAGATCAACCGCCTTATTAGTACAAGGTTAGCATTATACGACACAGTACCAACTCCGCTACGGAAATACCGTGTGCACGATGGCCGTGTAACATTCACTGTGCCCGGAGAGTTTGAGCTTGATCTTTCAATTGCAGAAGAGGCCAAGGCCTCGCAATTCTTCTTCGTGGACATCCGTTTTCTTTTTTCGCCCTCGTCGCCGGTCCCCAAGGGTCGAATTTTTGACGAACTTGATGCCAAGGTCAATGAAATACTTCATAACGACGGTCTAATGGGGTGCTTCAGTTTTCTCCATGGCCTGGTTCTCACTAATAAAGTCAACACGCTTTTCAGACAAGCATCTGATCTTGCACGGGGGCTTTGGTCAGATGCTCTGCGCGTCGAATTTCTTCATCGAACTCTCGTCGTGCAGTACTGGCCAACCAGAACTGGTCCTAAGAGTTGGCTGGAGATCGGTGTTCAAAGAGGACACCGCAGTGGTGAAACCTACGATACGAATGACAAGGTCTCGCGTCTTGGTCTCCGCTGGATGCGAGATGGCCAGCAAGCAAACAGTGATGCCATTCAGTTTGATAGAGACCTTCTCTCCATGGAACATATTCTACGGAGCGTCATTGCGCAGCACACATCACATATCCTCTCCGCTGCTTATGCCGCTATCAAAAGACACCTCCTGTTTTCGAGTCATCTGCTTTCCCTCCGTGCTCAGCTGTCTCCCACAGAACCCGGCGACTGTTTCATCAGCGTTCAGTTAACAGCCTCCCGGCATCTTCGTGTCTCTATGGAATCACTATCGGGGGCAATTATTTTATCTGGGGTACCCGGCCGGCCAGAACGTTCGGAGATGGAGCGATCCCAACACAAGAGCGCAGTCGAGGAGCTCTTACTCCGTGTTTCCCGACTTCGATGTAGCACCGCAGTGGATGAAATTGAAACCGGGACCAAAGCCCTTGGGTTGGAGAGCGTTAGACAAAGGGCATTGGCGATCGATACCCGTCGACTGTTTCCACCAAACGTCCTGCGTGCCACGTTCTTTGCCCATCCGCTATGGGACCGTGATTGGGCCGCCGTCGCCACGAGCAGCATGGATGGCGATGCTTGGTGGCTTGTTCCACTTCGATCGGCTAAGACATCGCGCGGAACACCGTTTGATGCTACCAGCGCTTCCTCGAACCATCCTCCGGTGGCCCATTGTGTCAGCCACCATTCGCTGTTTTCCAAGCGACAATTAGACTCTGCAACATGTGCAGACATGATCCATGGCCTGACTGGGATACTGGCAATGTATGCTAACGCACAGTGCTTGGCAGACATACCAAATGTACACTTGCAGCCGTCGTTGGAAGAGCTGCAGCTCAATGCAGTCTTCCAAGTGCCAGGCCTTCATTTCCAATATACGGCAATGGCACTTCCCGAGGCACTCCGTATGACTTTGCCTCTGGGACTGGAAAAGGGGCCCTATCTCCATACCAACATTTCCTTGACTTATCATGGGATGGATCGTGCAAGCGAGTCGTGTGTGTTGGTGGCCCAAGGAAGTCTGCGGCGCCCTATCAAAGCTCTTGTCCCTTTGGTATCCAAAGCGGATCCGAATCTCCTCATACAAAAGCAAGGCGGAGCTTTCGCGCTTCGTCTACTTGTGCCAGCAGGTCGCTCTGTTGTCGTTACTTTGTTTGAGCAGTTGCAACGGTTCGAGTGTGTTCTCTCGATCCTTCAATCTCTCGTTCAAAAAGGGATGGAGCCTCGGTCCATATCATTGTCCCACGTTCTGTTCCTATATGGTCCGGACAAAAAGTTCTCAGCTCGGTTTGGCATCGACGTTACAGATACCCGCCCGTCCGCTTCCACTAAAATGGCTCAGTCCCTGTCCAAGGCTGAACCCCTTTTCCAACTGCGCCTGGGTGTCCGCTTCGATGCTCCTAGCCCCCACCGTCGCATCCAAGAACCACTTACAGTATCCCTGAATCAACGATTTGGGGAAACAGGCGTGGAATCTGTGCTGGCATCTATGTCAGAGACCTTCCCACTATTGCAGTGCTTGGATCGGATTATGAACCTAACTCAGTCGGGATCATCAATCGTGCACGTCACTGTCCGGAGTCCTACCCTGTATCGGTTTCACTACCCGTTCCTCAAAGCCTGCTTCCAGCTCTCCACTCGCCCGCGACAGAATCGCACGGTGTGGCTTTTGGAGGACGCCAACAAAGTCGAACCGGGCAGCCAGGTTTCGACGACAGTCCGAGAAAGCATCTACAATTCCCGGGGCGATGGCTGGCAGGGCATGGGCGACGGTGCCCTTTCGGTGCTTGGCAAGGTAGGAAATCTTCTTTCCGAGCTACACCGTTGCCTAGGCAATTGCCCTCCGGAGCCTGTCAGGGAACAGAATGAGACGCAAGTACAAAATGGCACTGCCAATCAGCGCTCTCAGCAAGGCCCTGCCGTGCCTCTCGCACAACCGCCACAGGCCGAGATGTCGGCCAAGGCGAATGTCATTACTATCGACTAAAAGGAGAGCTGCCTGGGAATCCCCAGATACTTTAATTCGCCCCGGGAGACTCGCGTCTTCTTTTCATGAATGTATTCCTAGAAATTCAATGTGTCACGTATCATTCTTCAGTCAGCCCTTCTTATCTAGTGTACTAAATGGGACTTGCAGTCTTGCCCACACTTCCACCACTACCTCGCATTCCAAACCACTACCAAGGTTTTTGACCGGAGATATCTAGATGCATAGCATAACCAGCCTCCTTGCATGTCGGAAAACTTGTTGATCCATAGAATCATTGACATGGTCGTGATATTGCTCATCGGGAACGGGAGAAAAAAAAGCATGCTTTATTATCTGGGCCTGTCTTCACGGCCATAGGGGTATATCTCCATAGAGCATCCCTCCGAGCAACTTAGTATCGTTCTTCCTTGACTTTTCCTCGATTCCGCAGCACATCGTACTCTACCCATCTCACAATGGGCGCTCCTCCCTCGGGCAGCAGCCGCCCAGGGTTCATAACATGACAGCCTTCATAAGTCATACAGAATGGCGCAGCTTCCGAATCTGCCAGCACAAGCGCCGTTGGTAACGGATATAGCTGTATAGCCGAGGCATGATCCCAGAGAACAGGTCGCACGTTGAGGGGGAAAGGAGAGACGGTCCCTTGATCCAGGAGGGTCTTGACGAGCTTGCGCGCCATCGATGCTGTGGCCGTCCCAGTTTCGGTCTTATTACTATTCATCTGTTCTCCGGACTCGGGCGCGACCGAGGCTGCTTCATTTGCTGCGCTGTCCAATGTTTCATCCATGGTAGCGTCAGCCTCGTCGTCGTCTGCCCCGGTGTCAATCGCAGTGCGTCGTAATCTGCTTGATATATCATCCCGAAACACGGCGATATCATGCACCGGGCCAAACCATGACAGTCGGGTGGGATTCGATGTCCAAACTGCCTCTCCCGGTGGGTCAGATGTCTGGGATCTGTCCAGCTCTGTGTTGGCCGTTGCAAAAGCCCGTCGAATGCGAGAGGTGAACAGCTCGGGGATTGGTTGTCGGGGGATGGTTGACGCAGCGCCAGTTGAGAAAGCGGATGCCCATGGATCATTGTCTCCTGGAACAAAGACGAAGGTTGAATGTTGAAGAAGTGCAGGGAAATCAGATAGGACCAGCGCGAGGGAATCAAAGTACTCCTTGTACTCAATACTTCCAGCTCGTCCACCGCCATTGATGATCGCCTTTTGCACGAAGTTGCCCGTGAGAACAAATGTCTGCGGCCGGTCGGCAATGGCCAGGTCATTGTAGGTGCTGAAGACCTTTCGAAGAGCGTCCAATGTCTTCATGTTGTCCAAATTGATCTCGCTCATCACGACCATTCGGATCCGGGATGGTGGCTCCATTGCATCAGGGTCACCTTTCAAGCATTTATCTTGAATCCTCCGCATGCGCACGCCTTGGGCTCGTTCGCTGCCAACACCTAGGAAATCCACCCATCCGAATCCACCACTGGAGCTTAGATCCCCGCTGTCCTGGCGGTTACTGGTTCCAAGCGAGATATCTCGTCGCTCACAAGGCGGGCCGCAGATCGAGACACCAACAAAATGACCTCCAATGGCACCGCCAACCCCGGTGTTTCCTCCCAAAACAGACCCTTTGACCATTTCTTCCTCTTCATATACTCCATCCACGAGCACAATCATCCCGGGTGCAAACCAGGCGGCATCTTCGGGAATCATGCGTGCGTGACTCAGGTCCAATGCCACACTGCCAGTCAGGTCCACCAGGGACAGGTCCCCGGTAGGGGAGATTGAAAGCAGCCCAAGCAGAAGATGAGAAGTCCCGCTGCGACCGAGAAGATTTGCAATCGGCGTGAGCTTGTACGATTGCCGAGTGGCTAGATTTGACGATGACCGTTGAAGCGACGGGACACCCGCGACGCCCAGTGAGCTCTGAAAGGACTCATTTCGAAGCAGTCGTTGATATACCAGATTGTATCGGTCCCGGAAGAGCGCAGTTTTGTGAGCCGGGGACGGAAACAATGAGGGCTTCGACTTGATGGCTTCAAAGTACTTTTTGTCGACATTATATGTCAGCCGCGGAAGATCGAAGGCCTCAATCACCTTGAGCCAGTATCGCGGATGAACGGATAGCTTGGAGTCATGCTCTTCTGAGTCTTCCGGTCTTCCAGAATCCATACCGGAGTCGGCACGGCCGGTATCAAGACCCACGCTCGATGTCCTTGCTGACCCATCTTGAGCGTTGCCTTTGCCCGCAACAACTCGCCCACCACTCATGCTACCCTCGAGTGTTTGTAAGATAGCTTTCAATGATGCGCCTTTCCCTTCTTCAACAATGACACCGCCGCCGGCTCTTTTCCAGGCCTTGGCCACCTCATCCAGAACTCGCTCGGCCAGGCCCTCCTCACGCCATCCTGATCCACAATTTTTACCCACAAACGATGCGAGCGTTTGCAAGGCCGGTGATGAGATTGTGAGGTTGTGTTTGCGAGTAAAAGTCCTGAAAGCGACTGGTCGGAGGGTGGATGGAGGCAGTAGGATTGGGAGAATAGACGTCCTCGTAGGTGGTACATGGGTCTTCGTCATGCGAAATGGACGGGCAGGAGTCCCAAACGCTGGCGACGATGACGGAATTGGATCTGAGGCGCCCACCCTGAAGCGATCTGAATGCCGCGGGGTTGAAGCGGGCTCCATGCTGGACGGTGGAAGGGCAAACGAGTTGATAGCACCGAGAAAGAGAGAGTGAGAAGAGAGTGACGGTAATCCGAGTCCAACGAAATCACCTCCAGCAACGATTCCAAGACGATCTCGGGAGAACGGGGGAGGATTCTTTGCGAGCAGTTGAAGTTGAAGTTGGGTTCCAGATCGAAAGTGCGACGCGTGACACGCAAACGCGAAAGTCGCGCCGGGCCGAACTTATCGACCTCATCATCTCCGGCGCAATTCGACTTCTCCCTTCTTCACCATCCACCATCACTTCACAATGGCAGACCCCGAGCAACCCGTCTCCACCGACCAAGCCTCCGAAGCTCCTCAGGACAAGCGCGCGCAGCTAGATGATTTGATCGCCCGTGCGGCCGCGAAGGATGCGGCCAAAGACCACAACCTGGCCTCGGAGCTCTATTCGCAAGCCACCGAGCTCCAAGCCGAACTGAACGGCGAGTTATCGCACGAGAATGCCGATCTCTTGTACTCGTACGGAAAATCTCTCTACAATGTCGCGGTGAGCAAGAGTGATGTGCTAGGATCCAAGGTCGCCGGTGAACCCCAAGGGCAACCCAGCAAGCCTCCTGCTCCAAGTGCCAGCTCGGCTGGATCTACTCAGACTGGTGAAAATTTGGTCAAGAACGCTATTACCAGCTCCATGGCCAAGAATGCTACATCTGCAAAGGAGGAAAGCACTCAGTCTGAGGCAGCTCAGTCAAAGCCCTTCTTCCAGTTTACCGGCGATGAAAACTTCGTTGATTCCGACTCAGATGAAGAAGAAGGCGAAGCCGGTGAAGAAGAAGAGGAAGATGATTTTGCGAATGCATTCGAGGTTCTAGACTTGGCGCGAATCCTTTATCTGAAAAGACTGGAGGTTGCCGACGGCAGCGAGGATGCAAAGGGAAAATCCACCGAGCCCTCGGCCGACATCAAACATATTAAAGAACGACTTGCGGACACGCACGATCTTCAAGCCGAAATCTCACTCGAGGCCGAGCGGTTTTCGGACGCCGTGACCGACCTGCGAACTGCCTTGGATCTACGCTATTCGCTGTTCTCCTTCGGAGACCCTTCCGTGGCGGAATGTCATTACAAGCTCTCCCTGGCTCTCGAGTTTGCGTCGGTTCAACAACAAGGTAACGAGGACGACGAAGCACCAAAAACTGTTGATGAGGCCATGCGGAAAGAGGCCGCGACCCAGATGGAGCGGGCTATTGAAAGCTGCAAGGTTCGCATGGACCAGGAAGAGAAGAAGCTGGAGAATGGTTCAAATATGGACGAGGACAAGGTCACTGCTACGAAGAGGAAGATTGCCAATGTCAAGGAGATCGTTGGCGACATGGAGCAAAGAGTAACATCACCCCCTCCTATATTACGGCGAGGACTATGCTAATTTGCAAAATAGCTCGTTGATTTGCGCCGAGCCCCGGTCTCCCTTGAAGAAAAGGGCCAGTCAGACGAGGCTATGCTCAAAGGCATCCTTGGTCAGATTGTGGGCCAATCGGCCACCGATAAAAAAGCGCAACTCGATGCCGCATCTCAGAAAGCGACAGATCTCTCCTCCTTGGTCCGACGAAAGCCAGGCAACAAACCAGCGCCGTCCGGAGGGACATCGGCAGGCAAACGACCTGCAACGGATGACGATGCCGGAGAAAGCGATTCGAAACGGGCACGCGTGGACGACTCTGGCTCAGCGTAGGTTCTCGTATAATCTTGGCCTTATTGCTTCCTGGGCGTTGCGGGTGCATCTATGTTTTCAAGATTTTACGCAATCTTCACGAAGATACCGGGTTCGTTAGTATTTCTTCATCCGAAAGGCCGAAATCGGTCTCGGGACAACAATATCAAACTTTGCATTGAGATATATAAACCATAGCAGTAGATGGCGCGCAGGACAAGGGAATTATTGAAAGGTATCATCACACCGTCGGATCATGAATCATTGAACAAGAGTCTCAGATGGAGAAATGGGAAGACTCGCTAACGTCGTCATGCTCCCAGGATGGCCGGTCGTCGGTCAATCTTGCGACTTCGACGACGACTGGCCAATCCAGGACTCCATATGCCCGCAAAGAGATCTTCACATTCATCTTCGTCTTGGCTGTCAAACTCGGGTTCGAGTGCATCATGGTCGTGCTTCTTCGACATGGAAGGGATCACATTCGGCGGAGATTCCCAGCAAGACGACGCGGTGATCTTCTTGGTTTCTAGGATAAACTTCCCCACCTTGTACCGCTGGGATTCTTCCTCGGCGGCGACGTACTTCCAACCCACTACAGTCCCGCAAACTGCGCAAGTAATGTCACTGACCGTGTGAGTCCCCGTGACAAGCTGGCGAAGAACCGGATGCTGCAAAACGGTATTGGGGAGGGAGGTCGTCGGGGACGAGGAGGCACTGACGGACACTGCACTAGCGACCTGTTCTGCCGAGACAAGATAAGCGCGTCCATGGCGTCCGGTGAAACCCTTGCTAATGATCTGAGATGTGAGGCAGAGATGTGTCGCACACTCTGCACACCGCAGGTACGAAAGGTGACCATCCAGGTACTTGTCGTCGGGGCCGGGAGATGCTAAGGGATCCTTCACATGCCACCGTTTCGACGACGGGAGCAGGAACTTGGGGAAAGACATCGGGAAAGTCCTTGGGTTGGGGTGAAGGAGGGTAAACAAGAAGAGCGGGGAGCTTGGAGAAGCTGAGGTCATCGATCTCTTATCTTATCGCGAGTCGGTGTAGACGTGGAAATCACCAGAAGTTGAAACAAGTGCTTGCAACATTGGCAAGTATCATATTCACCTCGAACTAGAGGGAATGACTGCAAGGCTTTCATATCACAAGTGAAAAAAAAAGTTGGAAAGAAGATGGCTCGCTGCATACAGCGAGAAGAAAGAATGCAACCATCGCGCCAAAACACAACACCTACGCTCCCAAACGAATGGACGAATCAATATGTAGGGGAATTAGACCTCGGCAACTAGGAACAGCCATTTGGTGCTGAGCGAGGATTCGGGGCACCCGGCTAACATCCACGGGTCCAGAGTGGTGAGATTGAAGCCACACCATCCAAGACTGCGGACAAGCTCCATTTCGTTGATCTGCTGGGACCGCTTGGCGCAGGCGACAATCTGAGAGCAGTCGAAGGCCTCATTTCCAGCGAGTTCGAAGAGGGCGATGAGCCTGAGGGGAAAAGAGCATCCATCAGTAAATGCCAACGGAGCCACGAGGGCAAAGGGGAATCGGGTGTAATAGTGAAGAAAAGAACGGCTTCTTACCCAGACTTGAGGCCATGGCCGATTGCCCCATCCTCGAAGAAAACGAAGAGGGTCCGCTCTCCGTTCATCTCCGTCACAAATCCACGGTATATCGCATCTCCTGCGTAATCCCACACTTCGATCCATCTCTGGACTCGATCCTGCCCTGGGCCCTGCAGATGTGGCTGGATGGTTTGAAACGCACCTATCCCCAGTGACTCCTGTCGCACGCCAGCCCTCTCACCAAGGAAAGCCGTGGATAGTTTGTCACAGAAGAGCCTCTCACACTCTTCCGGGATAGTGGACGTCGCCTCCCCTTTAGGCTCCGGTCGGTTGTTTCCGGGCCAGCTTCGATCCGCACTGGAGGCGGGAAGCCCGAGGGGAGGACTTGAGATGGATGATTTAGTCCCTGAGGGGACCTCAGGGATACCACTGTGCTCCTGAAGAAAAGGTCAGTCACGGAACTGTGATGTGGGTATTGCGGCCAACGCACCGGTGCCCAGCGTAGTGCAGTAGTGGAAACCGTGAACGTGCGAAGTGGCCGATTCCACCGAGTAGCAACTGGCCAGAACGGCGGACTCCTGGTCAAACGACGGGGTCATTTGATTGTAGTGACTATTACTGGAATGTTTCGCCATGACGAAGGTTTTTAGATTCGATGGAGAATGGTTTTGGATGGTTGCGGGTGAGGCAAGATGATTCTTGGGCAAAAAGGTTCAAACAATCTGGGAAACTCCGCACGCTCCCAGGTGGGTCACCTGACTGGGCCCCACGGGATTTTCTCAGATCTACATCTACATCTACATCCACCTCCACATCCACAATCCTACGTTTACATCTACACATCCGGGGCATTTTAGAGCGTGCATTGCGAACGAGCACGAGGTGATGTTATATATACAATGGAAGGCTCACATTCAACGGAAAGCTCTGCTAGAAATACAAGATCCGTGGAAGATCAAATTCGTCATTGAGAAGTAATGCATAATCTGATGGAAAAGAGGACCAAAAAACCGGCAAATGCGAAGTTCGCAAAGCTTATGCAAGCAACGAGACACACCCCTGAAGAAAAGAAGCCGCTAAGAGTGAAGACCTGTACAAAGAAGAGAATTGCGAAATCCCAAACGCCAGAGTTGTTTTGCAGTGATTATAGTTCTCGGTAATCACTCGGCCGGACTCGTCGATTACGGGCCTGGTGGCGCTGTGGATTCACGGGCTGTCGAAAATATGCCGAATCCTCCTCTCGGGAATAAGGACCGCTGAAAGCAGTCCTTTGCTGATTGCTGAAGCCATTCATGCCGGGACCTGCAAAGCCGGCATTCGGTGTGGACCCGGGCATCTGTCCCATGGGGAACATCATGGGCGGAGCCCCGTTGAACATATTGGGAAATCCGGCAGACTGGTCGCCAAACGGGCCGGCTTGAAGTGGATTGAAGGGCATGTTCATTGGGTTCCATCCGGGGCCCATTGCATTCGGGAAGCCGTTTGGCATAGCCATGGGGTTCATAAATCCCATCGCCTCGTTGCCAAACCCGGGGGCTGGGAAAGGTGGCATGGGTCCAAACCCATTAAAAGGCATCTGAGGAGGAAATGATGCCCCGGCTTCAGTTGAAGCCGGTGGAGCGTTCCCTTCCGAAGCGGCTGGGGTGGTCTGGTCATCTCCCTTTTGTTTTTTGGCGACATTCTCTGGGCTGACGCCATCGGCATCAGAGGTGGCCTCTTCCTCTGCGGGTCTTTTTTTAGACTGGGTGGATGGATTGTCTGCTTCCAGGGCCGATTGCTCTTGTTCCGCAGCAGCGATCTCCTTGGGCTCCTGCTCGATGTTTTCCTCGACCGGCACGGCCTCGGCACTGGTAGGTTGTTTCTCCTTCTCTTTCTTTGCTTCTGCTTTCTCTGCCTCGAAAACTTTGATTTTAGAAGTTGCTTCGTCATCCGGAACGAGATTGTCGATCAATACTCCCTCGGTAGAGCAACCGGGACAGACGAAGTCACTATCAATCAAAGCATTTGTAATACAGTCATTGCAATATGTCCTTTGGCAACATGGTGTTTTCGTAGGCTCTAAGAACATCCTCTTGTCCACGGGGCATTCCAAGCCTCGAGCCTGCAGAACCTTGCGCTCCTCAGCCGCCGCGGCCTCTGCAGCGGCTGCAAGCGACGCGGTGACCTTTTCTTGGTATAATTCCCAAGCCGCCTTGTCCGGTTTCGCAATGACAAAATCTCCATCGGCATTCACCATCACACCAGTGTTCCTGGAGTCGTCACTCGAGCCATCGGGGGCGAGGCTCTCGGGCTTCTCGACCTTGGTTTGGAGTGATCGGGGGATGCCGGTGGACCGCTTGACCCGGTATTTGCCATCGAATTTGGGGTCGTTGTTGGTGGGACAAGCTTGAATCCAGTGGCCTGGGGTCTCTGATTAGTTTCGAGGTGCGATATGAAGCGCAGGCATGGGCACAAAATACCTTTCTCCCGACAACGGTAGCATAGATATCCCGGAGGCGGAGGGTGGTCAGGGACATTGAGTGGCTTTCCTCGGCCACGGCCAAAGGGCACGGGAGTCGCGCTGGCAGGAGGTTAGCATGTCTGGTTCGCCAACGGTCGATGATCCCGAGTTGAGGCTTACTTGGCCATCTCTTGCTGCTGCTCCTTCCACTGGGTCGCCTGCAGATTGAATAGCGCATTGATCTTCTCCTCTTCTGTTTGGGCATTGTTGAGTTCAAGAACGTTATTGTTGACTGTCTGGCCTGTCCCGGGAGTTGCTCGGCTGATCATGGGTTCCGTCCGCGACGCATTGCGAGCATTGACCGGCATTTTCCCCGAGACATACCGGGCAGCGCCTCCTTTTCCTGGGCGGGCGGCGGGCAGGCGGCGGGCGACAACGGAGGTTGATCGAGGGATGATTGTCGTGTCGTCGTCATACTCTAGTGAAGGTCAAAAATCGGCATTCGCAAGCCATGATCACGGAGCGACCTACCCTCTCCAGTATCCTCGTTGTAGATGGATAGCTCGAAATCGGACCCGTCGCCCAATCTACTCTGGCTGATGATCTCTCGCTTGAGCTCGAAGACAGAAATACCAGTGCCATCGAAGGTGACCCTTGAAGGTTCTTTCTGGGACTTGAATTTGAAATGAACAGACGATGACATTGTATTGAGCTGTGTGGGAGCAACCAGCAAAACGAAAGAGGATCTCAAGGAATCAAAACCACGAATCAGGGCACAGCAGAAAGGTGTAGATGAAGGGGGGATAGAAGGGAGGTAAATAGAGAGAGGGGACAAGTGGAGTGCAAGACACAAAGTTGGTTTTTTTTTTTTTTCTAACGCAAAACTCCGCGATCACCAGCGTCTGAATCTCTCTGGGTCTCTCGATGGGAATGCTGGAGGTGATAGATGAGGAACAGATTTGTCTCGCTTGGAAGCTGAAAGAACAAGCTTTCCCACTGTATACAAATGAAGCTCAAAGCAACCGATGGATATAGGCGTCAGAGAGCGGTAGGCACTGGAATTCAGCGGAGGGAAATGAAGACGGGGTGAGTAAGCCGATGAAAAGAGGAGCCTTGTCCTTGGATCCCACCGACACGGTTGACTTGGGCCTGTATATTCAGACTGGACTGGGCATAAGAGCTCCAGAGTCGGCCTATATGAAGATGTCAATGGCGAGCCAGATCTGATGGTGTTAGAACGGGTGGTTGTGGATGGATGAACGGAGGGGAGGCGAGGAGAGGATGCGAAAGGCGGAAATCGGCGGACGTGAAAGGGACCGGAAAAGTCAGATGCCACCGCCCCGTACACCGCCCTGGATTATGTCATGGGTCCTTCCTAGAACGGGAATTTCTGGACTACGGGGACCATGGGCCAAGTTCAATTTGGTGATGAAATGTCTATGTTGGAAAGATCTATTGCTCGTATTTGGCGACAATTATATGTCCGCTTCGAACTGACGCACCAGGAATCCCTCTGCTTGAAGGTGGTCCTTCACCTGGCTCACGGTATATTCCCCACGGTGAAACTATTCAAACATTAGCATGTTTCCCTGTCTGCGAATTCTTTGCACTTACCATGCCAGCTCCCAAGGCCGCATCAGTCGTGGTCTTGTTAAAGACCTCTGCAAAGTGAGGGGGATTTCCGGCTCCACTAGAAGCAATGACGGGAATCTTGATGGCGGCCTTGACATCGTTAATCAGTTCCAAATCGAAACCACTGTTACTTCCATCCTTGTCGATGCAGTTGAGCAGAATTTCTCCTGCCCCCATGGCCTCCACAGCTTGCACAACCTGTTGCACGTCCATGTCCCGAGTCTCCCGGCCGCCTTTGACAGTGCACTGGTACCAGCAGAAGCTGTGTCCAGCTTCGTTGGGAAATGCCGTTTGGATGGTATGGTGATCCGTGTCCTCAGGCCGGTTCACATAGACACGTTTAGGATCAATGCTGACCACCACAGCCTGTTTCCCATATGCTTGTGAGATGGTCTCGATCGCAGTACGGCCGCTCAGTTGCTTTCCTGCCTGGTAGTAGTCCTCGGCGGCGAAGACGGCATCGGAGCCAACGCTGACCTTATCGGCACCGGACTTGAAATACATGGTTGCCACATCGAGAGCGGGGACTTGAGTTCCATCAGTGTCCACCGTGTCTTTGATACCCCCACCAATGGTTAATGGAACAAACACTGTCTCCGACGCCCTGCGCAGGATCTCAAGCATCGGGGTGTCTGCCAGGGGGCAATTCCGGAAGGATGTGATGTTCAAAAAGGTGACTTCATCTGCTCCTTGCTCGTAGTATTTCTTCGCCATATCAACCGGCTTCCCGAGGTTTCGAACTTGGCCCCCGGCATCTACTCCGCTCTTTTCGCGAACATCGTATTGATCTCCTTTAGTGACAACCAAATCACCATTATCATTGCTTCGCACATCAAGGCAGGCAATGACTCGACGGGTCAATCCATCCGCCTGGCCCACAACCTCTTGTGGAGAGAGGGATTGGAATTGGTCGCCATTTAAGAACGCGCGAAGGGCTCGGAGGCCCGCCACACCACTCTTCTCCGGGTGGAACTGCGTGCCAAAGATGTTTCCCCGGCTGACGGCACCAATGAACTCCTGCTCACCATAGGTGGCTGTGGCGACGGACCAGCCGTCTGCTTCAAGGGCACCTGGCTTGTAAAGAGCCGCGTACGAATGAACGTAATAGTACTTGCTCGCGGGCTTCAGACCAAAGAAGCTCCGTTCCTTGGAGTCGGCATTCGTGTTGACCGCCGAGTTCCACCCGATGTGAGGCACGCTCTTGTTCGTGTCGTCGAATTTTTGAATGCGCATGGGGATCACGCCCAAACCCGGCGCGTCAGAGTCTTCGTCAGAGCCTTGAAAGAGAGCCTGTAACCCAACGCAGATACCCATGAAGGGTTTTCCAGCTTCGATGTGCTTGCGGATCGGCTCCAGGAAACCACCTTTGTCGAGTTGCGAGAGACAATGGCCGAAATGGCCTACACCCGGGAGAATCAATTTCTACCAGAATCCATGGTTAGTCGTCGATCCAGATCGCAAAATTGTTGCATGCTCAAGTGACTCACATCGGCGTTCTTCACATCTTCGGGGGTTTTAATCCATTCGACTTCATATCCAACTTGGTTGATCGCATTGACCAGCGAGCGGATATTCCCCGCCACATAGTCCAGCAGATGCACAGAAGGCATTGTGCGCAAAAAGATAAAGTCGCCGGTGACGATGGAAAGCAGAAGCCGAAAAGGGACGAAATTCAACCCGTCGAGCCCCTCCACAATTATGCCCCCCGCTGACTCACATCGTCATTTTTTTCTGCTGGCAAAAAGCCGGGCGGGGTCGATTCGGGCCCGCATTCCCATCTATATTATTCTACGGGGACCATCAAGGCTTCATGGGTTTTACTTATTTCATTATTCAAATCGCATCATCCAAGAGGTTCAGTCAATGAATGTGTTGACCAGAGGGGATCTCCAGCTTAAAAGCCATCTTCAAGGGTTTACACGATCGACAATCGTGGGATCCAGGCCTCTGCAAGCCTTTGGTGACTAGTACACGGACAGCATCCATCGTCAGCAAGGAGTGAGGGTGTAAAGACGTCGTCTATGTTGTCTTCGAGCTCGATTGAAAACTCAAGGATTTCGATACTACCACGAAGAGCTTTATGGTTTATTTGTCGGTGGTTGCACTTGCCGGTTCCAGGCCCTGTAAATAGACGAGCCCATTGGATGGCTGTATTCCGATCTGGTCAGGACTCAATCACAAAGTAAAGGAAGGGGGGAGGAGTCGGTTTACCGGGTGGAATTGCCGCAGGCGTACGCCTGCGGCCTCGAGAATGGCAGCGCTCTAGTGAGATGTCAGCGAGATGTCAGCGCACAAAATGAAGCTGACGGCGTCGTTCGATCATTACATCTTTGTCCATGTTATAACCTTGGGAGTAAACCACTTCCGAGATACCAACTTGGGTAATTTTGACTGTACACGTCAAGCAGGGGCATCTATAGTGTAGCATATTCATGTTTAGTGCTCGATCGGTGCCCATTCGTCAATATGACCAAACTTACGTGTCACAGTAGAGGATAGCGCCCTCCCGGATACGCTCTCTTCCAGCCTCTAGTAATGCATTTTCCTCGGCATGGAGGCAAAGACAGGTTGAAAGACCTACTCCACCACCATCACCGCGGTTGCAACGAGGACCTGCAAAGAGTCAGCACAGAATCTTGGTTGGGGTTGAGAAGTGGCATTCATACACCCTCCCTCATTGCAATTAAGGAGATGTCGAGGGGTTCCATTGTAGCCCGTGCTAATCACCCGACGTTCCCTTACGAGTACACACCCAACTCGTCTTTTCATACAGTTGCTTCTCTGCGCTGCAAGAGACGCAAGTTGCATGAAGTACTGGTCCCAGTTTGGTCGTAAACGCTGCTCATCGGCGAGACCCAGCGTCTGGAGTGATTGATGTAGCTCACTCAAGGATGATGATGAGTTGAACAGGCGCACCTGTGCCCTGTCGGTTAAGTACACTCGGCCGATGTCCTTGTCGTAGAGATTCTGGTCGTTCCACAGGACAAATTTCTCGAGATCCGGTGGATCTAATTGTCTTCGCCAACACCTGACATCGCAAGAGAGTGAGTGTTGAGCACTGCGAGTGTACAAATTTGGATTGCCACCAACCGGTCTGAGAATCGTTTCCAGCGAAGACTGACTGGAGCATCTACGCTCACTAGAAGAAAGAATGGGCGTAAAATGAAGCGGTCTAAAGTTGCTTCATCAGCAATGTCGGTCGTCACCCAGCGCTGTGACCATCGTTTCGTCACGAAATCTAGAAGTGCGTCGGCTGTTTCAAACACGAATTCAGACTGCGATTCCCCATTCCTTCGGATCTCTGAGGCCTGGAAGCGCAGATCATCATCTGAGTTGTCTGTCTCACTGTGACGGGTCTTGGCTGCTAGCTCCAAGAGTTGGAAGCCTTGGTGCTGGATCAGATACTCAGCAATCGCATGCTTCCCTGCGCAGATGCCTGAACGAGAGTTAGTCCGGGGGGTGATGTGAGAGGATGATGATCCTGCTGACCTCCACACAAGCCGATGAGCATCTTGGGACATGAACACGTGAAGAGGGTGAAAGAGATACCGACGACTGAAGAATCACGCGGGCCACGCGCGCCTTCGATCTGCCGGTTCGCGCTCCGCTTCCACCCCACTTCCCCCTCTACTCCATCTCTACATCTCCCAATGTCCGGCACGATGCGCTACACTCCTTTCGCCTCGGATATTGAGCTGCCGTTTTATACGGCTTTGGCCTCGCAGAAGGTCAACCATGATAGGCTCGATGACTCTGCGCGGCCGGTGCTTGGGCTCTATGAGATACGCTCCACGGACCCTGCCAATGCTTCCTGTCGAATGCAAATCCATGGGAATGCGCTGAATAGCCATACGTAAGCTCATTTTCTCTGGGCTTGCTATTTTGGGGTTCTAATATGAAACGAGGGCAGACCACCGGTCGGTTATTACCGCGCGGAGGGTATGATCAAGAACGTAAACACGATCGAGGAATATCGCAATCTCGACAAGTCTCAGATCATTCTGGAGGCTGGAAGAAAAGTACAGTCATATTATTCAAAGGGTAATGGGGCTCTTCTGGATCATACTAATCCATCTTGCAGATCTGGGACGCCGTAAATGATGGCACTATCTACTCATGTCCCTCATTGCTGTCCTCCTTCATCATTCTGTCATTCGCAGATTTGAAAAGATACAAGTTCTACTATTGGTTCGCCTTTCCTGCGCTCCACTGCGACCCGCCATGGACGCCTATGGAGTCAGCTGCTTCTGGCTCCGAGTTCCACGAGAGTGCCGATCCGAATGTGCTCCAAAGGCATCATCTAGCTGCCAACGATAGTGCCACACTTACTGATGCAGTGCAAGCTTGGAGCTCCCAGGTACAAGACTGCCAACGAGGGTTTTTCTTGGCTCGTAAAAATATGGCCTGGCCAGATGGATCGACAGAGACTTGCTGGCAGATTGCGTCTTTGGCTGAATATGAGAAGGGATTTTTCGCCGGAGCGGCACCCGAGGACCAATATGTCTGTTTTGCGGACCCGTCCAATTTCGAGGATGCCCCGGGTTGGATGTTGCGAAATTTGCTGGTGGTTGTCCAGCGCCGATGGGGCTTGAAACGAGTGCAGATTCTACAATATCGGGACATTCAACTAAAGAAGAACCAGGGTCGCAGTAAAGTGATTTGCCTCGAATCACGATCCACCTCCGCGTCCAACCCAGAGATGGGAAAGCAGACCCAAGACCAATTCCCCAAGGTCACCGGCTGGGAACGGAACCCTGCCGGAAAATTGGCAGGGAGAATTGTCAATTTGACAGAATACATGGACCCTACCAGGTTCGCCTGCGCTACACCAGGAATGATGTGTATGGGAAATGATCACTGACTTCCTGTTTCCAGGCTGGCGGACCAATCTGTGGATCTCAATCTGAAGCTGATGAAGTGGCGGATCAGCCCAACGCTAAATCTCGAGAAGATCAAGCAAACCAAATGTCTCCTACTAGGTGCCGGCACTCTAGGGAGCTACGTTGCTCGCAATTTACTAGTCTGTGCAGTCACAAGCTGGATCCTGCTTCATTCAAGGCGACTGACAAATCTCAGGGTTGGGGTGTCAAAAAAATCACCTTCGTCGACAAAGGCACCGTTTCATTCTCTAATCCCGTTCGACAGCCATTGTTCACATTTACGGATTGTCTGAATGGTGGCGCGCCTAAAGCCAGTCGAGCATCCAAGGCGTTGACGGAAATTTATCCCGGGGTTGACACGGCAGGTCACCATATTTCGGTGCCCATGGCCGGTCACCCCATCGTGGATGAAGATGAAAATGCTACCAAAGCTGACTTTGAAGGTCTCCGAGAACTTATTGACGAACACGATGTCATGTTTCTGCTCATGGATACTCGAGAGTCACGTTGGTTACCCACGGTGATGGGAAGAGCAGCAGGAAAGATTGTGATGAATGCCGCCTTGGGGTTTGACTCCTTCGTGGTAATGCGCCATGGAGTCTCAGGAGTTGCAGATGTACCAGCGGATCTTGGATGCTACTTTTGTAATGATGTGGTAGCCCCAGCCAACGTAAGATTTACCCCGAGAATTCCCGATTTACATCGCACCGAACTAACTAGTCAAAATAGTCTATCAAAGATCAGACTCTCGACCAACAATGTACAGTCACTCGCCCTGGTGTTGCTGCAATAGCATCCGCACTTTTGGTTGAGCTCCTCGTGTCAGTGCTTCAACATCCCCAAGGCGCTGCCGCGCCCGCACCTGTGACCCGGAGCGATGAGCAGGGAGATCATCCTTTGGGTCTGGTACCCCACCAAATCAGAGGATTCCTTTCAACCTTTGAAAACATCACGGTCACCGGTAAGAGCTACAGCTGCTGTAGTGCTTGCTCTGAGAAAGTGACGGGAGCATATCGTGAACATGGATGGGATTTTGTCCGAAGAGCTCTCAACGAGCCAGGATACGTGGAGGAATTGAGCGGGCTTAAGGAGGTAAGCTGATTGCCCTAAAGCCCCTCTCCCCCAATTCCGATGATACTGACTCAAGAAAAACATAGGTCCAAGCAAATGCCGAAGCAGTGCTAGCCGATGTTGAGTGGGACGAGGCCTCTGACGGTGGTGAGGAGATTGTTGGGTAATACATTGCTGAACCATGCTCCTTATCAACTTGGAAAGGAGGCTCACGGTCTTCGGTTAAGACCAACAAAAAATGCTTCTTTGGATTCCTGTCGATTGTGTTAGCTACTAGATCGCGCTGGGTAGTCTTGGGGGGAACAAGGCCCACACTGCGAGATGATTCAGGTTTGAGTCGGTGGACTTTATGAAATAATTCCTTGAGCTGGCTCTCCAAATCCTTGTCTTCCGCGCCCTGGTAGAATTTGCAGACGAAATTTCCTCCGGCTTTGAGGACGTCGGAGCTGAAGCGCAAGGCAGCGTGACAGAGATCCTGTCGAAAACTCAGCAAAGATCCCACACCCATTATGTGGCCCCATCGGGACTGAGAAGGACCATACCATGCTTCCTACATGGTCGCGGAAGTTGTTCCCACTCGTATTCATCATCCTGTTATAGGGATCACTTAGACTTCGCTTCCAGAAACCAGATGTCTGGAACCAGGGTGCAGACATATCACTTAGAACCACATCCACCGTTCTTTGAATTATTTGATCCTTTAAAGGGCCAGTTGTATCCGCATCCGCTTGGCTTCTCGTCATGGCCGAGTCCACAGCCAGTGCAGACTCCAGCAGGTTGGACCTATCATCGCCATCAAAGACATCAGAGTCACGTACTCTACCCCTATTTGGGTTGCGTAAGAACTCCTGAATGTAGGCTTGAACCTCCAAGGCAAGAAAATTTCCCTGGATGGTCGAAACGCCTTTTGGAGGCTGTGCCGGGATAATGTCGACGCCGAGGACACGACTATTCGGCTGAGTACGGTTCACAGCCACCTGGAGAAACTATCAACCCAGCTCAAATAAAATATATGACTCTAAAATACCTGTGACCATGATCCCGGTGCATAGCCCTAAAGCAAGGTTAGCGTATCAATCCCTCCTCGACAGACGGCACGGCACGTACAAGATCGACAACTGTCTGCCCACGTTTGAAGATATGATATTTCTCGTCAATCTTTACCCATCATTACTTGTCAGCACCGGCAATGAAGAGAGAAGGCATTGGAAGACGCAACCTGTAGTAGCTTGAATGCAGCGCGGCTTTTGAGACCCTGGACAGCTGCCTCTCGGGTAAATTGGTCTTTATGTTGGCGTGCCTGCCATCGTCTCGAGGATGACTGGCGAATCTGACCCTGCAGTCCAAGACAGCAAGCTCTCTGTATCGATCGAGGTGAAACGAAGGCCAGCATGACTGCGCATAGATGGAGAGATGGTCGGAGAGGAGAAAGCACCAGGTTCTGCCGGCAATATCTGACGCCGCGCCGAGGCGGTCCATAGGGGTCTTGGCATTTTCTTGAATACTGAATACTCATTTGATATCTTCATGCGATAAATGCATCAAACTAGATATTGAAGGTTTATATGCACACGAGGATCTCTGAAGTGAATTGGACGTAAAGATAAAGAGTTAATTCAAAGCTCAGAACTATTATCTCTTTCGGTCTCGCTTAAGAGGTGAAAATGCAGCGAATCCAAGTGGCTTAGGCGGGCGATCCCCCGTTAAGGCACCAGTCTGAGTAGTTGCAAGCGCCGAGTTCCGGGACCCAAGGGCCAGCTTTCGCCCAGGCTTTCTGCTTTCAAATATATCCTCCTCATCTTCATTGTCAAAGAGATTCCGATCTCGCTGAGCCCCGAGCTTCCGCCTTTTTGGCTTGGCTTGGGTAGATTCAAGAAATGGGTCAAGAGAATCCTCAGGGTCTTCCGCTGGCACCTTTGCCGCTGATCGCCTCGGTGGCTGTCGGGGTTCATTGGAAGCTGCCGAGACAACGCCCTTGCCCTTGCTCTCCGTGGCCTTCACTTTAGTTCCCTTTGCAGGAATATCTCGCGGGCGCACCGGTCGCTCGTTCAAGGGAGATTCAGCACTACTTGCCACATCCATGGCACGGGCCTTGGAAATAGATGTGTGCGTATCACGCACGGCCTGATTAACTTCTGTCTCATCCACATCCGAACTGACGGGGGAATCTCGAGCGGCCCCGGTGCGATTCAGATAGGGCGTGATAGAGAAGGCAGATTTGTCGCCCGGCAATGCCGAACTTCTTTTGACCTTTTCTTGCACACGCACAGCTCCCGGTGTGGCAATAGTCACTCCACTGTGGTGTTCCGAACCAGAATCAGAGCGAGGGATAGGAACGGCGCGAGATTGCACCCCGGGGGCATCAACCTCGGTTCTAGTACCGATATGCCGCTGCTGCAGGTCGTGTTGGGCTTCTTGCAACTTCTCTTTCGCGGATCGAAGTTGTTTCTTGAGGGTCTCGATCTTGGCTTCAAGTACTGCCCGTTGGCTGTCCCATCCCGTACTCTGCTGTCGAATTTCACGCTCAAGATGTTGTGCGGCTCGTTGTTCTTTTGCAAGTGCACCTTGTAGTTCATCGATATTGGACGACAGCCTGGAGATCTCCGTCGACTGCTGGGTGCATTTCACACGTGCACGCTCATGAGCATGCTTCTCGTGATCGAGCTGAACCTCCAATGAATTCAGCTGCCGCTCTAGTTCATGTGTTCCGGTAATCAAGGCTTGGTCAGAGGCGTTCTGTGTCTTCAAGCGCGCCAGCTCCGTCTTGAGACTCGCCAGTTCGCGAGAAAGCTGGACTTTTTCGGCGAGCAGACTATTATAGTTTAAAGAAGTACTGTTGGAGTTGGAGATCTCATCCTATTCATGTTCGTTAGAAAAGCGAGTTCCGATCGGAGGCTTAGTGTCACCTTACCTTGAGTCGCTCGATTTCGTTTGATGAGGTTCGTGCATGATGATCTAGGCGAGCGATCTCGCGGCAGGCTTTGTCAAGATGAATCAGTGTCTCGGACTCGCTCTGTGTGAGTCCAAGCAGCTCCGCATGAGCTTGATCAAGCTGCGACCTCAGGGCATTGCTTTCAAATTGAAGGAGCAAATTCTCCATGCGCCTCGCACGATCTCTCTCTGCATCAATCAAGCGCGCCGATTCCGCTAGAGTTCTTTCGTATTCCTTCTCGAGATAGACTGTTTTGATGGACATATCCAGCTGTGACAATTAATACGCGGGCAGTTTGGAAGGAAGGGGTACCGCATACATCCACGGAAGTAGATTCCGGAACCAGCGCCATCTTATCAACAGTCACTTGTCAACCGAGAAGATGGTGAGGATGGTTAGAAGAGCCTCGGTTGTGCAAGTCGTCATCGCGCGCAACAACGCGTCTGCTATGTGGGTGGGGCCTTACGTAAGGGGACACCTTGCACACCCCCCATGTGTACTTGATACTTGACCAGATCGTGAATAATCTCTCTCCTCAGAAGCTCCATGCCATCATGAAACCCTGGGCCCAGCTACTTGTCTTTTTCTCCGTCTTGTCGGCAGTGCTTGCCGCCAAGCCTGCCACCGACAAGTTCGATCGATTCCACACTCTCTCACGTTCCGGACCCGTTGAGCTCGATAGTACGTCGTTCGAGGAGCTGACCGCAACACCTCGAGACTACTATGCTGCTGTCATTCTGACCGCCAGAGATGACCGCTATGGATGTCTCATGTGCCGTGAATTCGATTCCGAATGGGGCGTTATCTCGCAAAGCTGGAACAAAGGACCTAAGCTTGACGGGTTGAAGATGGTCTTGGGAACTTTGGATTTCGACCACGGAAGGGTTATCTTTCAAAAGGTATAGTCGATTTTCTTTCTTTTTCATTCTGTTCGCATGAAGAGCACAAAACTAACTTGTTTCTCCTCTCAGTTCATGCTCCAAACCGCACCTGTCCTCCTCTTATTCCCTCCAAATGTCGGTCCATTCGCCAAGGTGAATGCTGAGCCGGCGAGACTCGAATTTACAGGGTAGGCGGCCAAGCCAGCCACTTGCTCTCGAGTCCACTATCTGACAGATCTTCATCTCCTAGACCCATGACCGCCGAACACCTCTATCTATGGATTGAGCGTCACCTGCCTGGAGGCCCCATGCCTCCTTTGGTTCGACCCATCAATTACATGCGCATCGTATCGGCCGTTGCCATTGTTTTGGGTGTCGTTACCCTTAGCACCGTCTTGGCCCCCTACGTGCTACCGATCATTCAGAGCCGCAACCTCTGGACCGCCGTTAGTCTGATCGCCATCCTTCTCTTCACCAGTGGTCAAATGTTCAACCACATCCGTGGGGCCCCCTATGTTGCAGGGGATGGCCATGGAGGCATCAGCTATTTTGCTGGGGGGTTTCAAAACCAGTTTGGAATGGAGACGCAGATCGTGGCCGCGATCTGTAAGTTATCTCTGTGGTATCATGTCCGTATCGCATACTTGGTTCTAACGCTATGTTGCTGTACAGACGCTGTCCTCTCTTTTGCCACTATCGCACTTGCATGGAAGGTACCGCGGATGGAGGATGTCAAGGGGCAGCAGTTGGCTATTTTGATCTGGGCTGGTGTCCTCTTCGGCACGTACAGCCTTCTCCTCAGTGTTTTCAAGGCCAAGAATGGCGGCTATCCCTTCTACCTCCCGCCATTCTAGATTTATTCCATGATTGCCTTGGTCTTCGGTGTAACTCCCCTTGATTGGAATCCATGTCCCTTGCCTGAGGGTCATCGTGGATGTGATGTGAAATATGGCCTGCCAATCACTGTCGCAGGCAACATGCTCTATCAATACCTGTAAAACTTCAATATCTCTTGTACCTCCATATACTCGCTTCTCTCAAGGTGATCGGTAACGTAAGCGCGGGCGCCTAGCGCGCTTATCTTCGGCCAACCCCAATCTGGCCTCTCGACTCTTCCCTCTCCAACCATTCTAGGTTAGCCTTGGTGCAATCTATGTGGTGCTGCAGTGCCTATTTAGATATTCCCGGTCTCTAGCTACCGTCATTCTCTTGCTCGTGTGGCTGTTTAGCAACATATATTTGCTCCAGATGTCGCAGCCCAAGCCACAAGCCGGCAACATGCTGGCCTCGTCTGCTGCCGGCACAACATTCCTAATCTTGATTCAGCTGGCATCCAGGCTGGTGACATTCGCCTCGAATCAGCTGGTTCTCAGGGCTTTGTCGCCTGCCTTGTTGGGCATCGCTGCACAGCTCGAACTGTATCAGGTCACCATCTTGTACTTTTCCAGGGAGAGTATTCGACTGGCCATCCAGAGACAGCCCTTGTCATCAGCGTCACTTGCTTCAAGCGCGAAACAATCTAAAACACTCAAGGATGCAAACCAGAATACAGCCTCGGTTGCATCGCAGTCCGTGGTGAACGTTTCATACTTGAGCATCTTTCTCGGTGTGCCTATCACGATCATTTTTACTATCCTCTACCAGCGATTTGCGCCAGTACAGGCATTGAGCACCCATTACTTCAGCACAAGTGTTATTATCACTGCACTGGCGTCTTTCCTGGAGCTCAGTATTGAGCCTTTCTTCGCAGTAATCCAGCAGCGTATGTGGTACGAGAAGCGCGCTGCGGTGGAAATGCCCTCGGTCTTTCTCAGAAGTTTCACGACATGCTCACTCTTCCTTTACGCATCTCGTACTTCTCAGGACCTAGGGGCTCTCCCTTTCGCTCTCGGGCACCTTGGTTATTCCCTCTCTCTCTTCTGTGGCTACTGCTTAACTTTGCTCCCACGTGCAAGTGACCAAAATCTCTCGTTTATACTTGCAAGACTACAGCCGAGGTAGACCACACCCACTCTTTCCCCCTCTCTTCAACTCACGGTGACGATATGTTTTACTAACCCGCTCCCAATTGTAGCTCTGAATACTTTCTGGGGCTTTTCTCTCGCCGGTTGACTTCAGTCGCTACCAGTGTCTTCCTTCAGTCCTTGGTAAAGCACCTCCTCACACAGGGGGATTCTATGATGCTCGCCGCTGTTTCCAGCCTTGAAGACCAGGGAATATATTCCTTGGCTGCAAATTACGGGGGCCTTGTTGCTCGAATTCTGTTTCAACCCCTTGAAGAAAGTAGCCGGAATCTTTTCTCTACGCTTCTTGGTCCAGATGAAGGCAAGACACAAAACAAGACCCGGATCCGCACTGCCAAAGATCACTTGCTTGATATCCTCCGCGTCTATCAGCTGCTGTCGATTTTCATCTTCCCACTAGGTCCAATAATGGTCCCACAGATTCTCCACGTACTGGGAGGAGATCAGTGGTCTTCACCCCATGTCATTCGCCTTTTAGCCTTGTATTGTTGCTATATCCCTTTCCTGGCATTCAATGGGATCACCGAGGCCTTTGTCGCATCTGCCGCCAGCACACGAGAAATCCAGAAACAAACAGTCTGGATGGGCGTCTTCTCTGCGTGTTATGCATTCGCTGCTTTTTTGTCCCTCAAAGTGTGGTCCATGGGCGCCGAGGGACTGCTACTAGCTAATGCCGTCAACATGACTGTTCGAACCCTGTGGAGCTACTTTTTTATCCGATCATATCTCCAAAAACACTCGAACGGGTTGCATGCAAAGGAGCTTTGCCTTCGGCCGATCACCTATATCCTTGGGGCTACCGCAACGACACTCATGATTACAAAAAGATTCCCGGGCCAAGACATGGGAATTTTCCCTGCTACTGCAGCCAGCGGTATATTTGCAATTTTCGTGTAAGTCTGAATGAATACAATGTCCGGACAGAGAAAAGGCTCAAAAACATTACATATAGGCTTTATGTGGAGCGACAATACATAATGGGACAAGTAGCAAGGTTGCGACACACTCTCTCCTCTCGCACCCACGGTGTCAAGTCAGATTAGTCGATCTATCCCCTAGTCATCAAAAGTGATTTTGGTAGCCTTCTTGTCCGTGCCGATGTCCTTGAAAAATGCGCCGTAGGAATCATGCTGCTTCTTCTTGACAGTGGTGCCAAATTTCAACAGTGCCTCGGGCACTTCCTGTTTGGCGGCCTTGAGAACATTGACCAGCCTGAAGTAAGTTAGCGACGCTGCTGATAAACTCGCAGTGGCAAATAAAAGGGACAGTAAACCACTCACCCTCCAGAAAGGCCCTTGTCTTGCTCCGTGAAAAAGGTGACGGCATGGCCATCAGCTCCAGCTCGTCCAGTTCGGCCAATCCGATGCACGTAGTCCTCGACGGTGAGAGGGAAAGTCACATTAATGACCTGCTTCACTGCGGGAATATCCAGACCGCGTGCTGCCACATCCGTTGCGACAAGGACGGTGGCAGATCCGGTTTTGAAAGCTTCCAAGTTCCGGAAACGGTCGGACTGGTTCAAATCACCATGGATTCCGGCAACCTGGAAGCCTTTGTTCTGGATAAGTCTTTCCACCCGCATCGCCTCTTTCTTGTACAAGCAGAAGACCAAGACCTTCTCTGGCGTTTTGCCTCTCTGCGACCGATTAAGCAGCTGGATCAATTTGAACTCTTTATCGCGTTGATCCACAACTTCGACATCTTGCTTGATTCTCGTGTTGGCGCGTGGGTCGGCAGAAGGGTCACCACCGATGGTGACCGTCACTGGCGACCTCATGAAAGTCGCAGCCAGATCGCGGACTGAGCGAGGCCATGTCGCTGTGAACATGACGGTCTGTCTCCTAGAGACCGGCATTGGCTGGATGATATCCTTGATATCTTGCTCGAACCCCTTGTCCAGCATCCGATCGGCTTCATCCAACACGAGATACTTGACCTTCCCAAGGTTGACGGAGCCATCGTTTTGAAGATCTTTAAGACGTCCAGGGGTGGCAACCACTATTGTCGCCTCCTTCAGGGCCTCGCGCTGCTCGTCCTTTTTGACGCCTCCGTAGATACATGTCACACCAGCCTTCGCTACCCCCGCAAATTTGAGAAGCTGGTCATATATCTGCATCGCAAGCTCTCTTGTGGGCGAAATGATGACAGTGGCCGGATGATAGGGCTTCTTGCTCCGCTTGTGATCCATCAGCCTTTTGAGGCAAGGTAGACCAAAGCCCAAGGTCTTACCACTCCCAGTCTCGGCGATACCAATAACATCACGACCAGAAAATAGCAAGGGCCATGTAGTGGATTGGATCGGCGTCGGCGCTGGGAAGGCTTTCAAAGGAGCATACAGATCATCCTTGCAAGGAGGCAGGTAGTCGAATGAAATGAGCGGACGAAGCTTCTCAGCCTCGGGAGAAGGGTCTGTGATCTTGATGGAATTATCCTGAAGGTACTGATCAATTTCAGACTGGGGAAGATCGGTCAAAGCAGACGCTTGGGTGTAGCCCGCTTCGCCATCTTCCGTGCTTTTAGTCTCTTTGGAGGACTTGTCGGACTTTGATTTCTTCTTGGGTCGCACCTCTGTAGGCTCATGACTGCGTTTACCCATGATTGAATAGGGTATCCCAATTGCCAGTGGCACAATTGCTTTGTCAAAGTCGATCTGCGGAACAGGAAATCCAGGATAAGAAAAAATAATTTCTGCCGTCCCCTACCGCAATGTACCTCAGACCGCCTCGAGGCACCAATCAGCAACAGTGAACTTTCTTGTTTACCAAGCACAAGGTTACGGGTTGAAATATGAAATAGGGAGGGATATCTGCCATTCATGAAATGTTGGGTTTCAAGTAGCTAACCGGCGAAAACGCAAAAGAAAAAAAAAGATCAATAATTGAACGCCATATGAACCGTCGTTGAGTCACGGGTCAAGTCTCCGTGGCTCGACTTGCAAGACATCACGTTTTTTAATTCATGCTGTAGGCTTGAATGATATCAGCCAGACGAGAAGCCTCCTCCGAGTAGTTCACAGGTGTAGCAGATGACACTTGGTATCGAACCCTATGGTACTTGTTAGCGAGCTGCTTCATGTCATTGCAAATTTATGCGCCGGAGGAACTTACCGATGCTGCTCATTGAAGGTATCGAACTTGGCCCGGCAGCGGAAACTCCAGGTGCGGCAATTAGCCTCCTGGAAGACCTCACCGAAAGCCGAAGGGTCATCTTCTCGAAGTTGCATAAGATCGTCGGCCGACATTCCCATGATCAAACGCCCGGTGTCATCAAAGCAGCTCAACCATAGCTGGCCCGTGTGGTCGCTTACGCTCATCGGCATAATGTAGCGATATTCTGGCTTCGGATGGGTCTTATCACACATCTCACAACGCCATTGGCCAGGGTCCAGCTCGGTCACCTTCTTGTTGCAATTTTGCGAGAGGCAGGCAGGGTAGCACCAGGTGGAGTCTTGCTTAATGAAGACAACTGTTGCTTTCAGTGAGAAGTAATCCACTTGGTCAGACATGCCGAGTTGTTCCTCTCGAACTTGCGTGATGGTCTTGAATTGATCGGATCTCGAGTTGGAATTGGTTGCGCTAGAGAGCGATGCATGCGACGCGAATGCCTCGGTTCGGCCCTGCGCATCATACCAACCCTTCAACCGATGGGCCTCTCCAATATCAGGGTCAACAGTCATAGAGCCCGAGCTGAGCAGGCTAAGACTGCGACCCCCAAAGTCGGAAACCTTCACCCCTTTAAATGCAACTACAGACTCCGGTGCAACATTGAAGTTGACTGCAGTGTTGCCCCAGACCGTCAAGCGGACAGAGAATCCAGTGTTGTCGACCAGGTTCACCTCTCTCTTGTCATAGGGCTTCTGGGTGGACTTGGAGACAATTTGGGATGTCTCACCCACTTCCTTGAGAATACCGATCACATCCGTGGTGGTATCTTTCTCCACAGATTGCAGATCTCCAATGGTAGTGAAATTGAAGCGAATCTGGGGAACATCACTTTGGTCCTCGGCCTATTGCCCAATTTCAAACGAGTATCAGCCTTAGCCAGTGATTCCCCCCCAAAAAAAGCGATGACCGGGACTCACCTTCTCGACCAGGGTATCGCGTTCAAACGTAAGCTCATAGTCATTATTGAGATTGGTGAACTGCTTCTTCGCAATCTGCACACGACAAGGGCTCGAGATGTAATAGACACTACCTTCCTGGAAAACATCGTACAGCATATCACACTGATCCTTGAATCCAGTTGCCCGGATCTCCCCACTATCGTCCAGCAAATTCACACTGAACAGCTTGCCCTCGGAAGACTTGTTGTGCCAGGTCTTGATGGGGGACTTGCTCGTGCAGCGGGCTTTGATGGTCCACTTGTTTGAGTATGGGGAGATGGCTTCAATGGGATAGATGGTAGCGTGAGCCGATGATGCAGGTGGCCCTCTCATCGGCTGGGCTCGGTTTGAGGACTGTTCTGGTGCGCCTGCGGGTTTGGAACCGTAGAATCCATTGCTGGAAATGGTGGTGGGTTGAGCTCGCTCATCGTCTTCGGCTTTGATTTCCAGGGGTTTCGGCTCTCCGATTTTCTCCGCCTCGCCCAGTTCAGCCAAGACCTCCAGGTCAAGGATAATCAGAATCCTACAATAAATTAGCACAGGCGTGAGGGGACCGAGGTTCTTTCAAGGCACTCACTTCTTGCCCTTCACAGAATTAGCTTGGAAAGACTTGAGGCGGACAAAACACCCCTTTCGTAGACCCCCTTCTGTCACCAGATGATTGGCTTCTAGTGCGTGGTTAACGTTATGACCAGACATGGATAGTGGCACCCAGGCGCAACGTACGAGTGGCCAACATAGTTTGAACATAATTTGCGATGTCACTGAAAACAGCACGATAGCGTTCGGGATGATTCGGCTGCGGCGGCAAGGGCTTGACCTGGACACACTGAACAATCGGCTCTTGGAATTGAGGTTTGGTCTCGTCGAAAATCGCACTGGGGCAGCGTTGATCAGTACTGGTCCCTCCCTAGCGTACATCACTGAATAGCTTCGCCATCGGGGTAAAAAGCTCACCTCAGAGCCCCAACAGTGACCTGCGAAGCCGCGTCTGAAGCCATTTTGGATGTCTCCGAAACGTCTACCGGGATAAAAAGGATGTATGAAAACAGAGGAGATGGAGGTGTGAAGTGGTTCGACCCGCGACGCGTGAAAGCGAAATAACGCGTAAAGTGCCCCACGTGATCATAGGCAGCTCCCCCACGTCCCTTACATCAGCCACTTGCCCCACGTCAAGCTGCCTTGCTTTGCTTGTCCAGCGGGTTTCTCTTCTCGCGTCTCGGACTTGGTTTCTCTGGTCCTTCCATTTGTCTTGACGACCATAGCTGCCCAGCTAGGTCAACGACTTCATCCAGCGACATGGCCTGTGTCCATTCAGGTGCTCTAGGTTGGTGAGAGGATGATGGAGCCGACAACAGGCACTGACTTGCTGACCGGATTAGAGCTCAAACCACCAGGCCCTTCCCAGGCAGTCTATCGAGAAGACTGTACCCAGTGCTTTGACTCCATCGTAAGCTTCTTTCCTCTGTGTCCCTGCGATCCAGCTGACTTGAGCTTTCTCAAGGACGATGACTTAGGTTTGAATGTATGCCTCCATTGTTTCAATGGAGGTTGTGCCGGGGACAGAAACCACGCATTGCTTCATTACCAGCGTTTTGGCCACTCTCTGGCGTTAAACATCAGACGATCTCCAAAGAAAGTCCAGGTACTTACACCTAACCTCCTTCTCCGGCGTCCACTCATTTTTCCACAGCGTGACGAGCCCCCTTCGAAGATCTCAAAACTCGCAATTGCGGCTGAAACAGAAGAAGATCGATATGACATTGTGACGTCGGTGATATGCTACCCTTGTGCCCAGCAGAATGTGGAAAAGACCACTGGCAATATTCCCGTGGTGATCGATGGCATCATGGCCGCCATGACCTACTCTAAGAAAGAAGAGGTAAAGGCATGGGAGCAGGAGTTTATTCCTTGCGAGCACACCTTGTGCTTGGTCCAGAAGGATTGCGAGAATAGCCAAACCAAAGGTACTTTCGTGGCGATGTGTGACCTGTAAGGGCTATCTAACTTGATATAGATATTAGCCAGTGTTCTTCCTGTGATCTAAGGGAAAACCTGTGGCTTTGCCTGGAGTGTGGGAATGTTGGATGTGGGCGCAGTCAATTTGGCGGCAGCAAGGGAAATTCACACGCCCTTTCTCATGCAGACTCGTCCTCTCATGGAGTTGCCGTCAAATTAGGCTCGATCACGGCGGAAGGAACCGCTGACATTTACTGCTACACATGCAATGAAGAGAGGACCGATCCGGAGCTTGCCAATCATCTGGCACACTGGGGTATCTATCTGGCCGGGCGGGAAAAAACAGAAAAAAGCTTGATGGAGATGCAAGTGGAACACAATCTACAATGGGAATTCTCCATGACCACAGAGGACGGTCGTGAACTTGCTCCAGTATTCGGGCCTGGGTTCACCGGTCTCGCTAACCTCGGAAACAGCTGCTATCTGTCTAGCGTCATGCAGTGCTTGTTTTCAACGGCGGGCTTTCGAGGCCGCTACTATCTTCCTTCAGCAGAGCCGCCCTTGTGTCAAACCCCAGCTCAAGATCTTGAGACTCAATTGAGAAAACTTGCGGATGGTCTTCTGTCGGGTCGATACTCGCGGCCGGACTCGCGATTTATTGCAGTCCCAGACACACCAGAAGTTCCTCATCAGAAGGGGCTGGCACCGACAATGTTCAAATACCTCATAGGCCAGGGTCACGAAGAGTTCGCCACGATGAGGCAACAGGATGCGTTTGAATTTCTCCTCCATGTTTTCAAGTCGACCAGTTTGTCGAAACATCCCGAGGGGCGGATCAACCCTGTGCAGGATTTCCGATTCGAGGTTGAACAACGTCTCCAGTGTCTTGGCTGTCGTAAAGTCCGTTACAAGGTTGATGAGCAAGATAATATTTCTGTCGCAGTGCCCGCACGTCGAGTCCCGGAGGCAGATGGCACCTTTGAGTCCGTGGCCTTGTCTGAATGCTTGGATATCTTTACAGCAGAGGAGCCCGTGGAACTCAGCTGCCCTGCATGCGATAACCGCGACGGATTTTTAAAACGGGCCTCTTTCAAGACTTTGCCCCGTGAGTTGGTTGTCAATGCGCGACGCTTTGAACTGGTCAATTGGGTTCCCACCAAACTTGATATTCCGGTCGTCGTTCCTGACGAGCCACTTGACTTTGGCCGCTATCTAGCCACCGAGCATGACGCTGGCGAGGAGCTTTTGCCCGAGGTCGAAGAAATGACTGTCTTCGAGGCCAACCCCGTTGCAATGGATCAGCTATTAAGCATGGGATTTCCCGCTGTGAGGTGTGAGAAAGCGCTACATGCAACAGGCAACATGGACCCCGAAGCCGCGATGAACTGGCTTTTCGCTCATATGGAGGATCCAGACATCGACAAGCCCTTGGTCCTAGGTTCAACTACCGGGGGTCAGAAAGTGTTGAACAGGACGAGTCCAAGATCGCTCAACTAGGTGAAATGGGCATTGAGGCAGCTCGAGCACGCAGAGCCCTGACCGCAACCGATGGCGATGTCAACCGCGCTCTGGACTGGGTATTCAGTCATCCTGATGACGATGTGACAGGCGGAGACTCTACCGCAGATACTGGGGTACCTCAAGGCTCGCCGGGCTATGATACGCTCCCAGCCCGCTACCAATTGAAGTCTATTGTCTGCCATAAAGGCACATCCGTCCATGCAGGGTAAGTCATCGTGTTCATAACGGTTCAGGTTAGATGCTAATCTCAGATTAGACACTATGTGGCTTTCATTCGCAAGTCCTTGCCCGGTCAGGACAATCTTTCATGGGTCATGTTTAACGATGAGAAGGTGGTGCAGTCGGAGGAGGAGATTGAGCGGATGAAAAGCACTGCCTACATGTATTTCTTTAGCCGTGTCTAGGTCTCGCGAGTCTCGCGGTTGAACTTTTCCCGGATGTCCTCCATACATAGATAATTCGAGGAATCGTTTAAGCCCATTCTTCCTGCGTGGGGAAGTCGCCTAAAATTGAATGAGTGAGTTGATCACTCAGCAAACATGTGCGAAAACTGACCTTGGTGACGTTCGAGTCGATCTTTCCTGTGAGTTGAAGATATGCTGTGCCGAGTGGACCAGGTCGAGACAGATGACCACATGAGCTGGTTTTTCTCACCCAACAGGGCTCTCTACCTACCGTGACGACGAACAGAATTCCAGTGTTGAACTCCAGATTCCCATACCTGAGGGACGGCAATCCTCGTGGCCTAATGGCACCACGACATCGAGACCATCATTTAGATTAAGTGGATAGTTATTCGTAAATGGGTATACGAAGGAGATAAAAAGTCTCTTATATTAGTAGGCGGATAGGGGACGTTTATATACTCTCTTTCGTAATATTGTTATGAACCGCTAACGGAGTATAGTGAGTAATACTTCAAAGGTGATACTTCTCTTAGGTTACTACTGCCTTAAGTGTGTCCTTAACTATACTAATACCTCGCTAGGCCTTCTATAGACTCAGATACTATTAGGTACTTATAAGGTATATCTGTTAGGTGTTACGAACTGCTAACTGGTCACAGTGAGTAACGTCCGCAAAGGTAATACTTCTCTTGGAATACTGTGAGCCTTAAGTATATCCGCAACTGTACTAATGCCTCGGAGGCCTTCTATAGACTTGGGTCTTTAGGGTGTTTGTAAGGTGTGCTGATTAGAGCGCCGGTTAAGTTAGTTACTTAGAGATCGAGGATTACTAAGTAAGCTCCTAAGACTATTAGAGGTTTATCGCTATATTCTAACTATAAGATATAAAAGGTAGTTCTAAGTAATAATATAATAATTAATCATAGAGAACTAAATATATATAGTAAGGGCTTATCTTTATATACTTAGTCTTTTTTATTATACGATAAGTCTAGGGCTTATTATTTGATCTCTTCCGAACTTATCGCTTAATAAGTTTTGTCTTATCGCCTAACGTAACCCGTAAGCGAGTCGGACATGTAAGCGAGCCGGACACCCCACCAAAATTCACCCCCCAATTTCAACACTACTATTTCAAACGCCTATAATGCCACTAAATCGCTCCTAATCACGCTAGAAATCCAGTGAGTAAGAGGGACGCCTCTTATTAGCTATCGAAGCTATTCATACTAAGCAAATTACCTCTATTTGTGACGTAGCACGCCGTTTTCATGTGCCATCTTCTACCCTATCCGACCGTCTTACTGGCCGTCAAAATCGGGCTGAAACCAGGGCAAATAACCATAAATTAACCTAAATCGAAGAGTAATTGCTTATTAAATAGGTGGTTTCTATAGATATATAAGGGGCGCCCCCCTGTTAATCTTATATGTGGGATATAGCCAATTTACTACTCGGAGAGTGGGGTGAAACCCCCCTACTAACTGTCGGATCGAAATAGGTATATAATCTTATCTAGCGTATACTAGAGCTAAAAATACGTCTCTCTCGCCGCTACGATTACTAATATGCGTAAAACAAAGATATAAACTAGATTCAGTAGTAGTTTACCTTAGTTTCTGATATAATTATAAAGTATAGTATTGTTACCGACGATATATATAACTTCGATAAAACTAGGTTTGCTATAGGGATAATCGTAGTAACTAAAGTAGTTGTTACAAACTGCTAACTGGTCACAGTGAGTATCGTCTGTAAAGGTAATACTTCTCTTAGAATACTGCGAGCCTTAAGCGTATCCGTAACCGTACCAATGCCTTAGGGGCCTTCTATAGACTTGGGTCTCTAGGGTGCTTATAAGGTATGCTAATTAGAGCGCTAGTCAAGTTAGTCACTTAGGGATCGAGGATCACTAAGTAAGCTCCTAAGACTGTTAGAGGTTTATCGCTATGTTCGAACTATAAAATACTAAAGATAGTTCTAAGTAATAATAGAATAAATTGATTACGAAGAACTAAATATATATAGTAAAGACTGTTCCTTATATATCTAGTTCCTTTTATCGCCAATAAGTCTTACCTTATTGCTGCTAAGTCCTACTTATCGTTGGTAGGTCCTAGCTTATTGCTAATAAGTTATTATATACTATATACTATTCGGTGGTTATAGATAGTATACTTTATGATAGTAAATAGGTAGCTATTTCCTATATTACTATATAACTAGACTAGTCTCTCTAGCCTTATTAGTCTCGCTAGTCCTCTTGGTTTAGTTAGCCTCTTCTATCCTACTAGTCGCCCTAGTCCTATCGATCCCTCTAGTCTGACTAGTTATTTTAGGTCCTACTAGCTATCTTAGTCTAGTTAGCTTTTTTGTTTATTAGGCGGTATACTTAATAGGTTACTATTACTTCTGCTAGTATTTAAGGAGTAGGGTCCTCCTAGAGAGGTTATAATATTACCCTCTCCTTTCTTAGGTTTTCGTCCTCGGAAATATAAATAGTACGCTTCCCTTAGTAGGTGCTCTTTTCCTATCGCTATATTTTAAGTCTTTTCTGATTATATTATCGAAGTTGTTAATTTATAAGAACTAACTTAGTACTTATATCGAGGAGAAAGGTTATCGATTAGTAGTTCCCTATAACTATTATGTTCGACTTAAATAAGTATATATTTGTTCCGATTATTCTAATCGCTACGCTAATTATGTTAAAGATAGTAGTAGTATAAAATATATAATATCGAAACTATCGTATTCGGATATAGAATAGTATCGTCTAGTAAAAGTCTAGGAGTAAATTACTAAGGAATATCGTTATACTATTTAGGCTAGTTAAGAGGCTATAGCTAAGGTTCTTCGCTTAGAGCGTTATAAGGCTTTACTTTATTCTTATACTAGTGATTTTATTATATATAATTATAAAGAGATTACTAAGTTAGAGGATCTTAAGTATTATAAAGCTAAGGAGATCGCTTATATCGAAAAGGAGTATACTATAGCCTTAGCTACTAGATAGAATTATTCTATTTCTAAAAAGAGTATTACTAATTATAGTATATCTTTAGGTTCTTATACTATATTATTATTAGTTAGAGAGGGTAATTAAACTCTTACTACTATATTAGAGGGTCCTACTCTAATATAGATAATTATAATAGCTAATCTATTATCCACTACTTTCTAAGAAGATATTAATTTCGATACTTTCTTTACTTCTATCCTTCCGGAGTCCTCTTTATCTTATAGTAATACTATTAAACTAGCTAATAGTAGCCCCTTAAGTAGGTAATAGGTTCCTATATATTTTCTAAGATAGGATACTCTTTCTATTTAATTAGGAGTTACTACTAACTATTAGACTATTTATTATCTAGGATAGTTTTAACTTTATATTTATTCTCTATTTCTTCTTTAAGTTCTATATTAGTAGCGATTTTAGCGTTTTTTAGTATAGGTTTAAGTAATAAGATATAAAATATTAGGTAGATTCTTTTTATACTTTCTAGTAGCTTAAGTTAGTAGTTAATTAGTCCTATTTTTTCTTTAATAGTAAAAGATCCTAGTTTTAGGTAGTTAAGTTTTATACTTAGTCGTTTAGTTTTAATATTTTATTATAAGAGATAGACTTTCTCCTCTTTTTTTAGGTTAGGGCTAACTTAGTAGCGCTAATTATAGTATATCTTTATATATAGGTTTAGAAATTCAATATCTTAAGCTATTTATATATATAATTATCTAATTCCTATAGCTAATAATCTTACTAATTCTACTATAGTTTTTTTATTTCTTAGTTCTTCTATTAACTTTAGGTAGTATCTATAGTTAGTAAAAAATAATATTTCCTTAGTGGTTAAATATATTATATTATTATATATAAATTATATAACTAATAGTAGTCCTACCTAGTTATTCTGTTAGTAGTTTATATAATACCTTAGATACTATTTAATCGTTTAGTTAACTTATTTAGTCTATCTGTTAGTTTATAGATAATAAGCTATTAAAAGTCTATAGTAGATCCTAATTTAATCTACGAAGGATTACTATATATTAGATATAAATAATTTGTCTTAGTTAGAGATGATTTTGCTTAGTGCTCTATAGTTTACGAAGATATATTAGAGTAAGATATTTACTATTTGGTTTATATTAATATTTTTAGTAGTTAGGATTATATAGGTATACTTAGTAAGTCGGTTAACGATTACTATAATTATATTATTTTTGTCTAATTTTAGTAGTTTTATGATAAAGTCTATCGTAATCTATTCCTATAGTCTTATTAGAGTGTTTAAGAGCTATAGTTCTCTATAGAGAAGGTATTATAATAGTTTATCCTATTAATAGGTATTATAATTTCTAATATAACCTCTTATTTTTCTATATATATTTAGGATATAGTAGTTATAAGTGATTTATTCTATTATTTTCTCGATCCCTATATATCTATATATTAGTAGGTTATAATATTTTTTAATAGCTTTATTTTATAATAATTATAGTATATAAATCAGTCTATAGATAAAGATAAAGCTATTGTTGCTTATAGTTCTATTTTAGTCTATTTTTAAGATTTTCTATATAGATTTATCTTTAATAGTAGCTCTTCGGATTTTATCTATCTAGTTATCGTTTTCTACTTCGCTAATTACTATAAGTATTTATCGGTTATAGATAATATCTTTTTATTTATTAGTAGTAAGGATAGTAGGTACTATTTCCTTAGTTCTGATTTTATAGTTAGGTCTTCTACTAAGTATATCGGTAACTATATTTTCTATTCCTTTATAGTAAATAATCTTAAAATTATATTATATAAGGGTTTCTACCTATCTAGCTTATTATTAAGTAAGTTTCTTTATTATAGTAAAAAATATTAGATTATAGTAGTCTATTTTTACTATAATAGTATATTTTACTCTTTCTAGGTATACTCTCTAAACTTAGAATACTAATACTATAGTAAGTAGTTTTTTATTATAGATATTATAGTTAAGTTCTATTAGAATTATTTTTCTAGACTAAAATATAATTAGTTATAGTTTCCTATTATTATCTAGTTAGGTTAACTATACTTTTAGAGTATAGTCTAATATATTAGTTTTAAGTATAATTAGTTTTTTATAGTTAAAGATTCTAAGAATTATCCTTTTCTTATATAACTCCTTAAGTCTACAAAAAGATTCTTTAGCTTTATTATCTTAGTTAAAGGCTTCTTTTTTCCTAGTAAATCGGTATAGTCCTATAGTATATATTAAGTAGCTAGGTATTAGTTTCTAATAGTAGTTTATAAGTCCTAAGAAGCTTTAGACGTTTTTAATATTTCTAGGTATAGGCTATTTAATAATACTTCTAACTTTCTTTTCTTCTATCCTTAGTCTATCTAGGCTAATAGTATAACCTAAGAAACTAGTTTCCTAGATATAGAATTTATATTTCTTAAGCTTTAGAGTAACCTTAGCTTCTCTAAGCTTCTATAGTACTTTCCGATTATATTTAATATATTTAGCTTTAGTCTTAGAGAATACTAAGATATTATTTAAGTAGGTAATAATAAAAACGTTAAAGTATTCTTCTAATACTATAAAGATAAACTATTAGAAAGATACTAGTATATTAGTAAGGCCGAAAAGTATAACTATATACTTAAAGTATCCGAATTTAGTCCTAAATACTATTTTCTATTTATAGTCTTTTTTAATTCTAAGTTAGTTATATACTTCTATAATATTATATTTTATAAAGTATTTTACTCTCTAGATCTAATCCTAAATCTTATAAATTAAAAATAGTAGATAGTAATCTTTAATAGTAACTAAATTTAATTATTAGTAGTCTATATAAAATCAAAGGCTTCTATCCTTTTTTAGAATAAATAGGATAGGATATCTAGCCGGTAAAGTAGATTTTCGAATATATCCCTTTTTTAAGTTTATATTAATATATTCCTTTAATATCTTAGATTCTTTCTATAAGAGTTAGTAAATAGGTCGGAAGATTAGTTCTTTACTTTCTTATAAGTTAATCTTATAGTTATATAGACTATACTCTAGTAGTATACTCTTTTTTAGTAGTATAAATATATCCTAGAACTTCTAATATTCCTTAGGGATCTATATTTCTTCTCTAGTTATATAGAGGTTTACTAGTTTATACTTAATTATAATATATTCTCTTAATTTATTATCTATTATATTTAGTTATTACTCTATATTAGTAACTATACTAGCTTCTAATTCCTTATACTATACTCTACTTCTAAGCCGAATACTCCTCTTAGGTTCTTCTTTATAAGGGCTTCGATAACTATCTATCTCCTTATAACTAGGTATCTATTTAAGCTTTCTTCCTCTAGTCTAGGTTTTACTAATCTATTAGTATTTATATCGATTAAAGATAATAAGTCCTTTTTACTAGTCGATAGTAGGATTATATCTCTTTAACTATAGTACTCCTAGTATAATATTATATTATCTTAGATTAGTAATATTAAAGTTAACTATCTTATAGTAGTTTCCTATAACTATTAGTAGATTTCTAGTTTTATATATAATTCTAGAGTTAAGTAGTTCTCTATTAAGTCTAGTTAAAGATAGTAGCTTTTTCTTTAGTCGCTATTAGATTATATTCTTCTAATAGTACTATAGGCTTATAAAGTTTCCGCTTAATCCTAAGTCGATTATTACTCTTATATTCTTATATATAATATTAATATAGATTTTTATATATACTCTTTACTAGGTTATAGCTAGTATAGGTCTAATCTTTTTATTACTATACTATATCCCTATATATTCTTCTTTCTAGTTAGGTTAGCTTTCCTAATTTATTAGTTATAGCTCTACTCCTAAGTTTAATTTTCCTTAGTAGTAAACTATATAGTTTTTATTATAGTAACCTAGAACTATCTATATATTATACTTAGGGTATTATATATAACCTTAATATATATATTAGAGATACTTATATAGATAGGTTAGTCTATTCTAGGTCTACTCTTTCTAAGTCGACTTATCCTATTAGCCTTTTGTCTTATTACTTAAGGTTTCCTAGCTATAGCTATTCCTAGGGGATTCTTAAAGTGTTTTTAGGGTCGTTCCTAATATTCCTAGGAGTATAGGTAGAGTTTCTAGGATCTCTAGTATTCCTAGGATTTCGATTAGTATTCTTAGGATATCTACGCCCTACTCCTAGGAATTATCCGATAGTTCCTAGGAGTCGATAGTATTCTAAGGACTATACTAGGTTTATCCTTAACTCTTTAGTTCTTATAATAGTTTCTTAGTTTCTTTATAGTCGATCTCTAGGAATATTTTATTTTATTTTTTCTATTAGTATAACTTAGTAAGTTAGTCTAAGATTCTTATCTATTCCTAAAGTTTTTCTTCTTATAGAATTATTTTATTATATACTTCTAATAGGGTTCCTTAGAGTCAGTCGATTTCACTATCAATATCTTATAGTTAGGACTCTTCCTAACTTAGTATCGGTAGCTTACTACTATCTATAATTATAGGTCCTTCTTAGTCCTACTCCTATATTATATAGAGCCGCTAAGGCTTTTTTAATTTATATATACTAGTTGTATTATATATACCTCTTTGTTCTTAGGTTATACTAAGCTATTATAGTTTCTCTTATTACTTACTCTAATAGTCTCTTACTTAGTATTCTAGCTTTCTATAGTTAAAGTATAGGTTATTATTCTTTTATTATTTCTATTCTTTAGTAGATATCCTTACTATATTAAGCTCTATCGATTATAGTCTATATAAGTCACTATACTATTCTCTAGATTATTATTACTTACTTCCTTAGTAGCGGAATCCTAGTAGATAGCTTTATCTACCTCTCTTAGCTTCTTATCGCTAAAGCTTTTATTCGTAGATATAGTTATTAAATTTAACTATAATATTAATTATCTTAGCTAGTATCTATAGCTAGTTAATCCTTATAAGTTTATCCTTAACTTCTTCCTTAAGTCCTCGCTTAAAGATCTAAATATATATATCTTCGTTAAAGTCGAGGTATAAAATAATTTATTAAAACTTAGCGGTATAGGTACTAGCGGATCTAATCTATCTAAGATAATCTAGGCGCCTTTCTACTATCTAAGTAGTATTAATATCGCTAAATATCGATTTAAGCTTCTTCTTAAATATAGTATATAATATAAAGATCTCCTTAGTAGTATCTCCCTAGTCTTTTATATATTTCTTATTAAACTCTTAAATAAATAGTTCGAACTAGATAAAGGCTTATCCTTATAGATAGATAAAGATATAGATAACTTTATTATATTCTTCGATATAGTAAATTATACAAAGCTATATATCTATCTAGGTAAGGAAGCTTCGAAGCTTAGTTTAAGTTCTATCGAAGAATTTAGGTTTCGGAAGTTTTATACTCTAAGTTATCTTTTTATTAGCGCTAATAAGCTACTCCTAGAGTTAGGATACTATCTCTATAAGTTTAGTATTAGTTAGTAGTAGAGATACCTATTAGCTAGAGCCTTATAAAACGTTACTAGTACTATTACTAAGTACTATAATATTAATATATTTATAGTTCGAATAATAGGGTAATTAATATATTATAAACTACTAACTAGTTATAGTAAGTATTATCCGTAAAGATAATACTTCTCTTAGAATACTATAAGCCTTAAGTATATCTATAACTATACTAATACCTTAGGGGCCTTCTATAGACTTAGGTCTCTAGGGTACTTATAAGGTATACTAATTAGAGCGTTAGTCAAATCAGTCACTTAGGGATTAAGGATTACTAAATAAGCTCCTAAGACTATTAGAGGTTTATCGCTATATTCGAACTATAAAATACTAAAGATAGTTCTAAGTAATAATAGAATAAATTAATCACAAAGAACTAAATATATATAGTAAAGACTATTCCTTATATATCTAGTTTCTCTTATCGCTAATAAGTCTCGCCTTATCGCTACTAAGTCCCACTTATTATTAGTAGGTCCTAGCTCATCGCTAATAAGTCGTTATATACTACGTACTATTTAGTAGTTATAGGCAGTATACTTTATAATAGTGAATAGGCGGCCGTTTCCTACGTTACTATATAACTAGACTAGTCTCTCTAGCCCTACTAGTCTCGCTAGTCCTCTTAGTCCGGCTAGCCTCTTCTATCCCGCTAGTCGCCCTAGTCCCGCCGATCCCTCTAATCTAGCTAGTTATTTTAGGTCCCGCTAGCTATCTTAGTCTAGCTAGCTTCCTTATTTATCGGGCGGTGTGCTTAATAGGTTACTATTGCTTCTGCTGGTGTTTGAGGAGTGGGGTCCTCCTAGAGAGGTCATAACAGTAGTTACTTACGCTGACTATTATAGATGCGCTAAGCTACTATAATCTGGTAACTATAAGTAGGTTACTAGTATTAAATATATCGGTATGTCTAGATATATATCCCCGCTATACCTTATCTTTAAAGCTAAGCGCTACTAAGCTAGCTAGCTTAATAATCTCCCTACTAGCTAGGGTATCGATATAAGCTAAAATAGCTAGACTAGTGATAAAATTAGGTTAAATTAGCTACTTCGATGGTTTATCCTAGCTACTATGCCCTAGTTACTAGGGCGATATTGGCTTTTAATACTAGATAGCTATAGTAGCCATCTTACCCCTAAATTCGACTAAATCTACATATAAAATAATATTATACCTCTTTATATACTAGTAGGCTGCGGCACCAACCGCAAAAACCGCAGTTATCTTATAACTGTAACCGCAAATTTGCGGTTAAGTATAGCAAAGTACTAACCGTAACTATATTATAGGTAGTTATAGTTAGTAAAGTACTAACTATAATACGGTTATAGTTATCTTACGGTTATATAAATATTATAAATATGCCTAGACTTATAACCTACTTATAACTATATAGATTATATAGTTTTACTAGTATTTTTTAGGTATTTAGTATATAATTATTTATATTAGAAGGCAGAGAGGTATAAGGACTTAAGAGTATATTCTTATTAGGGTTTAGCGAAAGATAATAGATTTTTAGCTTAAAACTTAGGGAAATTTAAATATATTTTCTAATAGCTATTAGAAATTATAGATTAGGGGTAAGAAGTTAGCTATAATTAATTAATCTTAAATCTATCTAGTATCTTTAGCGCCCTCTATCTTCTTCTAAAATACCTCTATATCTTACTCTCTTCGGTTTATATTTCTAGGAGTTAAGATTTATTATCTAAAGACTTAGATATACTATTTTAAGACCGCTTTTACTTTACTTATATACTTTAGGCCGAAGGATATATAGAAAGTAGCTTATTACTATCTTTTTTATTATCTTTTTTATTATTACTAATTAGTTTAAACTATTTAAGATTAGTTACTAGTTAGATAGAGCTTCTTTCCTAATTAATTAAAATATCTTCTTTAGTAGAGAGATACTTTTTTATAAAGTCTAGCTTAGTCTATTTAAGCTTAAACTTTAATAAATATACCTAGAGTATTAACTCTCTAATTATCTTTAGCTTTAGCTATCTCTAATAGTAATAGTAAATATTATAGATATAGTTAAAAAGATACTTAATACTAATATTATTAATAAAAATAGTAAAGATATTATAGATAAAGCTTATAAATATTAGAAACTTATATTAATACTTTTTCTAAAAGACCCTTAGATAAGTATAATTAAGCCCTATATATAAGATTAGTATTAGGATTTAAAAGAAAGCTATTAAAGAGTTAAAATAATTAGAGATATAGACCTTTAGTTAGATATTATATAAATTTATTATCTCTTAGATTCTCTTTAGGCTATAAAATATTCTATAAGTCTATTAGTATCTTAATTAAGTTATAGATCTTAATAGGACTAGTAGATATTTAGACTATAGTAGATATTTTTCTTTTATTAAATTACTATTTATACTACTTAAACTCTTTTTCTAAGTATTTTTAGTACTATATAATATAATTATAATCTTACTAATCTTTAGTAGTAAAGAATCAAAGCTTTTTTAATAGAGCTAAGATAGTAGCTATTATATAGATATGACTATATCTTTTTATATCTATAACTATATAATATTTAAAAAGCTTATTATATATTATAATAAATACTATAAGTATTCTCTTTTTCTAAGGGATCTTCTTATATCTAAGCTATTTTTAGGAGACTTTAAGATACCTAAAAAGCTTATTATAAATACTAAAGATTTAATAAATAGTAATATCTTTAGTCTTTAATAAGATAGTTATAAACTTAAAAAAAAGCTTAGTAATTAAGAAAAAATAGTTAATCTAATACTATTCTTTTTTTTTAAGCTTAAACTAAAGATATTAATATATTATATAATATAGATTAAAAACTAGCTATAGTTATTTAGTATAATATAGTATTAAGAAAATAGAATTCTAGTATATATAAATATTCTAGATAGAAGTAATCTTAAGCGCTTCGGTTTAAAGACTTAGAAAAGCCTCCTACTACTATAGACTTATATTAATAAAGATAGTAAGATCTTAAATCTTTAAAGAAGATTAGTAGAGTTAAAGAAAAAAAAAAAGAAGAGATTAAATCTTATTTAAGATATCTATAATCTTTTTTATTAGGCGCTTTAAATAAAATAAATAAGTATATTTATTAGACTACTCTATCTTTACTTTATTATTAACTAGATTTATTTTTATTTTTCTAAGTAGTTAGTTTAGACTAAGCTAAATAATATAAGTAATATATAGAATCCGGAAAAAAAAAGTATTACTTAGACCCTAGGACTAAATTATATTATAGATATTTATTATTATAATATTATTATTTATTATATTATTAGTTATAATTAATAATACTTAGTTAGTAATACTATACTTTTAAAAAATCTAAAAGATAGTTATACTTAAGTTACTCCTAGTATATAATCTATAGAGAGGCTTAAATCTAAGAAGAATCTTATAGTATTCTTAGTCTTAGTTAAGAAAATAGCTAATAATAGCTATAAATACTTAGCTAAAAGATAATATCTAATAGTCTAAGGTAATTAAAAGTTAGCTTTTATTTAAAAACCTTTTTAGAATCTTTTTCTATTATTCTTAGATAGTTATATTTAGATAGCGCTAGATAGTTTTTATAGAAGATAAATTAATCTTAGATTAGATAAGCTAAATAATATCTATTAGATCCTTAAACTTAGAGTATTTAAGGATATAAAATAGGAGTTAGGCGACTATAATAAAAATAAGAAGCTTCTTTAGGAGAAGATCTTAGCTAAATACTCTTTAGTTTAAGGATTATAGCTAAATAGTATTAATAATTAGATCTATAGATTAACTATAGAAAAGTAAAAAAAAATAGAAGATATACTAAGCTCTATATTATCTAATTAATCTTTTACTTTATTAGATCTATATAATAGATATCTCTTTTTAGATATATATTTAAAAATAAAGTCTCTTTATACTAAAGATTTAGATAGATAAAAACTATATAATAGCGTTTATATATAATCTTAGACTTACTAGTCTTTTTATATATAACCTATTTAAAGCTCTTCTAAAGTTTAGACTTTTTCTTTCTATTCTAATAGATTTTATCTACTATCTTTTTTTTTAATCTAAAGCTTATATTAAGCTACTATTTTATAAAGTTTTACTAAGAATCCTCTATCTCTATATTACTATAATAGATAACCTAAAACTTTCGGAGCTTTAGTCCGATATACTTAAGTAAATCTAGAGTAAAAAAGTAGTATAGAGGGTAAGTAAGGTCTAAGTTAGATATTAAAGTTATAGTTTACTAGCTTATTAGATAGGGAAAATTATCTAATTAAAGAAAATTAGGTTTAGGGAATTAATCTAAAAAGAATAATACTTAGGATTAAGATATCCTAAGTAGATTCTAATATAAACTTAGGTAAACTAAAAATCCTTAGAAGAATAGTAAAAGAGGACTTACTAAAAAGTTTTTATATATAATCTTAGAGGGTATAAGTAAATAAGTTATAACTATAACTTTAATATAGAGAAAAAATAATTATAGATAGATATCTACTATTCTATATACTAATTAGCTATCTAAAGACTATTAGTATAGTTATCTATAGTTATTTTATAGTTAACTATAGATAACTACTATATAACTATAGATAATTATAATAATTAAGAGAAAAATTATAAAGTCCCTTAAACTAAAAAAAAGAAAAATTTAAATTTCTCTTTATTTTTTTATAGTAGTATAAAAACTAAAAATTAAGAATAAATAAAATAAATTTCTTATTATCTTCTAATACTATTTTTAATAAGTTTAGACTATTATTAGTAGATTCTAATAGCTTTAGTACGCTTTATAAAAAGTATATACTAACTCCTTTTAGTACTAAATATATATTTCTATAATAATACTATAGACTAACTAATAATATTAAAGTTATAGGAAATCTATATATCTAATCTCTAAATTTTATTAATAGATAATATTTATTATACTATATTTACTAAGATATATTAATATTTCTTATTATTTTATATAGGAATAGAGAAAATTATAGAATAGTACTATTATAACCGGAATAGATATATATTTAAACTAAAAAATAAGAGTAAGTTAGCGATATAAATATTATATAAGAGTCTATAATAGGATAAACTAGCGAGATTTATACTAGTATAGTTAGTAATAAGATAACTATAGTATATACTATAGTTAACCATAAACTTATAGTTACGGTTATAGTTAGTAAAGTAATAACCAAGACTATAATTTTACGGTTATGGTTAGTAAAGTGGTAACCGTATTTGCGGTTATGCCGCAGTCTATATACTAGTGTATTTATCTTATCTACTATAACTACTAGATATAGGGTATTTTAGTATTTTGAAATATAAGTATAGCAAATTAGTAGAGGGATATATACAAGCTAGGGTTAACTATATCGCTAAGCTAGATTTCTTAGCTAAATTCCCTACTATATACGCTACTTACTATAAACCGGATACTATAAAAAACAGCTTTGTAGCTACCGGTTTAGTGCTATTAGATCCTAATTAGGTAATCGATACCCTAAATATCTATCTTAAAATACTAACCCCCCCGCTTAGTAGCGATAGCGATTTTTCGATAAAAACCCTATAAAACCCTAAATAACTAGGTAAATAAGCATTATCTATAAAAGCGTTACTATAGCGACGCTCTATAAGCCCTACTAGCCCTATATAGCGTATACTAGACCAAATTATAAAAGGGTACGAGATAGCTATATATAACGCTATATTTCTGGCGTACCAAAATAAGCTATTACGTAATACTAATGCAAAGCAGACTATAAAACGTACTAAATCTGCGTAGTAGCTACTATATAGAGATAGTTTTATAGCTAACGACGTAAACCAGCTAGTATTAGATGAAAAAAAGCAGCAAAAACAGCTAGCGGAGCAGCCAGCGGAGCAGCTAGAAACGATATAATCATTACCTCATTGCGTACCCCCACAATACACTAACTACTTTGAATTAGGGCATAAGCGGATATAGTATAAAAAACGCACTAGATAGTTTTTTTTGTATTTAAATAGCGTTTTAGTGTAAAGGGATTCCTTTGTCTGACATCATGTCACGAGGGCCAAGCGAACCGATGGCGGTTTGTCATCGGAGTGGGGTAGAAAAGCCAGCGAGTCGGTCTCCCCCCTTCCTGATTCTTCAAGAATCAGTCTTGTTCAAGGATAGACTATTCTACCAATCATACCCTCCCCTCCTTATGATCTCTCTTGCCCGATCAACAGGCATTCTACCCTGTCTAGTAGTCTACTCTTACATTTAGTTGAATAAAATTGGTTTAAAATTGATGATTCTAGTGGGGTGTCCGGCTCGCTTACATATCCGACTCGCTTATGGGTTACGTTAATAAGTTATTATATAATAGGTACTATTCGGTGGTTATAGGTAGTATACTTTATAATAGTAAATAGGTAGCTATTTCTTATATTACTATATAACTAGACTATTCTATTAGATATACTAGTCTTACTAGTCTCCTTAGTCTAGTTAGCCTCTTTAGTCCTATTGGTTACCTAGGTCCTACTGATTCTTCTAGTCTAGTTGGCTATTTTAGCCCTATTAGCTATCCTAGTCCTACTAGCCTTTTTTATTCCTAGGTAGTTATAAAGGGATTCCTTTGTCTGATATCATATTATAAGGGCTAAGCGAACCGATAGCGGTTTATCATCGGAGCGGGGTAGAAAAGCTAGTAAGTCGGTCTCCCCCTTCCTAATTCTTTAAGAATTAGTCTTATTTAAAGATAGACTATTCTACTAATTATACCTTCCCCTCCTTATAATCTCCTTTACCTAATTAATAGGTATTCTACCTTATCTAGTAGTCTACTCTTATATTTTCTAATTCTTTTTCTTTGATTACCTAAGGAGATTATAATAGTACCTTCTACCTAAAACTCCGATCGCTAAGACGATACTAAACTAGTAGCGACTTATAAGCGAATTACTTAGGAACTATCGTAGTTAATTCTATAGATAGGAAACAAAATATCCCCTTATAAGCCCAAAATTACCTAGATCTTAGAGTAGACCCTTAAGACTCTCAAAGAAGAGCTTACTTATGTCTACCGCTATTAAGAGCTTAAACGTAAGCTTCGAAAGATCTAGGAAGATAATACCCTAGATAACTTACTACCGAATCGATATTAAGATACTTACTCTTTATTACCTCTTTATAAGCGGTAGTATATTAAGCTTAAGTACCTTAAGCCTTTCTATATATATTTTAAGATCTAATAATTTACTATATAGATTAGAGATCTTAAGTACTTTTTTAAAGTAAATTATATAGAGTATAATACTAATAAAAAAAAGATCTACTCTACTACTCTTAAATATATAGATAAAGAATTATAATATCGATAGATCTACTATCTTTAAGATTTTTTACTATAAGACTATAGTATTAAAAACGATTTATAGCTATATTTTACTAGATTTATCTACTCTCTTATTTAAAACCTAGGAACTATAATCTCTAATCTCTAAGTATAATTTAATAATACTTAATAGTATCCTAATAATAACCTAATAATATTTTACTACTATTTTAATAGTCTAGAATAATATTTTAATTATATATCTAAAAATAACTATACTTTTATCTTCTATTCGAAGCTCTAAATATCGCTCTAAGATAAGATAGAGATTATATTTATCTTACTTCTAGCGATATATCTTAAGATAGTTAAATATACTAACTAATTTTAGAGTATTCTATAAAGAGAATTAAATAATAAACCTAGGATCTAAGGCAGATATACTAATATAACCTATAAGCGAGCTATATATATAAGTAAGCTATATACCCTATTAAAATTATTATTTTTAATCTAATTTTATTTAACTAAAATACTATTTAAATATAAAAAAACCTATTTAGTGCGTTTTTTATACTATATCCGCTTATACCCTACTTCGAAATAGTTTATATATTATAGGGGCGCCTAATAAGGTAGTGATTATATTATTTCTGGCTACTCTGCTAGCTACTCCGCTAGCTATTTTTACTACTTTTTTTTATCCACTACTAGCTAGTTTATATCGCTAGCTATAAAACCATCTCTATATAGTAGTTACTATATAGATTTAGCGTATTTTATAGTCTACTTTATATTAGTATTATATAATAGCTTATTTTAGTATACCAGAAATATAGCGTTATATATAGCTATCTTATACCTCTTTATAATTTAGTCTAGCATATACTATATAGGGCTAGTAGGGCTTATAGAGCGTCGCTATAGTAACACTTTTATAGATAATACTTATTTACCTAGTTATTTAGGGTTTTAGGGGGTTTTCATCGAAAAATCGCTATCGCTGTGAAGGGCTAATATAAGACTTAAATTCAATCTAGCAAGGCCATAAGCTATGTACAAAAAGCCTAAAGAAGAAAGGAAACTTAGGGTGCGTTTCGAGGTCAAAATAAGGGCGGGATATTGATATTATATATTATACGTAATAATCCTCGGGCTCTAGCCTATTATATACCCCTCTCCTCCGGTTAATAGGCGTAGGATTGGTATCCTAGTAGAGAGGCTACGGTTTAGGGTCGTTTCGGTAGTATTTTACTATTTAAAAACGTTGAGTACTATATAGTCTTAAACCTATTCGATAGGTTCCTATAAGGGTTCTATATAACCTACCTATTTTACTAGAACTTCTTATTATAATCTTCGTCTTACTTATCTTATTTGTTCTTATAGAATTTCCTCGATAGTCTACTTATTCTTACTATCGACTTCTATTAGAGGCGGCTATATATTATCTACGATTTAGGAAGGAAGTAGGTCTATTATAGCTAGCCGGATAAGCTTAATATAGAATACTAGATAGATATTAGTTAGTATATTAAGTTAGATAGTATAGGATATTAGAACTTCTTCGACTATATATTAGGTATATGGCTAGTCGAGCTTCTTTAAGGGTCTCTATAAATAGATATTTCGTAGGTTTAACTATACTCTATTACTCTACTTATAAACTAGTACTACTTAGTAGTATTAGTTTACCTAATCTTACTAAGTCTCTTAGGCTACTATAATTACTAATTAAGCCTAATTAGTAGTATCTTAGAGGCGATTTATAAATATTTTACCTATCCTCTCTAGGGGTAGTATCTCCTATATCTCCCTATAGCCTTAGATATTATCTATCCTAATTAGGTCTATATAGTAGCTATATATAAAAAAGAATAGTAATAGTCTAATAGATACTATATTATAATTATTAATTATTATTATTACTATTAGTAATAGCGACCCCTAATTATCTTATATATAGACTAAGAAGGCCTAAATAATCTTTTCTACTTCTTAGTTTATCTATTCTATTACTCTATTAGACTATAGATAGAATACTATTAAGAATCGGTACTATATTAATAGTCTTTTATAGATAATTTACTAAAATCCTCTAATAAATTATAGTCTTTAGTTATTTATTATCGCTAATAGGAGCCTATAATATATATAGAAGTATATCTAAAATACTTTTACTATATTAGCTAATATTATTTTTTTTATAGCTACTAGGATTATACTCTTAGTTAACTAGTCTATTATTACTAGATAGTTCTTTACTTCCTAGGGGCTAATAGGTAGAAGTTCTATAATAAAGTCTACTAAGATTTTAGCCTAGATTCACTATAGTATTAGTAGAGGCTTTAATAGCTTATACTTTATATTATACTAGATAGTACTCTTTCTATAGATAGTATAGTTTCTTAGAAACTATTATATATCTTTTATTACTTTTAGCTAGAAGAACTATTAGGATAGTATCGAATAGGTAGTATCTTATCCTAGATACCTAATAATATAAGAGTTATAAATATACTAGATAATCCCTATTTATAATAGCTTACTATTAGGTATCTAAATCTTTTTCCGGAAGTATAATAATCCTCTTTTATCTAGTTTATATTTAGTTAGGCTAGTCTTTATATCTATTTTAGCTATAATTTAGTATTCTCTATCTTTTAGCGCTTAGGAGACTCTCTAATATATAGAGTCTATCGATCTTACCTTTATCTATTTATCTTAGAGACTCTATTCTTTAAAAAGAGATATTATTACTATAAAGTTAAGCGGTCTATCCTATTCTTCGACTAATCTACTTAGTTAAATTACTATCTTAGCAAATATTAATTAGAAGCGATTTAAGAGCTTTTTATCTAAGATTCTCTTTAGTATATCTTACTCTTATTATAATAGTATATTAGGTTATACTACTTACTTTCTAAGCTAGTACTATAAATTATAATCAAACTCTACTAAGAGACTAGCCTATTATATCTATTATTCTGATAGATACTATACTTTATTAAAGTATTAGAGGTTCTTATAGTCTATTAAGATAGTAAATTAGGGTACTATCTTTAGCTCTAGTCTCTATTTATATAGCACCTTAATAATTACTAAAAGCTCTTTATTATAGATCTTATAATTCGCTTTAGCTAGGGATAGCTTCTATAAGAGATAGGTATATAGCTAAAGTATACTATTATCTTATCTCTAAGATAATATAGTATTTATAGCCTATCCTAATATATTAGCTTTAACTTCTATTTTATATCCCTCTTCGAAGTAAGCTAGGATTAGCGCTTTAATAAAGAGCTCTTTTAGCTCTATAAAAGCTTTTTAATAGATATTATCCTAATAAAATAATATCTCTTTTTAAGTAAGGTATATTAATAAGGCCGAAAAGTCGGCGAATTAAGATATAAATATCCGATAGAAGTTTATAAATTCTAGGAATATCTATACTTCCTATAGCGTTTTTAGTATTTCCTATACTTAGATAGCTTTAATCTTCTTAGGATTTATTTATACTCTTTTTTATACTTTAATAATAAATCTAAGGTATTTTACTAAGTCTTACTTAAACTCCGACTTTCTAATATTATATTATAACCTTACCTCTTTAAGCTTCTATAGTATTTTAGTTATTTTTTAGTAGTAATCTACTAGTAATTTACTTAAATAGATAATAATATTATCTATATATATAGATATAAAATTATCTAGGTACTTTTAGAGTATCTAATTAATAAATCTTTAGAATATTACTAAGACTCCTATAAGTCCGAATAAAGTAATATTCTATTTAAAGAGACTATATTAGATATAAAATATAGTCTTCTACTTTTTACTTAGATATATCCGAATTTTATAAAAAGCTAAGATAATATTAAGCTTTATAAACTAGTATACTATTACTATATTTTAGAGGGTTTCTTAAATTAATAGTAGTAGATAGCGATCTTTTACTATTATTATATTAATTCCTTAGTAATTAATATAGAATTAGATACCTCTTTTTAGCTTATATATTAGTAGTACTAATATAGTAGTAGGTAATTTACTTATATAGATAAAGTTCTTCCTTAGTAGTTCTATAAGAGTCTTCTATAGAACTAAGAGTTCTTCCTTATTTATTCTATAGAGAGGTCTATAAGGTAGGGGCTCTTTAATACTATTCTAGTTATATTATAATAGGATCTTATAATTAATCCTTAGTTAGTAATTAGGGAGAGTATCCGTTAGTTATTAGCTAAAGATATCTAACTATAGCTAATACTACTTTAGTAGCTTTATCTTTAGATCGATAACTTTCTTTAGATAAAGCGTCTTATTAATATTATCTATTATAATCTTCCTAATTCATAGATATTTCTTATCCGAAATACTATTGAAGACTTAGGTGATCCCTAAGGCCTCGATCTTCTTAACTTAGAGAGTTTTTATTCGTTTAGGCCTAATAGTTAGATTTATATAATTCTAATATCTTATCTTTTCGCCTAACTATAAGTAGATATCGAGGTAACCCTTCTTTAGCGAATACCTCCTATTTATATAGTATAGCTATAGGTCTCTAAGTATTATCTTATCTTCCTAATTTAGTATAATATATATAAAGACCCTACTTTATTAATAACTATAGATATCTATATCGAAGTATATAATACTATCGATTCGACTTAGATTTAGTACTACTCTATTAAGGCGTTATAGTATAATTAGGATATATAGTAGATCTAGAGATTCTAGTAAAGAGTAGTTTATAGTAGTATATCTATTATAGCTACTATCGACTAAAGCCTTAGTAAACTAAATTTTATTTACTCTAATATCGATATAGAAGAGTAGATACTCCTTCTCTCTCTATAAGAATTCTCTTATCTCTTTTTACTCTTACTTATAACTTAGAGTAGGAGCTACTCTTTTCCTAAATTGTTGCTTATAGATAGGGTCTTCTTACTTATAGAGGTTTCGACGACTTCCCTTTTTACCTTCGACTTCTTAGTCTAGGTACGTTTCGGTATAGCTTCGGTAGTATTTTAGTTATTATTTATTATTATAATAGTAGCTACTTATATATTAGATTAATAGCTTAGTAGGATTACTAAGAGGTAGAGGTACTCTATTGACTAGTAACTCTTTTATCTATATTATAAGTATCTCTTTTTTTATCTATATTAGTCTATTTTATCTTAATTAGTCTATTAGGTTTATTATCTTCTTATATTTAATTTATTATTATTCTATAGATATCTTATATATAGGCTAGATATATTCGCTAAGATAGTAGGAGTCTAATCTATATTATTATTATTATCTTAAGTATATAAGGGTTTACTATACTAAGACTAATAGATAGCTAGTATATCCCTATTAGTACTAATCTTATATAGGTAAGAGATTAGCCCTATAAAGGTTAGTAGGATCCCCTAATTTATTAGCGAATCGGTTATAGTTCGATTTAGAGATCTAAGTAAGATCTATCTCTTTACTTTATTATACTATTCTAATATACTAGTATCTATAAACTTATATTCTAGCTAAGGTAGGAACTTCGAAAATAGTTAATTGTCTTTCTATTATAGTTAGTATAGCTATCTTACTACTCTTACTTAAGTATTCGGATCTCTATAGATATTCTTAAGGTGATTAAGGAGTTCTTATAGTCTAGTATTGTTTCGATATAGTTTTATAAATATTATAGTATTCTTTAGAGTAAGCTTCTCTAACTAAGAGAAGATATATATAAACTAGTCCTAAGATAAACTAATTACTCTTCTATCTATACTAAGCTTATTTTCTATAATAATTCGCTATAATAGCTATTTATTTATAGTCTCTATAAATATTATTAGATTAGGGAGATAGGGCCTTAGATAGTATACTAGAGGTCTTTCTTTATTATTAGCTAACTTATTATTATACTAGATAGGATTCAATATTATATTAGTCCTTTTACTAGAGGTTTCTATAAGCGTATATTTCTATATTAGGAGCTCTTTAAGATAAGTAATCTATTTATCTTAGCGTTATACTATTTCGTCTTAGCGCTATACCGCTTTATTCTACGAAGTATAGTTCTAGGCTAGCTATTATAGTATACTCTAAGCCTAAGTTAGGGGGCTTGATTAATCCTAAGTTCCTATCGTCTAGGATTATACTATATAACGATAGCTCTCTGTAGGCTTTTCGCTAGGGTTTCGACTAGGTAACAACTATCTTTTGATGTGTCGTTGGACTTTCGCTTTACTACCGACCGCTTCTTCTTAAGTGTGTCGTTTTAACTAGATACTCTCGAAAGAGGAGGCTTTTTATATATAAAGGGCTAATATAAGACTTAAATTCAATCTAGCAAGGCCACGAGCTGTATACAAAAAGCCTAAAGAAGAAAGGAAACTTAGGGTGCGTTTCGAGGTCGAAATAGAGGCGGGATGTTGATGTCACATGTTATACGTGATGATCCTCGGGCTCCAGCCCATTACAATCGCTACTAAGGGGGGGGGTTAGTATTTTAAGATAGATATTTAGGGTATCGATTATCTAATTAGGATCTAATAGTACTAAACCAGTAGCTATAAAGCTACTTTTTATAGTATCCGGTTTATAGTAAGCAGCGTATATAGTAGGGAATTCAGCTAAGAAATCTAGCTTAGTAATATAGTTGACCCTAGTACATATATACCCCTCTACTAATTTACTATACTTATATTTCAAAATACTAAAATACCCTATATCTAGTAGTTATAGTAGATAAGATAAATATACTAGTATATAAAGAGGTATAATATCGTTTTATACGCAGATTTAGTCGAATTTAGGGGTAAGATGGCTACTATAGCTATCTAGTATTAAAAGCCGATATCGCCCTAGTAACTAGGGCATAGTAGCTAGTATAAACCGTCGAAGTAGCTAATTTAACCTAATTTTATTGCTAGTCTAGCTATTTTAGCTTATATCGATACCTTAGCCAGTAGGGAGATCATCTAGCTAGCTAGAGATATAGCGCTTAGCTTTAAAGATAAGGTATAGCGGGGATATATATCTAGACACACTAATATATTTAATACTAGTAACCTACTTATAGTTACTAGGTTATATTAGCTTAGCGTATCTATAGTAGTCTGATCTAATAACTACTTTTATCGCTACTATTATCCCTATAGTAAACCCTATTTTATCGAAGTTATATATATTATTAATAATAATACTATACTTTATAATTATATCGGAAACTAGGGTAAACCACTACCGAATCTAGTTTATATCTTTATTTTATATATATTAGTAATCATAGCGATATAAGAGATATATTTTTATCTCTAGTATATACTAGATAAGATTATATACCTATTTTTAGCTAACGGTTTAGGGGGGTCTTCGCCTCGCTCTATAAATAGCAAATTAGCTATATCTTATATATAAGACTAACAGAGGGGCGCCCCTCTTATATCTATAGAAACCACCTATTTAATAAGCGATTACTCTTCAATTTCGCTCAATTTATAGTTATTTACCCTAGTAGTAGTACAATTTATATAGCCAGCGAGATAGTCATATAGTATAGAGTAGGGCACATTAAATTAGCGCACTACATCATATTGAGAGGTGATTTGTTTAGTCTAAATAGCTTAGATAGCTAATAAAACCCTCCCCTCCTACTCAGCGTTTTTTTAGCGATTTTAGGAGCGATTTAGTAGTATTATAGGGGTTTGAAATAATAGGGTTAAGATCAGGGATGGTTTTTTAGTAGGGTATACAGCTCACTTATATATATAGCTCGCTTATAGGTTACGTTAGATCTTTAGTACTTACTAATCGAACTATTACTAACTAACTAATCTATTATCGAATTACTAAGGAAGAACTACTTAACGTAACCCGTAAGCGAGCTGCGCATGTAAGCGAGCTGCGCACCCTACCAAAATCATTAATTTTAAACTAATTTTATTCAACCAAAACGCCATTTAAATACAAAAAAAGCTATTCAGTGCGTTTCTTACACTGATTTCTCTTATGTCCGATCTCAAAACACTTAGTGTATCGCGGGGGTGCGCGATGAGGTAATGATTACGTTGTTTCTGGCTGCTCCGCTAGCGGCTCCGCTGGCTGTTTTTTCTTATTTTTTTCATCTAATACTAGCTGGTTTGCGTCGCCAGCTATAAAACCATCTCTATATAGTAGTTGCTGCGCAGATTTGGCGCGTTTTATAGTCTGCTTTGCGTTGGTATTACGTAATAGCTTATTTTGGTGCGCTAGAAATATAGCGTTATATATAGCTATCTCGTAACCCTTCACAATTTAGTCTAGCGTACGCTATATAGGGCTAGTAGGGCTTACGGAGCGTCGCTATAGTAACGCTTTTATAGATAATGCTTATTTACCCAGTTATTTAGGGTTTTGTAGGGTTTTCATCGAAAAATCGCTATCGCTACTAAGGGGGGGGGTCGGTGTTTTAAGATGGATATTGAGGTTTTGGATGACCCGATTAGGATCTAATAGTACCAAACCGGTAGCGGCGAAGCTATTTTTTATAGTATCCGGTTTATAGTAAGCAGCGTACGCAGTAGGGAATTCAGCTAAGAAATCTAGCTTAGCGATATGGTTGACCCCGGTTCGTATATACCCCTTAATCAATTTGCTATACTCACGCTTCAAAATACTAAAACACCCTACATCTAGTGGTTATAGTAGATGAGATAAATACGCTGGTATATATAGAGGTATAATATCGTTTTATACGTAGATTTGGTCGAATTTAGGGGTAAGATGGCTACTATAGCCATCTAGTACTAGTAAGCGATATCGACTATATAATTACAATATAGTAGCTAGGATAAACTATCGAAGTAGCTAATTTACCCTAATTTCATCGGTAGTCTAGCTATTTTGGCTTATATCGATGCCCTAGCTAGTAGGGAGATCATCTAGCCAGCCAGAGATATAGCGCTTAGCTTTAAAGATGATATACGGCGGAGATATATATCTAGATACGCCGATATATTCGATACTAGTAACCCACTTACGATTACTAGGTTGTAGTAGCTTAGCGCGTCCATAATAGTCAGTGTGAGTGACCACTCTAGTAGCTGCTATTATCCCTATAGCAAACCCCATCTCATCGAAGTTATATATATTGTCGGTAACGATACTATACTTCGCAATTGTGTCGGAAACTAGGGTAAACCACTGCCGAATCTGGTTTATATCTTCGTTTTAGGCCCGTTGGTAGTCATAGCGACGTAAGAGACGCGTTTTTAGCTCTAGCGAGCGCTAGATAAAATTATATACCTATTTCGATCCGACGGTTGGTAGGGGGGTTTCACCCCGCTCTGCGAGCAGCAAATTGGCCATATCTCGTATATGAGACTGCCGGGGCGGGGCACCTCTCGTATCTATAGAAACTACCTATTTAATAAGCGATTGCTCTTCGATTTCGGTTAATTTATGGCTGTTTGCTCTGGTTATAGCGCGATTTGTATAGCCAGTGAGACGGCTACGCAGTGTGGATTTGGGTACGTTGAATTGGCGCGCTGCATCACGTGTAGACGCGATTTGTTTGGTCTGAATAGCTTGGACAGCTAATAAAACCCTCCCCTCCTGCTCAGCGTTTTTTTGGCGATTTTGGGAGCGATTTGATGGCATTGTAGGGGTTTAAAATAGTAGGGTTGAAATTGGGGGGTGAATTTTGGTGGGGTGCGCAGCTCGCTTACATGCGCAGCTCGCTTACGGGTTACGTTACTATAGGAACTTAAACTATAGTTACTAGGATTATAGATACTCTAATTATAGAAATAATAATTAGGGATATAGTAACTTCCGAAACTAAGAATATAATAACCTAAATTATAATAGTATCCCCTAAAACTATAAAAACCGATTAGATTAAAAGCGAATTAGTAGTAGAGGCTCTCTTAGAAGTTATAATATTTACTATAAGATAGATTACTAGACTAGAGAATATCTAGAAAAGACTAGTTAAGTTACTGAAATCTAGAAGGAAAATAAAGAGGAGTTATACTAAAACCTATAAGTCTAACTCTACTACTATTAATAGGAACTACTTATTACTTCTTAGTACTAATATATATATAAGATACTATTAAAATAATAGTATTCTTAGATATATATATATATAAGTTAATATTATAAATATCTATTTTATAAAAAGATATTATCTATAATAAGCTAAATAATTACTTATTAATCTTAAGGCTACTAAAGACCTAAGGATTTAAACTTATAGAGTATAGAATATTCTACTTACTACTACTAACTTTTAAAGGACTATCTATTAATTTAACTATAAATATATAATAATTAACTAGAATCTAGACTTAGAGAGTAGACTTATTATTCTCTTTTAGACTATTTTTATTGACTAATATATTAATCTCTACTTTACTAAAAATTAATAGTAATTTAATATAAAAAAAGAGTTTTTCGAATTATATAGTTTTTACTAATTTATTAAAAAAAGCTAGAATAATACTTTTATCTATACTCTTATTAAAATCCCTAAAGAAATTTAGATCCTAGGAGAAAAAGATAATACTAGACTCTTTTATTCTTTTTAGATCCCTAATAAATTATAATTATTTTAAAATATATTTAATAATAATAAGTCTATAATATTTCTATTTTTAAAATCTACTAACTATAAAATTAATATCTAAGAAAAGGCCTCTTCTCTTTTTAGCCCTATTTACCCTTTCTCTTAAGCTAAGTTAGCTATACTCTATAGCTATTTTAAAAAAAATACTACTAATAGCTAAATCTACTTTTTAAAAAGCTCTACTAAAGCGTCTATTCTTTTTATCTCTAAAAAGGATAGTAGCCTCTATTTTTATATAGACTACTATAGATTTAATTAAGAATTACTATCTATTATTTTTTATTTTAGAAATTTTTAATTATTTTACTAATACTAAGTTTTTTAGTAAAATCGATATTAAGGATATCTACTATTAGATTTATATAGCTAAAAAAAATAAATAGAAGATAGTATTTTAGATATACTATAGCTATTTTAAATATATTATTATACTATTTAGTCTTACTAATACTTTTACTACTTTTTAAAGTTATATTTATATAATATTATAAGAACTATTTAATATTATTTATATAGTATATCTTAATAATAATATTATTTTTTCGAAAGACTAAGATTTATATATCTAGTACCTAAAGTAAGTCTTTAAATATCTATAGAGTATATAGCTTTATACTAAATCTATAAAATACTATTTTTATTAGATAGAAATTAAGTTTTTTAGCTTTATTATTAATTAAGAAAATATATTAATAGATTCTTATTAGGTAAATACTATTAAATTATAAAAGATTCTAACTACCTATTATAATATCTAAGTCTTTATTAGATTTTATAACTTTTACTAATAATTTATCTACTATTTCTTTATTATCGCCTAATCTCTTATCTCTCTACTTAAAAGGAGTAAGAATAGTAAGAAACTAAGATAAATTTAACTAAATAAAAATAAATTAAAAATATTCTAAGATCTAAAAGCTATTTTTTCGATAGTATCTCTATTATAGTATTTTAATCTCTAACTATAAATTTATTTTAAACCTAATATATCTAATTTTAGAATAGCTATAGTTATATTATAATCTAATAAAGATAGTATCTAGTATCCTATTATATTTTAGTTATATAAGTTTTTAGATACTAAACTTAACTATAGTATACTAAATTAAAAACTATTTATTATTATTTAGTTATTTAAAACTTAGTAATACTATACTAAGAGAAGTAAATACTCTATTAAAATCTTATTAGATTACTCTAATTTATAGTATTTTATAAAACGCTTTTAGATTAGTAGAAGATAAATATATTAGTATATTTTTCTTATATTTTTTAATTTTATTATAAAATACTAACTAGGTAAAATAAACCCTATAGATAAATTATTATAGAAACTAAATCTAGAAGTAAAGAGTAATTAAGACTCTACTAACTTATAGTTACTTTTATAATAGATTAAGCCTAATAAAGTAGTAACTATAACTTCTATTAAAAGATCTATAGACTCCTTAGTTAGTAAATCCTAGTTTAAAGAAACCGAAATAATAGGTTTTTATATTAGAGATACTAATAAATTAGATAAAAGTAAAATAAATATAAAAGATATTAATTTATACTAAAATTATAATATAGAAATAGCTAACTAGACTATCTAAAAAGATTTAGGTAGCTCCTAATCTAAGCCTTAGAGTACTAAAAAAGATATCTATATATATAAAACTATCTATAAAGATACTCTCTATATTAATCTAAAAAGATAGATTAAATAATTATAAAATAAAGATCTATAGATTTATAAATAGTTTAAGTCTAATTTATAGAAGAAATCCTAACTAAAAAATTAGTTATTTTTAGAGAATAGAATCTTTATATTTTAAAAAAGATTATTTATTCTAGTTAGTAAACTTTAGACTAACCTTATCTAAATCTATTATAATAATCTATATACTAAATATTTTAGGAGAAATTATACTAAGAATCTACTATAATAAAAATACTATTAGATATTATTATATAATAATATATAAAACTATATTAGATTTTATATATAATATTAAAAAACTATCTTACTATAGTATTACTTTTATAGTGATCTTATATTACTATTAAATTCTAAAAGACTATTTATTAAGATTACTATAGATTTTATTATTAGGTTATCTACTATTATATATAATTATTAGATTATTAATACTATTTTTATAGTTATCGACTATCTAATAAAATAGAGTATATTTAAAACTATCCTAACTACTATTACTATATCTAAGCTTATAGTACTATTTTATAAAAAAATTAAATTATAATATAGTCTTTTAGAAGATATTATATCTAACTAAAGGGCTCTATTTATTAGCTAATTCTAGTTAAAACTCTATTATTATTTTTTAGTAAAACTTTACTATTTAATAGTATTTTATTTTTAAACCGATAGCTAAATAGAATAGGTAAATTAAGTTTTAGAAAAATATTTATATTATTTTATAGATAAAGAGTAAATAAATTAGCTAAAACTATTAAAGATAGTCTAATTTATATATAATAATATATTTAATACTATAATTAGTATTTTACTCTTCGAAGTATTAATAAAGTATACTCTAAACTTCTAATTAAAAGAAACTAAAGAAGAGTTCGAAAAAAAAACTTCTACTATAAAAGACTAGTATAAGAAATTAAATTAGGTTTATAAAAAGATATTAAATAGCTAGTAATATACTATTAAATTATAAGTAAGATACTATAATAAAAAGTATATCTTAATTAAGTTTAAGAGGAATAATTTTATAGGATTATTAATCTATAATTTAAAACTAAAGTTTCTATTTAGAAAACTAGTATCTAAGTTTATTAGGCTATTTTAAATACTTAATATAGTTAGCTCTTAAGTATACTAACTAGTACTATTAGAGAAATACTCTTAGATTTATAATATTTTCTTTATATTACTCTTAGAGCTATAGAACTAATAGCTAAATAATAGTAATACTATATTAATACCTAAACTAGCTAATAATAATAAATAGGAATTAGAAGAAATTATCTATAAAAAAGTTATTTATAAAAAGCCTTATTTCTATATTAAATAGGCTAAGTAGTTTATAGGGTATAATTAATAGATTTTTATTTTAGCTATAGAAGAAGTAAAGTAAATAATTACTAAGTTTTAAGTAAAGAAATAAAAATAAAAAAAAGTATCTATCTAAATACTAAAGCGAAATATTAATAAAATAGCTATAAATACCTAAAAATAGATCTCTAAACTATTTACTACTTAGAGAAATATATACTTATAATTATAGTATTAAACTAGATTAATATATCTTTATATTTATCCTTAGCTATATATTTTATAATTCTCTTTCGGATTATATTTTAGAATAGGGCTATAGTATAAATCTATAGAGGCTAGGCCTTCGAAGAACTATCGAAGTATTAGCGGAGTAACTATTTATATAAGTAGCGCTATAGATAAATAGTACTAGGAGCTAAAGGGATAATATTATATAGTAAAGATAGTAAATAGGTAATATTAGTATAATAGGTATTATACTTATTCTATAAATTATTAGTAAAGGGCTATTAGGATATAATTAATATACTTATAAATAGGAACTATTTATTTACTAAGAACCTATAAATATAGAACTTAGTAGATATAGTAATATCCTAGTCTTAGACTAAAATATTAATTATCTAGCTAACTATCTTTAATATCTCCTCTCTAAAAAGATAGTAGAACTCCTATATAATACTTCTATCTTTATTAAGAACTAGATTACTATCTTTATTCTTAAAGTTAATATAAATAGCTAAATAGAACTTATTAGTAGTATCTAGTAAGATAATTAGGTTAATTTAATCTACTTTTATATTAGCTAAGATCTATAAAATATTAGTAATTATCTCTTAAATTAATAGAAAAATATACTTAGTAATAAGGCTTATTATTTTTAAAATAATTATAATAGATAACTAATATAATAGTATTATCTATATAGTCTATAATAAAGTAAGAATTACTAGTATATATACTTATAGCGCTTTTAAAATACTTAATATACTAATTATATTTAGCGCTCTAATAGAACTTCTTAAAAAGTAAGGGATATATTTAGCGCTTATAAGATATCTCCGAAGATATAATAAAATAGAGATAGAGTAAAGGTAAAATAGGCTTAAATTAAAATAGAAAAATTTAAAAACTAAGAAAAAACGCCTTAATAAGTAATAGAATTAGTAAAGATATATTTAAATCTATTAAAAATATATCTAAATCCTCTAAAAATAATAAAGATAATAATAACTTACTATAGAATATATAGTAGAGATAAAGATAAGGATAGATAGAGAGAGAATAAAATAATAGTAAGATACTAATCTAAATAAACCTACTAGTATAGTAAGATATACTAGAAAAACCCTATAAAAAAACTATTCTATAATTTATTCTATTATCTAAATTACTTACTATATAAATCTATCTACTTTATAAATATATTTACTAAATATTATAGATAATATTATTTAGAGAGGGGGAATAAAAACTTTTAAAAAAAAAAAAAAAAAAAAAATCTTAACTCTATAATAATAAGACCTAATAACTATTTAATAGCTATTTATCTATAAAGTATTAGTATATTATATTATCTTAGTCTTAATCTAAGTATTTTTATTTACTATATCCCTAAATCCGGCTATTATATCTCTTAAATATCTATCTATAATCTACTTAAAAAATAACTAAATCGCTATATACTAGACTTAATAACCTCTATTAGTCGAATAGATCTAATTATAATTACTCTAAGAATAAATATAAAGAAAAGCTAAAGTAGGAGAATAAGATTAGTTATATATACTAATCTATATATTATAATTAATCTATATTTTCTAAAGAGTAATATTAAAGAACTAGTAACTTATATTAGATAATTTTAATATATAGTTATCTCTAATATTCTACTTTTTATAATAAGTAACTAATATAGTAGTATATATCTTAATTAGATCCTATAAAGTATTATATATAGTAGCTTATATATTTACTATAGGGCCCTAAACTAATATAATTAGGCCCCTAATTAGAACTACCCTAGATAATACTATAGATAGATAGATAGTACTAGATTAAGTCTCTACTACCTAATCTAAGAGTTTAACTAAAATAATCTACTCTTTAGTAATACCCTAAGGACCTATATTAAATTAGTATTAGATTATAAAAAAAAGATTACTATATATATTATAATATACTTTTATCTTAGTATTATAGAGATTATATTTCTTCGATACCTAGTATAAAAAAGAATAAGAGATATCCGGAAATACTAGGGACGCTACTACTATAGGTTATACCTCTATAGCTTTTATAATATATTCCTAATAAACTATCTTCCGATAAATAATAGTATAATAGAATAGTATTAAAAAGGCTATAGATAGATATTAAGGTATAAGAATATTAATAAAATACTAGGTTCTAGGAAAGATAAATAGGATCTTAAAGGAAGGTTACTCTTCTTAACCCTCTACTTTTCTTTTATAGTAAATTACAACGACACTAAGATATATCTAAAATTTAGTTACCTTTATCTCTTTTAATAACCCTATTAGTAGCTATAGATAGCTACTCTTAAAGAGGGGGGATAAATTATAAAGAGATTCCTTTATCTAATATTATATTATAAGGGCTAAGCGAACTAATAGCGGTTTATTATCGGAGTAAGATAGAAAAGCTAGTAAATTAGTCTCCCCTCTTCCTAATTCTTTAAGAATTAGTCTTATTCAAAGATAGACTATTCTACTAATTATACCTTCCCCTCCTTATAATCTCCCTTACCTGATCAATAGATATTCTACCCTATCTAGTAGTCTACTCTTATAGTAGTATATTTAATAGGTTCTAGTTATTTCTTCTAGTATTTAAGAAGTAGGGTCTTTCTAAGGAGATTATAATATTATCTCTTCTTTTTTTAGTTTTCGCCCTTAGAAATATAAATAGTACGCTTTCTTTAGTAGGTGCTCTTTTTCCTATTACTATATTTTAAGCTTTTTCTAATTATATTATCGAAGTTATTAATCTATAAGAACTAACTTAGTACTTATATTAAAAAGAAAGGTTATTAATCGGTAGTTCTCTATAACTATTATATTTAACTTAAATAAGTATATATTTATTCCGATTATTCTAATCGCTATACTAATTATATTAAAAGTAGTAGTAGTATAAAATATATAATATCGAAGCTATTATATTTAGATATAGAGTAGTATTATCTAGTAAAAGTCTAAGAGCAAATCGCTAAGGAATATTACTATACTATTTAGGCTAGTTAAGAGACTATAGCTAAGATTCTTTACTTAGAGTATTATAAGGCTTTACTTTATTCTTATATTAGTGATTTTATTATATATAATTATAAGGAGATTACTAAGTTAGAGGATCTTAAGTATTATAAAGCTAAAAAGATCGCTTATATTAAAAAAGAGTATACTATAGCCTTAGCTACTAAGTAGAGTTATTCTATTTCTAAAAGAAATATTACTAATTATAGTATATCTTTAGATTTTTATACTATATTATTATCGGTTAGAGAGGGTAATTAGACTTTTACTACTATATTAGAGGGTTTTACTCTAATATAGATAATTATAATAGCTAATCTATTATCTACTATTTTCTAAAAAAGTATTAATTTTAATACTTTTTTTACTTCTATCTTTCTAAAGTCTTTTTTACTTTATAGTAATACTATTAAACTAGCTAATAGTAGTTTTTTAAATAGATAATAAGTTTTTATATATTTTCTAAAATAGAATATTTTTTTTATTTAATTAGAAGTTACTACTAACTATTAGACTACTTATTATCTAAAATAGTTTTAACTTTATATTTATTTTCTATTTTTTTTTAAGTTCTATATTAGTAGTAATTTTAGTATTCTTTAGTATAGGTTTAAGTAATAAGATATAAAATATTAGATAGATTTTTTTTATATTTTCTAATAGTTTTAGTTAGTAGTTAACTAATCCTATTTTTTCTTTAATTATAAAAGATCTTAATTTTAAATAGTTAAGTTTTATACTTAGTTATTTAGTTTTAATATTTTATTATAGAAGATAGACTTTTTTTTTTTTTAGATTAGGGCTAACTTCATAGCGCTAATTATAGTATATTTTTATATATAGATTTAGAAATTTAATATTTTAAGCTATTTATATATATAGCTATCTAATTCCTATAGCTAATAATCTTACTAATTCTATTATAGTTTTTCTATTTTTTAGTTCTCTTATTAACTTTAGATAGTATCTATAGTTAGTAAAAAATAGTATTTTTTTAGTAGTTAAGTATATTATATTATTATATATAAACTATATAATTAGTAGTAATCCTATCTAGTTATTTTATTAGTAGTTTATATAGTATTTTAGGTACTATTTAATTATCTAATTAACTTATTTAGTTTATCTATTAGCTTATAGATAGTAGACTATTAAAAAGCTATAGTAGATTCTAATTTAATCTATAAAAGATTACTATATATTAGATGTAATAATTTATCTTAGAGATAATTTTACTTAGTACTCTATAGTTTATAAAGATATAAAATAGGATATTTACTATTTAATTTATATTAATACTTTTAGTAATTAGGATTATATAAATATACTTAGTAAGTTAGTCGATAATTACTATAATTATATTATATTTATCTAATTTTAGTAGTATTAATTAGTATACTTAAGAGCTAACTATATTAAGTACTTAGAATAGTCTAATAAATTTAGATATTAGTTTTCTAGATAGAAGCTTTAGTTTTAAATTATAGATTAATAACTCTATAAAATTATTCTTTTTAAACTTTATTAGGATATATCTTTTATTATAGTATCTTATTTATAATTTAATAGTATATTACTAACTATTTAATATCTTTTTATAAATCTAATTTAATTTTTTATACTAGTTTTTTATAATAAGAGCTTTTTTTCAAACTTTTTTTTAGTTTCTTTTAATTAGAGATTTAGAGTATACTCTATTAATATTTTAAAAAGTAAAATACTAATTATATTATTAAATATATTATTATATATAAATTAGGCTATTTTTAATAGTTTTAGCTAATTTATTTACTTTTTATCTATAAAATAATATAACTATTTTTCTAATATTTAATTTATCTATTTTATTTAGCTATTAGTTTAAAGATAAAATACTACTAAATAGTAAAATTTTACTAAAATATAAAAATAAAGTTTTAATTAGAATTAATTAGTAAATAGAGTCTTTTAGTTAGATATAATATTCTTTAAAAGACTATATTATATAGTTAGGATAGCTTTAAATATACTCTATTTTATTAGATAGTCGATAACTATAAAAATAGTATTAATAGTCTAATAATTATATATAATAGTAAATAATCTAGTAATAAAATCTATAGTAATCTTAGTAAATAGCTTTTTAGGATTTAGTAGTAATATAAAATTACTATAAAAATAATACTATAGTAAAGTAGTTTCTTAATATTATATATAGGATCTAATATACTTTTATATATTATTATATAGTAATATCTAATAGTATTTTTATTATAATAAATTCTTAGTATAATTTCTTCTAAAATATCTTATATATAGATTATTATAATAGATTTAGATAAGATTAGTTTAGAGCTTATTAGCTAGAATAAATAATCTTTTTCGAAATATAAAAATTCTATTCTCTAAAAATAACTAATTTTTTAGTTAGGGTTCTCTCTATAAATAAGACTTAAACTACTTATAAATCTATAGATTTTTACTCTATAATTATTTAATTTATTTTTTTAGATTAATATAAAGAGTATTTCTATAGATAGTTTTATATATATAGATATTCTTTTTAGTACTTTAAGATTTAGATTAGGAGCTATCTAAATCTTTTTAGATAGTCGAATTAGCTATTTCTATATTATAACTTTAGTATAAGTTAATATCTTCTATATCTATTTTATTTTTATCTAATTTATTAGTATCTCTAATATAAAAATCTATTATATTAGTTTTTTTAAAACTAAGATTTACTAGCTAAAGAGTCTATAGATCTTTTAATAGAAATTATAGTTACTATCTTATTAGGCTTAATCTATTATAGAAGTAACTATAAGTTAATAGAGTATTAATTACTTTTTATTTCTAAGTTTAGTTTTTATAATAATCTATCTATAGAGTTTATTTTATTTAATTAGTATTTTATAATAAAATTAAAAAATATAAGAAAAATATACTAATATATTTATTTTCTACTAATCTAAAAATATTTTATAAAATACTATAAATTAGAATAATCTAATAAAACTTTAATAAGATATTTATTTTTTTTAGTATAGTATTATTAGATAAATAACTAGATAATAGTAAATAGCTTTTAATTTAATATACTATAGTTAAACTTAGTACTTGAAATTTTATATAACTAAAATATAATAGAATATTAAATACTATTTTTATTAGATTATAATATAACTATAGTTATTCTAATATTAGATATATTAAATTTAAAATAAATTTATAGTTAGAGATCGAAATACTATAGTAAAAATACTATTAAAAAAATAATTTTTAGATCTTAGAATATTTTTAATTTATTTTTATTTAGTTAAACTTATTTTAGTTTCTTACTATTCTTACTCTTTTTAAATAGGGAGATAAGAGATTAGATAAGTAAAAATTATAAAATCTAATAAAAACTTAGATATTATAATAAATAGTTAGAATCTCCTATAATTTAATAGTATTTATCTAATAGAGATCTATTAATATATTTTCTTAATTAATAATAAAGCTAAAAAATATAATTTCTATCTAATAAAAATACTATTTTATAGATTTAGTATAAAACTATATACTCTATAGATATTTAAAGACTTACTTTAGATATTAGATATATAAATCTTAGTTCTTCGAAAAAATAATATTATTATTAAGATATACTATATAAATAATATTAAGTAGTTCTTATAATATTATATAAATATAACTCTAAAAAATAATAGAAGTATTAGTAAGACTTAATAGTATATTTAAAATACTATATTCTATTTATCTTTTTTAGCTATATAAATCTAATAATAGATATTTTTAATATTAATTTTACTAAAGAACTTAGTATTAGTAAAATAATTAAAAATTTCTAAAATAAAAAATAATAGATAGTAATTCTTAATTAAAATATAATTAAATCTATAGTAGTCTATATAAAGATAAAGACTATTATCTTTTTTAAATATAAAAAGAATAGGTATTTTATTAGGGCTTTTTAAAAAATAGATTTAGTTATTAGTAGTATTTTCTTTAAAATAGTTATAAAGTATAGCTAATTTAGTTTAAAAGAAAAAAATAAATAAGGCTAAAGAGAAAAGAGACCTCTTTTTAGATATTAATTTTATAATTAGTAGAGTTTAAAAATAGAAATATTATAGATTTATTATTATTAAAATATATCCTAAAATAATTATAATTTATTAGGGATCTAAAAAAAATAAAAAAGTCTAATATTATCTTTTTTTTTTTAAGATCTAAATTTCTTTAGGGGTTTTAATAAAGATATAGATAAAAATATTATTCTAGCTTTATTTAATAAATTAGTAAAAACTATATAATTTAAAGAACTCTTTTTTTATATTAAACTACTATTAATTTTTAGTAGAAAAAAGATTAATATATTAGTTAATAAAAATAGTCTAAAAAATAACAAATCTATTTTTTAAGTCTAGATTCTAATTAATTACTATATATTTATAGTTAAATTAACAGATAGCTTTTTAAAAGTTAGTTATAGTAAGTAGAATATTCTATACTCTATAAATTTAAATTCTTAAGTTTTTAGTAGCCTTAAAATTAATAGATAATTATTTAGCTTATTATAAATAATATTTTTTTATAAAATAAATATTTATAATATTAATTTATATATATATATATATCTAAAAATATTATTATTTTAATGAAATTAATTCCCCCGGTGGACACTATGGTAGTGAACTCCAGGCTACATCATACAAAGGCCAAGAAGTGGTGTAGGTGCTCTAGGAGCGAGGTGCCGACACCAGTCTCGAAGATTAACTTGGGCTCTAGTACGCTCTAGTGCTGTCCACCAACTTTTACGATTTACTTTGTGTAGTCAAGACATATTACATATTTATTCCCCTAGTATTAATGATGATGCTCATTCAAGCAGTGTGGTTAACGTAATATGTTGTAAACGGGCCCGCATCTTTCAGGTGGAAAACTAGTTAGTTCCCAGAAACAAGAGATCGGAGAGTCATATGTATTTCCTAATACACTATCACCACCTGGAGCTTGAGCAAAAATCATTTCGCTCGCTCCTTAAGCAAAGGGTGAGTAAGGGTGAGCAGAAAGATGTGAGTCACGTTTGACTGAAGAGTCCTTCGTTACCAGATGCGCTTTCGTCGCCTTGTCCTTTATTTAAACTCCCCAGCTATATGGCGCAGAATTCAGGAAAGCTGACATTTCCCGACGCAGCAGAAAAACGTATAGATTATGATTTCACGGGGATGTGAAGAATGTAGGGAACATAATTGCAATATGATGTGGTTTGAACATAAGGAATATTTAATCTACTCTTGGACTCCAGCTTTCTTGAAATAGAAACCCACAACTGTCGGGAAGGCTAGCCCCCTATTCTAGGCTATCGGACTAGGCTTAGCTGTGTGTGAAGCATAAGCCAAGAGCCAGGCGCACATGCAGGCTAAATTGACGGAGGCGGTTTAGGACGCGAGTCCGCAAGGCACACAATAGACTTGGCAAATTCTCGGGGGGAGGGGCACAAAGCACTAAGCATAGAATAATAAAATAGCGCAAGGTCACTGTATCTCCGAGTGATGACGGGATCTCTGTCGAGGCGGTACATAGCTGTGGCGAAGAAGACAGCAAGATTAACCATAGAACCGCCAGCGGCACAGCCACATCCTACTTGTAAGGAGAGTAGGCGTGGGTTTGTGTTTGGGATGCGTTCCAAGACGTTGTTGATTCCCATGGTATAGAATGGCAAGACGATGCCTCCGACAAGCAGGAGGAGGACACTGGCTTCGAGCTCGACACGTTTTGGCGATAATGATTTACCACCTCCTCTGCCGTCATAGATAGTCTTATAGGGGGCCACATACTGGCCGAAATGAGAAGAATAAGATAGGAAGCACACCAAGTTGGCCACAGGCGAGAAGCAGGCGAGTTCTGGCAACTGAGAAAATCATTCTAGTGTCTCTTGGTAGCCTCGTCGATGGGCGATGTTGCTTGTCTTCTTCCATTTAGGGACGTTGATAGCGTCTTCTGGCGAATGTACAAAACGAAGAGCCTTTTGTGTCTGAGATGAAGAGGTCTTGAGTTTGGGGCGTTTAGGCAAAGTAGCAGCTACTTACGTACTAGAAAAAATGTTGCAGATGCCTTGTGTATGCCGAGACACAATTCAGGAAAGTCATTAGGTTGTGACATACCGCAATAGTAACTGTATATATCAATCAAATCGAGGCTCGGTCGAATCACGCGCTAGGTGACGCCTCCCGCTTATATGAGCGCAACATGGCGATCAATCCCGCCATCTCATAGATATTCAGCTACCTGTATATATGTTCAGGACGGTCTACAGGTAATCGGATTGGGAACCCTTCACACGAAAATCGCGCAGAATATCCTTCTTGCGCCTTGTGAGACATTGGCATGTGAATTGGAAGCGGACGTATGCTGTGCTACCACGACTAGGCAGCGGTATTGAGCAGTGTAGTCTCTTGTCTTAGAAACAAGAGCTGGCTAATATATCCGATCGGATTCGCATTGTATATATAAGCATGATATTGGCGAACTGACCGTAACGTTAGTTAGTAACCCTACTTTCGTCAGTGGCGGGTTGCGTGTATCATGCAAGCCATAGGCGATCAACGCCATCCAGAGGTTATTCTATATATAAGTAGATAATGTTGTAGACAAATAGTTATATCACTAGGAAGTCCTTGCCTCCTACCCTACACCAAAACTACGGTGATAGACACTGGTTGGAATTTCATCCGATAGCAGCAGTCTTCAAAGGCTCAAAAGTACTCAGTTATATTCGAATTCCTGCAATATGCGCAAGATGCAACTTACGTACCCGCTGGATTTTATTGGTGGATTTTCTGTGGCATGTGTAGGGATACATTGAGTGGCAAGACGCTATGCTACACCCAGGGACACTATTTTATAATAATGTGAGTCTATTTGCATTTCAACAATATAGATATATAGATCCATACGGGTTCCCTCGGCCAATCAGAAGGCAGTGAAATGGCTTCTTATGTTGCGTTTGAAGATACGCACGATTCATAATAACAGAAAAACAGTATAGTATTAATAGTTCTGTTATCATTCAATATAATTTTTCTATATGAGAAGTACACCAAGTATATTGCGCGTCACCTTATCACCGACAGACTACGATAAATTACGCTGTGCGCAATAGGAAGGAACTTAAAAATGTATGTTTGGTAATTCAAAACCCGAAACTGACAGAGAAACCAGGGTATATATCTGTGTTAGGCTAATCTGTATGTCTCACCACCATAGCGAGACATGACAGTCGACACAAAGACATTACCACTCATGACATAAAGAGTAGCATCAATGAACCGCCATTCCTCTGCGGTCAGTGCATCACCGTCTATCATCCGCTGAATCTCTGCGTCAATATCAACCTCAATCTGTAGCTGAAGAGCCTCTGTCATTGATATGGCTGCCCGGTCCGATGGAAGATGAAATAGATTCTTTACAACATCCACTGCATTGATGAGGTAGAGAACCTTGCCAGTATCATAGGCCCGTTTCTCTTTCTCCCATGAGCCAAGATCATTAGCCACAGCTAGATGATCCTTTATTAAGCGCAAGTACCGGGAGATATGAGGGCTATCAAAGTCGACGGAGGAGTTGAGGGCGAATTTCGCACAGCCTAGAACGAAGCTATATATATGGTTAGGCAACGAATGTAGGAAATGATGCAACAGGGAAAATAACTTACAGAAGAGCAGCATCTTCATGGCGATATAGTAGAAATTCCTCCATATCGTTGTATTTTGCTGGCGGTGGAGGTCTGGTGAAGAAACGGATCATTAGATCAATCATTTCTTGTCCAGCATTATTTCCATATTTATGGTCTAGCTCAATGATCTCTTGGATGGCGTGGTCAATCATTGATTGTAGGGTGGTTCTAGGTTTGTCGCCATTATCAAAGTCGGGATTCATACGGGATATGAATTCTTGTTGTATAGAGACAAACTAATACGGTATTTAGTGAGGTGTCTCTCTTTCTCTCGGCATAATACGTACCGAACTGGTCTCATGCATCTCCCAGAAGTCTAGATATAAGAAAAAAATATATCAGTAAAGAATATCAACCAGAATAACCCTATCAACGATAAAATGAAGTAAGCGCACCGTCGAAGACAAAGACAAAGACATTCATAATGGCTAACAGACGAGTCCGCTGAGGATCTCCCTCAGTGTACAGATAGGTTGGGAACTTGACCCACCCCTCCTCCATGTTATAACGTAGCTCCTTGCGCGAGATCTCTGCAACAGAGTGGTCTGACTTGACCATTTTCTGTGCAGACTCATCGGCCGCAAACAGGGCCAAAAAGAGCCGTGTTGTGTCAAGTGTCAGTTGCCAGTACTTATTTTGGCGGCAGAACAAGATTCCCGTTGCCCATGGAAGCCCTGCTTTGCTAGGTGAAATATCAATTGCATTTGGGCCACGCTCTGGGAGCTGAGTTTCTGGACCACTTGAAATGTTGCAACCTATGCGTAGGAACTGTGTGGAGGAAAGGTAGTCATTCAGACGCAAGACGGGTAGTTTAAGGTAAGCCATCCCGCCATTAAGGTAGTCATAGGCGTAATGAATAGGAAATTGGTGTTCATGGTCAATGGGCAATGAAAGTTCCTCTTATCCATATGAGTGCGAGTTAGCATAGGCGGACGCAATATATTTAGTGTTTTAACGGAGTGAATTACCTTTGACTGATTGGGTCGTTAGAACACGGTTCATTGTCTCTGATGGAATTTTTCAAGCGAAGCTTTGCCACAGATAAAATGAATCGCTATATGTAAGATTGCTGTTGGCGATGACCGCGCTTAAATGTTATCCTTGACTAGGGCCCGATATAAGCGATGACTACGATGATAGGAAGGTCGCTAACCCTTACATGCGGCTAAGCCTATATGGTCACTTTTTGCATCTAATAAGTCACACAATCTCTTGGTGGTAGGCCTGAACGGTTATGCTGTGAAACCCATATATGCGACATTAGCTACAGACACACTTTAAACTGCATTAGCGTATATGAGGCCTTAGCAACAATATGCCATATGGCATCACTATAGCATTCCTACTTCGGTTCTAGAGGTGTTTTTTGGCATAGGTCAATATGCTAAAGGCCTATAGCATAGGATAATTTGGCCTAGCACCTTCCAAATCCACGCATTGATTGACATGGACGTCTATAATGATGTCTATATTGGATTTGGTTTTCCTAGAGCACAGCGATATTCCACCTCATCATTATCTCAATCTGTGAAAAGCACGCGCTATATGATATTCTTCCAACGCTATATTATAGAGGGCGTATATGAATAGCTATGTGCGGGCCCAGCATACCTTTTGTAAGTTTCCCCAGAATGGATATACAAAAGTTAGGTTAACAAGAAAACATAGGCCATTTCTGATATATGAGCCTACGCAAACCCCCTTGATCAATAATTTGACTCATGGAATTGAATAGATTGTCCTTCGGTTAACTTTTGCAGAAGAGGCTACTTGAGTATATCACACCTGCATAAAAATCAAGGGAGTGACGAGGCGTGATGACGCGTACGACGATCCTGATGATCTTGATGATGAAATCATTTTCCCAATGTAGCTAATTCTATATACAAACTGCTATGCGGTGTTACTCTGGGCCTGCCTAGTGTATGAATGGCTACCTGTAACCCTACTAGGGCCCAGTGGGCACCCAGCTATACGAATTAGATACAAAACACATGAAGAAACAGAAGAGAGCGCAAGGAGGGGTCTAGAAACCCCACCCCCCTTTACCTAAAGTGGACAAAAAATATCAAAAGAAGAGTTGATGTCGGAATAGACGTCGGATCCCCGTACTGAGGGTGGACCGGAGGGGCTAGGTACTATAGCAGGGAGCGTGCGTATGAGATAGGGTGCCTAACGGATATGGCATCTAAGATTTGTATTGCCTCAGTAAACCCCTATAAGAAGTAACGTAACCCATAAGCGAGCTGCCACTGTAAGCGAGCTGCCACCCCACCAAAAATCAGGTGTCCCTAATCTCAACCCTACTATTTCAAACCCCTATAATACCACTAAATCGCTCCTAAAATAGCCAAAAAAAGGCTGAGCAAGAGGGTAGGATCTTATTAGCTATACAAGCTATTCAGACCAAACAAATATCCTCTGTTGCCGCAGCAGCTACCGAATTCAATGTCCCCCGCTCTACACTACGTACCCGTCTCGCTGGTGTTACTAATCGCACTGCTTTTAGAGTAAATAACCATAAATTAACCTAAATCGAAGAGCAATCGCTTATTAAATAGGTGGTTTCTATAGATATATAAGGTACGCCCCCCTATTAGTCTTATATATAAGATATAGCTAATTTTCTATTTACGGAGCAGGATAAAAACCCCCCTACTAACTATTAGATCGAAATAGGTATATAATTTTATCTAGCGCTCGCTAGAGCTAAAAATATATCTCTTATATCTCTATAACTACTAATAGGCCTAAAATAAGGATATAAACTAGATTCGGTAGTAGTTTACCTTAGTTTCCGATATAATTATAAATTATAGTATTATTACCGATAATATATATAACTTCGATAAGATAGGGTTAACTATAGGGATAATAGTAGTAACTAGAGTAGTTACTTACTCTAACTATTATAGACATACTAAGCTACTATAACCTAGTAACTATAAGTAGGTTACTAGTATTAAATATATCGGCGTGTCTAGATATATATCCCCGCTATATCTCATCTTTAAAGCTAAGCGCTACTAAGCTGGCTAGCTCGATGATCTCCCTACTGGCTGGGGTATCGATATAAGCTAAAATAGCTAGATAAGCGATGAAATTAGGTTAAATTAGCTACTTCGACGGTTTATCCTAGCTACTACGTCGTAATTATATAGTCGATATCGCTTACTAGTACTAGATAGCTATAGTAGCTATCTTACCCCTAAATTCGACTAAATCTATATATAAAACGATATTATACCTCTTTATATACCAGCGTATTCATCTTATCTACTATAACCACTAGATATAGGGTATTTTAGTATTTTAAAACGTAAGTATAGTAAATTGGTAGAGGGATATATACGTACCAGGGTCAACCATATTACTAAGCTAGATTTCCTAGCTGAATTCCCTACTACATACGCTGCTTGCTATAAATCGGAGACAATTAAAAATAGCTTCGTAGCTACTAGTTTAGTACTATTAGATCTAAATCGGGTAATCGATACCCTAAATATCTATCTCAAAACACCGACGCCCCCTCTTAGCAGCGATAGCGATTTTTCGATAAAAACCCCCTAAAACCCTAGACAACTAGGTAAATAAGCATCATCTATAAAAGCGTTACTCCAGCGACGCTTAGTAAGCCCTACTAGCCCTACCTAGTACGCGCTAGACTAAATTATGAAGGGGTACGAGATAGCTATATATAACGCTATATTTCTGGCGCACCAAAATAAGCTATTACGTAATACTAACGCAAAGCAGACCATAAAACACGCCAAATCTGCACAGCAACTGCTATATAGAGATGGTTTCATAGCTGGCGAGCTAAACCAGCTAGTATCGGATGAAAAAAAGCAGAAAAAACAGCCAGCGGAGCAGCTAGCGGAGTAGCCAGAAACAACGCAATCACTACCTCATTGGGCGCCCCCACAATACACTAACTGTTTTGAAGTGGGGCATAAGCGGACACAGTGTAAAAAACGCACTGGATAGCTTTTTTTGTATTTAAATAGCGTTTTGGTTAAATAAAATTGGTTTAAAACTATAGACATTGGTGGGGTGTCCAGCTCGCTTACGGGTTACGTTAGTCTTAGGAGCTTACTTAGTAATCCTCGATCTCTAAGTGACTAACTTAACTAGCGCTCTGATTAGTATACCTCATAAGTACTCTAGAGACCTAAGTCTATAGAAGGCCTTTAAGGTATTAGTACGGTTACGGACACGCTTGAGGCTCGTAGTATTCTAAGAGAAGTATTACCTTTGTGGACGTTACTTACTATAGCTAGTTAGTAGTTCGTAATAAACACTATATATCTTATTAGTACTAGTCGAAGAAGTATATAAAACCGTCTATTAAGTAATTATAAGTATATCCCTATCGTTAGTTCTATCTAGTAGTAGATCTCTAGCTCTTAGATAGCTAGAATCTTATACCTATCCTATGTCTCTCTTTTACTAAAGGGATATATTATTATCTTATTTTTCGATTAGTAGTATATCTATAGAATTTAAAGCTACTATATCGTTTAAATTAGTAGGATATTATTTATAATAAATATTATCGGTAAGAGGCTACTAGTTATCGGATCACTAGCTAGATGGATAATATATCTAGGGGCTAGGTTAGCTATCCTAGCTAAGCTTATCCTTAGATTCGGATTCTAACGACTTACTACCTCGCTTCTATAGCTAGGAGATAGTGAGCTAGAGGGCTATAGAGATAAGATTGGTAGGGTTAGTAGAAGTACCTATAGAGGAGGGTTTAGCTATAAGATAGAGTAAGTAGCTATATTAGTAGCGTTATCTTCGCTCTTAGAGATATCTATATAACGCTACTTACTAGGACTAGTAGAATAGGGTACTACCTACGATACTAACCGAGTCTTAGAGATCGCCTAGTTTTAAGGTACTATAGAGAAGGTATTCTTAGCCTTAATAATAGCCTTTCGAACTTCCTCTATAGATCGCTTAGCTTTATTAGGGGTAAGATTAGTAGGTGATTAGTATTACTACTAAGAGGTAGAATACTATTATAGGAGAGATACTACTAGCGGTTTATATATCTTAGGGCTATTTAGCTAGTAGATATATATTTTCTTAAAAGCTTCCTAAGACGCTAAGGATACCCTTAGTTATACGTAAAATAGTTTATCTTCGATTATCGGTCTCTAATATATATAGTATACTTTATAATAGTAATTTTAAGTAATATATCTATATTACTAGTAGTAGAGATATTATTAAAGATAGTAACTACTATTATAGATTTAGTAGTTATAGACTCTATTATTTAATAATAAAATAAGCTAAATTACTTAGTAGTCTCCTAGTCCTTAAATTTAATAACTTTACTTTTTCTATATAAATATCTTTTATTCTACGCTTTAGTAGTAGATAATCTATATATAGAATCTTTATACTATATATAGCCTAAATTCTATACTATAAACTTTACTTTTATATTAGAGAAGCCTTTAGGTTGAACAATATTAGGACCCTAAGTATAATTAATAATAGAGTAGATTAGATATTTAAGATAGGCCCGCTAGCTAAAATAATATACTAGGTATTAGAGCTATCTGGTTATAATAGGGCTATATTAAAGAGCCTTTAAACATCTTTAATACTATTATAGTATATCTAGATATCCCTAGAGAGAAGTATAAGGTCTATAGATACTATTTGTATCTTACTATAGCTAGTATAAGCGCTAGAGCTAATCTAGTAAGTACTAGTATATCTATTATACTTATTAGAACTATCCTAAATTACTTAGTTAATCTAGTAGACTAATTCCTAATTATTCTAGTAGAGAGGATCAGCAAGGGGTCTAATTAGTTAGCATATTAGATAATAAGCTAGAAATCTTTATAGAAGTTATTTAGAATTAGTACTAGGGTAGATCTAGCGCTACTAAGATTATTACTTAGTACTATACTAGTGATACTAGTATATCTAAGCTAGCTAGAGATAGATAAGGATTCGGTATAGAGGGTATTATAGTATTAGAAATAGCTTAATATAGTAGTTAAGGAGGGTATAGCTTTAGTATCGATAGATACTTATATCTTCTATATTATATTAAGAGTCTAGTAGTTAGATTTATTAAGGGTAGCGTAGATATATTAGACCTTAGCTAGTATATCACTAGCTAGGGAGATAGTAGTATTAAGAAATAGTTTTAATTTAGCTAGGGGAGGAGGGGTAGGGTCGTTAGATTTAGGTAGTAGTTACTACTACTTAGAGAGCTTTAGAAAGGTTCTACTAGCGGTATAGAGATTACTATTGACGTCTAAAACTAGTAGATTTAGCTATTTGGTAGCGGTTTTTAGTAGTATGTTTAGCTAACCCCCCTTTTTCGTACCTTTTTTTTACTACAGTGGGTACTCATTAGTATTTGAACACCCCCTATACCGCCTATTTATCACCGCCATAGCAAAACGCACTAGCAAAACGCGCTAAGTATAGTAATAATAGACTAGTCGCATAGACCCCTAGTTTTTATCTAGTTTTTTACCCAATTTACCCTCAAAATAGGCCGGCGAGGGCCAGAATTAGACCCTTTTATACGTACTCGTCTTTATGAGCTATATTATACTGCTAAATAGAGCTACCGGGCTATCTAGAAGGCCTACCCAACTATCCCGCTCTCTACAATCTACTATACAATTCGCAAAGAGTATAAACGACACCAAAACCACTCAAAACCTCGCTCTAGTTAGCCACGTAAGCTTACCGAAGACGACTATGACTATATCTATAACCTAGTCACGTCAGACCCTTATATTAAGTAATAAGATTTGCTTACGGAGGTCGATTATAAGGTCAAAATAGGTTCAATTCGCCGGCTACTATACGAAATAGACCTTCGAAAGTGGCGTTAGCTTAAACGACCGATACTATTAGAATTCTATACGAATCGTCGACTTAAATAGGCTAGAACCTACGAAAACTATATAGCTAAAGACTAGGCGATAGTTTTCTAGTCTAATAAGTACTCTATTAAGCGTGGAATTAGCTATCGAAAGATATATATATTTACTCGACCCTCTAAACAAATTTAATAACAAGATATTTGTCTAATTCTGTGCGGAAAGCAAATAAAATAGATATTTTAGGCTACTTTTTCTAGCTTAGTATAACAAACTAGCTTAGTACCTCTAAATAGAGACCTAGACTCCCTATAAGGCGGCGTTAATAGTCTTATTATATACCGACTATATTAATAGATACTCCTAACCTTAATTAGTAGTCAACCGGATACTATATTTATATATAATAATACCTTAGTATATACTACGTATATTATATACGATACGCTATAAGAAATAGGTATCTAGGTAATAGACTAGCCTCCTTATTCGCTAGATCTTAATCTAATTAAGAATCTTTAGGCGTTATTAAAGGCTAAAATCTATAATCTATACCTAGAGCTATTAGATATACCTAATAATAATAATACCCTAGAGATTCTAGTCGACGTAGCGTAGGAGGCGTGGGATCTACTAGATTAAAGTATACTAGTAAATCTATCAGAATCTATACTACGTAGGGTTAGGGCTATTATTAAGGCAGATAGCTAGTATACTAAATACTAGGGGATAGTGTATTTGGTAGTGAAATTCATAAGGTTTTGAGCCGGCAGAATATTATATAATCTTAGGGGTGTGGGGCGGGGGTGTTCAAATACTAATAAGCACCCACTGTATTTTAGCTATATATAAACTAGCGGGGAAAATAGGGTAAATATAGATTAAATAAATTAGTAGAATAAGAGGAATTGAATACTAGCTAGCGTAAACTAGTTAGCGTAGTAGTTTAATAGTTTATATTTCGTATAAGAGAGTTCCGATGTCCCCCCCCTAACGCTACTACCCCCTTCTTATCTATTATTGAGTATTATAAAGGTAATACTACGACTAACGCTATACTAGGGTTAGAAACACTATAGGGTCTAGAGGTTCAAAACCGCCGACCCTAAGGGATATATATATAAGGTTATTATATCTTCTCTCCTCTATAAAGAAGACTATATCTTAGATATTATAGGACTAGCGAACTACCCTAAAAGGCTAGTTTCTAGTATAAAATACGCTACTTTAGCTACTTTCTCTGGTCTACTAAGCTACTTATACTATACTAGCTCTAGGTCTTATAGAATCCTTAGAATCTCTATATAGAGCTTATTTAATAAAGGGTAGGTAAATAAAATATACTTAGCATCTATAACCCTCTATCTATACTTATATTAGGAGAGATCTTAGTTAGGGTTAGCGCTCTAGTCGATTTGCTACTTATACTATATAGCTAGTATAGCTAGGTAGAATAGTAAAGTAATCTTACTACTTTATATCTATATAAATACTATATTAAATAGCTAGTAAAGCGGTTTATATAGTATAAATACCTAATTTATAGGTTTAGGGAAGATAGCCTTAGTATAGACCGCTTCCTTATTTTAACGCCTACTATTAGTATATCTATTTAGATATAGCTATTTCTTTTAGTCTAGCGTATCTAGTAGTAACTAGGCTGCGGCACTATCCGCAAATTTGGCCCCCAAACCCCTAGTGCGGATATTTGCGGATATCCGCACTAGAGAAAAATAAATTACTTCGGTAATGTATTTAATTTAGTAATAAGTAGTAATCCTCTTAAATATAGTTGGTAATATAGTAGTTTAAGGTGTAATAACTTATTAAGTATATATATCAATATATACTATCTTAGAAATATAGAGAAGAAATAAGATATTATCAAAATATAACTAGTTTATATCTTAAACTTGAAGATATATATTTTTCGTAGTGATTGCTCTACCACCTTTTACTTAGGAACACTAAAAATAAATTACATTATAATATCTTAGCTTTTATAGTTAGAATTTAAAATTATAGTTAATATAGCTATATTTTTATATAAACTTACCTCCAAAACCAAGGTTACTTTATAGATAGAGATATACTACCTAGGTTACAAAATTAATACTAGCTGTATTAAGATTTATATTACATAATATCCGCATTTGCGGATATGCCGCAGTCTAGTAGTAACTAAGTATAGTATACTACTTAGAATAGCTATAGTAGCTACTTGAGCTATAACGTTAGTATACTTATTAATAAGGATACTATAATAGTTAGGTAGCTAGTAAATATATATATACTAGCGAGACTAGATTTTATCTAGTAAACCGGTGATTTAGCGGAGTATATACTATCTATAGCTCTATCTTAGCCTTATAAACGCTTAAAATTGCTACTTAGCTATCTATAAATATAGTAATAGTATTAGTACTAGCTAAGGTAGAAAAAGAGTATCTAAATTAGCTAAGTACTAGCTAGATTCTATAAAGTTCTATAATATAGATATTATCGGTAAGAGATAGTATTATAATTACTTAGCTATATAAAGTATAGACTATAGCGCCTATACTTCTCTTGCTATCTAATTTACTCCTACTAGTATATACTATAGCTATATTTAGGCTAGATTAGGCCTAGATAATAGCTATATACTTATCGATTATAATATTCTTACTAGGGGTAATCTAGATCTCTAGTATTTTTTACTATAGAGTAATAGTAAATAGTAAAATAAGCTTTATTTTCTAGATATCGATCTCATAGCTCTAAAAATAGCGCTTAAGCTAAAGTAGTAATGTAACTGGTAAGCGAGCTGCGCACCCCATCAAAATCATTATTTTTAAACCGAGTTTTTTACTCCAAAACGCTATTTAAATACAAAAAGAGCTATCTAGTGCGTTTTTTACACTGTGTCCGCTTATGCCCTAATTCGAAGCAGTTACTATGTCGTGGGGGTGCGCGATGAGGTAATGATTGCGTCGTTTCTGGCTGCTCCGCTGGCTGTTGTTTCTGTTTTTTCTTTTTTTTTTCATCTACCACTAGCTGGTTTGCGTCGCTAGCTATAAAACCATCTCTATATAGTAGTTGCTGTGCAGATTTGGCGCGTTTTATGGTCTGCTTTGCGTTGGTATTGCGCAATAGCTTATTTTGGTGCGCTAGAAATATAGTGTTATGTATAGCCATCTCGTAACCCTTGATAATTTGGTCTAGCGCTCGCTGTGTAGGGCTAGTAGGGCTTACTGAACGTCGCCGGAGTAACGCTTTCACCGACGAGGCTTGTTTACCCAGTTGTTTAGGGCTTTGAGGGGTTTTCATCGAAAAATCGCTGCCGCTACTAAAGGGGAGCGTCGGTGTTTTAAGATAGATATTTAGGGTATCAATTACCCGATTCAGATCTAATAGTACTAAACCAGTAGCTATAAAGCTATTTTTAATTGCCTCCGATTTATAGTAAGTAGCGTATATAGTAGGGAATTCAGCTAAGAAATCTAGCTTAGTAATATGGTTGACCCTAGTACGTATATACCTCTCTACTAATTTACTATACTCGCGTTTCAAAACAATAAAACACCCTATATCTAGTGGTTATAGTAGATAAGATAAATACGCTAGTATATAAAGAGGTATAATATTGTTTTATATATAGATTTAATCGAATTTAGGGGTTAGCAAACCCTATCTTATCGAAGTTATATATATCGTCGGTAACAATACTATACTTCGTAATTATATCGGAAACTAGGGTAAACCACTATCGAACCTAGTTTCTATGTTCGTTTTATGTATATTAGTAGTTATAGCGACGTAAGAGATATATTTTTATCTCTAGTATACGCTAGATAAGATTATATACCTATTTTTAGCCGACGGTTTAGGGGGGTTTACCCCGCTCTAGGAGTAGCAAATTAGCCATATCTTATATATAAGACTACTAGGGTATGGCACCCTTTGTATCTATAGAAACTACCTATTTTATAAGCGATTACTCTTCGATTTCGGTCAATTTATGGTTATTTGCCCTAGTAGTAGCGCGATTTATATAGCTAACGAGATGGTTATATAGTCTAGAGTAGGGTATATTAAATTAGCGTACTGTATTATATTGAGATATGATTTATTTAGTCTAAATAGCTTAGATAGCTAATAAAACCCTCCCCTCCTACTTAGGGTTTTTTTTTAGCGATTTTAGGAGTGATTTGGTGGTATTATAGGGGTTTAAAATAATAGGGTTGAGATTAGGGAGTAGTTTTTAGTAGAGTATATAGCTCGCTTATAGGTTACGTTATTATAACTTAATCTTTTTATAAAATAGCACTATAAGCTCTAAATCTAAGATAGTAGTTAGGATAGCTTCGAATATACTCTATTTCGTAAGATAGTCGATAACTATAAAGATTACATCGACGAATTAGTAGATATATATAATAGTAAGTAACCTAATAATAAAATCTATAGTAATCTTAGCGAAGGGTCTCTTAGGATCTAATAAATTCATTTATATTATTATAGAGCAAAGGCTAATATAATAGTAATTTGGTTATAGTAGGTTCTTAGTATAGTTTTTTCTAAAGTATCTAGTATATAGATTATTATAATAGATCTTAATAAGATCGGTCCGGATCTTACTAGCTAGAATAAATAATCTCCTTTAAAATATAAGGATCTTATCTTTAGAAAATAACTAATTTTTTAGCTAAGGTTCCCTTTTTAAATCGGACTTAAACTATTCGTAAACCTATAGGTCTTCGCTCTATAATCTCTTAATCTATTACCTTAGAACGATGTAGGGTATATTATTATAGATAGTCTTATATATATAGATATCCTCTTTAGTACCCTAAGGCCTAGACTAGGAGCTACCTAAGTCCTCTTAGATAGCCTAGTTAGCTATTTCTATATTATAACTTTAACATAAGTTAATATCTTTTTTATCTATTTTATTCTTATCCGATTTCCTAGCGTCTCTAATATAGAGATCTATATTTTCAGCTTCTCTAAACTAGGATTTACTAGCTAAGGAGTCTATAGACTCTTTAATAGATATTATAGATATTATTTTATTAGACTTAATCCGCTATAGAATTATCTATAAATTAGTAGTATCTTAACTACTCTCTACTCTAGGGTTTAGGTTTTAAGATAAGCTATTAGTAGAGTTTATCGTAGTATTTAATAATAAAAATAAAAAAAAAAAAGAATATATACTATTATACTTATCTCCTACTAATCTAAGGATATTTTATAAAGTACTATAGATTTAAGTAATCGGATAAGACTTCGATTGGGTATTTACTTCTTTTACTATAGTATTAATAGGTTTTAAATAATTAAACGATAGTAAATAGCTCCTAATCTAATATACTATAGTTTAATTCTATACTAGAAAACTTATATAACTAAAATATAATAGAGTACTAGATACTATCTTTATTAGATTATAATATAACTATAGCTATATTAAGATTAGAGATATCTAGTTTAAAATAGATTAGGCGTTAGGGATTAATATATTATAATAAGGGTATAGTTAAGAAGATAGCCTTTAGCTTATAGAATATATATTTTATACTTATTTAATTAGACTTATCTAGGTTTCTTACTATTTTTATTCTTTTTAAGAAGATAAAAGATTAGGCACTAATAGAAAAATAGTAGATAAAATATTAGTAGAAATTATAAAATCTAATAAAAACCTAGATATTATAGTAGATAGTAAGAGTCTTCTATAACTTCATAGTAGTTATCTCGCGAGGGTCTATTAAGATATTTTCTTAGTTAATAATAAAACTAAAGAATTTAATTTTAGTTTAGTAGAAGTAATATTTAGTAGGTTTAGTATAGAGTTATATACTATAGAGATATTCTAGAACTTATTTTAAATAGTAAGTATATATACCTTAGTCTTTCAAAAAAAAAAATTATTATTAAGATATACGAAATAAATAAAATTAAGTAGGCCTTAGAGTATTATATAAATATAATTCTAAAAAGTAGTAGATATATTAGTAAGTCCGAATAGTATAATAACGTAGTTAACCTGTAAGCGAGCCGACGACCCCACCAAAAATCACCTCCCCAATCTCAATCCTACTATTTCAAATCCCTATAATGCCACCAAATCGCTCCCAATCTAGCCAAAAAAAAGGCTGAGCAAGAGGGGAGACTCTTATTAGCTATCCAAGCTATTCAGACAGAGCAAGTCAGCTCTCTCTGTGACGCAGCGCGCCAGTTTCAAGTACCCTACACTACTCTGCATGGCCGTCTCGCTGGCTATACAAATCGCGCTGCTACTAGGGCAAATAACCATAAATTGACCCAAACCGAAGAGCAATCGCTTATTAAAGGGTGGTTTCTATAGATACGAGGGGTGCCCCGCCCCAGTAGTCTCATATGCGAGATATGGCCAATTTGCTACTCGCAGAGCGGGGCGAAAACCCCCCCAAACTGTCGGCCAAAAATAGGTATATAATCTTATCCAGCGCACGCCGGAGATAAAAACACGTCTCTCACGTCGCTATGATTACCAACGTGCACAAAATAAAGATATAAAACAGATTCGGCAGTGGTTTACCCTAGTTTCCAACACAATTACGAAGTATAGCATCGTTACCGACGATATATATAACCTCGATAAGACGGGGTTTACTATAGGGATAATAGCAGCAACCAAAGTAGTCATTCGCTCTGACTATTATGGACGCGCTAAGCTACTACAACTTGGTAACTGTGAGTGGGTTACTAGCATTGAATGTATCGGCGCATCTGGATATATATCCCCGCCATACCTTATCTTCAAAGCTAAGCGCTATATCTCTAGCTGGCTAGATGATCTCCCTACTGGCTGGGGTATCGATATAAGCCAAAATGGCTAGACTAGCGATGAAATAGGGGTAAATTGGCTACTTCGACGGTTCATCCCAGCTACTACGTTACGATTATATGGTCGATATCGCTTACTAGTGCTGGATGGCCATGGTAGCCATCTTACCCCTAAATTCGATCAAATCTGCGCACAAAACGATATTATACCTCTTTATATGCCAGCGCATTCATCTCATCTACTACAACCACTAGATGTGGGGTGTTTTAGTGTTTTGAAGCGTGAGTATAGCAAATTGATCGAGGGGTATATACGTACTGGGGTCAACTATATTACTAAGCTAGATTTCTTAGCTGAATTCCCTACTACGCACGCTGATTGCTATAAATCGGAGATGATTATAAATAGCTTCGCAGCTACCGGTCTAGTACTATTTGAACCAAATCGGGTCATCCAAAACCTTAATATCTATCTCAAAACGCCGACCCCCCCCCCCTCAGCAGTGATAGTGATTTTTCGATGAAAACCCCACAAAACCCTAAACAATTGGGTAAACAAGCATCATCTATAAAAGCGTTACTCCGGCGACGCTCAGCAAGCCCTACTAGCCCTACCTAGCGCGCATTGGACCAAATTGTGAAGGGGTGCGAGATGGCTATGCATAACGCTGCATTTCTGGCGCACCAAAATGAGCTATTACGCAATGCCAACGCAAAGCAGACCATAAAACGCGCCAAATCTGCGCAGCAACTACTATATAGAGATGGTTTTATAGCTGGTGAGCCAAATCAGCTAGTATCGGATGAAAAAAACAAGAAAAAACAGCCAGCGGAGCCGCTAGCGGAGCAGCCAGAAACGACGCAATCACTACCTCATCGCGCGCCCCCGCGATGCACAAACTGTTTTGAAGTGGGGCATAAGCGGACACAGTGTAAAAAACGCACTGGATAGCTTTTTTTGTATTTAAATGGCGTTTTGGTTGAATAAAATTGGATTAAAATTAATGATTTTGATGGGGTGCACGGCTCGCTTACATGCACGGCTCGCTTACAGGTTACGTTACTAATTCTATTGCTTATTAAGGCGTTTTTCCTTAGTTTTTAAATTTTTCTATTTTGATTTAAGCCTACTTTACCTCTACTCTGCCTCTATTTTATTATATCTTCGGAGATATCTTATAAGCGCTAGATATATCTCTTACTCTCTAAGGAGTTTTATCAGAGCGCTAAATATAATTAGTATATTAAGTATTTTAAGAGCGCTATAAGTATATATACTAGTAACTCCTACTTTATTATAGACTATATAGATAATACTATTATATTAGTTGTCTATTATAATTATTTTAAAAATAATAAGCCTTATTACTAAGTATATTCTTCTATTAATTTAAGAGATAATTACTAATATTTTATAGACCTTAGCTAGTATAAAAGTAGATTAGATTGACCTAATTATTTTACTAAATACTACTAATAAGTTCTATTTAGCTACCTATATCGATCTTAAGGATAAGAATAGTAATCTAGTTCTTAATAAGGATAGAAGTATTATATAGAAGTTCTGCTATCTTTTTAGGAAGGAGATATTAGAGATAGTTAGCTAGGCGATTAATATCTTAGTCTAAGGCTAGGATATTACTATCTCTGCTAAGTTCTATATTTATAGGTTCTTAGTAAATAAGTAGTTCCTATTTATAAGTATATCGATTATATCCTAATAGCTCTTTACTAATAATTTATAGAATAAGTATAATACCTATTATATTAATATTATCTACTTACTATCTCTACTATATAATATTACCTCTCTAGCTCCTAGCGCTACTTATATAAGCAGTTACTCTATTAGTATCTTAATAGTTCTTCGGAGGCCTAGCCTCTATAGATTTATACTATAGCCCTATTCTAGGATATAATCCGGAAGAGAATTATAGAGTATATAGCTAAGAATAAATATAAGGATATATTAATCTAGTTTAATACTATAATTATAAGTATATACTTCCCTAAGTGGTAAGTAGTTCGGAGGTCTATCTTTAGGTATTTATAGCTATTTTATTAGCGTTTCGTTTTAGTATTTAGATAGATACTCTTTTTTATTTTTATTTCTTTACCTAGAACTTAGCGATTATTTACTTTGCTCTTTCTATAGCTAAAATAGGAATCTATTAATTATACTCTATAGACTACCTAGCCTATTTAATATAGAAATAGGGCTCTCTATAAATAACTTCTTTATAGATAATTTCTTCTAATTCCTATATATTATTATTAGCTAGTTTAGGTATTAGTATAGTATTACTATTATTTAGCTATCGGTTCTATAGCTCTAAGAGTAATATAGAGAAAATATTATAAATCTAAGAGTATTTCTCTAGTAGTATTAGTTAGTATACTTAAAAGCTAACTATATTAAGTACTTAGAATAGCCTAATAAACTTAGGTATTTGTTTTTTAGATAGGAGGTTTAGTTTTAAATTATAGGTTAATAACCCTATAAAATTATTCCTCTTAAACTTAATTAGGGTATACCTTTTATTATAGTATCTTACTTACGATTTAATAGTATATCGCTAGCTATTTAACGCCTTTTTACGAACCTAATTTAATTTCTTATACCGGTCTCTTATAGTAGAAGCTTCTTTTTTAAACTCTTTGGTTTTTTTTAATTAGAAGTTTAGGGTATACTCTATTAATAATTTAAAAAGTAAGATACTAATTATAGCGTTAAATATATTATTATATATAAATTAGGCTATCTTTAATAGTTTTAGATTGTTTATTTACTCTTTATCTATAAAGTAATATAAATATTTTTCTAAAACTTAATTTATCTATTCTATTTAGCTATCGGTTTAAAAGTAAAATACTATTAAATAGCGAAGTTTTACTAAAGAGTAATAATAGAGTCTTAACTAGAATTAGTAAGTAAATAAGGCCCCTTAGTCGGATATAATACTCTCTAAGAGGCTATATTATAACTTAATTTTTCTATAAAATAGTACTATAAGCTTAGATATAGTAATAGTAGTTAGGATAGCTTTAAATATACTCTATTTCGTTAGGTAGTTAATAACTATAAAGATAGTATCGATAATCTAATAATTATATATAATAGTAGATAACCTAGTATAAAGGGATTCCTTTGTCTGATATTATGTCACAAGGGCCAAGCGAACCGATGGCGGTTTATTATTAGGGCGGGGTAGAAAAGCTAGTAAGTCGGTCTCCCCTCTTCCTAATTCTTTAAGAATTAGTCTTATTTAAAGATAGACTATTCTACTAATTATACCCTCCCCTCCTTATAATCTCCCTTACCTAATTAATAGGTATTCTACCCTATCTAGTAGTTTACTCTTATATTTTCTGATTCTTTCTCTTTGATCGCCTAAGGAGATTATAATAGTATCTTCTACCCAAAACTCCGATCGCTAAGACGATACTAAACCGGTAGCGACTTATAAGCGAATTACTTAGGAACTATCGTAGTTAACTCTATAGACAGTTAACAAAATATCCCCTTATAAGCCCAAAATCACCTAGATCTCAGAGTAGACCCTTAAGACTCTCAAAGAAGAGCTTACTTACGCCTACTACTATTAAGAGCTTAAACGTAAGCTTCGAAGGATCTAGGAAGATAATACCCTAGATAACTTACTACCGAATCGATATTGAGACGCTTACTCTTTGTCGCCTCTTCGTAAGCGGTAGTTTATTAAGCTTAAGTACCTTAAGCCTTTCTATATACGTTTTAAGATCTAATAACTTACTATATAGATCGGAGATCTTAAGTACTTCTTTAAAGCAAATACCGATAAAAAAAAGATCTACTCTACTACCCTCGAATATATAGATAAGGAGTTATAATGTCGATAGATCTACTATCTTTGAGACCTTTTACTATAAGACTATTATATTAAGAGTGATTTATAGCTATATTTTACTAGATTTATCTACTTTTTTATTTAAAACTTAGGAACTATAATCTCTAATCTCTAAATATAACTTAATAATACTCAATAGCGTCCTAATAATAACCTAATAATATTTTATTACTACTTTAATAGTCTAGAATAATATTTTAATTATATATCTAAAAATAACTACGCTCTTATCTTCTATTCGAAGCTCTAAATATCGCTCTAAGATAAGATAGGGGTTATATTTACCCTACTTCTAGTAATACGCCTTAAGATAGTTAAATATACTGACTAATTTTAGAGTATCCTATAAAAAGAATTAAATAATAAACTTAGGATCTAAGATAGATATACTAGATCTTTAGTACTTACTAATTAAACTATTACTGATCTATTATTAAATTACTAGGGAAGAACTATTTATAGGCTATACTATAGGAACTTAAACTATAGTTACTAGGATTATAGATACTCTAATTATAGAAATAATAATTAGGGATATAGTAACTTCCGAAACTAAAGATATAATAATCTAAATTATAATAGTATTCCCTAAAACTATAGAAACTAATCGGATTAAGAGTAAATTAGTAGTAGAGGCCTTCTTAGAAGTTATAATATTTACTATAAGATAGATTACTAGGCTAGAGAATATCTAGAAAAGACTAAGGAAATTACTAAAATCTAAAAGAAAAATAAGAAAAAGTTATACTAAAACCTATAAGTCTAACTCTATTACCGCTAATAGAAACTACTTATTACTTTTTAGTACTAATATATATATAAGATACTATTAAAATAATAGTATTCTTAGATATATATATATAAGTTAATATTATAAGTATCTATTTTATAAAAGGATATTATCTATAATAAGCTAAATATTTATCTATTAATCTTAAGGCTACTAGAGACCTAAGGATTTAAACTTATAGAGTATAGAATATTCTACTTACTACTACTAACTCTTAAAAGACTATCTATCGATTTAACTATAAATATATAGTAATTAATTAGAATCCGGATCTAAAGAGTAGACCTATTATTCTCTCTTAGACTACTATTATCGACTAATATATTAATCTCTTCTCTACTAAAAATCGATAGTAGTTTAATATAAAAAAAAGTCTTTCGAATTATATAGCTTTTACTAATTTATTAAATAAAGCTAGAATAACGCTTTTATCTATATCTTTATTAAAACCCCTAAAGAAATTTAGATCTTAGAAGAAAAAGATAATATTAGACCCTTTTATTCTTCTTAGATCCCTAATAAATTATAATTATTTTAGGATATATTCGATAATAATAAGTCTATAATACTTCTACCCTTAAAATCTACTAACTATAAAATCGATATCTAAAAAGAGGCCTCTACTCTCTTTAGCCCTATTTACCCTCTCTCTTAAGCTAAGTTAACTATACTCTATAGCTATCTTAAAGATAATACTACTAATAGCTAAATCTATCTTTTAAAGAGCCCTACTAAGGTACCTATCTTTTTTATCCCTAAAAAGAATAGTAGCCTCTATCTCTATATAGACTACTATAGACTTAATTATATTTTAATTAAGAATTACTATCTATTATCTTTTATTTTAGAAATTCTTAATTATTTTACTAATACTAAGTTCTTTAGTAAAATCGATACTAAGAATATCTACTATTAGATTTATATAGCTAAGAGAGATAAATAGAAGATAGTATTTTAGATATACTATAGCTACTTTAAGTATACTATTATACTATTCAGTCTTACTAATACTTCTACTATTTTTTAGAGTTAACGTAACCCACAAGCGAGCGGGTCACACAAGCGAGCGGGTCACCCTATCCAACCCATAGAATTCAAAATAATTTATTTATACCACAACGCCGAATTTAAAATAAATAAGCTATTCAGTGCGTTTTTTACACTGATTTCTCCGATATCCTACTATATGATAGTCACTGCACGTCGGGGGTGCGCGTCTAATTGGCTACGAAGCCGTCTGAATAGCTTTATGCGCTTGGTCTGATTGGCCTTCCGACACCTGGTTTGGCGTCGATATTGGCCTTGGCGTCTCCCTAATCGTAACCCTATTTTCGAAGGTTATTCGCTTTGTAGATTTGCTGCGTTTAGCCGTTTGCTTTGCGTTTGTATTACGTAATAGCTTATTTTGCTAAGCTAGAAAGATAGCGTTATATATAGTAAGTTCGCACCCTTTGATAATCTGATCTAGGGCTCGCTAGGTAGGGCTAGTAGGGCTAGCTAAGCGCTACCGAAGTAAGGCTTTTACCGACGATGCTTACTTACCTAATTACGCTGGGTTTTGGGGGGTTTTTAGTGAATATTAACTACCCTTACTCCTTAGCGGCGTTGGCGTTTTAAGCTGAATATTAAGTGTTTCGATCACTCTTTCGGGGTTCAATAGTACTAAACCCGCTGCTACAAAGCTATTTTTTATAGTCTCTGCTTTATAGCTTTGAGTATATGCGATTGGGTAAGCGTTGAGGAAATCAAGCTTAGTAATCGAATTCACCCCTGCGTAGATATTAGATTCGATCTCTTTACTATATACGCGCTTTAAAATACTAAAATAACTAATATTAAGAGGTTGTAAAAGGTGCGATGAATAAGTAGGTATATAAAGCGGTATAATCTTATTTTGCTTATATATCTGATTAAATTGGGGGGTTAGATAGCTACTATATCTGTTAAGGATCAAAAGACGTTATATACCCTATAATTGTTGGTTTATTGCTAGAATAAATAGGGTTTAAAGCCATCGAAGCCCTATCTTATCGGTTATCTAGCCGTTTTAGCTAATTTCGATATATAAGCTAATTGGAAGAGAGCTATCTTCTAGCCAGCCTTTGGTATAACCCTTTGCTTTGAAAATGATATATAGCGGGAGAGCTTTGCCGTACGTACGAATATACTCAATTACAGTGACCTATTCACGATTGCTAGACGATAAAAGCTTCGCTTTACTATAGTATTCCGCTCTAGTAATAACGTATATAGACGAGATTACCCCTATTACGAACCCTGTTTCGTCGAAGTTATAGATATCGTCGGGTTGAATACTATATTGATCTATAGTCTATTGGACGGTCTCGAACCACTATCGAATCGTTGCTGGATCCTTGTATTGAGCGCGCCGATAGTTATACCGGCGTAAGAAATGTGTTTTTAGATCTAGCTGGCGTTTGATATAGTTATATACCTAATTTTGGCCGACCGTCTGAATAGGGGTAGAACCACGCTCTACCAATAGAATATTGGCTATTTTTTGTATATGAGACTGCCGGGGCGCTGCTCTACACGTATCTATAGAGATTACCTATTTTAGAAGCGATTGCTCTTCTAAAATAGATAATTTATAGTTATTAGCGCGTGTATCAGACCGATTTATAGTGCCGGCGAGACGGCGTTGTAGTGTAGTGGGGGGAACGTTGAACTGGTGCGCTGCTTCGCGAATCGAGGGAGTTTGCTTGTTCTGAATAGCTTCAATAGCTAATAAGGCCCTGCCCTCTTGCTCAGTGGCTTTTCTGGCTGATTGGGAGCGATTTGGTGGCATGGTGGGTGATTGAAGATAGAGGGTGTGCGATCGCGACGCGATTTTGATGGGGTGACCCGCTCGCTTGTGGGTTACGTTATATTTATATAATATTATAAAGACTACTTAATATTATTTATATAGTATATCTTAATAATATTATTATCTTTTCGAAAGACTAAGATTTATATATCTAGTACCTAAAGTAAGTCCTTAAATACCTATAGGGTATATAGCTCTATACTAAATCTACGAAATACTATTTTTACTAAATAGAAATTAAGTTTCTTAGCTTTATTATTAACTAAGAAGATATATTAACGTAACCCGTAAGCGAGCTGCCATTGTAAGCGAGCTGCCACCCTAACTAAATCTGGTAAATTTAATCCAATTTTATTCAACCAAAACGCTATTTAAATACAAAAAAAGCTATCCAATGTGTTTTTTATACTATATCCGCTTATGCCCTACTTTAAAACAGTTAGTGCATTGCGGGGGCGCCCGATGAGGTAGTGATTGCGTTGTTTCTAGCTGCTCCGCTGGCTACTCCGCTAGCTATTTTTGCTGCTTTTTTTCATCTAATACTAGCTGATTTGCGTCGCTAGCTATAAAACCATCTCTATATAGCAGTTGCTACGCAGATTTAGCGCGTTTTATAATCTGCTTTGCGTTGGTATTATGTAATAGCTTATTTTGGTGCGCCAGAAATGCAGCGTTATACATAGCCATCTCGCACCCCTTCACAATTTGGTCTAGTGCGCGCTATATAGGGCTAGTAGGGCTTACGGAGCGTCGCTATAGTAACGCTTTTATAGATGATACTTTTTTACCTAGTTGTTTAGGGTTTTGGGGGGTTTTCATCGAAAAATCGCTATCGCTGCTGAGGGGGGGGTCGGTGTTTTGAGATGAATATTTAGGGTATCGATTACCCAATTGGGATCCAATAGCACTAAACCGGTAGCTACGAAGCTATTTTTTATAGTATCCGGTTTATAGTAAGCAGCGTACGTAGTAGGGAATTCAGCTAAGAAATCTAGCTTGGTAATATAGTTAACCCCAGTGCGCATATACCCCTCTACCAATTTGCTATACTCGCGTTTCAAAACACTAAAACACCCCATATCTAGTGGTTGTAGTAGATAAGATGAATGCGCTGGTATACAAAGAGATATAATATCGTTTTATGCGCAGATTTGGTCGAATTTGGGGGTAAGATAGCTACTATAGCCATCTAGTATCAAAAGCCGATATCGCCCTAGTAACCGGGGCGTAGTAGCTGGGATGAACCGTCGAAGTAGCCAATTTAACCTAATTTCATCGCTAGTCCAGCCATTTTAGCTTATATCGATACCCCAGCCAGTAGGGAGATCATCTAGCCAGCCAGAGATATAGCGCTTAGCTTTAAAGATAAGGTATAGCGGGGATATATATCTAGACGCGCCGATACATTCAATGCTAGTAACCCACTCGCAGTTGCTGGGTTGTAGTAGCTTAGCGCATCTATAATAGTCAGCGCGAGTGACTACTTTGGTTGCTGCGATCATCCCCATAGCAAACCTAGTTTTATCGAAGTTATATATATCGTCGGTAACGATACCATACTTCGTAATTATGTCGGAAACTAGGGTAAACCACTGCCGAATTTGGTTTATATCTTCGTTTTGCGTATGTTGGTAATCGTAGCGGCGAGAGAGACGTGTTTTTAGCTCCGGTGTGCGCTAGATAAGATTATATACCTATTTTGATCCGACGGTTAGGGGGGGGGGGGGGGTTTCACTCCGCTCTATGAGTAGCAAATTGGCCATATCTCGCATATAAGACTGGCGGGGCGGGGCACCTCTCGTATCCATAGAAACCACCTATTTAATGAGCGATTGCTCTTCGATTTGGGTTAATTTATGGCTGTTTGCTCTGGTGGTAGCGCGATTGGTAACACTAGCGAGACGGGTACGTTGTGTAGAGCGGGGGATATTAAATTCGGTTGCCGTAGTAGCGACCGAGGGTATTTGTTGATTCTGAATAGCTTGGATAGCTAATAAGATTCTACCCTCTTGTTCAGCCTTTTTTTGGCCGTTTTGGGAGCGATTTGGTGGCATCGTAGGCGTTTGAAATAGTAGGGTTGAGATTGGGGAGGTGATTTTTGGTGGGGTGGCAGCTCGCTTACAATGGCAGCTCGCTTACGGGTTACGTTAATAGATCCTTATTAGATAAGCGCTATTAAATTATAGGAGATTCTAACTACTTATTATAATATCTAAGTCTTTATTAGATTTTATAACTTTTACTAATAATTTATCTACTATTTCTCTATTATCGCCTAACCTCTTACCTCCCTACTTAAGAGGAGTAAGAATAGTAAGAAACTAAGGTAAGTTTAACTAAACGAAAATAAATTAAAAGTATTCTAAGATCTAAAAGCTATTTTTTCGATAATATCTCTACTATAGTATTTCGATCCCTAACTATAAATTTACTTTAAACCTAATATATCTAATCTTAGAATAGCTATAGTTATATTATAACCTAATAAGAATAGTATCTAGTATCCTATTATATTTTAGTTATATAAGTTTTTAGGCGCTAAGCTTAACTATAGTATACTAGATTAGGAGCTATTCGCTATTATTTAGTTATTTAAAACCTAGCGATACTATATTAAGAGAAGTAAATACCCTATCGAAGTCTTATTAGATTACTCTAATTTATAGTACTTTATAAAGTGCTTTTAGATTAGTAGAAGATAAATATATTAGTATATTTTTCTTATATCTTTTAATTTTATTATAAAATACTAACTAGATAAGATAAACCCTATAGATAGATTATTACGAAAACTAAACCTAGAAGTAGAGAGTAATTAAGACTCTACTAACTTAGTCGCTTCTATAATAGATTAAGCCTAATAAAATAGTAACTATAACTTCTATTAAGGGATCTATAGACTCCTTGGCTAGTAAATCCTAGTTTAAAGAAACCGAAATAATAGGTCTTTATATTAGAGACGCTAGTAAATTAGATAAGAGTAAAATAGATATAGAAGATATTAACTTATACTAAAGTTATAATATAGAAATAGCTAACTAGGCTATCTAAGAGGATTTAGGTAGCTCCTAATCTAGGCCTTAGAGTACTAAGAAAGATATCTATATATATAAATCTATCTATAAAGATACTCTCTATATCGATCTAAGGAGATAGATTAAATAATTATAGAGTAAAGACCTATAGATTTATAAGCGGTTTAAGTCTAATTTATAGAAGAAACCCTAACTAAAAAATTAGTTATTTTTAGAGAATAGAATCCTTATATTTCGAAAAAGATTATTTATTCTAGCTAGTAAGCTCTAGACTAACCTTATCTAAATCTATTATAATAATCTATATACTAGATACTTTAGGAGAAATCGTACTAAGAATCTACTATAATAAAAATAATATTAGATATTACTATATAATAATATATAAAACTATATTAGATTCTATATATAATATTAAAGAACTATCTTACTATAGTATTACCTTTATAGTAATCTTATATCGCTACTGAATCCTAAAAGGCTATTTACTAAGATTACTATAGATTTTATTACTAGATTATTTACTATTGTATATAATTATTAGATTATTAATATTATTTTTATAGTCGTCGACTATCTAATAAAATAGAGTATATTTAAAGCTATCCTAACTACTATTACTATATCTAAGCTTATAGTACTATTTTATAAAAAAATCGAGTTATAATATAGCCCCCTAGAAGATATTATATCTAACTAAGGGGCCCTATTTATTAGCTAATTCTAATTAAGACTCTATTATTACTCTTTAGTAAAACTTTACTATTCGATAGTATTTTACCCTTAAACTAATAGCTAAATAGAATAGGTAAATTAAGTTTTAGAAAGATATTTATATTACTTTATAAATAAAGAGTAAACGAACTAGCTAAAACTATTAAAGATAGCCTAATTTATATATAATAATATATTTAATACTATAATTAGTATCTTACTTTTCGAAGTATTAATAGAGTATACCCTAAACTTCTAATTAAAAGAAACCGAAAGAGAATTTAAAAAAGAAGCTCCTACTATAAGAGACTAGTATAAGAAATTAAATTAGGTTTATAAAAAGGTATTAAATAGCTAGCGATATACTATTAAATCGTAAGTAAGATACTATAATAAAAGATATACCCTAATTAAGTTTAAGAAGAATAATTTTATAGGGTTATTAACCTATAATTTAAAACTAAAGCTCCTATCTAGAAAACTAGTACCTAAGTTTATTAGGCTATTTCGAATACTTAATATAGTTAGCTCTTAAGTATACTAACTAATACTACTAGAGAAATACTCTTAGATTTATAATATTTTCCCTATATTACTCTTAGAGCTATAGAACCGATAGCTAAACAATAGTAATACTATACTAATACCTAAACTAGCTAATAATAATAAATAGGAATTAAAAGAAATTATCTATAAAGAAGTTATTTATAGAGAGCCCTATTTCTATATTAAATAGGCTAGATAGCCTATAGAGTATAATTAATAGATTCCTATTTTAGTTATAGAAAGAGTAAAGTAAATAATCACTAAGTTCTAGGTAAAGAAACAAAAATAAAAAAGGGTATCTACCTAAATACTAAAGCAAAACGCTAATAAAATAGCTATAAATACCTAAAAGTAGACCTCTAAACTACTTACTACTTAGGGAAGTATATACTTATAATCGTAGCGTTAAACTAGATTAATATATCCTTATACTTATCCTTAGCTATATACTCTATAATTCCCTTCTAGATTATATCCTAGAATAGGGCTATAGTATAAATCTATAGAGGCTAGGCCTCCGAAGAACTATTAAGATACTAATAGAGTAACTGCTTATATAAGTAGCGCTATAGATAAGTAGGGCTAGGAGCTAGAAGGGTAATATTATATAGTAGAGGCGGTAAGTAAGTAATATCGGTATAGTAGATATTATACTTATCCTATAAATCGTTAGCGAAGGGCTATTACGATATAATTAATATACTTATAAATAGGAACTACTTATTTACTAAGAACCTATAAATATAGAACTTAGTAGAGATAGCGATATCTTAGCCCTAGACTAAGATATTAATTATCTAGCTAACTATCTCTAATACCTCCTCCCTAAAAAGGTAGTAAAACTCCTATATAATACTTCCGTCCTTATAAAGAACTAGGTTACTATCCTTATCCTTAAGGTTAATATAGATAGCTAAATAGAACTTATTAGCGGTATCTAATAAGATAATTAGATCGATCTAATCTACTCCTATACTAGCTAAGGTCTATAAAATATTAGCGATTACCCCTCGAATTAATAGAAAAATATACTTAGTAATAAGGCTTATTATTTTTAAAATAATTATAATAGGTAACTAATATAATAGCGTTATCTATATAGTCTATAATAAAATAGAAGTTACTAGCGTATATACTTATAGCGCTCTTAAAATACTTAATATACTAATTATATTTAGCGCTCTAATAGAACTCCTTAGAGAGTAGAGGATATATCTAGCGCTTATAAGATACCTCCGAAGATATAACGAAATAGGGGCGGAGTAGAGGCGAGGTAGGCTTAAATCGAAGTAGAAACGCCTTAATAAGCGATAGAATTAGTAAAGATATATTCGAATCTATCAGAAATATATCTAAATCCCCTAAAATAATAAAGATAATAATAACTTACTATAGGGTATATAGTAGGGATAAGAGTAGGGATAGATAGAGAGAGAATAAAGCGATAGTAAGATACTAATCTAAATAAACCTACTAGCGTAGTAAGATATACTAGAAAAACCCTATAAAAAAACTATTCTACGATTTATTCTACTATCTAAATCGCCTACTATATAAATCTATCTACCCTATAAATATATTTACTAAACGTTATAGACAATATTATTTAGAGAGAGGGAATAAAAACTTAAAAAAAAAAACCTTAACTCTATAATAATAAGACCTAATAACTATTCGATAGCTATTCGCTTATAAAGTATTAGTATATTATATTATCTTAGTCTTAATCTAAGTATCTTTATTTACTATGCCCCTAAATCCGGCTACTATATCTCTTAAATACCGATCTATAATCTATTTAAAAAACGACTAAATCGCTATATACTAAACCTAATAACCCCTATTAGTTAGATAGATCTAATTATGATTACTCTAAGAATAAATATAAAGAAAAGCTAAAGTAGGAGAATAAGATTAGTTATATATACTAATCTATATATTATAATTAATCTATATTTTCTAAAGAGTAATATTAAAGAACTAGTAACTTATATTAGATAATTTTAATATATAGTTATCTCTAATATTCTACTTTTTATAATAAGTAACTAATATAGTAGTATATATCTTAATTAGATCCTATAAAGTATTATATATAGTAGCTTATATATTTACTATAGGGCCCTAAACTAATATAATTAGGCCCCTAATTAGAACTACCCTAGATAATACTATAGATAGATAGATAGTACTAGATTAAGTCTCTACTACCTAATCTAAGAGTTTAACTAAAATAATCTACTCTTTAGTAATACCCTAAGGACCTATATTAAATTAGTATTAGATTATAAAAAAAAGATTACTATATATATTATAATATACTTTTATCTTAGTATTATAGAGATTATATTTCTTCGATACCTAGTATAAAAAAGAATAAGAGATATCCGGAAATACTAGGGACGCTACTACTATAGGTTATACCTCTATAGCTTTTATAATATATTTCTAATAAACTATCTTCCGATAAATAATAGTATAATAGAATAGTATCGAAAAGGCTATAGACAGATATCAAAGCGTAAGAATATCAACAAAACACTAGGTTCCAGGAAAGATAAATAGGATCTCAAGGGAAGGACACTCTTCTTAACCCCCTACTTTTCTTTTATAGTAAATTACAACGACGCTAAGGCGTATCTAAAATTTAGTTACCTTTATCTCCTTTAATAACCCTATTAGTAGCTATAGATAGCCACTCTTAAAGAGAAAGGATAAATTATAAAGGGATTCCTTTATCTAATATCATATCATAAGGGCTAAGCGAACCGACAGCGGTTTATCATCGGGGTAGGGTAGAAAAGCCAGCGAGTCGGTCTCCCCCCTTCCTAATTCTTCAAGAATCAGTCTTATTCAAAGATAGACTATTCTACCAATTATACCCTCCCCTCCTTATAATCTCCCTTACCCGATCAACAGGTATTCTACCCTATCTAGTAGTCTACTCTTACACCTAGTAATAAAATCTATAGTAATCTTAGTAAATAGCCTCTTAGGATTTAGTAGCGATATAAGATTACTATAAAGATAATACTATAGTAAGATAGTTCCTTAATATTATATATAGGATCTAATATAGTCATATATTATTATATAGTAATATCTAATAGTATTTTTATTATAGTAGATTCTTAGTATAATTTCTCCTAAAGTATCTAATATATAGATTATTATAATAGATTTAGATAAGGTTAGTCTAGAGCTTATTAGCTAGAATAAATAATCTTTTTCGAAATATAAAGATTCTATCCTCTAAAAATAACTAATTCTTTAGTTAGGGTTTCTTCTATAAATCGGACTTAAACCGCTTATAAATCTATAGGTCTTCGCCCTATAATTATTTAATCTATCTTTTTAGATCAATATAAAGGGTATCTTTATAGATAGTTTTATATATATAGATATCTTTCTTAGTACTCTAAGGCTTAGATTAGGAGCTATCTAAATCCTCTTAGATAGCCTAGTGTTACAAACTGCTAACTGGTCATAGTGAGTAACGTCTATAAAGGTAATACTTCTCTTAGAATACTGTGAGCCTTAAGTGTGTCTGTAACCGTACTAATGCCTCAGAGGCCTTCTATAGACTTAGGTCTCTAGGGTGCTTATAAGGTGTGCCGATTAGAGCGCCGGCCGGTTAGGTTAGTTACTTAGAGATCGAGGATCACTAAGTAAGCTCCTAAGACCGTTGGAGGTTTGTCGCTATATTCGAACTATAAGATATAAAAGGTGGTTCTAAGTAATAATATAGTAATTAATTACGAAGAACTAGATATATATAGTAAAGGCTATCCTTATATACCTAGTCCCTCTTATTATACGATAAGTCTAGGACTTATCGCTTAATATCTTCTAAGCTTATCGCTTAATAAGTTTTGTATTATCGCCTAATAAGTTATTATATAATAGGTACTATCTAGTAGTTATAGGTAGTATACTTTATAATAGTGAATAGGCGGCTATTTCTTATATTACTATATAACTAGACTATCCTACTAGATATATTAGTCTTACTAATCTCCTTGGTCCGGCTAGTCTCCTTAGTCTTACTAGTTGCCTAGGTCATACTAATCCTTCTAGTCTGACTGGCTATCCTAGCCCTATTAGCTATCCTAGTCCTACTAGCCCTTTTTGTTCCTAGGCGGTGTGCTTAATATGTTCCTATTATTCCTTTTTGGTGTTTAAGGAGTAGGGTCTTCCTAGAGAGGTCGTAACACCTAGTTAGTTATTTCTATATTATAATTTTAGTATAAGTCGATATCTATATCTATTTTACTTTTATCTAATTTACTAATATCTTTAATATAAAGACCTATTATTTTAGTTTCTTTAAACTAGGATTTACTAGTTAGGGAGTCTATAGATCCCTTAATAGAAGTTATAGTTACTAACTTATTAGGCTTAATCTATTATAGAAGCGACTATAAGTTAGTAGAGTTTCGATTACTCTCCGCTTCTAGGTTTAATTTCTATAATAATCTATCTATAGAGTTTATCTTATTTAGTTAGTATTTTATAATAAAATTAAAGGATATAAGAAAAATATACTAATATACTTATCTTCTACTAATCTAAAGGCGCTTTATAAAATACTATAAATCAGAGTAATCTAATAAGACTTTAATAGGGTATTTACTTCTCTTAGTATAGTATCGCTAGGTTTTAAATAACTAAATAATAATAAATAGCTCCTAATCTAATATACTATAGTTAAGCTTAGCGCCTAAAAACTTATATAACTAAAATATAATAGGATACTAGTGTTATAACCTCTCCAGGAAGACCCTACTCCTCAAAATACTAGAAGAAATAATAGGATCCTATAATTTATACTACCTAGGAACAAAAAGGGCTAGCGGGACTAAGATAGCTAATAGGGCTAGAATAGCTAGCTAGATTAGAGGGATTAGTAGGACCTAGGTAACTAGTAGGACTAAGGAGACTAGTAAGACTAGTATATCTAATAAGATAGCCTAGTTATATAGTAATATAAGAAATAGCTACCTATTTACTATTATAAAGTATACTACCTATAACTATTAGATAGTAACGTAACCCGTAAGCGAGCTGCCATTGTAAGCGAGCTGCCACCCCACCAAAAATCACCTCCCCAATCTCAACCCTACTATTTCAAACGCCTACGATGCCACCAAATCGCTCCCAAAACGGCCAAAAAAAGGCTGAACAAGAGGGTAGAATCTTATTAGCTATCCAAGCTATTCAGAATCAACAAATACCCTCGGTCGCTGCTGCGGCAACCGAATTTAATATCCCCCGCTCTACACTACGTACCCGTCTCGCTGGTGTTACCAATCGCGCTGCCACCAGAGCAAACAGCCATAAATTGACCCAAATCGAAGAGCAATCGCTCATTAAATGGGTGGTTTCTATGGATACGAGAGGTGCCCCGCCCCGCCAGTCTCATATGCGAGATATGGCCAATTTGCTACTCGTAGAGCGGGGTGAAACCCCCCCCCAACCGTCGGATCAAAATGGGTATATAATCTTATCCAGCGCACACCGGAGCTAAAAACACGTCTCTCTCGCCGCTACGATTACCAACGTGCGTAAAACGAAGATATAAACCAAATTCGGCAGTGGTTTACCCTAGTTTCCGACACAATTGCGAAGTATGGCATCGTTACCGACGATATATATAACTTCGATGAAACTGGGTTTGCTATGGGGATGATCGCAGCAACCAAAGTAGTCACTCGCGCTGACTATTATGGACGCGCTAAGCTACTACAATCCGGCAACCGCGAGTGGGTTACTAGCATTGAATGTATCGGCGCGTCTGGATATATATCCCCGCTATACCTTATCTTCAAAGCTAAGCGCTATATCTCTGGCTGGCTAGATGATCTCCCTACTGGCTAGGGTATCGATATAAGCCAAAATGGCTGGACTAGCGATAAAATTGGGTTAAATTGGCTACTTCGACGGTTCATCCTAGCTACTACGCCCCGGTTACTAGGGCGATATCGGCTTTTGATACTAGATGGCCATGGTAGCCATCTTACCCCCAAATTCGACCAAATCTGCGCACAAAACGATATTATACCTCTTTGTATGCTAGCGCATTCATCTTATCTACTATAACCACTAGATGTGGGGTGTTTTAGTGTTTTGAAACGCGAGTATAGCAAATTGGTAGAGGGGTATATACGCACTAGGGTCAACCATATTACCAAGCTAGATTTCTTAGCTGAATTCCCTACTGCGCACGCTGCTTGCTATAAACCGGACACTATAAAAAACAGCTTCGCAGCTACCGGTTTAGTGCCATTGGATCCCAATCGGGTAATCGATACCCTAAATATCCATCTCAAAACACCGACCCCCCCCCTCAGCAGCGACAGCGAATTTTCGATGAAAACCCCCCAAAACCCTAAACAACTGGGTAAACAAGCATCATCTATAAAAGCGTTACTACAGCGACGCTCCGCAAGCCCTACTAGCCCTACACAGCGCGCGCTAGACCAAATTGTGAAGGGGTACGAGATGGCTATGCATAACGCTGCATTTCTGGCGCACCAAAATGAGCTATTACGCAATACCAACGTAAAGCAGATTATAAAACGCGCTAAATCTGCGCAGCAACTGCTATATAGAGATGGTTTTATAGCTGGCGACGCAAATCAGCTAGTATTGGATGAAAAAAAGCAGCAAAAACAGCCAGCGGAGCAGCCAGCGGAGCAGCCAGCGGAGCAGCTAGAAACGACGCAATCACTACCTCATCGGGCGCCCCCGCGATGCACTAACTGTTTTGAAGTGGGGCATAAGCGGACACAGTGTAAAAAACACACTGGATAGCTTTTTTTGTATTTAAATGGCGTTTTGGTTGAATAAAATTGGATTAAATTTACCAGATTTAGTTGGGGTGGCAGCTCGCTTACAATGGCAGCTCGCTTACGGGTTACGTTACCTATTTTATAACAACTTATTAATAATAAGCTAAGACTTATTAGTGATAAGAGGAACTTAGTAGCGATAAGATAAGACTTATTAGCGATAAGAAGGACTAAAAGATATAAAGATAGTCTCCTATATATACTTAGTTCTTTATAATTAATTATTATATTATTACTTAGAACTATCTTTTATATTTTATAGTTCGAATATAGTAATAAACCTCTAATAGTCTTAGAAGCTTACTTAGTGATCCTTAATCTCTAAGTAACTAATTTAACTAGCGCTCTAATTAATATACCTTATAAATACCCTAAAGACCTAAGCCTATAGAAGGCCTCTAAGGTATTAGTATAGTTATAGATATACTTAAGGCTTATAGTATTCTAAGAGAAGTATTATCTTTATAGATATTACTTACTATAATTAGTTAGTAGTTTATAATATATTAATTATCTTATTATTCGAACTATAAATATATTAATATTATAGTACCTAATAATAGTACTAATAATATTTTATAAGGCTCTAATTAGTAGATATCTCTATTATTAACTAATACTAAACTTATAGAGATAGTATCCTAATTCTAAGAGTAGTTTATTAGCGCTAATAAAAAGATAACTTAGAGTATAAAACTCCTAAAACCTAAATTCTTTAATAGAACCTAAACTAAGCTTTAGAGTTTTCTTACCTAGATAGATATATAGCTTTATATAATCTACTATATCGAAGAATATAATAAAGTTATCTATATCTCTATCTATCTCTATAGATAAGCCTTTATATAGTTCGAACTATTTATTTAAGAATTTAATAAGAAATATATAAAGAACTAAAGAGATATAACTAAGGAGATCTTTATATTATATACTATATTTAAGAAAAAGCTTAAATTAATATTTAGTAATATTGATACTACTTAGATAGTAGAAAGATACTTAGATTATTTTAGATAGACTAGATCTATTAGTATCTATATTACTAAATTTTAATAAATTATTTTATATCTTAATTTTAATAAAGATATATATATTTAGATCTTTAAGTAAAGACTTAAGAAAGAAGTTAAGGATAAACTTATAAGGATTAATTAACTATAGATATTAGCTAAGATAATTAATATTATAGTTAAATTTAATAATTATATCTATAAATAAAAACTTTAGTAATAAAAAGCTAAAAGAGATAGATAAAGCTATCTACTAAGATTCTACTACTAAGAAAATAAGTAATAATAATCTAAAGAATAGTATAGCGATCTATATAGATTATAACTAATAGAGCTTAATATAGTAAAAATATCTACTAAAAAATAGAAATAATAAAAAAATAATAATCTATATTTTAACTATAGAAGACTAAAATACTAAATAAAAGACTATTAGAATAAATAATAGAAGAGACTATAATAGCTAAATATAATCTAAAAATAAAAAGATATATATAATATAATTAGTATATATAAACTAGAAAAGCCTTAGTAGCTCTATATAATATAGGAGTAGGACTAGAAAGAACTTATAATTATAGATAGTAGTAAACTACTAATACTTAGTTAGGAAGAGTCTTAACTATAAGATATTAATCGTAAAATCGACTAACTCTAAGGAATTTTATTAGATATATATAATAAAATAATTCTATAAGAAGAAAAACTTTAGGAATAGATAAGAATCTTAGACTAATTTACTAAGTTATACTAATAGAAAAAATAAAATAAAGTATTTTTAAAGATTAACTATAAAGAAACTAAGAAACTATTATAAGAACTAGAGAGTTAAAGATAGACTTAGTATAGTCCTTAGAATACTATTAACTCCTAGGAACTATCGGATAATTCCTAGGAGTAGGGTATAGATATCCTAAGAATACTAATCGAAATCCTAGGAATATTAGAGATCCTAGAAACTCTATCTATACTACTAGGAATATTAAAAATAACCCTAGAAATATTTTAAAAAACCCCTAGGAATAGCTATAGCTAAAAAACCTTAAATAATAAGATAAAAGGCTAATAGAATAAGTCGACTTAGGAAAAGTAAACCTAAAATAAACTAACCTACTTATATAAGTATCCCTAATATATATATTAAGACTATATATAATACCCTAAGTATAATATATAGATAGTTCTAGGTTACTATAATAAAAATTATATAGTCTACTACTAAAGGAAATTAAACCTAGGAGTAGAGCTATAAGTAATAAATTAGGAAAAATAATTTAATTAGAAAAAAAAGTATATAAGAATATAGTATAGTAATAAAAAGATTAGACTTATATTAGCTATAATCTAATAGAGAATATATATAAAGATCTATATTAATATTATATATAAAAATATAAAAATAATAATTAACTTAGGATTAAATAGAAACTTTATAAGCCTATAGTATTATTAAAAAAATATAATCTAATAGTAACTAAAAGAAAAACTACTATCTTTAACTAGACTTAATAGAGAACTACTTAACTTTAGAATTATATATAAAACTAAGAATCTACTAATAGTTAACTTTAATATTATTAATCTAAGATAATATAATATTATATTAAAAGTACTATAGTTAAGAAGATATAACTTTATTATCGACTAATAAAAAAGACTTATTGTTTTTAACTAATATAAATACTAATAGACTAATAAAACCTAGACTAAAGAAAAAAGCTTAAATAAATATCTAGTTATAAAAAGATAGATAGTTATTAAAATCTTTATAAAGAAGAATCTAAGAAGAGTATTTAGTCTAAAAGTAGAGTATAGTATAAAAAACTAGAAGCTAATATAGTTACTAATATAAAATAATAATTAGATATAATAGATAATAAATTAAAAGAATATATTATAATTAAATATAAACTAGTAATCCTCTATATAACTAGAGAAGAAATATAGATCCCTAAAGAATATTAGAAATTCTAGGATATATTTATACTACTAAAGATAGATATATTACTAGAATATAGCCTATATAATTATAAGATTAATCTATAAGAAGATAAAGAACTAATCTTCTAATCTATTTACTAACTCTTATAGAAAGAATCTAAGATATTAAAGGAATATATTAATATAAACTTAAAGAAGAGATATATTCGAAAATCTATTTTATTAGCTAGATATCTTATCCTATTTATTCTAAAGAAAGATAGAAGTCTTCGACTTTATATAGACTACTAATAATTAAATTTAGTTACTATTAAAGATTACTATCTACTATCTTTAATTTATCAAATCTAGGATTAGATCTAAAGAGTAAAATACTTTATAAAATATAATATTATAGAAGTATATAACTAACTTAGAATTAAAAAAGACTATAAATAGAAAATAGTATTTAAGACTAAATTTAGATACTTCGAATATATAGTTAGTTATACCCTTTAGTCTTACTAATATACTAGTATCTTTCTAATGTAACCTATAAGCGAGCCAGTCATATAAGTGAGCCAGTCACCCTACCAAAATCACTATTTTTAATCTAATTTTATTCAACCAAAACGCTATTTAAATACAAAAAAAGCTATCCAGTGTGTTTTTTACACTGTGTCCGCTTATGCCCTACTTCGAAACAGTTTGTGTATCGCAGGGGCGCGCAATAAGGTAATGATTACGTCGTTTCTGGCTGCTCCGTTGGCTGCTCCGCTAGCTGTTTTTGCTGCTTTTTTTCATCCAATACTAGCTGATTTGCGTCGCCAGCTATAAAACCATCTCTATATAGCAGTTGTTACGTAGATTTAGTGTGTTTTATGGTCTGCTTTGCGTTAGTATTATATAATAGCTCATTTTAGTGCGCTAGAAATACAGCGTTATATATAGCCATCTTACACCCCTTCACAATTTGGTCTAGCGCGCGCTAGGTAGGGCTAGTAGGGCTTGCTAAGCGTCGCCGGAGTAACGCTTTTATAGATGATGCTTGTTTACCTAGTTGTTTGGGGTTTTGTGGGGTTTTTATCGAAAATTCGCTACCGCTGCTGTAGGGGGGGGTCGGTGTTTTGAGATGGATATTTAGGGTATCGATTACCCGATTAGGATCTAATGGCACTAAACCGGTAGCTACGAAGCTATTTTTTATAGTGTCCGGTTTATAGCAAGCAGTGTGCGCAGTAGGGAATTCAGCTAAAAAATCTAGCTTAGTAATATGGTTGACCCTAGTACGTATATACCCCTCTACTAATTTGCTATACTTATATTTCAAAATACTAAAACACCCCATATCTAGTGGTTATAGTAGATAAGATAAATACACTAGCATACAAAGAGGTATAATATCGTTTTGTGCGCAGATTTGATTGAATTTAGGGGTAAGATGGCTACCATGGCCATCTAGCACTAGTAAGCGATATCGACCACATAATCGCAATGTAGTAGCTAGGATAAACCGTCGAAGTAGCCAATTTACCCCAATTTCATCGCTAGTCTAGCTATTCTGGCCAATATCGATACCCTAGCCAGAGGGGAGATCATCTAGCCAGCTAGAGATATAGCGCTTAGCTTTAAAGATAAGGTATAGCGGGGATATATATCTAGACACGCTAATATATTTAATACTAGTAACCCACTCGCGGTTGCCGGGTTATAGTAGCTTAGCGTATCTATAATAGTCAGAGCGAGTGACTACTCTAGTTACTACTATTATCCCCATAGCAAACCCTATCTCATCGAAGTTATATATATCGTCGGTAACAATGCTATACTTCGCAATTGTGTCGGAAACTAGGGTAAACTACTACTGAATCTGGTTTATATCTTCGTTTTAGGCCCGTTAGTAGTCGTATCGGCGTAAAAGATGTGTTTTTAGCTCTGGCGAGCGCTAGATAAAATTATATACCCATTTTTAGCCGACGGTCTGGGGGGGGGGTTTCGCCCCACTCTGCGAGTAGCAAATTAGCTATATCTCGTATATGAGACTACCGGGGCGGGGTACCTCTCATATCTATAGAAACCACCCATTTAATAAGCGATTCCTCTTCGATTTTAGTTATTTTATGACTATTTGCCCTCATAGTAGCGCAATTTATATGGCTAGTAAGGCGGTCGTATAGCGTAGAGTAGGGCACATTAAATTGGCGCGCTGCATCACATATAGACGCAATTTATTTGGTCTGAATAGCTTGGATAGCTAATAAAACCCTCCCCTCCTACTTAGCGTTTTTTTTGGCGATTTTGGGAGCGATTTAGTGGTATTATAGGGGTTTGAAATAGTATTGTTGAAATTGGGGGGTGATTTTTGGTGGGGTGACCGGCTCGCTTATATGACCGGCTCGCTTATATGACCGGCTCGCTTATAGGTTATGTTAATAATTTATCTTTATAGTATTAGAAGAATATCTTAATATTTTTATTATTACTTACTTAGATAATATCTTAGTATTCTCTAAGACCGAAGCCAAATATATCAAGTATAATCGAAAAATACTATAGAAGCTTAGAGAAGCTAAGATTACTCTAAAGCTTAAGAAATATAAATTCTATATCTAGAAAACTAGCTTCTTAGAATATACTATTAGTCTAGATAGACTAAGAATAAGAGAAGAAAAAGTTAAAAGTATTATAGAATAGTCTATACCTAGAAATATTAAGGATATATAGAGCTTCTTAGGACTTATAAATTACTATTAGAAACTAATACTTAGCTACTTAATATATACTATAGGACTCTAATTTACTAGGAAAAAAGAAATCTTTAACTAGAATAATAAAACTAAAGAATCCTTTTATAGACTTAAGGAGCTATATAAAAAAAGGATAATTCTTAGAATCTTTAACTATAAGAAACTAATTATACTTAAAACTAATATATTAGACTATACTCTAAAAGTATAGTTAATCTAACTAGATAATAATAGAAAAGTATAACTAATTATATTTTAGTCTAGGAAAATAATTCTAGTAGAACTTAATTATAATATCTATAATAAGAAACTACTTACTATAGTATTAGTATTCTAAGTCTAGAGAATATATCTTAAAAAAGTAAAATATACTATTATAGTAAAAATAGACTACTATAACCTTTAATATTTTTTATTATAATAAAGAAACTTACTTAATAATAAGCTAGATAGGTAGAAACCCTTATATAATATAATTTTAAGATTATCTATTATAAAAAGATAGAAAACGTAGTTACTAATATATTTAGTAGAAGACCTAACTATAAAATTAGAACTAAGGAAGTAGTACCTACTATCCTTACTACTAATAAATAAAGAGATATTATCTATAACTAATAAATACTTATAGCAACTAGTAAAGTAGAAGATAACGACTGGTTAGATAAGATCCGGAGAGCTACTATTAAAGATAAATCTATATAAAGAATCCTAAAAACTAACTAAAACGGAACTATAAGCAATAATAGCTTTGTCCTTATTTATAGACTAATCTACGTCCTATAATTACTACAAAATAAAATCACTAGCATAGGAATAAAGTAATACCTCTTAATGCTTAAGACGCATCACTTTTGTAAGGGTAGTATAACGCTCCTCTACGATCTCCTCCTAAAATTTTACTAAACGCTACTATTTAGTATCGGTATATATAGGATAGGATATTATACACTTTATACCACTACTACCTTTAATATAATCAGCGCAATAATTAGAACAATGGGAATAAATATATACTCGTCTAAGTCGAACATAATAGTCGTAAGGAACCACCGATCGATAACCTTCCTCCTTAATATAAGTACTAAGTTAGTTCTTATAGATCGACAACTTCGACGATATAATCAGAAAAGACTCAAAATATAGCGATAGGAAAAGAGCACCTACTAGAGGAAGCGCACTATTTATATTTCCGAGGACGAAAACCTAAAAAGGAGGGGGTAATATTATAACCTCTCTAAGAAGACTTTACTCCTCAAAACTCTAAAAGAAATAATAGGAACCTATTAAATACACCACCTAGGAATAAAAAGGGCTAGTAGGACTAAGATAGCCAATAGGGCTAGAACAACTAGCTAGACTAGAGGGATTAGTAGGACCTAGGTAACTAGTAGGACTAAAGAGGCTAGCTAGACTAAGAAGACTAATAAGACTAGTATATCTAGTAAGATAGCCTAGTTATATAGTAATATAAGAAATAGCCGCCTATTCACTATTATAAAGTATACTACCTATAACCACCGGATAGTACCTATTTATAACAGGCTAGGCCCGATAGGGTCATGTGTGGCAACGTGACCTTCAGCCCCATGTTTATTCCGACTCACACTCAAGTTGTTTCCTTCTTTAAGCTTTTTATATATAGTTTTACGGCATCGCCTAGTTAAATATAAACTCGGCCTTAGCCCTTTATATACAAAAAGCTTCCTCTTTCGAGAGTAACCCCTTAGAAACGATACGCTATCGGTTAGCGATTATATAATTAGATATATAGAAGCGGCTTGCCTTAGGATAAGGAGCGTCTGCGACCGCCACGAAAGACCACCGAAACATAGCTTACTTTACTACGAAGAGCGTCTGTAATAGTCCAATAAAGTAGCTTACCTTAGGATAAGGAGCGACCGTAACCGCATCGGAAACCTAACGATTATCCCTTAGATCGATATCGTTAGTATAGGAGTCCTAGACAATAACGTCTTAGGACTAATTAAGCCCTCTAAGTTAGGCGGAAGGATTAATATAGCAGATAGCCTAGGGCTATACTACTTAAAATAAATAGATCGCTTATCTCGAAGAGCTTCTCTTATAGTAGAGTACCTAGATAGGAACGTCTAGTATTAGGGTCGATATAATATCGGAATAAGCCTAATTCGAGGATAAACTAGGATATAAGGGTATTATAGAAGCGCTTCTAATATACCTATTATAGTCTTACCTCTCTAATCTATCGCCCTCTATAGGAATATCTAGCGAATAGTCCTTATAGAGGATCGTTATAGAAAATAAGCTCTTAGTAGATAGAGTAGCTATTAGATCGCCCTAAGACTAGTTTATATATATCTTCTCCTAACTAGAGAAGCTTATTCTAAAGAATACCGGATCTTTTATAAAATACTATTAGAATAACGCTAGTCCGGAAGCTCTCTTAAACTATCTTAAGAGTATCTATAGAGACCTAAATATATAAGTAAGAGTAGTAAAGCGACTATACTAGTTAAAGTAGAAAAAGAACTAACCTTTTTCGAAGTTCCTACCCTAGTTAGAATATAAGTTCGCTAATACTAGCGCCCTTAAATAGTATAATAAAGCGAAATATTAGATTTTAATAGAGTCTCTAAACTAAACCCTATTTAATTCGCTAGTAAATTAAGATATTCCCTTAACCTTTATAGAGTTAATTATCTATCTATATAAGATTAGTACTAATAGAGAGATACTAGTAATCTATAGGACTTAATAAATAAAGCCTTCCTAGCTTCGGTATAATAGAGATATTATAGACTAGACGCCTATAGAATCTACCCTATTTTACTTAAATTATCTATAATACTAGGATAAATCGACTAAAATAAAATACTAAATATAGTAGGTTAATTAAGATAAGATTAAGTAGCGTAGATATAATAAATAGTATATTCGATATAGAAAGAAAAGATACTAGTCGACTAAGTATCTCTATTCCTCTCTATACCTCCGCTTAGAGGCCTATATTTCTATAAGGAGCCCTAACTAAGATAGTAACGAAAACCCTCCGAAATACTCTACCTATACTAGGAAGTTAAGAGCAAAAAGAGAAAAAGTTATTAAGACTATATTAGAAAGTAAGAGCCCTAATAATAATTTAGGAAAAGAGTAGCTCCTATTCTAAGCTATAAGTAGGAGCGAAAAAAGGTTAGAAAGCTATAATATATAGGGAAACGCTATCTACTATTTTATATCGATATTAGATTAAATAGAATTTAGTTTACTAAAGCTTTAGTTAATAGTAGCTATAATAGATATACTATAATTAGCTTTTCCTTAGTAGAGTCTCTAGACCTACTATATATTCCGATTAAGCCCTAATACCTTAATAGTATTATACTAAATATAGGCCGAATCGATAGTATTATATACTTCGATATAGATATATATAGTTACTAATAGAAAAATATCTTTATATATATTATACCGAATTAAAGAGATAATATAATACTTAGAGACCTTTAGCTATATTATATCGATAGAAGATACTCCCTAAAATAAAGGTACTTTAATATCTACTTAGAGATAGATAAGAGGACCTAATATTAGAACTATATAGACCGGATAATTAGCCTAATATATATAAAGACCCTATAGATTTAGAAGACCTAGGAATTTAGGATTAAAAAAGTTCTTAATAGTATATTAGAACTAAATCGCCTATAAATTAGAAGGGTTATAATAGTAGATATTAATAAGGCTCTCTATTTAAAAGAAATTATTGATCTAAAGATAAAACTTCTAAAATAATATTAGCCTTATCTTAATATCTTCTATTAATAACTAACTAATACCCTACTAAAATATTAGCTAGGGATCTATGAAGGGCTAATGCAAGACTTAAATTCAATCTAGCAAGGCCACAAGCTGTGTATAAAAAGCCTAAAGAAGAAAGGAAACTTAGGTGCGTTTCGAGGTCGAAATAGGGGCGGGATGTTGATGTTATATGTTATACGTGATGACCCTTAGGCTCTAGCCTATTATATACCCCTCTCCTCCGGTTAATAGGCGTAGGATCGGTATCCTAGTAGAGAGACTACGGTTTATAGTCAATTCGGTAGCGTTTTATTGCTTAAAAACGTTAAGTACTATATAGTCTTAAACTAGTTCGATAGGTTTCTATGAGGGTTCCGTATAACCTACCTATTTTACTAAAACTTCTTATTACGATCCCTATCCTATTTGTCTTATTTATTTTTATAGAATTTCCTCGATGGCCTACTTATTCTCGCTATCGACTTTTATCAGAGATAGCTATATATTATCTACGATTTAGGAAAGAAGTAGGTCTATTATAGCTAGCTAGATAAACTTAATATAGAATACTAGATAGATACTAGTTAGTATATTAAGTTATATAGTATATAGTATTAGGACCTTTTTAACTATATATTAGGTATATAGCTAGTTAAGCTTCTTTAAGGGTCTCTATAAATAGATATTTCGAAGATTTAACTATACTCTATTATTTAGTTTATAAACTAGTACTACTTAATAGTACTAATTTATCTAATCTTATTAGGTCTCTTAGGCTACTATAATTACTAATTAAGCCTAATCTATAGTATTTTAGAGATAATTTATAAATATTTTATCTATCCTCTCTAAAGATAGTATCTCTTATATTTCCCTAGGGTTTTAGGTATTATCTATCTTAATTAGATCTATATAGTAGCTATATATAAAGAAGAATAGTAATAGTCTAGTAGATATTATATTATAGTTATTAATTACTATTATTATTATTAGTAGTAGCGATCCCTAATTATCTTATATATAGGCTAAGAAGGCTTAGATAACTCTTTCTACTTTTTAGTTTATCTATTCTATTATTTTATTGGACTATAGATAGAATACTATTAAGAATTAGTATTATATTAATAGTCTTTTATAGATAATTTACTAAAATCCTTTAATAAATTATAGCCTTTAGTTATTTATTATCGCTAGTAGGAGCCTATAATATATATAGAAGTATATCTAAAATACTTTTATTATATTAGCTAATATTATCCTTTTTATAGCTACTAGGATTATACTCTTAGTTAACTAGTCTATTATTACTAGATAGTTTATTACTCCTTAGGGGCCTATAGGTAGAAGTTCTATAATAAAGTCTACTAAGAGTTTAGCCTAGATTTACTATAGTATTAGTAAGGGCTTTAATAGCCTATACTTTATATTATACTAGATAGTACTTCTTCTATAGATAGTATAGTTTCTTAGGAACTATTATATATTTTTAGCTACTTCTAGTTAGAAGAACTATTAGGATAGTATCAAATAGATAGTATCTTACTCTAAGTACTTAGTAATATAAGAGTTATAAATATATTAGATAATCCCTATCTATAATAGTTTACTATTAGGGATCTAGATCTTTTTCTAAAAGTATAATAGCCCTCTCTTATCTAATTTATATTTAGCTAGGCTAGTCTTTATATCTATTTTAGCTATAATTTAGTATTCTCTATCTTTTAATACTTAGGAGATCCTCTAATATATAGGGTCTATTAATCTTATCTTTATCTATTTATCTTAGAGACTCTATTCTTTAAAAAGAGATATTATTACTATAAAGTTAAATAGCCTATCCTATTCTTTAACTAATCTACTTAGTTAAATTGCTACTTTAGCGAATATTAATTAGAAGTAATTTAAAAGCTTTTTATCTAAGATTCCTTTTAGTATATCTTACTCTTATTATAATAGTATATTAGATTATACTATTTATTTTCTAGGCTAATACTATAAATTATAATCGAACTCTACTAAAAGGCTAGTCTATTATATCTATTATTCTAATAGGTACTATACCTTATTAAAGTATTAGAGGTTCTTATAGTCTATTAAGATAGTAAATTAGGATACTATCTTTAGCTCTAATCTCTATTTATATAGCGCTTTAATAATTACTAGAAGCTTTTTATTATAGATCTTATAGTTCGCTTTAGCTAGGGATAGCTTCTATAAGAGATAGATATATAGCTAAAGTATACTATTATCTTACCTCTAAGATAATATAGTATCTATAGTCTATCCTAATATATTAGCTTCGATTTCTATTTTATATCTCTTTTTAAAGTAAGCTAGGATTAGCGCTTTAATAAAAAGCTCTTTTAGCTCTATAAAAGCTTCTTAATAGGTATTATCTTAATAAAATAATATCTCTTTTTAGGTAAGGTATATTAATAGGGCTAAAAGATTAGCGAATTAAAATATAAATATCTAATAGAAATTTATAAATCCTAAGAATACCTATACTTCCTATAGTATCTTTAGTACTTTTTATACTTAAATAGCTTTAATCTTCTTAGGATCTATTTATATCCCTTTCTATACTTCGATAATAAATCTAAGGTACTTTACTAAGTCTTACTTAAACTCTGACTTTCTAATATTATATTATAACCCTATCTCTTTAAGCTTTTATAGTACTTCGGTTACTTTTTAGTAGTAATCTATTAGTAATTCGCTTAAATAGATAATAATATTATCTATATATATAGATATAAAATTATCTAAATACTCTTAGAGTATCTAATTAATAAATCTTTAGAATATTACTAGGGCTCCTATAAGTCTAAATAGAGTAATATTCTATTTAAAAAGGCTATATTAAATATAAAATATAGTCTTCTACTCTTTACCTAGATATATCCGAACTTTATAAAAAGCTAAGATAATATTAAGCTTTATAAACTAGTATACTATTAATATATTTTAGAGGGTTTTTTAAATTAATAGTAGTAGATAGTAATCTTTTACTATTATTATATTAATTCCTCGATAATTAATATAGAATTAGATACCTCCCTCTAGCTTATATATTAGTAGTACTAGTATAGTAGTAGGTAATTTATTTATATAGATAAAGTTCTTTCTTAGTAGTTCTATAAAGGTCTTCTATAGAACTAAGAGTTCCTTTTTATTTATCCTATAGAGAGGTCTATAAGATAGAGGCTTTTTAATACTATTTCGGTTATATTATAATAAAATCTTATAATTAATCTTTAGTTAGTAGTTAGGGAGAGTATCTACTAGCTATTAGCTAAAGATATCTAGCTATAGCTAATACTACTTTAGTAGCTTAGTCTTTAGATTAATTATTTTCTTTAGGTAAAATATCTTATTAATATTATCTATTATAATCTTCCTAATTTATAGGCGTTTCTTATCTAAAATACTATTAAGGACTTTAGTAATCCCTAGGGCCTTAGTCTTCTTAATTTAGAGAGTTTTTATTTATTTTAGCCTAATAGTTAGATTTATATAATTCTAATATCTTATTTTTTCGCCTAACTATAAATAGATATTAAAATAATCTTTCTTTAGCGAATATCTCCTATTTATATAGTATAGCTAAGGGTCTCTAAGTATTATCTTATCTTTTTATTTTAGTATAATATATATAAAGACCCTACTTTATTAGTGACTATAGATATCTATATTAAAATATATAATACTATCGATTCAATCTAGATTCGGTATTATTTTATTAAGATATTATAGTATAATTAGGATATATAATAGGTCTAGAGATTCTATTAGAGAGTAGTTTATAGTAGTATATCTATTATAGCTACTATTAACTAAAGTCTTAGTAAACTAAATTTTATTTACTCTAATATTAATATAGAAGAGTAGATACTTCTTCTCTTTTTATAAGAATTTTTTTGTCCCCTCTTACTCCTATTTATAACTTAGAGTAGGAGCTACTCTTTTTCTAAATTATCGTTTATAGTTAGGGTCTTCTTACTTATAGAGGTTTTAATAACTTCCTTTTTTATCTTTAACTTCTTAGTCTAAGTATATTTCAGTATAGCTTTAGTAGTATTTTGGTTATTATTTATTATTATAATAGTAGCTATTTATATATTAGATTAATAGCTTAGTAGGATTACTAGGAGATAGGGGTACTCTATTAATTAGTAACTCTCTTATCTATATTATAAGTATCTCTTTTTTTATCTATATTAGTCTATTTTATTTTAATTAGTCTATTAGGCTTATTATCTTCTTATATTTAATTTATTATTATTCTATAGATATCTTATATATAGGCTAGATATATTCGCTAAGATAGTAAGAGTCTAATCTATATTATTATTATTATCTTAAGTATATAAGGGTTTACTATACTAAGACTAATAGATAGCTAGTATATCTCTATTAGTACTAATCTTATATAGATAAGAGATTAGCCCTATAAAGATTAGTAAGATCCCCTAATTTATTAGTAAATTAGTTATAGTTCGATTTAGGGATCTAAATAAGATCTATCTCTTTATTTTATTATACTATTCTAGTATACTAATATCTACGAACTTATATTCTAACTAGGGTAAAAACTTTGAAAATAGTTAATTATTTTTCTATTATAGTTAGTATAGCTATCTTACTACTCTTACTTAAGTATTTAGATCTCTATAGATATTCTTAAGATAATTAAGAAGCTCTTATAGTCTAGTATTATTTTAATATAGTTTTATAAATATTATAGTATTCTTTAGAGTAAGCTTCTTTAGCTAAAAGAAGATATATATAAACTAATCCTAAGATAAACTAATTACTCTTCTATCTATACTAAGCTTATTTTCTATAATAATTTACTATAATAGCTATTTATTTATAGTCTCTATAAATATTATTAGATTAGGGAGATAGAGCCTTAGATAGTATACTAGAGGTCTTTCTTTATTATTAGCCGACTTATTATTATACTAGATAAGATTCGATATTATATTAGTCCCTTTATTAGGGATTTCTATAGATATATATTTCTATATTAGGAGCTCTTTAAAATAAATAATCTATTTATCTTAGTATTACGCTATTTTATCTTAGCACTATACCACTTTATTCTACGAAGTATAGTTCTAGGCTAGCTATTATAGTATACTCTAAGCCTAACTTAGGGGGCTCGATTAATCCTAAGTTCCTATCGTCTAGGATTATAATATATAACGATAGCTCTCTATAGGCTTTTCGCTAGGGTTTCGACTAGATAACGACTATCTTTTAATATATCGTCGGACTTTCGCTTTACTACCGACCGCTTCTCCTTAAGTATATCGTTTTAACTAGATACTCTCGAAAGAGGAGGCTTTTTATATATAAAGGGCTAATATAAGACTTAAATTCAATCTAGCAAGGCTATAAGCTATATACAAAAAGCCTAAAGAAGAAAGGAAACTCAGGTACATTTCGAGGTCGAAACGGGGGCAGGATATTGATGTCATATATCATATGTGATGACCCTCGGGCTCCAGCCCATTACAATAAATAAGCTTTTCTTTAAGAGTCTTAAAGATCTACTCTAAAATCTAAGTAATTTTAGGCTTATAAAAAAAGGGTTTATTTTCTATCTATAGACTATAATACTTTTTATATAATTCTATTATAAGTCGCTCCTAATTTAGTATTATCTTAGTAGTTAGAGTTTTAGGTAGAAGATACTATTATAATCTCCCTAGGTAATTAAAAAAGAAGAATTAGAAAATATAAAAATAGACTACTAGATAAGATAGAATACCTATTAATTAGGTAAAAGAAATTATATAAAAAAAATTATATAATTAGTAGAATAGTCTATCTTAGAATAAGACTAATTTTTAAAGAATTAGGAAAAAAGGAGAGTAACTTACTAGGTTTTCTACCCTACTCTAATAATAAACCGCTATTAGTTTACTTAGCCTTTATAATATAATATTAGATAAAGGAATCTCTTTATACTAATATAACTAACAAGACTAAAAAATATAGTCTAGTTATATAATAATATAAGAAATAGCTATCTATTTACTATTATAAAATATACTATCTATAACTACTATATAGTAAAAGATATATAATAAGACTTACTATTGATAAGATAAGACTTACTACTAATAAAAGGGAACTTACTACTAATAAGTAAAGACTTATTATATAATAAAGAGGACTAGATATATAAGGATAGCTTTTACTATATATATTTAGTTCTTTGTAATTAATCTTTATATTATTACTTAGAACTATCTTTTGTATTTTATAGTTCGATCTAAGCGATAAACCTCTAACGTAACCCGTAAGCGAGCGCCGCATGTAAGCGAGCGCCGCACCCTACCAAAATCATCAATTTTAATCCAATTTTATTCAACCAAAACGCCATTTAAATACAAAAAAAGCTATTCAGTGCGTTTTTTACACTGATTTCTCCTATGTCCGATCTCAAAACACTCAGTGCATCGCGGGGGTGCGCGATGAGGTAATGATTGCGTTGTTTCTGGCTGCTCCGCTGGCGGCTCCGCTGGCTGTTTTTTGTTATTTTTTTCATCCAATACTAGCTGGTTTGCGTCGCCAGCTATAAAACCATCTCTATATAGCAGTTGCTGCGCAGATTTGGCGCGTTTTATGGTCTGCTTTGCGTTGGCATTGCGCAATAGCTCATTTTGGTGCGCCAGAAATACAGCGTTATGCATAGCCATCTCGCAACCCTTCACAATTTGGTCCAATGCGCGCTGGGTAGGGCTAGTAGGGCTTGCTGAGCGTCGCCGAAGTAACGCTTTTATAGATGATGCTTGTTTACCTAATTGTTTAGGGTTTTGAGGGGTTTTTATCGAAAAATCGCTATCGCTGCTAAGGGGGGGGGTCGGTGTTTTGAGATGAATATTTAGGGTATCGATTACCCGATTCGGATCCAATAGTACTAAACCGGTAGCTGCGAAGCTATTTTTAATCGTCTCCGATTTATAGCAAGCAGTATGCGCAGTAGGGAATTCAGCTAAGAAATCTAGCTTGGTAATATGGTTGACCCTAGTACGCATATATCCCTCTACCAATTTGCTATACTCGCATTTCAAAACACTAAAACACCCTATATCTAGTGGTTGTAGTAGATAAGATGAATACGCTAGCATACAAAGAGGTATAATATCGTTTTATACGCAGATTTAGTCGAATTTAGGGGTAAGATAGCTACTATGGCTATCTAGCACTAGTAAGCGATATCGACCACATAATCACGACGTAGTAGCTGGGATGAACCGTCGAAGTAGCCAATTTAACCTAATTTCATCGCTAGTCCAGCTATTTTGGCTTATATCGATACCCTAGCTAGTAGGGAGATCATCTAGCCAGCCAGAGATATAGCGCTTGGCTTTGAAGACGATATATGGCGGAGATATATATCTAGACGCGCCGATATATTCAATACTAGTAACCTACTCGCGATTACCGGGTTGTAGTAGCTTAGCGCGTCTATAATAGTTAGCGCGAGTGACTACTTTGGTTGCTGCGATTACCCCCATCGCAAACCCAGTTTCATCGAAGTTATATATATCGTCGGTAACGATGCCATACTTCGCAATTGTGTCGGAAACTAGGGTAAACCACTGCCGAATTTGGTTTATATCTTCGTTTTACGCACGTTGGTAGTCATAGCGACGTGAGAGACGTGTTTTTATCTCTGGTGTGCGTTGGATGAGATTATATACCTATTTTTGGCCGACGGTTTGGGCGGGGGTTTCACCCCGCTCTGCGAGTAGCAAATTGGCCATATCTCGCACATGAGACTGGCGGGGCGGGGCACCTCTCGTATCTATAGAAACCACCCATTTAACAAGCGATTGCTCTTCGATTTGGGTCAATTTATGGCTGTTTGCTCTGGTTGCAGCGCGATTTGTATAGCCGGCGAGACGGCGACGTAGTGTACGGTCGGGTATATCAAATTGGCGTGCTGCGTCGCGGATAGAGGTGATTTGATTGGTCTGAATAGCTTGGATAGCTAATAAGACACGCCCCTCTTGCTCAGTGTTTTTCTGGCTAGATTGGGAGCGATTTGGTGGCATTATAGGCGTTTGAAATAGTAGGGTTGAAATTGGGGGGTGAATTTTGGTGGGGTGCGGCGCTCGCTTACATGCGGCGCTCGCTTACGGGTTACGTTAGGGTTAACTATATTACTAAGCTAGATTTCTTAGCTAAATTCCCTACTACGCACACTACTTACTATAAACCGGACACTATAAAAAGTAGCTTCGTAGCTACCGGTTTAGTACTATTAGATCCTAATCGGGTAATCGATACCCTAAATATCTATCTTAAAACACCGACCCCCCCCCCCTTAGCAGCGACAGCGATTTTTCGATAAAAACCCCCCAAAACCCTAAACAACTAGATAAATAAGCATCGTCTATAAAAGCGTTACTATAGCGACGCTCTACAAGCCCTACTAGCCCTATATAGTGCGCACTAGACCAAATTATAAAGGGGTACAAAATAGCTATATATAACGCTACATTTCTGGCGCACCAAAATAAGCTATTACGTAATACCAACGCAAAGCAGACTATAAAACGCGCCAAATCTACGTAGCAACTACTATATAGAGATAGTTTTATAGCTAGCGACGCAAACTAGCTAGTGGTGGATGAAAAAAAGTAGCAAAAACAGCCAGCGGAGCAGCCAGAAACAACGTAATCACTACCTCATCGGGCGCCCCTGCGATATACAAACTATTTCGAAGTAGGGCATAAGCGGACATAGTATAAAAAACGCACTAAATAGGTTTTTTTGTATTTAAATAGTGTTTTGGTTGAATAAAATTAGATTAAAAATAATGATTTTAATAGGGTACACGGCTCGCTTACATACACGGCTCGCTTACAGGTTACGTTACGTTAACTAATGTAACCCGTAAGCGAGCTGGACATGTAAGCGAGCTGGACACCCCACCAAAAACCACACCCCGATCTCAACCCCATCATTTCAAACCCCTACAATGCCACCAAATCGCTCCCAAAATCGCCAAAAAAACGCTAAGCAGGAGGGGAGGGTCTTATTAGCTATCGAAGCTATTCAGACTAAACGAATCCCTTCAATTCGCGAGGCAGCGCGCTAGTTTAATATCCTATATTCAACACTTACTTCCCGTCTTACCGGTGTCACTAATCGCGCTACTATAAGGGCGAATAGCCATAAATTAACCTAAATCGAAGAGCAATCGCTTGTTAAATAGGTGGTTTCTATGGATATAAGAGGTGCCCCGCCCCGGCAGTCTTATGTGCGAGATATGGCCAATTTGCTACTCGCAGAGCGGGGCGAAGACCCCCCCCCCAAACCGTCGGCTAAAAATAGGTATATAATCTTATCTAGCGTATACCGGAGATAAAAACATATCTCTTACGTCGCTATGATTACTAACGTACGCAAAACGAAGATATAAACCAAATTCGGCAGTGGTTTACCCTAGTTTCTGACACAATTGCGAAGTATAGCATTAATTACCGACGATATATATAACTTCGATAAAACTAGGTTTGCTATAGGGATAATAGCAGCTACTAGAGTAGTCACTTACGCTGACTATTATAGACACACTAAGCTACTTTAGCCTAGTAACCGTAAGTAGGTTACTAGTATTAAATATATCGGCGCGTCTAGATATATATCCCCGCTATACCTTATCTTTAAAGCTAAGCGCTACTAAGCTGGCTAGCTCGATGATCTCCCTACTGGCTAGGGTATCGATATAAGCCAAAATGGCTAGACGAGCGATGAAATTGGGTTAAATTAGCTACTTCGATGGTTCATCCTAGCTACTACATTGCGATTATATGGTCGATATCGCTTACTAGTGCTAGATAGCTATAGTAGCTATATTACCCCTAAATTCGACTAAATCTACGCACAAAACGATATTATACCTCTTTATATACTAGCGTATTTATCTCATCTACTACAACCACTAGATATAGGGTATTTTAGTATTTTGAAATATAAGTATAGCAAATTAGTAGAGGGATATATAACGTAACCTGTAAGCGAGCCGTGTATGTAAGCGAGCCGTGCACCCCACCAAAAACCACTCCCCGATCTTAACCCTATCATTTCAAACCTCTACAATGCCACCAAATCGCTCCCAAAATCGCCAAAAAAACCCTAAGTAGGAGGGGAGGGTTTTATTAGCTATCCAAGCTATTCATACCAAACAAATCACGTCTCAACGTGATGCAGCGCGCCAATTTAATGTGCCCTACTCTACACTACGTGACTGTCTCGCTGGCTATACAAATCGCGCTACTACTAGGGCAAATAACCATAAATTGAGCGAAATCGAAGAGCAATCGCTTGTTAAATGGGTGGTTTCTATGGATACGAGGGGTGCCCCGCCCCGGTAGTCTCATGTGCGAGATATGGCCAATTTGCTACTCGCAGAGCGGGGTGAAACCCCCCCCCTAAACCGTCGGCCAAAAATGGGTATATAATCTTATCTAGCGCACACCGGAGATAAAAACACGTCTCTCACGTCGCTATGACTACCAACGTGCGTAAAACGAAGATATAAACCAGATTCGGCAGTGGTTTACCCTAGTTTCCGACACAATTGCGAAGTATGGCATCGTTACCGACGATATATATAACTTCGATGAGACGGGGTTTGCTATAGGGATGATAGCAGCAACCAGAGTAGTCACTCGCTCTGACTATTATGGACGCGCTAAGCTACTACAACCTAGTAACTCTGAGTAGGTTACTAGTATTGAATATATCGGCGTATCTGGATATATATCCCCGCTATACCTTATCTTCAAAGCTAAGCGCTATATCTCTGGCTGGCTAGATGATCTCCCTACTGGCTAGGGCATCGATATAAGCTAAAATGGCTGGACTAGCGATGAAATTGGGTTAAATTGGCTACTTCGACGGTTCATCCCAGCTACTACGCCCCGGTTACTAGGGCGATATCGGCTTTTGATACTAGATGGCTATGGTAGCCATCTTACCCCTAAATTCGACCAAATCTGCGCACAAAACGATATTATACCTCTTTATATACTAGCGTATTCATCTTATCTACTACAACCACTAGATGTGGGGTGTTTTAGTGTTTTGAAACGCGAGTATAGCAAATTGGTAGAGGGGTATATGCGCACTGGGGTCAACTATATTACCAAGCTAGATTTCTTAGCTAAATTCCCCACTGCGCACGCTGCTTGCTATAAATCGGAGACGATTAAAAATAGCTTCGCAGCTACTGGTTTAGTGCTATTAGATCCGAATCGGGTAATCGATACCCTAAATATCTATCTCAAAACACCGACGCCCCCCCTCAGCAGCGATAGCGATTTTTCGATGAAAACCCCCCAAAACCCTAAATAACTAGGTAAACAAGCATCGTCGGTAAAAGCGTTGCTTCGGCGACGCTCAGCAAGCCCTACTAGCCCTACCTAGCGCGCATTGGACCAAATTGTGAAGGGTTGCGAGATGGCTATGCATAACGCTATATTTCTGGCGCACCAAAATGAGCTATTACGCAATGCCAACGCAAAGCAGACTATAAAACGCGCCAAATCTGCACAGCAACTGCTATATAGAGATGGTTTTATAGCTGGCGACGCAAATCAGCTAGTATTGGATGAAAAAAAGCAGCAAAAACAGCCAGCGGAGCAGCCAGCGGAGCAGCCAGAAACGACGCTATCACTACCTCATCGGGCACCCCCGCGATGTACCGATTGTTTCGAAGTGGGGCATAAGCGGACACAGTGTAAAAAACGCACTCAATAGCTTTTTTTGTATTTAAATGGCGTTTTGGTTGAATAAAACTAGATTAAAATCGATGATTTTGGTGGGGTGCACGGCTCGCTTACATGCACGGCTCGCTTACATGCACGGCTCGCTTACAGGTTACGTTACGTACCGGGGTCAACTATATTACTAAGCTAGATTTCTTAGCTGAATTCCCTACTACGTACGCTACTTACTATAAATCGGAGACGATTAAAAATAGCTTCGTAGCTACTGGTTTAGTACTATTAGATCCGAATTGGGTAATCGATACCCTAAATATCTATCTCAAAACACCGACGCCCCCTCTTAGTAGCGATAGCGATTTTTCGATAAAAACCCCCTAAAACCCTAGACAACTAGGTAAACAAGCATCATCTATAAAAGCGTTACTCCGGCGACGCTCAGCAAGCCCTACTAGCCCTACCTAGCGCGCGCTAGACCAAATTGTGAAGGGGTGCGAGATGGCTATATATAACGCTATATTTCTGGCGCACCAAAATAAGCTATTACGCAATGCTAACGCAAAGCAGACTATAAAACGTGCCAAATCTATATAGCAACTGCTATATAGAGATGGTTTCATAGCTGGCGAGCTAAACCAGCTAGTATCGGATGAAAAAAAGCAGAAAAAACAGCCAGCGGAGCAGCCAGCGGAGTAGCCAGAAACGACGCAATCACTACCTCATCGGGCGCCCCTGCGATACACTAACTATTTTGAAGTAGGGCATAAGCGGACATAGTGTAAAAAACGCACTGAATAGCTTTTTTTGTATTTAAATAGCGTTTTGGTTAAATAAAATTGGTTTAAAACTATAGACATTGGTGGGGTGTCCAGCTCGCTTACGGGTTACGTTAGTAGTTATATAACGTAACCCGTAAGCGAGTCGGACATGTAAGCGAGCCGGACACCCTACCAAAATTCACCCCCCAATTTCAATACTACTATTTTAAACGCCTATAATACCACCAAATCGCTCCCAATCACACTAGAAATCCAGTAAGTAAGAGGGACGCCTCTTATTAGCTATTGAAGCTATTCATACTAAGCAAATTACCTCTATTTATGACGCAGTACGCCGTTTTAATATGCCATCTTCTACCCTATCCGACCGTCTTACTAGCTGTTAAAATCGGGCTAAAACTAGGGCAAATAACCATAAATTAACCTAAATCGAAGAGTAATCGCTTATTAAATAGGTAGTTTCTATAGATATACGAAAAGCGCCGCCCTATTAATCTCATATATAAGATATAGCCAATTTACTACTCGCAGAGTGGGGTAAAACCCCCCTACTAACCGTCGGATCGAAATAGGTATATAATCTTATCTAGTATATACTAGAGCTAAAAATATATCTCTCTCACCGCTACAATTACTAACGTACGCAAAACAAAGATATAAACCAGATTCGGTAGTGGTTTACCCTAGTTTCCGACACAATTACGAAGTATAGCATCGTTACTAATAATATATATAACTTCGATAAAACTAGGTTTGCTATAGAGATAATCGTAGTAACTAGAGTAGTTACTTACGCTAACTATTATAGACACGCTAAACTACTATAACCTAGTAACTATAAGTAGATTATTAGTATTAAATATATTAGTATATCTAGATATATATCCCTACTATACCTTATCTTTAAAGCTAAGCGCTACTAAGCTGGCTGGCTCGATGATCTCCCTACTGGCTAAGGTACCGATATAAGCTAAAATAGCTAGACTAGTAATAAAATCAGGTTAAATTAGCTACTTCGATAGTTTATCCTAGCTACTACGCCCTAGTTACTAGGGCGATATTAGCTTTTAATACTAGATAGCTATAGTAGCTATCTTACCCCTAAATTCGACTAAATCTATATATAAAACGATATTATACCTCTTTATATACTAGCGTATTTATCTTATCTACTATAACCACTAGATATAGGGTGTTTTAGTATTTTGAAATATAAGTATAGCAAATTAGTAGAGGGATATATATAAGCTAAGGTTAACTATATCGCTAAGCTAGATTTCTTAGCTAAATTCTCTACTATATATACTACTTACTATAAACCGGATACTATAAAAAATAGCTTTATAGCTACCGGTTTAGTACTATTAGATCCTAATCGGATAATCGATATCCTAAATATCTATCTTAAAATACTAACCCCCCCGCTTAGTAGCGATAGCGATTTTTCGATAAAAACCCTATAAAACCCTAAATAACTAGGTAAATAAGTATTATCTATAAAAGCGTTACTATAGCGATACTCTATAAGCCCTACTAGCCCTATATAATATACGCTAGACTAAATTATAAAGAGGTATAAGATAGCTATATATAACACTATATTTCTAGCGTACTAAAATAAGCTATTATATAATACTAATATAAAGTAGACTATAAAATACGCCAAATCTATATAGTAGCTACTATATAGAGATGGTTTTATAGCTAGCGATATAAACCAGCTAGTATTAGATAAAAAAAGCAGTAAAACAGCTAGCGGAGTAGCTAGCGGAGTAGCTAGAAACAATATAATCATTACTTTATCGTATACCCCTATAATATACTAACTACTTTAAATTAGGGTATAAGCGGATATAGTATAAAAAACGCACTAGATAGTTTTTTTTATATTTAAATAGTGTTTTGGTTAAATAAAATTAGTTTAAAATTGATAATTCTAGTAGGGTATCCGGCTCGCTTATATATCCGACTCGCTTATAGGTTACGTTAATATATAACAACTTATTAAGCGATAAGATCGGAAGATATTAAACGATAAGTCCTAGACTTATTATATAATAAGAGGAACTAGATATATAAGGATAGTCCTTACTATATATATTTAGTTCCTTATAATTAATCCTATATTATTACTTAGAACTACCTTTAGTATTTTATAGTTTAAATATAGTAATAAACCTCTAATAGTCTTAGGAGCTTACTTAGTAATCCTTAATCCCTAAGTGACTAACTTAACTAGCGCTCTAATTAGTATATCTTATAAGTATCTTAGAGACTTAAGTCTATAAAAGGCCTAGTAGATATTAGTATAGTTATAAATATACTTAAGGCTTATAGTATTCTAAAAGAAGTATTACTTTATAGACTTATTTACTATAATTAGTTAGTAGTTTATAATATATTAATTATTCTATTATTTAAACTATAAATATATTAATATTATAGTATTTAGTAATAGTACTAGTAATATTTTATAAGACTCTAGCTAATAGGTATCTTTACTACTAACTAATACTAAACTTATAGAGATAGTATCCTAACTCTAAAAGTAGCTTATTAATACTAATAAGAAAATAATTTAGAGTATAAAACTTCTAAAACCTAAATTCTTTAATAGAATCTAAACTAAGCTTCGGAGCTTTTTTACTTAGATAGATATATAGTTTTATATAATCTACTATATAAAAGAATATAATAAAGTTATCTATATCTCTATTTATCTATAAAAATAAGTCTTTATATAGTTCGAACTATTTATCTAAGAATTTAATAAGAAATAAATAAAAGATTTAAAAGATATAACTAAAGAAATCTTTATATTATATACTATATTTAAGAAAAAGCTTAAATTAATATTTAGTAATATTAATACTATTTAAATAGTAGAAAAATATTTAGATTATCTTAGATAGACTAGATCTATTAGTATCTATACTACTAAGCTTTAGTAGATTATTTTATATTTTAATTTTAATAAAAATATATATATTTAGATCTTTAAGTAAAGACTTAAGAAAAAAGTTAAGAATAAACCTATAAAGATCGATTAGCTATAGGAACTAACTAAAATAATTAATATTATAGTTAAGTTTAATAACTATATCTATAAATATAAGCTTTAATAATAAAAGACTAAAAAAAATAGATAAAATTACCTACTAAGATTCTACTACTAAAAAGATAAATAATAATAACTTAGAGAATAGTATAATAATTTATATAGACTATAGCTAATAGAGCTTAATATAGTAAAAATATCTATTAAAAAATAGAAATAATAAAAAAATAATAATCTATATTTTAACTATAAAAAGCTAAAATACCAATTAAAATCCTAGGAATACTAAAGATCCTAGAAACTCTATCTATATTCCTAGGAATATTAGGAATAATTTTAGAAATATTTTAAGAACCCTTTAGGAATAGCTATAGTTAGAGAACCTTAAGTAATAAGATAAAAAACTAATAGGATAAGTTAACTTAGGAAGAGTAAATCTAGAATAAACTAATCTATCTATATAAATATCTCTAATATATATATTAAGATTATATATAATACTCTAAATATAATATCTAGGCTATTCTAGATTACTATAATAAAAACTATATAATCTACTACTAAAGAAAATTAAATCTAAAAGTAAAGCTATAACTATTAAATTAGAAAAACTAATCTAACTAAAAAAAATATATATATAAGAATATAGTATAGGATAATTAAATTTTTACTATTATATTAGAAAATCCTATTCTAATATAGATAATTATAATAGCTAATCTATTATCTACTATTTTTTAAGAAAATATCGATTTTAATATTTTTTTTTATTTCTATTTTTCTAGGGTCCTCTTTATCTTATAGTAATACTATTAAACTAGCTAGTAGTAATCTCTTAAGTAGGTAATAGATTCTTATATATTTTCTAAGATAGGATACTCTTTCTACTTAATTAGGAGTTACTACTAACTATTAGACTATTTATTATTTAGAATAGTTTTAACTTTATATTTATCTTTTATTTCTTCTTTAAGTTCTATATTAGTAGCGATTTTAGTATTCTTTAGTATAAGTTTAAGTAATAAGATATAAAATATTAGGTAGATTCTTTTTATATTTTCTAGTAGCTTTAGTTAGTAATTAATTAGTCCTATTCTTTCTTTAATTATAAAAGATCTTAATTTTAAGTAGTTAAGTTTTATACTTAGTTATTTAGTTTTAATATTTTATTATAGAAGATAGACCTTCTTTCTCTTTTTTAGATTAGGGCTAACTTAATAGCGCTAATTATAGTATATCTTTATATATAGGTTTAGAAATTTAATATCTTAAGCTATTTATATATATAGTATTTTAATTCCTATAATTAGTAATTTTACTAATTCTACTATAGTTTTTCTATTTCTTAGTTCTTCTATTAACTTTAGATAGTATCTATAGTTAGTAAAAAATAGTATTTCTTTAGTAGATAAGTATATTATATTATTATATATAAACTATATAACTAATAGTAACCCTATCTAATTATCCTATTAGTAGTTTATATAGTATCTTAGGTACTATTTAATTATTTAGTTAATTTATTTAGTTTATCTATTAGTTTATAGATAGTAGACTATTAAAAAACTATAATAGATCCTAATTTAATCTATAAAAGATTACTATATATTAGATATAAATAATTTATCTTAGTTAGAGGTGATTTTATTTAGTACTCTATAGTTTATAAAGATATATTAAAATAGGATATTTACTATTCGATTTATATTAATACTTTTAGTAGTTAGAATTATATAGATATATTTAGTAAGTTAGTTAATAATTACTATAATTATATTATATTTATCTAATTTTAATAGTTTTATAATAAAGTCTATTATAATCTATTCCTATAGTTTTATTAGAGTATCTAAAAGCTATAATTCTCTATAAAGAAGATATTATAATTAGACTGCGGCATAACTGCAAATATGGTTACTACTTTACTAACCACAACCGCAAAATTATAGTCTTAGTTATTACTTTACTAACTATAACTATAACCGTAAGTTTATAGTTAACTATAGTATATACTATAGTTATCTTATTGCTAACTATACTAGTATAAACCTTACTAGTTTATCCTATTATAGACTCTTATATAATATTTATATCGCTAACTTACTTTTGTTTTTTAGTTTAAATATATATCTATTCTAGTTATAATAGTACTATTCTATGATTTTCTCTATTCCTATATAAAATAATAAGAAATATTAATATATCTTAGTAAATATAGTATAATAAATATTATCTATTAATAAAGTTTAGAGATTAGATATATAGGTTTCCTATAACTTTAATATTATTAGTTAGTCTATAGTATTATTATAGAAATATATATTTAGTACTAAAGGGAGTTAGTATATACTTTTTATAAAGCGTACTAAAGCTACTAGAATCTACTAATAATAGTCTAAACTTATTAAAAATAGTATTAGAAAATAGTAAAAAATTTATTTTATTTATTCTTAATTTTTAGTTTTTATACTACTATAGAAAAATAGAGAGAAATTTAAATTTTTCTTTTTTTTAGTTTAAGGGACTTTATAATTTTTCTCTTAATTATTATAATTATCTATAGTTATATAGTAGTTATCTATAGTTATATAGCGGTTATCTATAGTTATATAGTAGTTATCTATAGTTAACTATAAGATAACTATAGATAACTATACTAATAGTCCTTAGATAGCTAATTAGTATATAGAATAGTAGATATCTATCTATAATTATTTTTTCTCTATATTAAAGTTATAGTCGTAACTTATTTACTTATACTTTCTAAGATTATATATAAAAACTTTTTAGTAAGTCCTTTTTTACTATTCTCCTAAGGATTTTTAGTTTACCTAAGTTTATATTAGAATCTACTTAGGATATCTTAATCCTAAGTATTATTCTTTTTAGATTAATTCCCTAAACCTAACTTCTTTTAATTAGATAATTTTCCCTACCTAGTAAGCTAGTAAACTATAACTTCGATATCTAACTTAGATCTTACTTACTCTCTATACTACTCTTTTACCCTAGATTTACTTAAGTATATCGGACTAAAGCTCCGAAAATTTTAGATTATCTATTATAGTAATATAGAGATAGAGAATTCTTAATAAAGCTTTATAAAATAGTAGCTTAATATAAGCTTTAGATTAAAGAAAGAGATAGTAGATAAAATCTATTAAGATAAAAAGAAAAAGTCTAAGCTTTAAGAGAGCTTTAAATAGATTATATATAAAAAGACTAGTAAGCCTAAGATTATATATAAATACTATTATATAGTTTTTATCTATCTAAATCTTTAGTATAGAAGGATTTTATTTTTAAATATATATCTAAAAAAGAGTATTTATTATATAGATCTAATAAAATAAAGAATTAATTAGATAATATAGAGTTTAGTATATTTTCTATCTTTTTCTATTTTTCTATAATTAATCTATAGGTCTAATTATTAATACTATTTAGCTATAGTCCTTAAACTAAAGGGTATTTAGCTAAGATCTTCTCCTAAAAAAGCTTTTTACTTTTATTATAGTTACCTAACTCCTATTTTATATTCTTAAATATCCTAAGTTTAAAGATCTAGTAGATATTATTTAGCTTACCTAATCTAAGATTAATCTATCTTTTATAAAAACTATCTAGTACTATTTAGATATAACTATCTAAGAATAATAGAAAAAGATTCTAAAAAGGCTTTTAGATAAAAACTAATTTTTTATTATCTTAGACTAATCTTTATTAATATAAATCTATAGTAGTAGAAGGCTTTTCTAAGTCTTTAAACCGAAGTACTTAGGGTTACTCCTATCTAGGATATTTATATATATTAGAATTCTACCTTTTTAATACTATATTATACTAAATAACTATAGCTAGTTTTTAATCTATATTATATAATATATTAATATTTCTCGTTTAAGCTTAAAAAAGAAAAATAGTATTAGATTAACTATTTTCTTTTAATTACTAAGTCTTTTTTTAAGTTTATAACTATTTTATTAAAGACTAAAGATATTACTATTTATTAAATCTTTAGTATTTATAATAAGCTTTTTAGGTATCTTAAGGCTTCCTAAAAATAGCTTAGATATAAGAAGATCTTTTAGAAGAAGAGAATATTTATAGTATTTATTATAATATATAATAAGCTCTCTAAGTACTATATAGTTATAGATATAGAGAGATATAATAATATCTATATAATAGCTATTATCTTAGCCCTATTAAAAAAGCTTTAATTCTTTACTACTAAGAATTAGTAAGATTATAATTATATTATATAGTACTAAGAATATTTAGAAAAAGAGTTTAAGTAGTATAAGTAGTAACTTAATAAAAGAAAAGCGCCTACTATAGTCTAAGTATCTATTAGTCTTATTAAGATCTATAACTTAATTAAGATACTAATAGACTTATAGAATACTCTATAGCCTAAAAAGGATCTAAGAGATAATAAACTTATATAATATCTAGCTAAAGATCTATATCTCTAATTATTCTAACTCTTTAATAGCTTTTTTTAAATCCTAATACTAATCTTATATATAGGGCTTAATTATACTTATCTAAGGGTCTTTTAGAAGAAGTATTAATATAAGTTTCTAATATTTATAAGCTTTACTTATAATATTTTCGCTATTCCTATTAGTAGTATTAGTATTAAATATCTTTTTAACTATATTTATAATATCTACTACTACTATTAAAGATAGCTAAAGCTAGAGATAATTAGAGAGTTAATACTCTAGATATATTTATTAAAGTTTAAGCTTAAATAGACTAAGCTAGACTTTATAAAAAAGTATCTTTCTATTAGAGAAGATATTTTAATTAATTAGAAAAGAAGCTCTATCTAACTAGTAACTAATCTTAAATAGTTCGAACTAATTAGTAATAATAAAGAAGATAATAAAAAAGATAGTAATAAGCTATCTCCTATATATTCTTCAGCCTAAAGTATATAAATAAGATAAAAGCGGCCTTAAAGTAGTATATCTAAGTCTCTAGATAATAAATCTTAACTCTTAGAAATATAAACTAAAGAGAGTAAGATATAGAGGCGTTTTAGAAGGAAATAGAGGGCGCTAAAGATACTAGATAGATTTAAGATTAATTAATTATAGCTAACTTCTTACCCCTAATCTATAATTTCTAATAGCTATTAGAAAATATATTTAAATTTCCCTAAGTTTTAAGCTAAAAATCTATTATCTTTCGCTAAACCCTAATAAGAATATACTCTTAAGTCCTTATACCTCTCTGCCTTCCGATATAAATAATTATATACTAAATACCTAAAAAATACTAGTAAAACTGTATAATCTATATAGTTATAAGTAGGTTATAAGTCTAGGCATATTTATAATATTTATATAACCGTAAGATAACTATAACCGTATTGCGGTTAGTACTTTGCTAACCGTAACTACCCGCAATATAACTACCCACAATATAGTTACGGTTAGCACTTTGCTATACTTAACCGCAAATTTGCGGTTGCGGTTACAAGATAACCGCGGTTTTTGCGGTTGGTGCCGCAGCCTAGTCGAGGTGGCTAAGATACTTAAAGCGGATGCGGAAAACTAGGATTTTAATTAGGGAATATCGTAGACCTATTCCTTTAGACTATTAGCGTATCTTAAGTTATTATATATCTTAGGCAGAGAAACTTATAACCTACTAGGTCTTGGAATAGCAGAGGACGCTAGTTAGCGGTTTAGTGGCCTATTAGATCCTAAGACCGTATTCTTAGGACCTTCTAGGTCACTAGCCCTATATCCTCTGGCTATGGGCTAGTGTCTTCGACCCTAAATCAATAGTCTTATTTTCCGAGACGTAAGATATAGTTCCCTAGACCTCGGTCTCTAGTCGTCGATTTGAGATCCTTAGCGGCTCTCAGATAACGAATATATAAATCTATTAGACTTGAGCCCTCTCACGTTGTATAAAGTGTCTAGTAAGTTCTAGGTCGCTAACGGACTTAGGTATATGGTTTTACCTACGAGGTCGGAGGGACTTAAGTAGAGGGCTGAGGCGATGGGCTCATATACTAATGACTCATATACTATAATACGATCGAGTGTATACTAACCGCTATAGCGCTTCCGGAAACTAGTATTACCACCTACGAAAATATAGGCTGTTTGGCTAGACCAGAAAGATCCTAGGGTAGGCCACACCACTCCTAGGTCCTAAGGAGTTGTTCCTAGGGGACCTCCAGCTCCTAAGAGCGCACATACCAAATTCTGGGAGCTCTAGGTGGTGCCCCAGGATCACCAAGCCGGGTACTAGGAGATTACACGAGTTTCCTGGTCAAGTTTGGTCCTAATATGGGAGGTGGGTCGACGGACGGCCCGCGGTTTCAAACCGCCACGCCTCAGACCAAGCAGTTTCTAGGATAGGCCACTCGCCTCCCAGGGTCCTGACCGGTGGCTCCCAGGAGTTACAGGGCTCCTAGGAGTACCCGGACCAAACTCTGGGAGCATCTGGATGCTGTCCCAGGATAATCAAGCCGGATACTGGGAGATCACGCCGGCTCTTTAGAGGACCTACAACAGATTTACCAACCCTTGGGCCTCATGTGTGCTTAAGCAAATTGATAATCAAAAGGATCAGCCGCGTGACGCTGTACAACACTGGCGCAAGGATTGTACAATTTTCCTAGGAGCACAAGCTATCAGTGGATTCTCGCAGGGATCTCACTGCGAATCGGCCACACAAGAGTGAATTGGTTGGGTTGGCGGTTCTGCAACCCTTAACCACCACAATACGTTGTTCAGGACCTTCCTCTGAGACTGCCAGTTTTCTCGAGGTTCTTATGGTAGGCGGCCAGGTATATGGCGGTTTAGAACCACCGCGCTGATCTATGCCAGATTTAAAAGAGTTGGCTGTGGCGGTTATGGTTCGGTGTGTCGCCGGTATAATGTTATGTTCTCGTGGTTAGAGATGGAGTTATAAGTTCGCAGTTCTGAATAGCCAAGCTTGAACCCCCGCCCTAAAGTAAGGCCATATGATACTACCAAAGGCTACTTAAAGCCAGGTTCTCCCCCTGCCCGCTTGTACAACTTTCTGTATAAGAGTTCTCATTTTCTGTTATGCGAACACTACGTTAGCGAGTATACCTACTACGGTCAGATATAGACATTTATTCTTAACCACTTTGCTGACATTGCTCTCTTACAACCATATTGCTATTCTAGGGCTTTGTTGTTTAAACGGTCGAATATTATATAGGGTATAATCCCCCTTGCTCGTATATATACTCTCGTCCAAATCTTCCGAATCAAGGGACTTAACAATAACTTCACTCTCTTTTCTCTATATCTAATGAATTCGACTACCTCTATTATCCTAACCTAGTCTCTTCTTACTGCCCTTAGGATCAAATTAACTCACGAAGTGATAGTTTCAACGATCTTCGATACTCTTCTATAAAGAAAAACACTAGCAAACCCACATGCAACACCCTAATGCACAGAGAAACAATGTGCTCGTATGAGCTTTCGAATACGGTTCGAGACTGACATCAAATCGATATGATGAGTCTTCGCCCCTAAATCACGTCGCTTACCTACTGCTAGACCTTTTCGAATCTTATATATATATAGGACTCACTCTCTAGGTAATTAAATAAGCTGGCTAGAGCGATAAATTCTTTCCTATATACCCTCTTCGTATTCGGGTAGCGATAGACCTTCTGCTTATATATAGATAAGTTGAGATACTGGTTTAGACCATTTTTCTTATAGAACTCCCTATAGTATAGGTAACACTCCTAATAGGAACTGTTAAACGTATTTATAGTAGCGGAATATTATATACCGGCTTCTTTAGACGACTCGATCTGCTTATTGGTAATAGCACCATCCTAGTCACGGTCCCGAATCATACTAAGGATAGTTTCACAGTTCAACTTCGGTGCTTTAGGACAGGAACCTGTTTCCAGGTGGCAGGTGAGGCCACTGGCGGAAGTGAAATTGGATTTACAGAAAGGGCACGGGACTTTGGAGCCGCGGTGAGTCTTTGACTAAAGATGCTATTGGCGAAGTTTGTCATGATCAGAACACGTGGGCCTTCCCCTTCCAATAGAGGTTGTGGATATGAAGAGTCTTACCATCTTGAAGTTGCTCTCATTCTGGAATCGACGATCACAGTCTCTGCAATAATTCCTATAATGATCCTGGTCTTTCATATGCTGGTCCGCTGCGTTTGCAGAGCGGAACAACTTGCCATATGTGTCGCACTTATACTGTGGGGCCCACTGATTCGTATCGTTCATGTGTTGATTGCAAGAGGCACAAGTGCCAAAAACCCGGGTGCATGTTTCGCATTCAGGCCAGTGACGATAGGTATCCATATGGCTCGCTCGTTCGTCTTCGTACGTGAAGGAAGCTGTACAAGTCTCGCACGCGTACATCGTGAAGAGGAAAGAGAAAGAATATGGCAGCTGTCAAAAGTTGCGGGTATCTCAACTGTTGGTTGGGTATATAAAGGGGTCGTGATTCTCGAGGTTGCGGGGGGTGGCCAGGTTAATATTCACACCAGGGACCGATAGAGCTCATGCGAGGATAGGTTTTCTCACACACCGACCACGTCATCATACGCCGTGCGTCTGAGTCTGGGGCACATCATATCCTATGTTATTTGTTTTCTAACTCCGCCGGCTAATCTTGATCTGGATAGGGAGACCGTCGAAACTTGGTCTGTTTTTATTCAACTTTGAATGTCTTTGCTGCCTCCCTTCCGTTATCAATCTGACCTTCATTTGTCTAATTCTTTTTGCTGGTTCCAAATCTTCGCTAATCGAGTCAGCGACGGATCACTAACAGCGGCTGAATTTATACACGTGGAATGGATCGATTGGCAATAAGGTATGACGAATAAGCAGTATCTTGTGGACTAGCATGCAGTATGCAACAGCAACAGTGTCATGACTAGCGCCTGATGCGTGGAAACAGGCATAGTTTGCCGTTCTGCACCCTTGTCCGAAACTCACCAAGTGCATCTTAAGTGGCTGTTTTGAACAAGCTCGACTAGGGTAGTGGAAGCTCACAACATGGGTTTGGTGTCCTAGTGACGGGAAAAGCCAAGGCGGCAAGAAATGAGAGGCTGATGTTGATTCTTGGCGATGCTGCCGTCAGGAAGAGATGGCGCGCGCGTATAGCGCATTGACATTCTCTTAAGGGCTCGTGCTCGGGCCTGGGCAACGGCGAAATTAAGAATTTTGGGGTTTGCCTTCGCAACTTGGAGCCGCGTCTTGCGCAATTGTCCCCGCAGCGTTAATATGCCGTGGAAATATTCACTGACAATACTTTACTGGCCTTGCTTCGAATGGTGAACCCAGAAGTTTTTCTCCTTCTGGGCTCAACAACGGGAAACATTAGTCTTAAAACATCGGGACAGGAACTTGACGAATCGTCTGCAACTGTCGGTGAGTCGGCGCTTCAGAAAGTTAGCTTATGCAGTCCTTGACAGCAATAGAACCAAACAGAATCTGCCCGACAAATCATGACCCTCCCATTCGAAGAAGCCCATCTCTTTTTAAGTCTGCCAAAGATGAACGCTAAACCATCCAATATCAAAGACCCATGCGAGAAGAAGATGGCCACAAGGAGTGTGATTGGCTATGCTTCAACCGCCCGAACTCCACGGCGCTAAGCCTCCATTGCTATCTGGCCAGGATACAGCGGCGGCCCATGTTCGGCCCATGTTCAGCCCAGCCGTCCTTGTCTTACTCATAATCGCAGTGGGTCCGTTGGTTCATGTGCATTGGGCGTTTTATTCTACAAATAGTCGCCCCCTCAGCCACCTCGCTTCTCCGCTCTACCAGCAGAAAGACTTCTTCTTCCTCGCTGTGCAGAAATCTGGAATCCGAAATCATCTGCTTCTCGGCCCGGTTCAGTTGCGGACGTATGAACATGGCAGAAGCTCTCACCATCGTGGGTGCTGTCGCGTCAACGGTCCAATTGATGGACTTCACCGCTAAGCTTTTTGAGCGTCTCAACGACTACATCCGTCACGTGGAAGAAGTACCCGAGTCAGTTCGAGGCATCAGACTTCATTTACCACTCTTCATAGAGGCTCTGCGACGTACGCAATTTCATATCGACCACGGCCACTACAATCCGACGACCTCGGCAGCCTTGAAGATCTTCATTGACGAGTGCAACACACAAATGCTCTTGCTCCAAGATATTCTCACATCCGTTACACCAATTCGGGGGGATTCTAGAATACTGAGAAGTCAAAAGGCAATCTGCAGTCTGAAGCAAGAAAAGTCTCTGAAAAAAATCCACTCGAGCCTCTCCGGATACATAGAGAAGCTGCTGTTGTTCCAAACCACGGTTATTTCGGGGCAAAATATGGTCAGGATGAAGTCAATTTTGCATGAACTGGACGATGCTGCCTTTCGGAAAACTCACTCGACGAGCGTGCCAACAGATGACCTAACGATTAACCGGCAAAAGACAACAACTTCACGTTCCATGTCTCAAAATCTCTCCAAGAGCCTCTCGCGTTATTACAAGAACAAGAATCAGTATCGAATCTCGTCATTTCTTGGGCTCAGTCGCTTCGGGCTACTCTGGGCGTTTCAAGCGAGCCTGGATCTTTCATGGGGGAGATATGGATTCTCAATCACCCCGAGTCTACAGATACGACAATTGGTCAAGCATACCTCCCCGGGATTCGAAGTTTTTTGGAAGTGCCAAACAGAGCGGCTTGACATTGAATCCGCACGCGCAGCCTTATTTGAACTATTTTGCACTGGAAAAGCCTCGCCAACAGATGTCGATCCGCAGGGAAGGACATGGCTAGAGGTAAATTCAATTTCTGATTCCATCACTAAAACGGCAAGTGCATTTGTTGATTTGATCAAGAGGATTTTACATTTTAGGTCGGCTCACAACGTTGATATGGAGATTGCTTTTCTGAAAATGCTCGTCAAATGGGACGCGCCGATGAACACCAAAACATCGTACGTTCACATTGTTCTCGAAGATCAATAAGTTGAATTTTCTCCGCTTTTAACCTGGATTTACTTTACTAGACTGCTATCTCTCTGTGCCAGCTGGAGCGGCTTCAGACCACACTTGACTCTGCTGAAAGAACTGATCGCCCTAGATTACGATCTATCGGCAGATGAATTCAGCAGCTCTTCCATGTTCTTGGAATTTCCTTTCACAGAACCACTTTACGGCTTCCCTGAAGCATACACGGATATGCCGGACCCTTTCTTGCTGAAGCTCTTTGTTGAATGCGCCAAAAGCGCCTATGGTAAGTGGTACAGCACTCGTACTTTGTAGCTTGCTCTAATTTCACCAGGTGTTTGGGGACAAACACCTCTCATGGATGCTATTCTGGTTGGCTCCACCGTTGATATCACGAGGATCTTACAAACTCGACAATTTCTCCAAGATAGAAACGTACTAGGGCAGACACCGATTCACTTGGCTGTGTTACGTCCTAGAGTACTTGTGGATATATTGGAATTGTGGCCTTGTTTCGACATTCAAGACAATTCTGGCAAGACTCCCCTGGATTATGCTGCATCTTACGGTTACGTTGAATCAATAAAGGCTCTTCTCAACGTTGGTTTACATCAGATCAATGCTCAGCACTTGGAATTCCTGAATATGGCGAGGGCATGGCGTCATTGGAATGTGATTACCGAGACACTAGCGTTCCTTCGCGCTGCTGCGTGTTTCTCTGAAAACTTTCTGCAACGACAAATCGATCAGCTAGTGACAACATATCTTCATCTTCCGTGGCAATCACGCCCAGAAGATTTCAAGATTTTGATCGAACTCGGTACGAGCCCTCATATGTTTTTCGAGAATGGGGATACGCTGCTCCATCGTCTCTGGCACGAGAAGCAGGTGGCTACCTTGTTTGATTTCGGATACCACAATGTTGATCATCCCAATCTTGAAGGCCGAACCGCTCTCATGGCCTCAATATCTCGCTGCGACTGCGTACTTTACGACAGCATCTTGACTCGGGGGTGCAATGTTAACCATCGGGACAGCCATGGGCTCACAGCATTGCACATGGCTTGCCGAAAATTGAACCGAGCCGGATCCATCTATTCGGAAGACCCGTCTTTCATACTGAAATGTGTTTCAAAAAATATTGTCCTGATTGCAAAGATCTTACATCATGGTGCGGACCCTTTAAGCCATGACAACTGTCGTTGCCCGTGCTCGCCTGATGGTTGCTCGCCATCTACCAAACTTCTTTTGCCATGGTCGCCTCAAAATTCAACGGGATCTATATGGGTTTTGGAATGGCTTTTGATATTGAAGAAATCAAGAGGAGAAGCAACTGCGCAGAGGGTTTTACTGGAATTGATCCGCATCAGCGAGTTCGAAAAAGCTGGAATGACTCATCGTTGCTGTCAAAGGGGAGCAAATACGCCTGGGTCAATCGCAGAAGATGAAGTCGATGAGATACTTGACGAGGAAAGACATTTCGTTTCACAACTAAATGACACCATGCGACATGCCAAAGCCTACGAAGGTTCAGAAGTTGAGGAGAGCTGGCTCAAGCTTTTATCCAACTTTTATAAGCCACAAACCGAATGTCAACACATGAAGTGGACCTGGGCTACTTGGAAAGGTGGCAGTTCATCACTAAACAATCAGCCAGACCCACCCCCATGGCATTCAACGGGTGTACATGGTCCCGATAATATCTACCTGGTTCGCTCCGACAATGGCTCTGGGTTTAGTGAGCCTCGGTTCTGGGTTGACGAAACTTGCGACGAATTTCGGAGCGAGAAGGGGCCAATAATAGTTCCGAGGATCTGCAAAAGCCGTCTGTATTCCAGGTGGGTAGAATACTTCTATGGAAGTCAAACAATGCACGGCTACCCATTTCGAATCGACCGGCTGTGGCACGAAGATAGGAAATACTGGGCAACTCGTCAATTCGAGGTGCTTGATGGGTATACGATATAGATGGATAGCACAGGGAGGGGTCTAAAGAATGCAGCATGCGAAGGATACTCCTTTATCTAGTGAATAATATTCCCCTCGTGACAGGCAGGCCGTTTCTGTGGCTACTAAGCTTTGGTGAACTAGCACTGAAGCAGCAGGTTGGGGTTGAGGATTATTTGAGCTTTTCTCTGAAGTCTTTGGAGAAAAAGCGTCCAGAAAAAGCCTGCCAAGCTCCAGAGCAATAATCCGCCGCCAGGGTGAAGAGGAAAAACAACTGAACAAGCCTATTGAGCAATCTCTCGAAGAAACAGCTCAAGGAGTCAGGATACGAGGCTCACTGGCCCGTTGGAAGCGGCGCGAATCTCAAATGCGGAGCGGACTCTCGAAATCTTTCGAAGAAAATACCAGGAACAGCACCGAAAACCTGAAATTAATAACGAGGCTAATGACAGAGGGGAATGGGCCCGTGACAGATACGAGAACATGGAGTGGTTGGCCTACGAGCTCTTGAAGCTGTTGAGGATTGTATCTATCCGTCGCGAGCTGGCGCTCGACGCCTTCACGTGGGGCAAAAAGCAGACCTCGAGCATTTTGGTGGTTCTTAACAGTCGCGGTCTGGAATTTCACCCTATAGGACATCCCAAAATAGTAATCTTGTTTCTTGGATACTGCACTTAACGTAGTAGCGACAAGAACTCAAAGTTGAGAGACTAACCCGGTGAGTAGCGGCTGACAGCGTGCCTGGGTCGAGGTTGTCTGTATCGTTGTCTTGTTAAAGAGATTGAATCGGCTCCTTTTCTCCTCGCCATTTGTGACCTAGAGAGTAGGCCAGATGCCTCTTGTGGAGCCGCACTCGCCGCCGCAGAACATGTAACCCGTCCACTCCGACCTCGCCCGAGACTTCCAGTTCCTCGGTCCTTGAGCCTTGTGCTATAGCGAACCTAGAGAGAACCCTTTGTTCTCCCTGGAAAATGCTTCACGATCCGGCTCCATGGGAGGCTTCGCTTTTCCTTTAGCTCAATTAAGAGTTCGTCCTCATCGGGCAGGAAACGAGTCGCATGTGCTGATGGCTTTTTGCTGCTGGGCAGTGTGGGGTGCCCCGTCTCATCTAGGTTTTCGTCGTGCGCGGGAGCTTTGGTTGGCGTTGGCCTATGCGGACAAGAGGGTTGCCTATCTTCCTCGAAGGTATAGGAGTAGACAACTCTTGATAAAAACGTTTGCCGCGTGAGAAAGCCTCTGACGGGAATAGTTTGCATGTCCTGCAAAGTTGTTGCGGGATATGGATTTGCAAATGCCTCTTCCGGAGCCGGCGAGGAGAATACATGATGCGGGCTTTCACGTTGAACCCGTGCGGGTTGGGTCTTCCTTGCAGCAGTTCGCCTCTGCCTCTTCACTAGACGTGGTGACGCGGCGATGTCACCAACACCAGAATCATTCCGATCCGTATAGTCACTGTCGTCAGGATCATCGCTGTCAACGTCGCAAGTGGACTTGGCTCGACTTTTCCTTTTCCTTGTGCAGAGATTACGGCTGGTTCTAGTGGACCTTATTATTGGTAGTCCATAGGACCAGGTTACAGGCACAACAACCGATACGGAGCACGACCTGGATAAATCCCTTGGTGTATCCTCTCCCTCTGACCCGGAACCTGTCTGCACCTATTGTTGAAGAACAGGCGAGACAGGGCTCGATAACGTTTCGTCGCCAAGACGACAATCTGTTGAATAAGCCTCTATGCCGTCGTTGCGCACTCCTAGGTGGCTGTCACGAGTCGGGGAAAGGTCCCTCGTCTGCAACTGGATGGAATGTGCTTCCAGGACAGGTGGAAGACTAGATTTTCTGGGCTCTGCACCGGCCTCAGAGCTGCACCTGAAGAGCCGCTGATTCGCAGGCTCTGTTTCGTCTCTAGCTGGAATAGGTATGCTGGGATTATGCGGTAGGGGTTGATCTCTTAAAACATTGCAGTCGTACTAGCTAGTCAGTGCATGACGTGATTCACCGGCCGTCACGCTATTTACCTCCGTTTCATAGCCAACAAGGGAAAGCTGGCTTTCTCTGCATTCAGCGGATGAAAGATCTGTAGTCGTACAGTGAGAAACAACCCAGGAAAATCTTTGTCGCCAGACACTACTAACCTGTAGGACACAGCTCGTCCGGTGAAACGGAGCCATCAGCTCTCACTGGAGAAGCAGGTGGACCGGCTGCTGACGAGAGGCCCGAACCAACAGCATTTGAGGCGGCAGTATCCTGCGGCGTAGCAGGGTCCTGAGAGAGCGGTAAATCGTCCCTATGATGGTCGTTGGTGTGGGAACCTCCTTTCAAAACAAGAAGTTAGCGCATATCTCTTGGCTTCAACTTCAAAAATAGATAGTACCCGATGGAGACCCGGGAGACTGGAGTCAGCAGATGAGCAGGTCACTTACTACCGTGTACACCATACAGTTCCTTTCTTTGGATGTTGTCGATGTTCTCTGCTTGACGCTCTTCGCTGCCTCCAAAGCATAATCCCGGAGTCTCCTGGCTCTCAATTTCGGCCAAACCTAAGCTGGCTAATTCTTTATCAAACTCGTTCAGATGGGCGTCGCGATCGCTAGGCAAACATGACACAACAGGAGAAGGACTCTGTTGTCGAGTATGAGGTATTTGCAGTGAGGTATGAGAAAAGCACGGGGGGCGCGGAGGTAGAGTATGGATTAGGAAGGGCTGATTTGAGGGGGGACGGGAAGAACCACGAGAAGAAGTAGTCAGGCGTGGTGGTTTGCAAGGGGGGTTTTGGGGTTGGGGGAGGGTGGTAATGGATGATATTGTCCAGATCGATAGAGACCATGGTTTGCAGGAGAGGGCAGGAGAGAATGAAGCGATGGAACGAACAACAGGGAGGGAGTGTTGAATTCTGAAAAACCGGTTCTTTCTCTCCTATAGAATCTCTAGAGGTCTCTTTATATTTGACCAACCGGCCGCAGCTCCCTTCATCGGGGTCTCCGAAGAGCCATTCTCGGCTGAACCCCAATCGCGCCCCAAAATTTACATAGCCACGTCAGCATGGGACGATCCGCATATCTGCATAGGTTCTGGAGCCATTCCAATAATTAGCCAAGGGGATGGCGATGGCTTATATCCGTTGAGACCGAGTGGAGGTCGGTCCATCAGGAATCTCACGTTGGGAAATGATAGCTCCCAACGGAGCTAGAAGCAAGGCGCCAAGCCGTTCATACATGACGCCAGGCATCGCAGGTGTCTCTTCTACGTGCGGCAATTTTTCAATTGGCCGGTAGAAGTTGGACAGTTCTCAGCTGATGACGAGATCTGAGGCTCCAGGATGCGCCTAGTAGCGCCTTATGTCGCAGCCTAGCGAAGAGACCGTGCGATGCGCGATGAGGCAGATGTCAGTGGCTGCGAGGTCCTCCAATGAGCTCAGGTCGAGAGTCCGAGACGAGGGCCACTTCCATCGTATAATTGCCAGTGGGGAAGAGTGAGCTGAAGAGAACAGGATGAGGCATTTTTCTCATTCGGTCTCTGCCATGCACGGCAGAAGATGTGTCGATACGAAATCACATTCCCGTGCAGAGGCTAGGGAGTCAGCCGAAAGTAGGCAGCCGAGGTAATGAAATCAAATTGATTTGGCTGTGCAGGGAGCGGTAGGCAATAAGTCCAGATCAAGCCATGCAACTGTGTGATGTGGTTAGCAACCGTACACCAGGATATTTACACTGGCCTCCAAATGGCAGTTCACGTAGTGGGATGGTAGAATACTAGGCAGGATTGAGTCGCTCGAGATCGAGAGTTGAGCTGCGACATGCCGTGTGGAGATAGTGTTAGGAGACGATGAGAGGATTTTCAGCTCGACAGGGGCTGTGTGCCGACTGATCCGACAATACGGTATCATCTCAGCAGACAAGGAGGCGCAGCGGGGAACGGGCGGTCCTAGGAGCGAGGAAAAGGCAGAGGCAGGAGAGAGAATGGAAGTCGAGCGACGCACCAGGGATTATATAGTTCCTGCGGCGTTAGCGGAAGGCGGTCTGGAATGACAGAATTATTCGGGGTTAGCGCCAGACGCCAAACCGGATCAAGAAGCGCTAAACCCAAACGGGGTGGGTGGGGACGGCCGCCAAACCACAACGGGCAGGGAGCCGAATCTGGCGGCGGCGGCACAAATGGTTTTTGTACTATCTTTTTAGAGAGAAGATATTAGAGATAGTTAGCTAAGTAATTAATATTTTAGTCTAAGACTAAGATATTACTATCTCTACTAAGTTTTATATTTATAGATTCTTAGTAAATAAATAGTTCTTATTTATAAATATATTAATTATATTCTAATAGCTTTTTACTAATAATTTATAAAATAAATATAATATCTACTATACTAATATTATCTATTTACTATCTTTACTATATAATATTAACCTTTTAGCTCTTAGTACTATTTATCTATAGTACTATTTATATAAATAGTTATTCTATTAGTATTTTAATAGTTCTTTAGAGGCCTAGCCTCTATAGATTTATACTATAGCCCTATTCTAGAATATAATCTAGAAAAGAATTATAGAGTATATAGCTAAAGATAAATATAAAAATATATTAATTTAGTTTAATACTATAATTATAAGTATATACTTCTCTAAATAGTAAGTAGTTTAAAGATCTATTTTTAGATATTTATAGCTATTTTACTAATATCTTATTTTAGTATTTAGATAGATACTCTTTTTTATTTTTATTTCTATACTTAGAACTTAGTAATTATTTATTTTATTTCTTTTATAGCTAAAATAGAAATCTATTAATTATACTCTATAGACTATTTAGTCTATTTAATATAGAAATAGGGCTTTTTATAAATAACTTTTTTATAGATAATTCCTTCTAATTTTTATTTATTATTATTAGTTAGTTTAGATATTAGTATAATATTATTATTATTTAGCTATTAGTTCTATAGCTCTAAAAATAATATAGAGAAAATATTATAAATCTAAGAGTATTTCTCTAATAGTATTAGTTAGTATACTTAAAAGCTAACTATATTAAATATTTAGAATAGCCTAATAAACTTAGATATTAGTTTTCTAAATAGAAGCTTTAGTTTTAAATTATAGATTAATAACTCTATAAAATTATTCTTTTTAAACTTAATTAAAATATATCTTTTATTATAGTATCTTATTTATAATTTAATAGTATATTATTAGCTATTTAATATCTTTTTATAAATCTAATTTAATTTTTTATATTAGTCTTTTATAATAGGAGCTTTTTTTAAACTCTTTTTTAGTTTTTTTTAATTAGAAACTTAGAATATATTTTATTAATACTTCGAAGAGTAAAATACTAATTATAGTATTAAATATATTATTATATATAAATTAGGCTATTTTTAATAGTTTTAGCTAATTTATTTACTTTTTATTTATAAAATAATATAAATATCTTTTTAAGACTTAATTTATCTATTCTATTTAGCTATTAATTTAAAAGTAAAATACTATTAAATAATAAAGTTTTACTAAAAAGTAATAATAGAGTCTTAACTAAAATTAGCTAATAAATAGGGCTTTTTAGTTAGATATAATATTCTCTAAAAGACTATATTATAACTTAACTTTTTTATAAAATAGTACTATAAGCTTAGATATAGTAATAGTAGTTAAAATAGCTTTAAATATACTCTATTTTATTAGGTAGTTAATAACTATAAAAATAGTATTAATAATCTAATAATTATATATAATAATAAATAATCTAATAATAAAATCTATAGTAATCTTAGTAAATAGCCTCTTAGGATTTAGTAGTAATATAAGATTACTATAAAAATAATATTATAATAAGATAGTTCTTTAATATTATATATAGGATCTAATATAGTCTTATATATTATTATATAGTAATATCTAATAGTATTTTTATTATAGTAGATTCTTAGTATAATTTCTCCTAAAGTATCTAATATATAGATTATTATAATAGATTTAGATAAGATTAGTCTAGAGCTTATTAGTTAGAATAAATAATCTTTTTCGAAATATAAAAATTCTATTCTCTAAAAATAACTAATTTTTTAGTTAGAGTTTCTTCTATAAATTAAATTTAAACTATTTATAAATCTATAGATCTTTATTCTATAATTATTTAATCTATTTTTTTAAATTAATATAGAGAGTATTTTTATAGATAGTTTTATATATATAAATATTTTCTTTAGTACTCTAAAACTTAGATTAGAAGCTATCTAAATCCTCTTAGATAGCTTAATTAGCTATTTTTATATTATAATTTTAGTATAAGTTAATATTTTTTATATCTATTTTATTTTTATCTAATTTATTAGTATCTCTAATATAAAGATCTATTATTTTAGTTTTTTTAAACTAAGATTTATTAGCTAATAAGTCTATAGATCTTTTAATAGAAGTTATAATTACTATCTTATTAAGCTTAATCTATTATAGACGTAACTATAAGTTAGTAGAGTCTTAATTACTCTCTATTTTTAGGTTTAGTTTCTATAATAATCTATTTATAGGATTTATTTTACTTAGTTAGTATTTTATAATAAAATTAAAAGATATAAGAAAAATATACTAATATATTTATCTTTTACTAATCTAAAAGTACTTTATAAAATACTATAAATTAGAGTAATCTAATAAAACTTTAATAAGATATTTACTTTTTTTAGTATAGTATTACTAAGTTTTAAATAACTAAATAATAATAAATAGCTCTTAATCTAATATACTATAGTTAAGCTTAGTATCTAAAAACTTATATAACTAAAATATAATAAAATACTAAATACTATTTTTATTAAATTATAATATAACTATAGCTATTCTAAGATTAGATATATTAGATTTAAAATAAATTTATAGTTAAAGATTAAAATATTATAGTAGAGGTATTATTAAAAAAGTAGCTTTTAGATCTTAGAATATTTTTAATTTATTTTTATTTAATTAAACTTATCTTAGTTTTTTACTATTTTTATTCCTCTTAAGTAAAAAGATAAAAGATTAAATAATAATAGAGAAATAGTAGATAAATTATTAGTAAAAGTTATAAAATCTAATAAAGACTTAGATATTATAATAGATAATTAGAATCTTCTATAATTTAATAGTATTTACCTAATAAAAATCTATTAATATATCTTTTTAATTAATAATAAAGCTAAGAAACTTAATTTCTATCTAATAAAAATAGTATTTTATAAGTTTAGTATAAAGCTATATATTCTATAGTTATTTAAAAATTTATTTTAGATACTAGATATATAAATCTTAGTCTTTTAAAAAGATAATAATATTATATAAATATAACTCTAAAAAATAGTAGAATATAATTTTTAACATAAAGTATTAATAAGATTAAATAGTATAATAGTATATTTAAAATAGCTATAGTATATCTAAAATACTATTTTTTATTTATTTTCTTTAGCTATATAAATTTAGTAGTAGATATTCTTAATATTAATTTTACTAAAGAACTTAGTATTAGTAAGATAATTAAAAATTTCTAAAATAAAAAATAATTTTTAATAATTTTTAATAATTTTTAATTAAAATATAATTAAGTCTAATAGTCTATATAGAAATAAAAGCTACTATTTTTTTAGAGATAAAAAAGATAAGTATTTTAGTAGGATTTTTTAAAAAATAAATTTAGCTATTAGTAATATTTTTTTTAAAATAACTATAGAATATAGCTAACTTAGCTTAAGAGAGAGAGTAAATAGGGCTAAAAAAAAAGCCTTTTTTTAGATATTAATTTTATAGTTAGTAGATTTTAAAAATAGAAGTATTATAGACTTATTATTATTAAATATATCTTAAAATAATTATAATTTATTAGAGATCTAACAAGAATAAAAAGATCTAATATTATCTTTTTCTTTTAGGATCTAATTTTTTTAGAGATTTTAATAAAAATATAAATAAAAATATTATTCTAGTTTTATTTAATAAATTAGTAAAAACTATATAATTCGAAAAACTTTTTTTTATATTAAACTACTATTAATTCTTAGTAAAAAAGAGATTAATATATTAGTTAATAAGAATAGTGTTACGACCTCTCCAGAAAGACCCCACTCCTCAAACACCAGAAGGAATAATAGGAACCTGTCAAGCACACCGCCTAGGAACAAAAAGGGCTAGTAGGACTAGGATAGTTAATAGGGCCAGAATAGCTAGCTAGACTAGAAGGATCAGTAGGACCTAGGTAAACCAGTAGGACTAAGGAGGCTAGATAGACTAAGGAGACTAGTGAGACTAGTATATCTAGCGGGATAGCCTAGTTATATAGTAATATAAGAAATAGCTGCCTATTTACTATTATAAAGTATACTATCTATAACCACTGGATAGTGCCTATTATATAATAACTTATTGACGTAACTAACGTAACCCGTAAGCGAGCTGCCATTGTAAGCGAGCTGCCACCCTACCAAAAATCACCTCCCCAATCTCAACCCTACTATTTCAAACGCCTACGATGCCACCAAATCGCTCCCAAAACGGCCAAAAAAAGGCTGAACAAGAGGGTAGAATCTTATTAGCTATCTAAGCTATTCAGAATCAACAAATACCCTCGGTCGCTGCTGCGGCAACCGAATTTAATATCCCCCGCTCTACACTATATACCCGTCTCGCTGGTGTTACCAATCGCGCTACCACCAAAGCAAATAGCTATAAATTGACCCAAATCGAAGAGCAATCGCTCATTAAATGGGTGGTTTCTATGGATACAAGAGGTACCCCGCCCCGCTAGTCTCATGTGCGAGATATGGCCAATTTGCTACTCGTAGAGTAGGGTGAAACCCCCCCCCCTAACCGTCGGATCAAAATGGGTATATAATCTTATCTAGCGCACACCGGAGCTAAAAACACGTCTCTCTCGCCGCTACGATTACCAATATGCGCAAAACGAAGATATAAACCAAATTCGGTAGTGGTTTACCCTAGTTTCCGACACAATTGCGAAGTATAGTATCGTTACCGACGATATATATAACTTCGATAAAACTAGGTTTGCTATAGGGATGATCGTAGTAACTAAAGTAGTCACTCGCACTGACTATTATGGATGCGCTAAGCTACTATAACCTAGCAACCGTAAGTAGGTTACTAGCATTGAATATATCGGTGCGTCTGGATATATATCCCCGCTATACCTTATCTTCAAAGCTAAGCGCTATATCTCTGGCTGGCTAGATGATCTCCCTACTAGCTAGGGCATCGATATAAGCCAAAATAGCTGGACTAGCGATAAAATTAGGTTAAATTAGCTACTTCGACGGTTTATCCTAGCTACTACGCCCCGGTTACTAGGGTAATATCGGCTTTTAATACTAGATGGCTATAGTAGCCATCTTACCCCTAAATTCGACTAAATCTACGTATAAAACGATATTATACCTCTTTGTATACTAGCGTATTTATCTTATCTACTATAACCACTAGATATAGGGTATTTTAGTGTTTTAAAACGTAAGTATAGCAAATTAGTAGAGGGGTATATACGCACTAGGGTCAACCATATTACTAAGCTAGATTTCTTAGCTAAATTCCCTACTACACACGCTGCTTACTATAAACCGGACACTATAAAAAACAGCTTCGCAGCTACCGGTTTAGTGCCATTGGATCCCAATCGGGTAATCGATACCCTAAATATCCATCTCAAAACACCGACCCCCCCCCTTAGCAGCGACAGCGAATTTTCGATGAAAACCCCCCTAAAACCCTAAATAACTAGGTAAACAAGCATCATCTATAAAAGCGTTACTATAGCGACGCTCCGCAAGCCCTACTAGCCCTACACAGCGCGCGCTAGACCAAATTGTAAAGGGGTACAAGATGGCTATGCATAACGCTGCATTTCTGGCGTACCAAAATGAGCTATTACGCAATACTAACGCAAAGCAGATTATAAAACGCGCTAAATCTACGTAGCAACTGCTATATAGAGATAGTTTTATAGCTAGCGACGCAAATCAGCTAGTATTGGATGAAAAAAGCAGCAAAAACAGCCAGCGGAGCAGCCAGCGGAGCAGCTAGAAACGACGCAATCACTACCTCATCGGGCGCCCCCGCGATGCACTAACTGTTTTGAAGTGGGGCATAAGCGGACACAGTGTAAAAAACACACTGGATAGCTTTTTTTGTATTTAAATGGCGTTTTGGTTGAATAAAATTGGATTAAATTTACCAGATTTAGTTGGGGTGGCAGCTCGCTTACGGGTTACGTTAACCCATAAGCGAGTCGGATATGTAAGCGAGCCGGATACCCCACCAAAATTCACCCCCTAATTTCAACCCTACTATTTCAAACGCCTATAATGCTACTAAATCGCTCCTAATCATACTAGAAATCCAGTGAGTAAGAGGGACGCCTCTTATTAGCTATCGAAGCTATTTATACTAAGCAAATTACCTCTATTCGTGACGTAGTACGCCGTTTTAATGTGCTATCTTCTACCCTATCCGACTGTCTTACTGGCTGTTAAAATTGGGCTAAAACTAGGGCAAATAACTATAAATTGACCTAAATCGAAGAGTAATCGCTTATTAAATAGGTGGTTTCTATAGATATATAAGGGGCGCCCCCCTATTAATCTTATATATGAGATATAGCTAATTTACTACTTATAGAGTAGGGTGAAACCCCCCTACTAACTATCGGATCGAAATAGGTATATAATCTTATTTAGCGTATACTAGAGCTAAAAATATATCTCTCTCGCCGCTATAATTACTAATATACGCAAAACGAAGATATAAACTAGATTCGGTAGTAGTTTACCCTAGTTTCCGATATAATTACGAAGTATAGTATCGTTACTAACGATATATATAACTTCGATAAAACTAGGTTTACTATAGGGATGATCGTAGTAACTAAAGTAGTTACTTACGCTAACTATTATAGACACGCTAAACTACTATAACCTAGTAACTATAAGTAGATTATTAGTATTAAATATATTAGTATATCTAGATATATATCCCTACTATACCTTATCTTTAAAGCTAAGCGCTACTAAGCTGGCTGGCTCGATGATCTCCCTACTGGCTAAGGTATCGATATAAGCTAGAATAGCTAGACTAGCGATAAAATTAGCCTAAATTGGCTATTTTAATGGTTTATCCTAGCTACTACGCCCCGGTTACTAGGGCGATATTGGCTTTTGATACTAGATAGCTATAGTAGCTATTTTATCCCTAAATTCGACTAAATCTGCGTATAAAATAATATTATACCTCTTTATATACTAGCGTATTTATCTTATCTATTATAACTACTAGATATAGGGTATTTTAGTGTTTTGAAATATAAGTATAGTAAATTAGTAGAGGGATATATATAAGCTAGGGTTAACTATATCGCTAAGCTAGATTTCTTAGCTGAATTCTCTACTATATATACTACTTATTATAAACCGGATACTATAAAAAATAGCTTTATAGCTACCGGTTTAGTACTATTAGATCCTAATTAGGTAATCAATACCCTAAATATCTATCTTAAAATACTAACCTCTCCCCCTTAGTAGCGATAGTAATTTTTTAATAAAAACCCCCTAAAACCCTAAATAACTAGGTAAATAAGTATTATCTATAAAAATATTACTATAGTAACACTCTATAAGCCCTACTAGCCCTATATAGTATATACTAGACTAAATTATAAAGGGATATAAGATAGCTATATATAATACTATATTTCTAGCGTACTAAAATAAGCTATTATATAATACTAACATAAAGTAGACTATAAAATATACTAAATCTACGTAGTAGCTACTATATAGAGATAGTTTTATAGCTAGCGATATAAACTAGCTAGTATTAGATAAAAAAAAATAGTAAAAATAGCTAGTAGAGTAGCTAGCAGAGTAGCCAGAAACGACGTAATCATTATCTTATTATATACCCCTATAATATACTAACTACTTTAAATTAGGGTATAAGTAGATATAGTATAAAAAATATACTAGATAGTTTTTTTTTATATTTAAATAGTATTTTAGTTAAATAAAATTGGTTTAAAATTAATAATTCTAGTAGGGTATCTAGCTCGCTTATATATCCGACTTACTTATAGGTTATATTAATAATAAGCTAAGACTTATTAGTAATAAGAGGAACTTAGTAGTAACGTAACCCGTAAGCGAGCTGCTATTGTAAGCGAGCTGCCACCCCAACTAAATCTGGTAAATTTAATCCAATTTTATTCAACTAAAACGCTATTTAAATACAAAAAAAGCTATCTAGTGTGTTTTTTACACTGTGTCCGCTTATGCCCCACTTCAAAACAGTTAGTGTATTGTGGGGGCGCCCGATGAGGTAGTGATTGCGTTGTTTCTAGCTACTCCGCTGGCTGCTCCGCTGGCTGTTTTTGCTGCTTTTTTTCATCTAATACTAGCTGATTTGCGTCGCCAGCTATAAAACCATCTCTATATAGTAGTTGCTACGCAGATTTAGCGCGTTTTATAATCTGCTTTGCGTTAGTATTGCGTAATAGCTTATTTTGGTACGCCAGAAATGCAGCGTTATGCATAGCCATCTTGTACCCCTTTACAATTTGGTCTAGCGCGCGCTGTGTAGGGCTAGTAGGGCTTGCGGAGCGTCGCTATAGTAACGCTTTTATAGATGATGCTTGTTTACCTAGTTATTTAGGGTTTTAGGGGGTTTTTATCGAAAATTCGCTGTCGCTGCTAAGGGGGGGGGTCGGTGTTTTGAGATGGATATTTAGGGTATCGATTACCCGATTGGGATCTAATGGCACTAAACCGGTAGCTGCGAAGCTGTTTTTTATAGTGTCCGGTTTATAGTAAGCAGTGTGCGTAGTAGGGAATTTAGCTAAGAAATCTAGCTTAGTAATATAGTTGACCCTAGTGTGTATATACCCCTCTACCAATTTACTATACTCACGTTTCAAAACACTAAAATACCCTATATCTAGTGGTTGTAGTAGATAAGATGAATACGCTAGTATATAAAGAGGTATAATATCGTTTTATACGTAGATTTAGTTGAATTTAGGGGTAAGATAGCTACTATAGCTATCTAGTATCAAAAGCCGATATCGCCCTAGTAACTAGGGCGTAGTAGCTAGGATGAACTATCGAAGTAGCCAATTTAATCTAATTTTATCGCTAGTCCAGCCATTTTGGCTTATATCGATGCCCTAGCTAGTAGGGAGATCATCTAGTCAGCTAGAGATATAGCGCTTAGCTTTGAAGATAAGGTATAGCGGGGATATATATCTAGACGCGCCGATATATTCAATACTAGTAACCTACTTACGGTTGCTGGGTTATAGTAGCTTAGCGCGTCTATAATAGTTAGCGTAAGTGACTACTTTAGTTGCTACGATTATCCCTATAGCAAACCTAGTTTCATCGAAGTTATATATATTATCGGTAACGATGCTATACTTCGTAATTGTGTCGGAAACTAGGGTAAACCACTGCCGAATTTAGTTTATATCTTCGTTTTGCGCACGTTAGTAATCGTAGCGGCGAGAGAGATATGTTTTTAGCTCTAGTATACGCTAGATAAGATTATATACCTATTTTGATCCGACGGTTAGGGGGGGGTTTCACCCCACTCTACGAGTAGCAAATTGGCCATATCTCGCACATAAGACTAGCGGGGCGGGGCACCTCTCATATCCATAGAAACCACCTATTTAATAAGCGATTGCTCTTCGATTTGGGTCAATTTATGGCTGTTTGCTCTAGTGGCAGCGCAATTGGTAACACCAGCGAGATAGGTACGTAGTGTAGAGCGGGGGATATTAAATTCGGTTGCCGTAGCAGCGACCGAGGGTATTTGTTGATTCTGAATAGCTTGGATAGCTAATAAGATTCTACCCTCTTATTCAGCCTTTTTTTGGCCGTTTTGGGAGCGATTTGGTGGCATCGTAGGCGTTTGAAATAGTAGGGTTGAGATTGGGGAGGTGATTTTTGGTGGGGTGGCAGCTCGCTTACAATGGCAGCTCGCTTACGGGTTACGTTAATAAGATAGGACTTATTAGTAATAAGAAGGACTAAGGGATATAAAGATAGTCTTCCCTATATATACTTAGTTCTTTATAATTAATTACTATATTATTACTTAGAACTATCTTTTATATCTTATAGTTCGAATATAGTAATAAATCTCTAATAGTCTTAGGAGCTTACTTAGTAATCCTTAATCCCTAAGTGACTAACTTAACTAGCGCTCTAATTAGTATATCTTATAAGTATCTTAGAGACCTAAGTCTATAGAAGACCTAGTAGATATTAGTATAGTTATAGATATACTTAAGGCCTATAGTACTCTAAGAGAAGTATTATTTTTATAGATAATACTTACTATAACTAATTAGTAGTTTATAATATATTAATTACTCTATTATTTAAATTATAAATATATTAATATTATAGTATTTAGTAATAGTACTAGTAATATTTTATAAGACTCTAGCTAGTAGATATCTTTACTACTAACTAATACTAAACTTATAGAGATAGTGTTTTAACTCTAAAAGTAGCTTATTAGCGCTAATAAGAAAATAACTTAGAGTATAAAACTTCTAAAACCTAAATTCTTCGATAGAACTTAAACTAAGCTTTAAAGCTTTTTTACTTAGATAGATATATAACTTTATATAATCTACTATATTAAAGAATATAATAAAGTTATTTATATCTCTATCTATTTTTATAGATAAGTCTTTATATAATTCGAACTATTTATCTAAGAGTTTAATAAGAAATATATAAAAAATTAAAAAAATATAACTAAAGAAATCTTTATATTATATACTATATTTAAAAAAAGCTTAAGTTAATATTTAGTAATATTAATATTACTTAGATAGTAGAAAAATATCTAGATTATTTTAGATAGACTAGATCTATTAGTATCTATATTACTAAATTCTAATAGATTATTTTATATTTTAACTTTAATAAAGATATATATATTTAGATCTTTAAGTAAGGTCTTAAAGAAAAAGTTAAAAATAAACTTATAAAGATTAATTAGCTATAGATACTAACTAAGATAACTAATATTATAGTTAAATTTAATAACTATATCTATAAATAAAAACTTTAGTAATAAAAAACTAAAAAAAATAGATAAAGCTATCTACTAAGATTCTACTACTAAAAAAATAAATAATAATAATCTAAAAAATAGTATAGTAATCTATATAGATTATAACTAATAAAGCTTAATATAGTAAAAATATCTACTAAAAAATAGAAATAATAAAAAAATAATAATTTATATTTTAACTATAAAAGACTAAAATACTAAGTAAAAGACTATTAGAATAAATAATAGAAAAAACTATAATAGCTAAGTATAATCTAAAAATAAAAAGATATATATAATATAACTAGTATATATAAACTAAAAAAGCCTTAGTAGCTCTATATAATATAGAAATAGGACTAAAAAAGATCTATAATTATAGATAGTAGTAAACTACTAATACTAAATTAAAAAAAGTCTTAACTATAAGATATTAATAATAAAATCGACTAACTCTAAAGAATTTTATTAGATATATATAATAAAATAATTCTATAAGAAGAAAAACTTTAGGAATAGATAAGAATCTTAGACTAATTTACTAAATTATACTAATAGAAGAAATAAAATAAAATATTCCTAAAGATTAACTATAAAAAAACTAAGAAACTATTATAAAAACTAAAAAGTTAAAGATAGATCTAATATAGTCCCTAGAATATTATTAACTCCTAGGAATTATTAGATAATTCCTAGAAATAGAGTATAGATATTCTAAGAATACTAATCGAAATCCTAGAAATACTAAAGATCCTAGAAACTCTATTTATATTCTTAGGAATATTAAGAATAACTCTAAAAATACTTTAAAAAATCCCTAAAAATAGCTATAGCTAGAAAACCTTAAGTAATAAAATAAAAGGCTAATAGAATAAGTTAATTTAGAAAAAGTAAACCTAAAATAAACTAATCTATCTATATAAATATCTCTAATATATATATTAAGATTATATATAATATCTTAAGTATAATATATAGATAGTTTTAGATTACTATAATAAAAACTATATAGTCTATTACTAAAAGAAATTAAATCTAAAAGTAAAGCTATAACTAATAAATTAGAAAAACTAACTTAACTAGAAAAAAGAATATATAAGAATATAGTATAGTAATAAAAAAATAAGATCTATATTAACTATAATCTAATAGAGAGTATATATAAAAATCTATATTAATATTATATATAAAAATATAAAAATAATAATTAACTTAGAATTAAGTAGAAACTTTATAAGCTTATAGTACTATTAAAAGAATATAATCTAATAGTAACTAAAGAAAAAACTACTATCTTTAACTAGACTTAATAGAAAACTATTTAATTTTAGAATTATATATAAAACTAAAAATCTACTAATAGTTATAGAAAACTACTATAAAATAGTTAATTTTAATATTACTAATCTAAAATAATATAATATTATATTAGAGATATTATAGTTAAAAAAGTATAATCTTATTATTAATTAGTAAAAAAACTTATTATTTTTAACTAATATAAATACTAATAGACTAATAAAACTTAGACTAAAAAAAAAAACTTAAATAAATATTTAGTTATAAAAAGATAAATAGTTATTAAAGCTTTTATAAAAAAAAACCTAAAAAAAGTATTTAGCTTAGAAATAAGATATAGTATAAAGAACTAAAGACTAGTATAGTTACTAATATAAAATAGTAATTAAATATAATAGATAATAAATTAAAAAAATATATTATAATTAAATTGTAAAGGGATTCCTTTGTCTGATATCATATCATAAGGGCCAAGCGAACCGATGGCGGTTTGTTATCGGAGCGGGGTAGAAAAGCCAGCGAGTCGGTCTCCCCCTTCCTGATTCTTCAAGAATCAGTCTTGTTCAAAGATAGACTATTCTACCAATCATACCTTCCCCTCCTTATGATCTCCCTTGCCCGATCAACAGGCATTCTACCCTGTCTAGTAGTCTACTCTTACATAAATATAAATTAGTAATTCTTTATATAACTAAAGAAAAAATATAAATCTTTAAAGAATATTAGAAATTCTAAGATATATTTATACTACTAGAAATAGATATATTACTAGAATATAGCTTATATAATTATAAGATTAATCTATAAGAAGATAAAAAACTAATCTTCTAACCTATTTACTAATTTTTATAGAAAAAATCTAAGATATTAAAAGAATATATTAATATAAACTTAAAAAAAAGATATATTTAAAAATCTATTTTATTAGCTAGATATTTTATTCTATTTATTCTAAAGAAAGATAAAAGTTTTTAATTTTATATAGACTACTAATAATTAAATTTAGTTACTATTAAAGATTACTATCTACTATCTTTAATTTATAAAATCTAAGATTAGATCTAAAAAATAAAATACTTTATAAAATATAATATTATAAAAATATATAACTAATTTAGAATTAAAAAAAACTATAAATAGAAAATAGTATTTAAGACTAAATTTAGATATTTTAAATATATAGTTATACTTTTTAGTCTTATTAATATACTAATATCTTTCTAATAATTTATTTTTATAGTATTAGAAGAATATCTTAATATTTTTATTATTATTTATTTAGATAATATCTTAATATTCTCTAAGACTAAAGCTAAATATATTAAGTATAATTAGAAAATACTATAGAAGCTTAGAGAAGCTAAGATTACTCTAAAGCTTAAGAAATATAAATTCTATATCTAAGAAACTAGCTTCCTAGGATATACTATTAGTCTAGATAGACTAAAAATAAAAAAAAAAGTTAGAAATATTAAGAATATTTAGAGCTTCTTAGGACTTATAAATTATTATTAGAAACTAATATCTAATTATTTAATATATACTATAGGACTCTACTAATTTACTAGGAAAAAAAAATCTTTAACTAAGATAATAGAGCTAAAGAATCTTTTTATAGACTTAAAGAGCTATATAAAAAAAAGATAATTCTTAGAATCTTTAACTATAAAAAACTAATTATACTTAAAACTAATATATTAGATTATACTCTAAGAGTATAACTAATCTAACTAGATAATAATAGAAAAGTATAACTAATTATATTTTAGTCTAAAAGAATAATTCTAATAGAACTTAACTATAATATCTATAATAAGAAACTATTTATTATAGTATTAGTATTCTAAGTCTAAAGAGTATATCTTAAAAAAGGAGTAAAACTATAATTACTAAATTAGGAAAACTAATCTAATTAGAGCAAAAAAGATATTAGAATATAATATAGTAGTAAAAAGCTTAAATTTATATTAGCTATAATTTAATAGAGAGTATATATAAAGATCTTTATTAATACTATATATAAAAATATAAAAATAATAATTAACTTAGGATTAAGTAGAAACTTTATAAGCCTATAGTATTAACGTAACCTGTAAGCGAGCCGTGTATGTAAGCGAGCTGTGCACCCCACTAAAATCATCGATTTTAATCTAGTTTTATTCAACCAAAACGCCATTTAAATACAAAAAAAGCTATTGAGTGCGTTTTTTATACTGTGTCCGCTTATGCCCTACTTCGAAACAATCGGTATATCGCGGGGGTGCCCGATGAGGTAGTGATAGCGTCGTTTCTGGCTGCTCCGCTGGCTGCTCCGCTGGCTGTTTTTGCTGCTTTTTTTCATCTAATACTAGCTGATTTGCGTCGCTAGCTATAAAACCATCTCTATATAGCAGTTGCTGTGCAGATTTGGCGCGTTTTATAGTCTGCTTTGCGTTGGCATTGCGTAATAGCTTATTTTGGTGCGCTAGAAATATAGCGTTATATATAGCCATCTCGCAACCCTTTATAATTTGGTCCAATGCGCGCTAGGTAGGGCTAGTAGGGCTTGCTGAGCGTCGCCGAAGCAACGCTTTTACCGACGATGCTTGTTTACCTAGTTGTTTAGGGTTTTGGGGGGTTTTTATCGAAAAATCGCTATCGCTGCTGAGGGGGGGCGTCGGTGTTTTGAGATGGATATTTAGGGTATCGATTACCCAATTCGGATCTAATAGCACTAAACCAGTAGCTGCGAAGCTATTTTTAATCGTCTCCGATTTATAGCAAGCAGCGTGCGCAGTGGGGAATTCAGCTAAGAAATCTAGCTTAGTAATATAGTTGACCCCGGTACGCATATACCCCTCTACCAATTTGCTATACTCATATTTCAAAACACTAAAACACCCTATATCTAGTAGTTGTAGTAGATAAGATAAATACGCTAGCATATAAAGAGGTATAATATCGTTTTGTGCGTAGATTTGGTCGAATTTAGGGGTAAGATGGCTACTATGGCCATCTAGTATCAAAAGCCGATATCGCCCTAGTAACCAGGGCGTAGTAGCTAGGATGAACCGTCGAAGTAGCCAATTTACCCCAATTTCATCGGTAGTCCAGCCATTTTAGCTTATATCGATACCCCAGCCAGTAGGGAGATCATCTAGCCAGCCAGAGATATAGCGCTTAGCTTTAAAGATAAGGTATAGCGGGGATATATATCCAGATACGCCGATACATTCAATGCTAGTAACCCACTCACAGTTACCAGGTTATAGTAGCTTAGCGTATCCATAATAGTCAGAGCGAGTGACTACTCTGGTTGCTGCTATCATCCCCATAGCAAACCCCGTCTCATCGAAGTTATATATATCGTCGGTAACGATGCCATACTTCGCAATTGTGTCGGAAACTAGGGTAAACCACTGCCGAATCTGGTTTATATCTTCGTTTTACGTACGTTGGTAGTCATAGCGACGTAAGAGACGTGTTTTTATCTCCGGTATGCGCTGGATAAGATTATATACCCATTTTTGGCCGACGGTTTGGGGGGGGGGGGTTTCACCCCGCTCTGCGAGTAGCAAATTAGCCATATCTCGCACATGAGACTGCTGGGGCGGGGCACCCCTCGTATCCATAGAAACCACCTATTTAACAAGCGATTACTCTTCGATTTGGGTCAATTTATGGTTATTTGCCCTGGTAGTAGCGCGATTTGTATAGCCAGCGAGACGGTCATATAGTGTAGAGTAGGGCACATTAAATTGGCGCGCTGCATCACGTTGAGACGTAATTTGTTTGGTATGAATAGCTTAGATAGCTAATAAAACCCTCCCCTCCTGCTCAGGGTTTTTTTTGGCGATTTTGGGAGCGATTTGGTGGCATTGTAGAGGTTTGAAATGATAGGGTTGAGATCGGGGAGTGGTTTTTTGGTGGGGTGCACGGCTCGCTTACATGCACGGCTCGCTTACAGGTTACGTTATTAAAGAAATATAACTTAATAATAATTAAAAAACTACTATTTTTAATTAGACTTAATAAAAAACTATTTAATATTAGAATTATATATAAAACTAAAAATCTACTAATAGTTATAGAAAGCTACTATAAAATAATTAAGTTTAATATTACTAATCTAAAATAATATAATATTATAACGTAACCCATAAGCGAGCCGATCATACAAGCGAGCCGATCACCCCAAAACACCATAGTTAAGGCGATATTTTGCAACTTGATATCTCAATAACTATTGCTTGGTCTATATTAAAATTAAATATATAGGCTATTCTGGAGATAATAAATAATATATAACAATCTAGGAATAATCTAATATCGCTTTTACTAGATTACCAAAAATACCGGCAATTCTGACTACAAATATATATATCTTAATCAGAATAGCTCGAAATTTTTTTATACTTATCTAGTTCTCCGTTTTTATAATAAAGAGGTTATATCTACTGTAATGCTATATAATAAGCTACGGTTGTTGAGTTATTAGATTGTAATTTATCGCCTTAACTATGGTGTTTTGGGGTGATCGGCTCGCTTGCATGATCGGCTCGCTTATGGGTTATGTTATTAGTACTATAGTTAAGAAAATATAATCTTATTATTAATTAGTAAAAAAGACTTATTATTTTTAATTAATATATATACTAATAGACTAATAAAACCTAGACTAAAAATAAACTTAAATAGATATCTAGTCTTAGAGAGATAGATAGTTATTAAAGCCCTTATAAGAAAAAATATAAGAAGAGTATTTAGCCTAAGAATAAAATATAAATAAAAAACTAAAAGCTAATATAATTACTAGTATAGAATAATAACTAAATATAATAAATAATAAACTAAAAAAAAATATATGATAATTAAATATAAATTAGTAATCTTTTATATAACTAAAGAAAAAATATAGATCCCTAAGGAATATTAAGGATTCTAAGATATATTTATACTACTAAAAAAAATATATATTACTAGAATATATTCTATATAAATATAAAATTAATCTATAAGAAGATAAGAAACTAATATTCTAACTAATCTACTAACTTTTATAAAAATAATCTAAAATATTAAAAGAATATATTAATATAAACTTAAGAAAAGGATATATTCAAAAATCTATTTTATTAGTTAGATACTCTATCCTATTTATTCTAAAGAAAGATAGAAATCTCTAACTTTATATAGACTATTAATAATTAAATTTAATTACTATTAAATATTAATATCTACTATCTTTAATTTATAAGATTTAGGATTAGATTTAAAGAGTAAAATACTTTATAATATATAATAAAAAAGCTAAGTAAAAAGATAGGATCTTATTAGCTATCTAAGCTATTTAGACTAAATAAATATCCCCTATTACTATAGTAGCTACTAAATTTAATATTCCCTACTCTATACTATATACCTATCTTACTAGTATTACTAATTATACTATTTCTAGGGTAAATAACTATAAATTAACCTAAATTAAAGAGTAATTACTATAAAGGGATTCTTTTATCTAATATTATATTATAAATACTATATAAACTAATAGTAGTTTATTATTAGAGTAGAGTAGAAAACCTAGTTAGTTAGCCTTTTTTTCCCCTAATTCTTTAAGAATTAGTCTTATTCTAAAATAGACTATTCTACTAATTATATCCTTTTTTCTTATAATCTCCTTTATCTAATTAATAGGTATTCTACTCTATTTAGTAGTCTACTTTTATATTTTCTAATTTTTTTTTAATTGCCTAAAGAGATTATAATAGTACTTTCTACCTAAAACTCTAACTATTAGAATAACACTAAACTAATAGTAACTTATAATAGAATTATATAGGAATTATTATAGTTAACTCTATAGATAGAAAATAAATCTTTTTTTTATTATAAGAGTAGACTACTAGATAGGGTAGAATGCCTATTGATTGGGTAAGGGAGATTATAAGGAGGAGAGGGTATGATTAGTAGAATAGTCTATCTTTAAATAAGACTAATTCTTAAAGAATTAGGAAGGGGGGAGACCAACTCACTAGCTTTTCTACCCTACTCTAATAATAAACCGCTATTAGTTCGCTTAGCCCTTATAATATAATATTAGATAAAAGAATCCCTTTATAATTTATCCTCTCTCTTTAAGAGTAGCTATCTATAGCCACTAATAGGGTTATTAAAGAAAATAAAAATAACTAAATTTAGATATACCTTAGTATTATCGTAATTTACTATAAAAGAAAAATAGAGGGTTAAAAAGAGTATTCTTCCTTTAAGATCCTATTTAGTTTTCCTAGAATCTAGTATTTTATTAATATTCTTATATCTTAATATCTATTTATAATCTTTTTAATACTATTCTATTATACTATTACTTATTAGAAGATAGCTTATTAAAAATATATTATAAAAACTATAGGGGTATAATCTATAGTAGTAGTATCTCTAGTATTTCTAGATATTTTTTATTCTTTTTTATACTAGATATTAAAGAAATATAACCTCTATAATACTAAGATAAAGATATATTATAATATATATAAATAATTTTCTTTTTATAATCTAATACTAATTTAATATAGGTCTTTAGAGATATTACTAAAGAGTAGATTATTTTAGTTAAACTTTTAAATTAAGTAATAGAGATTTAACTTAGCGCTATCTATCTATTTATAGTATTATCTAAGATAGTTCTAATTAGGGGTCTAACTATATTAGTTTAGGGCTCTATAGTAAATATATAAGCTATTATATATAATATTTTATAGGATCTAATTAAGATATATACTATTATATTAGTTATTTATTATAAAAAATAGAATATTAGAGATAACTATATATTAAAATTATTTAGTATAAATTATTAGTTCTTTAGTATTATTCTATTAGTATTTTACTAATTTATTATTTCTAGAAAATATAGATTAATTATAATATATAGATTAGTATATATAACTAATCTTATTCTTTTATTCTAACTTTTTTTTATATTTATCTTTAAAGTAATTATAATTAGATCTAGCTAACTAATAGAGATTATTAGATTTAGTATATAGTAATTTAGTTATTTTTTAAATAGATTATAGATAGATATTTAAAAGATATAGTAGCTAGATTTAAGAATATAGTAAATAAAGATACTTAGATTAAGACTAAGATAATATAATATACTAATATTCTATAGATAAGTAGCTATTAAATAGTTATTAGGTCTTATTATTATAAAGTTAAGATTTTTTTCTTTAAATAATATTATTTATAATATTTAGTAAATATATTTATAGAGTAGATAGATTTATATAGTAGATAATTTAGATAGTAGAATAAATTATAGAATAGTTTTTTTATAGGGTTTTTCTAGTATATCTTACTATACTAATAGATTTATTTAGATTAGTATCTTACTATTATTTTATTCTTTTTCTATCTATTCTTATCTTTATCTCTACTATATACTCTATAGTAAATTATTATTATCTTTATTATTTTAGGGAATTTAGATATATTTTTAATAGATTTAAATATATTTTTACTAATTCTATTACTTATTAAGGTATTTTTTTTAGTTTTTAAATTTTCCTATTTCGATTTAAGCTTATCTTACCTCTATTCTACCTCTATTTTATTATATCTTCGGAGTTATTTTATAAGTACTAGATATATTTTTTACTTTCTAAGAAGTTCTATTAGAGTACTAAATATAATTAGTATATTAAGTATTTTAAAAATACTATAAGTATATATACTAGTAACTCCTATTTTATTATAGACTATATAGATAATACTATTATATTAGTTATCTATTATAATTATTTTAAAAATAATAAGCTTTATTACTAAATATATTTTTCTATTAATTTAAAAAGTAATTACTAATATTTTATAGATCTTAGTTAGTATAGAAGTAGATTAGATTAATCTAATTATTTTATTAGATACTACTAATAAGTTCTATTTAGCTATTTATATTAATCTTAAAGATAAAAATAGTAACTTAGTTCTTAATAAGAATAGAAATATTATATAGAAGTTCTACTAGGTTTAATTTTCTTTAGTAGTAGATTATATAATTTTTATTATAATAACCTAGAACTATCTATAAATTATATTTTAGATATTATATATAATCTTAATATATATATTAAAAATATTTATATAGATAAATTAGTTTATTTTAGACCTACTTTTTCTAAGTTAACTTATCCTATTAGCTTTTTATCTTATTACTTAAAGCTTTTTAGCTATAGTTATTCTTAGGGGATTCTTAAAGTATTTCTAAGATTATTCCTAATATTCCTAAGAGTATAAGTAGAGTTTCTAGGAACTCTAATATTCCTAGGATTTTAATTAGTATCCTTAGGATATCTATACTCTACTTCTAAAAATTATCTAATAATTCCTAGGAGTCGATAGTATTTTAGGGACTATACTAGGTCTATTCTTAACTCTTTAGTTTTTATAATAGTTTCAAATAGCCTTACTAATAATAATAGATATTCTATATAGTATTAAATAGATATTTAATATTTATATCTATTATAGAGATTACTAAGATATTCTATATAAATACTATAATTATTAGGAATTAGTATTAGTTATTTTTCTAGAATAAAAAAGACTACTTATTTAGAGAATCTATAGATAGTAGATATAAAAACTAAGTAAAAAATAGATAAAGCTATAGTAAATAAAAAAGCTTATTACTATTAAGATATTATATAATCTTATCTTTTAGTAATAGTATATTACTATTAACGTAGTCGGTAAGCGAGCGACGCATATAAGCGAGCGACGCACCCCACCAAAAATCACCCCCCAATTTCAACCCTACCATTTCAAACCCCTATAATGCCACCAAATCGCTCCCAAAATCGCCAAAAAAACGCTAAGTAGGAGGGGAGGGTTCTATTAGCTATCCAAGCTATAAAAAATGAACCGTCTCTCTCTATACGTAAGGCAGCGCGCCAATTTAATCTACCTAAACCAACCTTACGTCGTCGGATGAATGGCTATACAAATCGCGCTGCTACCAGGGCTAACAACCATAAATTGACCTAAATCGAAGAGTAATCGCTAGTGAAATAGGTGGTTTCTATGGATACGCGAGGCGCACCCCCCTATTAGTCTTATATATAAGATATAGCTAATTTGCTACTCACAGAGCGGGGCGAAACCCCCCCCCCCCCCCCAAACCGTCGGCGAAAAATAGGTATATAATTTTATCTAGCGTATACCGGAGCTAAAAACACATCTCTCTCGCCGCTATGATTACCAACGTACGCAAAACGAAGATATAAACTAAATTCGGTAGTGGTTTACCCTAGTTTCCGATATAATTACGAAGTATAGTATCGTTACCGACGATATATATAACTTCGATAAAACTGGGTTTACTATAGGGATAATCGTAGCAACCAAAGTAGTCACCTGCGCTAACTATTATAGACGCGCTAAGCTACTACAACCTAGTAACTATAAGTAGGTTATTAGTATTGAGTATATCGGCGCGTCTAGATATATATCCCTGCTATACCTTATCTTCAAAGCTAAGCGCTATATCTCTGGCTAGCTAGATGATCTCCCTACTAGCTAGGGCATCAATATTAGCTAGAATAGCTAGACTAGCGATGAAATCAGCCTAAATTGGCTACTTCGACGGTTTATCCTAGCTACTACGTTGCGATTATATAGTCGACATCGCTTACTAGTGCTAGATAGCTATAGTAGCTATCTTACCCCTAAATTCGACTAAATCTATATATAAAATAATATTATACCTCTTTATATACTAGCGTATTTATCTTATCTACTACAACCACTAGATATAGGGTATTTTAGTATTTTGAAATATAAGTATAGCAAATTAGTAGAGGGGTATATACGCACTAGGGTTAACTATATTACTAAGCTAGATTTCTTAGCTAAATTCCCTACTACATACGCTACTTGCTATAAACCGGATACTATAAAAAACAGCTTCGTAGCTACCGGTTTAGTGCTATTAGATCCTAATTAGGTAATCGATACCCTAAATATCCATCTTAAAATACCGACCCCCCGACCCCCCCCCCTCCCTAGTAGCGATAGCGAAAAAAATCATCATCATCATCATTCTCTTCTAGTAGGAATTTAGGGTCCATAATATCTAATACAGAAATCTACATAGTATATCGAGCGATCTACCTAGAAGATTTTATTGATTACCTTTATCGCCCTTAATAGGAATATAGCAATTTTGCAGGAGTGATGGGCACTTTGTGAAGCCTTTCCGGAGCCGCGAATATTCCTCGGGCATGATTTGAGAGCAATGAGGGCAGATATATCTTCGCGCCAGGAGGGATCCGATAGCCGCGGCAGACTCTTGCATCTCCTCGCTTTGATACCATGTAGCTGCAATGTGCATTATTCCCTGTTTGATAGGATCTTCTATAATCCCATAGGGTACTGCAAACGTAATATTTTGCAGGTGGCTATGCTCCATTCTCCATGGCGTAGTTTCCAATAATACGTAAGTCCAATTCTCAAAGAACGAACGACGCTGTTGATTGAATGCTTGGGAGGCAGGGCTCAGAGACGTCCCACTCATCTTCTGAGAGGCCTTCATAGTAGAGATGACATTTTCTACAAGGGTGCTTTGTTTGTCGCGGCAGTCGGTAATGGTTGTCAGCTCAACCCATCGTAGGCATTGTTCGGACTTGAGGAAATCCGTCAACATCTGCAGCATGCGCTCTGCCTCTTGATTATCGGTGTCTACCCGAATTGGTAGTGGGGTTGCCCTAAAGGCAGTCCAGAGGGCATAGTCCATTAAATAGTAGGATTCAAAGCCGACCCATTGAGCCCTCCCTAGAGCGGGAGACCGATCGCGCAACTCGGCTAACTGCCGAGCGGAATCATCAGAGTGGGTAAAATACCAGATAGCCACCACGGCACGGGACAGATTTCCGATCCATCGTGGCTGAAATAGGGAAGGAATTCTGACCGGGACGGCGTCAGGTATAGCGGACAGGCATTCCCGGGCAGATGGATGAATATAGCCCACTTTGCAGGGCGATCGGAACGGATGGCATTGGACCAAGGGCTCGCCTATTTTGCTAATCAGGCTAGGGAGATTAGGCACAGCGATTCCCCTGTTCACGAACTGAAACACCAGTTCCAAAGTATTAAGCGGTGTACTGTCCTGGAATCTGGTTAAACACGGAGGCATCAAGTCAATGACATTCAGCCAGAGGAACAGGGCCTGAGCAAATGGCTTGTTGTGGTCCGGCATTCTCGCCTGGCTGGTTTGTAAAACCTGGTAGAAGAGTTCCGAGAGGCTGATCGGGAGCGTCCGTAGACGTGCCTCGATCAAATCGAGGCTTGGCGATTTTTCCAAATCGCTGACCAAAACCCTTGCATAGAGCCAGGATCCGCCGGCCTGTCGTGATATATGGTTGGCCATTCGAACTCCGAGGTCCATTGGGAAGATCTGTTGTGCACGATGTTTGATGTACCTGAAGATTTGATGGGTTGTATATCTTCGATCAAGGTGAACTTGGAATATTTCTTGCCCTACTGATGGAAGCAACAGTTTGTCTGCGCTTGAATCGGTGACCAAGCACTTGATCTGCGCTCTGGCCCGACAGCTTGCCTGGAACACGCCGTGCCAACTGAATGCATCCCGGCATTCGTCTAAGCCATCCACGACGAGGTATATGCCATGGTGGCCATGGTCTCCGCGAAGGAATGCCCGGTGCAGCGCGGTCACCACTTGTTCCAACGAGTCCACAAAGGCCGTGCGGCTATCTTCGTAGACCTCCATGATTGTATCGGCGGCGCTAGGATCAGTTTCCAATAGTTGTGCCAGAATAGCCCGACAGCCCTGAATTGCCCAGCGTTTGTCGGAATCGCATTTATCATGGAAAAAATAGACCACGGTGCCGAATTGAGATAGATAACGAACAAGGAAGGCGGCCATGGTGCTCTTGCCATTGCCCGAAGCCCCGACCAGTTGACAAATTCGGTTCATCGGGAGGTGGAGCCAGGTTTGAAACGTTTCTAGGGACAGAATCCAATCACAGGACCCATCAAAGTACACACTGTGGGCTTGAAGATCATCCCAGGTCTTCGCAGGACGAAGCCAGCACCGAAGCCGGTGGATCTGTCGCTCTGCGGTACATGAGATAGTGAAACTTTCGCGGGGGATATGGGGGGAAAGGCACCTCGACACTCAATCAATGGGCTTGGGGGTGGAGAATGAGCGGAGTGAATCGCCCGCTCGAGCGCTACCAAATGGAAGCCAATCGAGTTGATGATTGAAAGGAATTGATTGCCGAATCGGAGTCCGGTGTAGCGAAACCTTTTTCTTTGAGAGGTGACGAGGCAGATGCAAAGCCTAAGAAAATCCAGGTAGATTGTTCCGAGGGCATCGCGAGTTTCTGGGTGGGTGATGAAGGATGCATACTGCTGGATAGATCGGGCGATCTGGTCCATCATAAAGGCCAGGCGGGCAAAGCTCGAGAAGTGGTAACGGGCGAGCTATACTGTCTCAGAAGGATATCATTGGATGGTAGCAATCCCTCACGTACCAGTATCGCGGACCGAAGGGGTCCCCAGATTGGCGATGTGATGCGAGTGATCGCTTGGACGGTGTTTCGGATTGCGCCCTGGAAGAGACCCAAGGGCCCAACCATCAGCTCGAAATATTCGATGATTCCATCCCCGGGGTGGAATCCCAATGAATCGAAACATTGCGCTGGCCCGGCGAAGGTCTGGAATTCGCATTGTGTAGCATGGTCGAGCGCATCGAAGTGGATCCTGACGGATTCCTCCCAGGGGGCCATGATGACGGAGACAGAAGGGGGGAAGAGAGGATGGAGATGGAATGGGCGGGTGGCAGGTGTAACGCTCGGCCCCGTTTGGTCAGCACGGGGCGTTTATTAACTAACGTAACTAAGGTTTTTCTGTGGATGCCAGGATCGATCCTGATCACTGAGACTGGGCTTCAAAAATAGACGGGGTTGGGGGCTAAACCTTGCCTGAAACCAAGGGACATAAGAACAAGTGATGGTGGAGGGGAGGTTGGGGCAAACCCGTCGAATATGTGGTTGCTGGGGGCCTTGGTCGGGCTCGTGACTTTTCTTTCCCTTACTCACGGGTACCCGTTCTCTCCTACGCTTCAGTCCCGCGATACCTGGAATGGGGATCCTCTCCGTTATGGAGATGCCTTGGCGAAGGGCAAAGAACTTCGATGCGCTATGACTCTTAGTACACGACTGGCAGCAACTTGCTTCAAGGGCCACGCGAAAACCATTCCGAGTCAATTCGACCGGTACAGCCAGCTACGAGAATATGGATGGGCGAGAAGGGACAATGATCTTGGTAGAATGGGGAATATGCAAGGATCATTGGATTGGCGGTTCCGACAACTCGGTCTTCTTGGAAGCCCGCCGGGTTCAGATAGACATACCGTCTATGTTGAGCAGGCGCATACGCATGAGTATACCCGGGGGAATCAACTTATGCAGGTGAGCGGTTCGCTCCTTTGGCCTGTTCTCCGGTACTAATCAGGGGGGGGAAATAGCCAACCGAGGCATTTTACGGCAACATCTACAATGTGGTGGAAGGGGTCCTGATCGCAGACGAGCTAGAAAGCCCTATCTATGCTCGACGCCGGTGTCCCGGGACCGTGATTCCCGATCTGAACAGATGGTCCGATGTGACGTTCTTAGAGTATGAAAAGTTATGCAACGACGAGCCTGGTGCGTCCGTCGAGCATCTGCGATACATCATCCACAGCCTCATTACCAACGACGACACGTTATATATATATTACGGCATCTTCTCGGGGAGGAAGAAGAGTCAGCACGCCTCGACGAGCTCTATGATGAAGACGAGGAAGAGAAATTCGAGGAGGAGACCAGGTTTTGGGATAAATATCGATCACTCAGGAGGACATACGGATGGTCCACCGACGAATTCGCCGCTCTGATAGGTGCCCCCAATGGCCGTATCTCGGCGTGGCTGTTGATCCAACATAAAGAAAAGTGGAAAAACAAACGAATTGCTCAGGTTGAGGTCTTCGTCCAGCATGTGAAGGACCGGAATAACCCTGATGGATTAACCCGACCAGGGATGATGATGACAGTTGTTGATTCGGAATAATGTACTTGTACCCAAGACACTACCACTATAAGTTTCTTACGATACTAGACAAGCCTCCAGTAATAGCCCCACTCCTAAACTTATGAAAACAAATGAAAGCTATCATAGTACAAAGGGCTACGGCCGAACTTATTTAATTTAATAGTGCCGCGATCTGTTTATATAAAGCTTAAGGAAGAAGCAGTAGAACTAGCCACTATAGAGATTCGAGAGAGGCTAAGGAAATGGCTACAGGACGCGTTGACCAGATGCATAGAGCCGTAGAGCTAGTACTATACTAAAAAACACGCCCGACACATAATAGCGATAGTGATAACTAGATAGCTACGTCTAGTAGAACCAGCAAAAATAGATGGAGAGAGTTGAACCTAGTTTGAATCACCGGCGCTTCACGACCTATATAGTCTATCGTTTTTCGACGCAAATGTCGACGTTAAACCTAGTTTGCTTATATCTATACTCGATATAGTCGGTCAAGCACTTTTTGGACCGTAGCTAGATCCATCTTTCTTAATCGTAACATCGGTGGCAATTGCATCGGCAAAGGCCCCGCCCCTAAGGACGTTGACAGCGGAATACTCATACGTGCCGTAATGATGCTCCTTTGTCTTGGGGGGCGGAGTGTACATCCTCGATGACCTTGGCAGTGAACTTGTTCAATTCGTCGTTGATTGTCAGGAATACCTTGGCCATCTTTTCCTCTCTGTCATCGCCTGTTTGCGAAGTGTTCAACGAGTTCTCCTATCCTCTCAGTTAGCATCCCCGTGGAATACCAAGACGAAAGACGAGCGGGGAACAGACTTGTCGTCTGGAGAGCCGAGACTTGTGATTGTACCTGTGATAACGCCAAATACTGCGCTAGCTATACCAAGGGAACCTGATCGTACAGGGCTCTTGGCAAAGCCGTCTGATATCCCCGCTAGAACAGCACCGATGATGATTGACCAAGCCGGAGTATTGTCCTAGGTAATAAACGCCAGGGTCAGTCCATCTCCAAGACGTATAAGTGAAGAAACCTACCTCTAAGTGGACTGGATGCAAAAGATCATAGAAGTGTTGCATCGAATCGGTAATAGCGTGACCATGCTCAGAGACGGCATCCCCAAACCTCGTCATGAATGCTTGCAAATTGGCGAGTCCATCCCCTAGCTGCAACCACATGGCATTTTGATCGTTTTTTCCCTTGCAGAATCCATTGTCGGTCCACTGCATGGGTGCACACTGGTATCTGCTTGCTATCAGTGTCTCGGGATACGATTTGCTTTGCGAGATACCCACACCAAGTATTGCCAGCGACCAGACTTGCCGACCATGTCGCCAGCTGTTTCTGGAAGACTGACAGTTTCCACTTAAGGGGGAGAGCCACCTGGAAAGAAAACATCGAGGCTTAGCACCATCAACAAGTCAGGGCGGAAAGGGGTAGATAGGCTCATATACATTGACATCCATGAATCCATACTGGCTTTGTTCCAGATCTCCGTGAGAGAAACACCACTGCCCGGGCCGTTCTTGTTGCTTGCAGTTGATTCACAGAACAAACGACCTTCGTCCTTGGCGCTCATATTACTGACTCGAGGCGCAAGGGCATTGCTGGTCCGACTTATGCTTGGCGTAGGTTAACCATCAGCGAACAACGCTATGATAGATTCAGTTAGAGCTTTGGCTTTACGTGTTGAAAATCCATGGGAAAATCACCTAATGAAAGTGCCAAAAGCATGGGAATGATTCGCATATTGTCTGTTTTCTACCGATAAAAGCCACGAGCCTCTGTGTTGACTACTTTAGCGTCTAAAGCCACTCGCCCAGATGGCGACGCTTCTCTTATCTATATCTCTTTTGGGTGCCTGCATAGAGTCAGGAACAGTGGATCTGGAATTTACGAGACTCTGAATACATTGTGCCGCAAGGGTTTCTTTGAAGTTGAAGCAGTCTCGGAGCTCGTACAATATAGATCCACCGATATTGACCCACCTCCAACCCCCACCGGTGATCAGTGTTGGGATCTGAGTGTGGGACTCGTCTTCTAGTTGGTTCATTGGCGGGGGCGGAGTTGTGGAGAGCTATACCAAAATAGAAGTTAGGGGCCGTTTGTTTCATATGTAAAACCAACACCCGTAGGGAAAATAGAGAATTGGGGCGAAAGATTCTTTGCCAGGCCGGAAGCCGGCATTTATTGATAAATTATGCCCATAGAAACTACGGGAGCCTTCCCCTGATAGACACAGATTCAGCACCTACAAATGGGTCAAAGCCCGAATCGCCGAGCATTTGTATTAATGCATGGTCTTCTACTTGGCAAATTAGCCAAGATATGTTAGGGACTTTGAGCTCGTAGAAGTGATGCGGGTTTCTCCCGTCGTGGGATTGTCATTCTGGATACCACGAGGAAAGTCGGCCGTGCTTTTATCTAGGACATTTCTTTTCAGCGTGAGTACACCAAAGGGCGTATATTTTGGCATTCGGGTTGGACTACATATCCAGCTATATTATCCGGTATTATCTTGGGCATGATACATAGCTCTTCTAGGCCGGGAGGCGGGAGACACTTGGCTTTTCTGGCCGCCCCGTGATATAGAAGAAGCAAACCGATTTATTCCACAGAAATATACATCCCCAGCATAGATGCATTGATTGCGTGTAAATCCTTTGGACCCCAAGTACTCCCCATAATGTCAACACAAGATTCTTTTCCCGATTGGCCGACGACGACCCTACAGCCATCCCCGGACTGAGTCCCCCGTTCGGATCGCAAGGGAAAGTTTTTTTTCCAGGATCTACAAATAAATTTAGCTCGTCGGGCTCTATCAGTATGACGTTAGCTTGTCTGAACTGCGTTTCCCTGGCGAATCGGCGCATGGAACATAACCAACACTGCAACCCAGGGTTGTATGGATCGTGTGGGGTAAAGCATCCCGCATTTTGAATTCGGCCGCTGATAATTCTTGATTCTTCAGAAGAATCTAGGATATAAAGAGGCTGGCTCTCCAACTTCAAGAGCCCGCCCAACGACACTTTGGTTATCAACATAGGGTCTATCATCCATCTGAATCTTCTGGTCACCTCAAATATCCCAATAAATTCTCCTATTCCAGTCCACCGTGCAAATCACATCGACCTCTGGAACTTTTGCCATGATGCTTCTGGCCGTTCTCGCCTTGACACAGCTCTGCATCGCCGCTCCTATCGAAATTAAAAAGTCACCTGGCGACTTTACCGCACCCCTTGCAATTGAGAATAAGGACGAAACACTTGAAACTCGAATTACCCACGAATCGCCCTTTTCCAACCCAGACAGTGGCCTGGGAGATGCCTTGGCCGGTTAAACGTTGATAAATCTACTGGGCTGAAAATAAGCGCCGCTTGAACACATTATTGACAAGCTGCGAGCGATTGGACTCTTCTATTTCATGTATATAGAAATTGTGGATACACGTTACCTTTATGAATCACGAACTCAATATCGATCAACACAGCCCACGTAACTCGCCATCGGGAGGGGCATCAAAGAGACTTTCTAAATGGGGGACATATTGAGATAAATTCCCGTATCCCAAGCGCTAGCCACATCTCGTAGAGTATCCGTAGCGAATAAAATCAACCTTGGGATTTTAGGCCGATGCGGAATCATAATAGGATCAACATCGTATGTTTTGGGTAGGTATTAATACGAATTAATAGTAGATTTATCATGGACATGTCGTTCAGCGGCCCGCTAAGAAGTCGAGGACGATAACTACCAATGGATATGCCAAAGCCAATCGTCTAAGACCATAAGCATATACATCCAGTGCCCTGGCACACACCGAACAAAAAGCCAGTTTAATAAATTTGAAACAGTACTTTCGCTATCGAATACTGCCTAATACATTCAAGGAACACTGATATCAAATAAAATCTGACGCCAGTAACTTAGCAGTGGGTCCCAATATAAAAGAAAGCAGCCGTCAGAGAGGAAGCAGATTTCGCTAGTGACTGTAGAATGATTGGATTAGGAGAGAAGTAGTACTCAGATAAAGCTCATATGACGTGCAGCCTACTGTGCTCCCTGTGCTCCTCGTGGGCCATACTTTGACTGATTTCCTCTCAAGAGGATTCTCCCATGAGCCGAACCCTCTACTTCTGTTAATATTCTCTCGGGGAACTATATATCTTGCCCGTATCGTGCTCTTGGCATAAGCAGCCTAGTATATGTGTGTCCCGGGAAGGTATCTCATGGGGGAAGCCTTTCCACCTTCTACCCGGTATAAGCCTTGCGAGGCCATCCAAAGTATACCCTCCCGAAACTCCGAAGTGGTGGTGGGCGAATTTCTCGGGAAAATCACCCATTCGGAAGTAAAGCACGACCCTCGGAAAGGCAAGGACAGAATCTATGTGGTGGTGAAGAGGCTTACCCCGGATGAAGTGGCCGTAGAATTGAGAAAAAGTTATCGCTGGGCTCCATTTGGCACGAAGTCTTCAAGAACCGTCTTTATAGACAGGAAGAGCGATGGGATTTCGATACTTTGAACCGATTCTACACCGACAGGCAGGCGAAGGAAAGGACGGCATGATACTTGGGCTATGGACAGCGTACAATAAAACGTCGATTTAGACTAGCAACAAGGATGGCAAGCAAGATCGGATGAAGGGGAATTCTAAGATTGATAGCTCTACGGAGGTCGAAAGTAGGTTAAGGTAGCCGGTGTCACGTTCTTCCAATCGAGCTTGGAATCGGTTTAGACTAGAATATACCATCGTTTTTAATGGAGTAGCTGAAAAACATGGGAAAAAAGAAGCGAATATCTTGTTCCGACAAGGTATCTGTCGATCTTATCAATTACCTTGCGCTTTGCGTATACAACCTTCAAGTCAGGTTCCGATATTCATGGATTGCTATCGGAACTCACGGGATCGGTATTATACGAGGCTGACATTTGCTCCTAGAAGTGGTGACTCTACTGGCGGCGGTCTTGCTTTACTACTTGATCGGGGAAGTGAGCCCTGATGTGGATTACAAAAGTAGACCCTAGATGACATATACACGACCAGGGAAGCATAGAACCAAAGAACAAGCACTATTGTGCAATACCACCCAAGCCTTCTTGAACACCCATAAGTACGCCGGAAACAAACTTCATAGTTAGACCCATGTCAATCGTGCTTTAGAGCCATCCGAAGGTGAATGGACCCCAGTCGACGATCGCTGAGATGCAATAGAAGAGACAAGATTTTGGAACCAGAAGTCGAGTTTCCCAGCTTCGATGTACCGACGTAAAAGATCATCTTCTCGCTTGAGATCAACCACCACTCGCATTCTATGCTCCGGCCGGAAGCGAGATACAAGAATATCGGATTCCGAGTCAGCCATGAGTGCCGCCGATGGAGACAGATGCTGGTAGAGCGGCTGGGCATCGGTATCGATGGCATCTGATAAAGTGCGTTAGATCAATCCGAAGGGTTGAGGAGGTATAGCTTACCTGCTGAGCAGGACCACAGCGTTTGATAGAGAGCCGTATCATCGGCTACACTATCCGAATTGCCGCTTGAACTCTCTGCTGCTTTCCCACGCGCCTCCCAATCATCCTTGATCATGCATCGCCGCCAAATCAACTTCCGCAAGGCCAACACATAAGACGGATCCTGTTGGGAATAGCGACTGTGCCCGAGCACCCGAAGTGCCTGGAAAAACTCTCGCCCACATAGCTCACTATCACCCTCTTCCGATGGCAGAACAGGCCCCATCAAGGTGAGTAGATCTATCAAGCCACCGGCCCCAATGACTGTCTTATGGACCAGCATAGAGAGGGACTCGCCCAGGAGTTCGTGGAGAGAAGGGCGATCTTCTGCGATGTGCTTTCCAAAGTGATCCAGGGCTAGCTCTGCTTCGGCTCTGTGATCAATTGCGCCCTCAAGTAGGGGCTTGATGTAGGCATGCAGGGTGTTTTGAATCTCATCGATCTCGCTGTGGTCGTCAATACGCTTTATCTCCTCTTGATCAGACGCTTGGCCCGTGGAACATGATCTTTCGCATGCCGCCAATTTGCCAAGCTTCGCCAGGGAGATTTCCACGCGATGACACCACAGTTGTTTCTCATTTTCGAGGGCCAGATTCTTCAAACAAGTCGCGGCAGTTTCAAAATCATCTTCGCCGTTGATATCGTTGATCCAACTCAATTTAGAGTAAGCGGGCGTCTTCCGGAGGAAACGCGTGACAGCGGATTGATATTTTCGCATCGATAGCAAGGCTCCTGGATTCCCCAGTGAAACCTGCCGGGAAAAGTAGGCGTCTGCCCAAGGCTCGCCAAACCTGTCAAAGTACTGCGATATTTGCTGTCCGACATCAGCTTCACTTTGAGCGAAGGCTGGAACATCGGCTGAAGTGTCCTGGGTTCGCTGGTTTTTCACACGGTCTTGCAATTCAATAACAAGCTCGACCAAAGCCTCCATATCTCGGAAGCGCTCTGCCAAGCTAAGAGCATCTTGAAGGTGGTGGGAGATTCCAGCCAGCTTGAAAAGTTGCCACTTGCGTTCCTTGACGTGTGCCTGCTCTATTGAGACGCATTCGTCCATAAGTTTCGGGTCTCCCTGCGCAGTGAGCCAACGGGCTCTCTCACGATGCATCTGACCAAGCACCCCGAGATGCCGGGCACTGTTTTCGGCAATCTTCTTCAAAACCTGACCATCGGGTGCATCTGCACTCGACACGTCCTGTTGGCCCCATTTCAAGCAAATGTCAAGTTCCCAGTCGAGCAAGTGGCTCGTTTCCGAGTACCCCACTGCTCGCGATGTCCAGAACTCGGGGAGGCCCTTGTACCCATCGGCAAGCACGCCATCTTCCACAAAATCATCAGCGAGCCCATACAAGGAAGCATGCTCGTCGCGATATCGATAGGCCGTCTCGGTAATCGAGAGGAAAAGTTCACTGGCTTCAAGCAACTGCTCTGATAACTTCCGAGCCTGCTTAGGCGACTTGCTCCAGTGGGACTTTATTGCGTTTTTAATCCACGGGATGACATGTTCCATTTGATGAGAGTCCCTCAAAAACCAATGACGGACCGGATCAGTCTCATCGCGCGAGGATTCGGGACGGGTCTTGAATTTGTCGTTCATAGAGTCGATGACTTGACCAAGGAGACCGCTGCTTTTCTCCTTTAAGGTCTCTTCCGACCGCCACATCGCGCGCTGGGCTGCTAGCTTTTCTGCACCCCAGAGGAGTTCCCACCTGGCAGCGCGACTAAGGGGATTCCCTTTCCGTAGTAGCAAGGCCGCGAGATCGCTAAGGGCCTTTGCCCGCAGCCGAAGATTTTGATCGATGGAAATCGCCGTACTGGTTACAAAACGCGACTCTGACCGAAGCAACTCCTCACAAATTTCAAGAGAGGCTTGTTCAATCTCTGATGCCGGAAAGTCAAAGCCATTCCCACCGGCGAGATTCAATGGGTTTCTTGCCATGGTACCGAAGAAGATGGCCTGTTCGAGTTTGTGCTTCGCAGTGATTTGATTGTCTTCCGTGTCGTCGATTGTATGACGAGGCGCAACGTTAATGCGAATCACACCAAAGTTTCGAATCATTACCACACACGACCCATTGTCCTCTTGCGGCCAATCTTCTGGTCCATGTCCCAATATTTCATACTCTTTACCAGATCTCAGGTGGATGATGTCCTGGAATGTCGTAGGGGTTTTGCAGGTATCCGCGAGCAGTTGCGAAGTCGGCGTTTCTTCAGGAACACCGGAAAGCGACAAAAGGACAAAAGACTGCTCGATCAGGACGAATGCTGTGCTTTCCGATTTGGTAAGTAATATTCTGGGTTTGGAATCCTCTCGCAGGTCGGGAACGGTGTGAAGGTCCACCGGGTGAGTGGACAAAATGCGCGACTCGTTGCCAGAAAGGAGTAATTGCACGATAAACATTGTCTTTGAGTCCGGCCATTGCGGGGAGCGGACAAGAAGAAAGAGTCGCCATGATTCGGTAGAGTCTAGTGACCCAGATTCATCAAGAGGACATTGGCCAGCGAAAGCGAAATCCATGATCTTGAAATCGGGCTCGGTAGTCAAGTTGTCAGAGCCGCGAGGGATTGCGGCCAGAATGTCATCCTTGACCTCGAATTTCCTCTTGAGGGCGTTCCCATGGTTCCAATGGGTGTCCCAGATCTCGACCAGACCCGTCGAAGTCGCAATGATCACATCTCGTTGGCCTCGTTGGCGGCACGCTCCAGCCTGAACCGCGGCGACTTCCCTTCTCCAGGAGCCACCTCCTAGAACACTTTTCAGCCCACCCAGTATGCCACCGCCACTCGTACCGACTGTACTCCGCAGAAAATTCACCACGACAGATGGTTTTCCCTGAGAGTCCCGCAAAGTGATGTGCGCAACTCGCCCAGACGAGAAAGTGATTATGACGCCCGATGGCTCGCAGTTCATGATTTCCGTCGCATATTCCCCAGTGAGTAAGCCGGATACGGAGCCTTGAATGCCGCTCTGCTTCTGTCTCGATAATCCAAGAGACGCAGCGCTTGACACAGTTTCCCAATATATGATTTTACCCGTTGACGGAATGATAACGAGGAGACCGGGGCATTCACCCGTGGCAGTTGACAACAAGACACCAAGTGGAAGGGCACCGTTGAGGTCTCGACATGATTCGGGAATCGGCACCGTAAAGGTCTCGGAAGGGGAGGGGGTAGAGCTGGGGACGGAATAAGGCCAGGTGATGGCATGCGAGCTCGTCAAGGCTAGTGCTTGGTGATGGCCAGGTGTAAAGAAACATTTCAGTGGAGCTGGGAGGTTTCAATGGTCAATTGCTTCATTCGAAATGCCTTGCATCGGCGAGGATTTCGTACCTGATTGTGCGCCTCGGATTTGATCAGGCAACGCGGGAAGTTGATCAACGGTGTAATAATCTGTGCTTGACTAGTATTGCCGTCAGCGACCATGAGTCCGATTATACCAGTATTGAGCCTCAGACTCGCGGTGGATGATATCAATAGAGAGCACAATAGTCAACTCACCAATACAATGGTGCCATCGAGGTCGACCGTGGATTCTTCAGATGGTTTGGTGTTTCGAATTGGGAGATGCGAATCGCCCCCAGGATGGTTTGTCGCCGGGTCCTGATCAATGGACAGGGCGGAAGTCACGGGATCGGAAGTTTCCAGTGTAGCGTCACGTAGTGGGATTGCAGATGAAGCATCACCCGCCTGTCGCAACACAGAGCGCTGCCGCTTTGCCTTGGGCGGTTTGACGGAGTCGTCGGAGCTTGTTCTTGGACGTCTTCGCGAATTGCGTGATGAAGCTTTGGGGTGAAACATCGTGTGCTAAGCGCAATCCACGTGTATGCACCGGGGTGAGCTAGCGAATCCAGAAGAGAGGAAGGGGAGGTGGGAAGAGGACGGGGACGATGATGCGTGGAAAATGCTGAGGAAGGCGCTAGTAAATAAAGGTGCTTACCTAAGGGGGGACTTGGATCTTATCAAACGAGCAAATAGATGCAAACACCCAATAAATCATGGATTTGAGAAAGGAAGTGAGCCGAGTCTCCCAAGTCGAATATTCTTATTCCAAGTCTCCTCGCGTTCTATACCATCCGTGGTTCTCGCGCCAAACCGGGACTACCAGAGCCATCACGTGAGATCGAAAGTAACGGGATGTTCTTTCCCCCCCCCTCCTCCATTCTCCCGGCATTACTCAGGCGAAAGGGTGACTTTGTCCCTAGACACCACCACAATGCCCTTATATGATGCAAACCTGGCTTTAAACAAGGTTTGGGTTGCCAAACACACAGTATAGACTACCGATATGTCCTCCCGAGTCTGCCCGCGACGCCCGTTGCGCCTGGTCCAATACGCCATGCAGGGGGTGAGAACAAGAGGCTGGTCGTCTGCCTCTAAGAGAACGCTCCACACTGCGCTTTTCTTCCCAGGTAAGTCGTTTTATTTATCACGGATTTTGAGCATCGGCGCTGAAAGTACCGATAGGTCACGGAGTCCAGCGGGTAGGTATGGCGAATGCCTGGATGGATCATTTCCCTCGAACCACCGCCAGTCTCCTGGAAGAGATGGATGCGATCGTAGGGTACAGTCTCTCACGGCTGATCTCCGATGGCCCCAATTCGAAACTCAATCAAACAGAACATGCACAGCCTGCAATCATGGCAATTTCCGTGCTTATTCTCCGAGTGCTGGAGACCGAATTCGGATTCCACACCAGCTCCCGGGTCAACGTGACACTGGGTCACAGCTTAGGGGAATTTGCGGCTTTGGTCGCGGCCGGTCATCTTCAATTCGCCGACGCTCTCCGATTGGTTCGTGGTCGCGCCGAAGTCATGGCCCAGTGCACACGTCAAATCGCGAAGCAATCGGGGGAGAGTTATGGGATGGTGGCGCTGATATGCGAGCCCGAACATCTTGAGAGCTTGCTCCAAGCCATTCAGGACTTTCTCGGTCTGGGGGTCTCTCGTCTAGATGATACCAGCTACACCACCCCTGCCATCCAACAAGTCGTGGTGGCCAATATCAACTCTCCCAACCAGGTGGTGCTAAGCGGCAGTATTCAAAGGATTCGATCCCTCCTGGTCCAGCTTCGGCAATTTGGCGGGCATGACCCTCGTGCTGTTCGACTCAAGAGCGACAGCCCATTCCACAGCCCTATGATGAACCCGGCAGCCGAGTATGTGAGAAGGGTACTTGATACCATTGACATCACATTCCCGGCTAGAATGCCATGCGTTTCCAACGTATCTGCCCTACCATTCCAGTCCAAAGAAGACCTCCAGCATCTGTTGTCAAGACAGTGCCCGATACAGTGCGGTGGTGGGATAGCATTCGCAATCTTCACCAAGAAAAGGGAGTCAAACGCTGGATTGGCATAGGCCCCGGTAAAGTGGGCCGAAACTTGGTTGGCAAGGAAGTTGGTAGAATCAATACCAAGGGGGTGGTGTGTGGGCGGCTTCTAGCCCCAAAGAAATGGAGGACATGATGATTGCCCTGGAGCAGACTGAGTCTGAAGCCCAGAGTGCAGCCTAATCAAAGAGCAGTCCCCCCCCCCCCGATGAATCCTTGACATCTTATCCCAGCCCATGCCCTATACAAATCTACTAGGTTCAATTCAATCTGACCAGCCCTCGCCTCCGATCATTGGGATGTTTCTAGGTAGATGTCGAAGATACCAAAGGGGAGATCAAGATGTACCGCTCGGCGTGTAAGCGGGCACGGCTAGGGAATATTTACATCGCAGCACCTCCCGGGGCCCATTGGTTACCTATGCGCTGAACATCTGCAATGAATCCTGGATTGGAAATTGGCTGGCTTGTCGATGGCAACCCGATTGTTGTTCCTGGTAATGGTGTATGGTCATCTGGCAGATAGAAGGGATTTTGTAGGAGCTGGATGTATGCACTCTGCAATGCCCGGAAAGCCTAAGCCATGGTCAGTGATCATCTTTTGACCAGATATCCACAATTCTACCGCATACTGGTTTTAGGTCTGAGTCTCGTAGGCCACTAACTGCTGGACCCGCTGGCACTCCTGCATCTTGCCCAAAGAGATCCACAATGATCAAAAGTTTCACTCCCGTAGTTGTAAGCCAGCCATAGGCTGCGAGTCTCTCGTCAACAGCATGCAGTAGCCCTAGGTCTTGATCAATGGAGGTCTGTTTGCAGCGAATCTCGAAAATGTCGAGACATGAGTTGAGTAAGAATGAGAATTCGATTGTCGCATCTGTGTACGGGGGGGAACAAAGATATGTGAAGGGGGTTGTCCTAATCAAAGGCTCTATCAGCATTTCAACTTGAGACTTGAATTGGAAGCGCATGGGGTCCTGAGGAACCTACAGCTTTCCCAATCACACCAATGCAGGCAATTCGAGGACCAGCCATCCTGCCAAATCGACACAGTAAGGAGCCACCGTCTGACTATCCTGATCTTTGTGGAATATTCGGGTGTGTATTGTGAACAATTATTGCGTAGGAACAAAAGGAGGGGGAGGATGATGGTGATCATGACGAAGCGGGCGAGGCCAAAGAAACAAGGCATCAAGATTATATCTGCCTTTATGCCTTAATACCATGACATTTCGCATCGACCAATCAACAGCCGGGCGATTCCCTTTACCAGATTCTCACCGCTCTTACCATACACACAGTCTGCCTTGAAAAATAACCCATCTCAACCAATAACGGTACAGCTGATGCTTACCCAATCTTACATGAACAGACCCCATACCCATCGTCATTCTCCCTCGACCCGGCAAAAGTCCTCCCTTACCCAGACGCCCGCTACCGTGTCAAGCTCCTGGTTTCCAACTTCTTGGGCTTACCCGAGCGACTTCAATCATGCTTCCAATGGCACGACCCGCAATCTCCAGCACTCTGTGTGGTAAGACGAGTCCTACACCCTTGGCCTTTCCCTCGCTAATTGACCCAACAGCGCGCCCCCGGGTGGCGCTATGCCTTCCTCGTGCTCAACCCATTGCCGCCCTCTCAACTTCCGCCGTTAAATCAGCAACTGCCCTAGAGCGCCAGTCAACACCTGGCCAGTCCTTGTCGGCCTCGGGCAAGGTCCGATCGGAGGTGCCTCTGCCCAGCCAAGAGAAGAAAGAGGGCGCAATGCAATATGTCTTGTTTGTGCCTCGTAAGCCCTGTTCCCGGAGCCAGACTCGCTGACCTCTTGATAGGACTACTCTTGACCAGGTCGCCAATTGGGCTCGACAGAGCTCATTGTGGCCTATGACTTTCGGTCTTGCGTGTTGCGCCATTGAAATGATGCACCTCTCCACCCCACGTTACGACCAAGATCGCCTGGGTATCATTTTCCGAGCATCCCCTCGACAGTCTGATGTGATGATTGTGGCTGGTACATTGACAAATAAGATGGCCCCGGCTCTCCGCCAGGTTTATGATCAAATGCCCGACCCCCGGTGGGTTGTGAGCATGGGCAGTTGTGCGAATGGTGGCGGCTATTACCACTACAGCTACTCTGTTGTCCGGGGCTGTGATCGCATCGTGCCCGTCGATGTCTACGTTCCAGGATGTGAGTATGCTCCTTTACAACGGGAAGCGAAAGCCATGCTAACCCATATCTAGGCCCACCTACATCCGAGGCCTTGATGTACGGTATTTTCCAACTGCAGAAGAAGATGCGTCACACCAGGATCACTCGCATGTGGTACCGGCGTTAAATACTTGGTCACTGGCACCAACTTGATGACTTGTGTGGATCATCATGTACTAGGTGGACCCAAAATTTCACACAATCTTTCCTAGGAGTCCTTGTGTCTTTATTACTTTATTGTACATCAAATTTAGGTGTCTGGCTTTGCCCAATTTCGAGTCTCAATCTAACCAGTTTCCTACGTTTATCAACGACATATACATTTTCCAACTATATCTACCCCCGTTTTTGTATATCATATATGACTCCTCTGTAATTCAACCAGCTGTGGCGTAAATCAGACGCAGTAAAGCATCCTAGACGGGTGGGCAATCCTGACCATCGGTAGTAATTTCTTGACAACTCTTAACTCCTGCACGCACGGGGATTGACGAGACTAGTGACTGGCTCAATGATTCTCAAGTGGGTCTCGGTTGAGCTCCCCGCTTTTCCAGACACCGCAACCCTCCCTTCTCACTCAATCCTACTGACATCCTGGCTTTTTCTGAGAAGCGAATCATCATGCCTGAAACCCCCGATTCAGGCCCCAGGGCTGTTGATATTTCTCAAGTAGGTCATCGATTCTCCAGGTTGACCCATGCTGCATACATACACTGAGAACAGACTAACGCAGAAACAGGCACTGGCTGAGATCGCCAAGTATATTGAATGACTCCTTCAGTAGAGCCTCTGTCTGACAAGATCACAGGGGTGAAAAAACAGCATCGGCGCTGGAAGATCACCTGAACGCCCTCGAGGGCAAGGTCGATGAGCTCCTTGCTGTTTTCGAGGGACAGGGTTCGTCTCACCCAGAAACAAGCACCCGGGAAGACAAGCCTGTAAACGCCAAGGAAAATAAAATCAAGCCCGATGGGCAGAATTGATAAATAAGTCGTTCATATGGAACTGTCCGTTGGCGTCTTTCTCCACCACGCCAAATTCCGTGATGATTCCATCTATCAAGCACGACGGGGTAATGTCGAACGCGGGATTCCAGACACCAATACCTGGCGCCGCGATGCGGATGGTATTAAGGACCGTGATATCCACGGTCCCTGAAGATTCCTGTGGGCCCTTGATGCTAGTGACCTCGGATGCTGGGCGTTGTTCAATCACAATGTCACTGCCTGATTTGGTTGCCAAGTCGATGGTTGTAAGAGGAGCGGCGACGAGGAACTTGACCCCGTGGTGTTTTGCCAGAACCGCTAGTCCATACGTGCCGATTTTATTCGCCGTGTCCCCATTCGCAGCCACCCGGTCTGCTCCCACCACAATCGCATTCACACCAGCAGCGGCATCTGCCAGCAGCGCTGCTGCCATAGAGTCCGTTACCAAAGTTGCAGGAATCTGGTCATGGACCAACTCGAATGCGGTCAGGCGCGAGCCTTGATTGTAGGGTCTCGTTTCTGTGCAGTAGGCGTGACGTAGATGGCCCTTCGATGCCAAGGAGCGGATCACCCCCAAAGCTGTGCCATAGCCTGAAGTCGCGAGGGAGCTACCCGATGTTAGTTGTGACGCGACTGTTCGCAATGGAAGGTGGGAAGCATACCCAGTGTTGCAATGAGTCAGAACGGCAACGGTCGAAGTACCGGGCTTCGCGGAATGAGCCATGATCCACTCGGCCCCGTTCTGTCCTATGCGCTGGTTGTCCTCCAGGTCTTTGCCCAACATGTCCTCGGCGGCCTGGATAAAGGATGATGCAACATTCTGTCCAGAAGCACCTTCCTGCTTGGCCTGTGTTGCAACGAGAGCGGCTAGCTTGCGAGCCGCATCGGCGAGATTGACAGCCGTGGGCCTGCTCGTCACCAGATAGTCGAGTTTCTTCTGAATGAAATCTCGCATCTCCTCAGCCGACTCGGGAGTATTCCCCGCCATGATGAGTGAGTTTAGTTCTGAGGCAATTGCAAGCATAGCCACAATAGCAATTGCAGGTGCCCCGCGGACCTTCATGTCTCGAATGACATGCCAGCCATCTTCTGCAGTTCGAATGGGGATGTACTTTTCGACAAACGGTAACTGCAGCTGATCGAGGGTCTCCAGTTGACCGCGATGGTACTTGATTGCCTGTAACATCTTCACGGAGTGGACTGTGGCGTAGAAAGGAGGGGATTTTCTTCACGGAGGGGAAATAATGCCATTGATATCGCCGGTGATTACCTAATCACCCATCGGAATACTAACTAACTATCAACCATTTCTATACAGTGGACGCTTTTCTTGAGAATTGAAGATGATCACAATAATCCCTACATGACAAAGAGTATAGAGCACGCAAAAAGAAGGGGAATGTTTGTCGTTGAGCATATATCTCAACGTATCGACTGGGTTTCGATGCTGCTTATCATTGGGCTCGAAGTATATTATTTTTGTGTGCCCACCATAAGAAAAGAGTAAGAGCTCCCGAATCTAACAATAGATAGAAAAAGGAAGCAATTGAAGAATAGGATCATGACGAAATATGGGTAAGACATGGTGACCACTACTCAAAAGTTCCCTCCCCATCTGTGACACAGGAGGAAGCCTCGAGCGCATTCAGTTTGCCGAGATGTAAAGAACTATTGGGAGAGTGAGAAGGCAGACGAAAAAGGCGTCGAGGGACAACGACATACCATTATTCCCACGCACAAAGGCATCGCCATAGTTACGCCGAAGTTTTCCATTCACAAATTCCTCTGTTTTCTCCAGGGCGATATTCATGTAGCCGTCCACGGATTGAAGCTCGCCTATGCTAGTATGAGCACTCGAACCTGGGGCAAGAGGGAGAGAAGCCAGTTACCCTTGTAAACCACGCCCGAGTTTAATTTGACGATGACGGGAGCTCCGATGATCTCACTGAGGAAAGCGGATGGGTCCTTCCCTTCGGATGACGAACCGTTCTCCATGGTGCTCCACGTTCCACTGACGGATCAGATTCAGGTCAGGAGTGCGAAGAGAGAAAAGGGAGCAAGAGCATCGTCGTAAGAAGTTGGTCGTTTTTGCCGCGATAAGACCGTCTTCCCCTCCGAAGGCGGTCAACCCCATCTCACCTTTGTCACCAACCATACATACTCCTCGCACTATGCGTTCTTTTTTCAAGAAACCGGCCTGGGCCTCAGATGGCAATCCAGAAACAGATTTCTATCGACGTTCGGAACAGACATACTCCGATATAGTCGCGGCCAATCGAGAGGCATCCAAAAAGCCCAAAGGTCCACCTGAAGGACCCGACGCGTCCCCCGTTCAAGGCGACAGAAAATTAAAACGACCTCGCCTTCCCGATGAGGGACCAGAAGACAGCGATTCAAGGCACCATTACTCCCCGCTAGTTGACCGCCATGAGCGAACGGAACGTCAACCCTCTCGCCCGGTTGATGGCTACATTGAACCGGAGAGGGCAACCTCTACTGCAAGTGACTTACCAAGGTCACCTTCCGCCAGAGCGCCAAAGAGCAGCAGCTTGAATAGTTCCGTGGAGGAGAAGGAGGAGGAGGAGGAGGAGGAGGAGGAGGAGGAGGAGGAGGAGGCGGAGGCCGCTTCCCAGCCCGGGGGGCATGACACAAAGCCAGAGAGAACCCCCGGCCACTCACCCGCCCCTCCGGTGGACGATCCAATCGTTCAGATTCTTTTGACATCGGAAATTCCCAACACAAAGCCATTAATTGTTCGTCGAAAAATGTCGCAGGCTCTTCGAGAGGTCCGGCTCGAGTGGTGTCGGCGCCAAGGATTCATGGAAGATACACAACCGTCCGTCTATCTCACATGGAGGGCCCGCCGGCTGTTCGACGTGACCACCTGCAAAAGTCTGGGGATAAAACCGGGGGGCAGCGGTCTACTCTCGAATATGGATGATGACCTATTGGCAGGCCCAAAAGAACTTCACATCCATATGGTTGCAGCCACCGATAATCAACAATTACTAGACCAGCAAAAATCCTCTTTAGATACCGGAAGCCAATCACCCGCTCCGCCGAACCCCCAGACTGAGGGAAATGACCCAATGAAGCTCATCCTCAGAAGTTCCGGACTGGATGACTTCAAGGTCAAAGCACGACCCACATCACTCGTGTCCAAGTTAATAGCGGCTTTCCGAGACAAATTTGAGATCGATGTGAGCCGAGAGGTCTATCTTCTATTCGATGGAGATCGACTGGAACCCGACTCGAGCCTCCAAGACTATGAAATTGCGGATCTGGACTTACTCGATGTGCAGATCAAGTGAGATACATTGACCTAGGTTCTGCTTTGAAGATGCATTTTTTGTAAAGCAATGGTCACTTAGTCAACGGTAAGGAAATGAAGAAAAAAAATGATGAACTAGAAAAAAGAAGCAAAATGAAATTCAAAAACAACCCAGTCCGTAAGTGACCATGTATTTCTCCCCAAATTGTTCATGAACATGTGATGTGGGGCAGTGCGTATCGATAAGATCTAGCATCACCTGACATACGCGGGGCCCTTTTTTTTTCTTCCCTCACGGAGATCAGTGACGTCGAGGTTGACCTGGACAGACCTAATGAGCTTTGGCCTAAAACAATGAAGGTCATCACTGCCAACTTTGTGACATGTGCGGTCAAGGACTGCAAGACTTCGCCCGCATCGTTCCCTCTACACTTCCACGATGCTGAACTGGAGATGCAAGAGCTGGACTTCCAACCCGAGTTCATTCGCAATGTGATCCCCCGAATCGATTGGGATAGTCTTCGCGTCACAGCAAACGAGGTACTGACATGGAGATATTCAAGAAATGTTTCGACTGACACTCCAACGTATAGCTAGGTTTCCCAAGCCTGCCCGAGGCCAAACCCGAGGGCGACGCCCTTGACAATGAGCAAACCATGAAGGACCTGCACCGCCTATTGCTAGAGACCCAGGTCATGGAAGGGAAGCTGGTCTGTGGAAATTGCAGCCATGCGTATACGATCAAGGAGGGGATCCCCAATTTCCTTCTTCCAAGTCATTTGGGTAAGAGTTAATAGGCCGGATTTTTGACATGGTCTACGTACATGTGCTGACGGGACTCTCGTGCGAGCAGTTTAAAATCCATCCTTGAGCTGCCCCGTCTCGCATTGGACCTGCAGATCCAATTGTCTTCTCGCAGGAAGAGTGAGCTGGCCTGATCGGCCATCTATCAACTCAACCATCCCAAAGGACACGGAATACTACATCGACGACTATGACAGGCTAAAAACCATGCCCTTGCCAACATGAAAATCACTGGCAAATCGATCGGGTAATTCTTCTATTATACAAGAAGGGCGGTAAGCGCTACAAACCCATGTTTTGCGGTCACGCAAGCCTTATGCCCTGAAAACTCCAAGACCTTCCAGTTAACGCCATCCCCCCAAAAGAAAAGGCCGGACTCCGATGTTATGATAGCTCAATTGAGGAATCCCTTGCAGCCAGTTGAGCCACAGAGACAGGGAATGCGGTCATCGCTGTCCCATTCTCGCTCAAATTTGTAATCGTACGTCAGTTCCTCATCTGTAGATCAGATCACGGTTAGTAGGTGTATTGTCAAGCTCGGTAGTCCTACACGTACCTCGTTCAATATCTCGCAGTGCATAAATCACAATTCGCTTACTACCATCGACCCTGATAATTTTGGCCGTGCAGTTGGGCGTGCAACTGTGATTGATGAACCGTGCGATTCCACCGCGCTTGGTGGCATCGATCACGGCGTTTTCGTCGATGCGGAAGAGGTAACTGCTGCCGATGCCACTCTTGAGATATCGTCGTTCCCTCATGTCGGCAACCTGCTGTCGGACTTTCTCGCCAACGTACTCGATGATCATGTCGTTGGCCGAAATGTTTTCCTCGGCGTACAGCCCCCAGTTGTGAATGGCAGACCGGGCGAAACGAACGGGCTTCTTCCGTTTCTTGAGTTGGTTGAATCGCAGAACATCACCCTCGCCACTCGACGTGGGAAGAGCCTGCTTCTGAGCATTGATGTCGGCGATCAATCGGCGGTTGTTGACACGAGTAGAGCGTGATGTTGACTTGGAGATGGTCTTGGCAGTAGCGAGTCTGGTAGCTTCGGCGGCAGCGGCTTGCGGGTCGGCTTTGGCCTTGGCCTCACGTTCCTCGCGGGCTTTTTGGACTTTGATGCGATGTGGGAGGTATTTCGATTTTTCGGCTTCAAGAATCCGTTTTCGTCCCTCGGTACGGGCGGCACCGGTAATGTTAGGGACATAGTAGCCAGCGATGCTAATGAGATCGTGTGTGGGCCCGAATGGCTGTAGCGAGTTGAGGGCCTTGATCTCCTTCTGCCGCCATGCCCATGCGGCAAGATTGCCCAGGTTCGCGGCCGACTGCTCGAGCAAGGTCTCGCGAAGGAAGCGCAGATCCTCGTCGTCTTTGACCAATTGTTGCCAACCGTCTAGATCCAAGAGGATGCCTTCATCATCCTCTACAGTTGCACGAGGTTCATGCTTGGAGACATTCCATTTGATCTCGGTTCTGTATTTGTTCTCCCATGTGTCCTCAACGGAAAGATCATCGCGTTCCGAATCCCGATCAGAAACCAGCGAGGGCTCCTTTGGAAGTTGGTCGTCTCGATGATATTTGGTGCGGATATCGAGAGGTATTTCATCACTCGGGACAAGACCAGTATCGATCCCAATAGATCCATCATGGCGGTCATCGGCGGTTGCCATAGGAGATTCGATTCCAAACAATTCGTCATCTTGTCTCTGCCTCTTCCGAACATCGTGGTCCCCTGTGAGACGCTTTCTCTTACGGGAGCGAGGGGACAGATTTTCAAGATCGCTTGGTATAGTCTGGTCGATCTTGCTTTCGTAAGCGATCTGACTATCGCGGTCTCCCAAATATTCAAACTCGTCGGATTGGTAATCGTCGTCCTGTTCGGATTCAGAGTCTGAGCTTGCACGGCTTGGGGCACGGCTACTCCGATCCTCGGTATCTCTGGCAAGAGGAGTGCGTTGCTCATCGTCAGAGTCCTCCTCCTCATGCAACTGCTGTAGACGATGATGCAGAGGCCGCACTTCTCGTTTTCGAAGGGGTTGACGGCGCCTTTCGTCCACAAAAGCCGCTCCTGCACGATCGAGACCCCGGGCCTTTCTGATGCGGGGCAGGGAGAGCACATTCAGATTGGACGAACGAAGCGGGTTACGGCCATTGGATAATTCAGGTCGGGAATCGGGCGTTCCGGGCGTGCTATCAACGCCAATCCGGAAAGCAGGTTGTTTTGTGCTCTCGGGGCCCGAGATTCCCAAATTTTCCCGTCTAGCCACATGCCGACTTGGGTCGAGAAAGTCGTACAGTGTCGGTGCTGCAATTCGTGACTTCACGTCTTCGAGCAACTTGTCTCTTAGGTCTCGGATGATGATCGATAGGACTTCCCGACATGGATCCAGATCCATCGCACGCTGCTTTTTCTCCTCTTCCACGTCCAGCTCGGCTTCTTTCCGAGCTCTTTCTTTTTCGTCCTTATCTCGTTTCTCGGCCCGAAGGCGTTCGGGGCTGGGGCTGCGCACGTAGTTTGGATTTCCGTAGGGCTGACTTTCCATGTTCATGATGTAGGTAAACAAAGGTTGCATGTGGCATATCCGAAAACATCGTTCCGTTTCCTCCTCGCCCCGGCGGGAGTTCTCAAAGATGATATAGTATCCAGTTTTGTCGCAGCGAATGGTTTTATAAGTGAAAATCTTGAGCCGTTTCCGTAGGTGTGGTACGGTTGTACTGAGTACCGGGACATAGCAATGCGCGATGAAAATGTAGGGGTCACGCTTTATCTGACTTAGGATCGGCGTGTCTTCTACCAAGGACTGCACGACGGGAGGCCGAAGTGCCGCTTTGGGGCCTTCCGGAGCAGCGAGACCTGGGCGCATGGCAGATCGCCCCGAGGGACCCTTGGGAGCGGTCGGAGGTGGCTCATTCTTTTTGGCAAGAGGATCTGATTTGGGCTCGGTAGTAACGGATGTCGATTGGAAGGCCTGTCGCTGAGACTCAATCACTTTCGCGGCCAGTCGCTCCGATACTGCGCCATCGCGATCCATTTCGACGCGAATTCGGTGGGTTCCGATCCGCTGCTCTTTCTTGCATTCATAGTATGCTCGCCTCGCGGCACTGGATGCCGAGACGGCTCCATTCCCGCGGAATGAGACCGAGTCTTTGTATTTGATTGAGCATACGCCCAGTAATCGTCCCGTTATTGGATCCGTTCGGTTGTTGATTTCCAGGATGTCGCCAAAGCTGGAGAATAACGCATTGATGGGTGCGATGGGGGTGAGAGGGTCGAAGCCGGTCACCACAACATTCACGGGGGGTCCAGGGCCCACGTGCGTGCTCGCCTCATACGGCCATGGTTTCAAGGTGTAGGGGGCCGGACGATACTTGGCACGATTCCGGCCTGCGGACCCACGAGTATAATTCGCGATGGCCAAGCGAGGATCAGAAGATCTTTGCTGGCCATTCATGGTGATATCCACGTACTCCGGTTTTCGTCGCTTCTCTTTCGAGCTCCGTTTGTCCAGGTCGGGGTCATAGACGGCCTTGCAGCCCATGGGCACACTATCCTGGCGGGACTGAGATTGAGGAGTAGGTGGGGTATGGATTGGGGTTAGGGACGATTTGGTCAGTTCACGATGTGGGCGGACAGCGTGATCCGGCGAATGTTCTTCCGCGGTCTTCGACTGCGGACTGGCTGCTTTGCGCGGCGGTGACGATTCAGTGTTGGTGAGTGGTGTCAGGGTGTCGATATACGGCGGGTGTATGTTTGCAATTGCAGGGAAAGAAGTACCATTGGGCCCCGGGACGAGTCCTTCACTGGAGGATGGCGGGCGAATGGATTCGGCTTCACTTGCGAGCGTGGATGCCCCACCGGGCATGGATACGCTGGCCGCAGGGAAGGTTCCGGTGATATCGGGATGCGCGCCATCCGCCACTGGGGATCGCCGATCGCCTTTGACGCGTTTCTGGTGAATGACCGAAGGGGCTGCTGGGAAGAAGTCCGCGAAACCTGCCGAGGCGCGTGACATGGTGCGAGGTGGCTACACGCCCAGAACCGCGCGACCACCAGGCAGCATCCTTGACCACGACTGCAAACCTAGCGGGGGGGGGAAAGAAAAGTCGAAAAGGCTCAGGTAGAAGAAGTTCAGGAGGCAGGATTCCGATTATGCAAGTCGGACAGAATGCACCAGCATCGCGATGCTCAAAGAGATTTTGCAGGGGGGGGAAAGATGTCAACGCGACCGAAGAGGGAAAGCGGTGAATACGGACCGTTTTCTTTCTTTTTTTTTTCTCGTCAATTTTTGGGTTTCCTCTTTTGGTGTTTGGTTTTCCTGAATTTCGATGCTCGTTTTGTTTTCTCCACGTTTACATCGGGATGGATTGAAGAACTCGCATACGCATCCCTCAGGACGGAGTACCAAGGGATATGATTCTCCCTTTCCCTTGATCTTCCTGAGTCGGTTGGATTGTCCACGGGTTCGGGCTATTCTTAGACAGTCTCGCAAATCCCCATGCGAGCCTCACGGCTTCGCATCCTTTTCGAGCAATGGTAAGGAATGGGTGCGCCGCAATTGTGGCGAGGTCTGGAGAGGGGCTTAGGATACAAAAATAGGACTGAGACCTGGGATGGGTCCCGAGTTCCACATCCAAATAAACATTCACCTTTGCCGAAATGCTCCCTTTCGTGGAGACGGGGAGCGACGGCAAAAAAGCAAAAACAAACGAAAAGCAGAGCTACGGAGTACTGTAGACACTAATCCTATATTACGATTATCCTCGGGCCCTCCGATCCCCAATCCGGCATTTAGGGACTAGTTCAGCCTCGTAGAAGGGAAAGGAACAACCAAACCAGAGTGGAGCAAATCCCATTCCATGGATGCGCTGGAACTGAGACATCTTGACCGATCGGGGACGCATTGGCCCGGCAGCTTCCCTGTGCAGAGCTAAGAATACTCGCCCCTCCCCCTCTATAAATACGGATCGCTTCCTTTCCTTCCCTTCCCCTCCCCTCCCCCCATCTCTTTCTACTTCCCTCTTCCCCTCCAATTCATCATGTGGTATGTGTGTCCTCGTCGTGGGGAGGATTCTGACTGACTCTCCCTCAGTGGCATTTTCGGTTACATCAACTACCTGGTCGAGCGCGACCGCCAGTTCATTATTGACACCCTTCTCAATGGTGAGTTCGACCCTCCCCCCGTGGATTCCCCGTGGATTCCTCCGACTCTCCTAACAATCCATAGGCTTGTCGAGACTAGAATACCGTGGTTATGACTCGGCTGGTATGGCCGTCGACGGCGACAAGAAGAATGAAGTCTGCGCCTACAAGGAGGTCGGCAAGGTCGCCAAGTTGAAGGAGCTTATTGCCGAAGTGAAGCCCAACATGAGCAAGACCTTTGAGTCGCATGCTGGTATTTCTCACACCCGATGGGCTACCCACGGAACTCCCTCCCGCCAAAACTGCCACCCCCACCGGTGAGTGAAATTGTTGCCCCTCCCTCCTCCCCCAGCAGCCCTAAATGAAATCAACAGTTCCGACCTCACCTGGGAGTTCTCGGTCGTCCACAATGGTATCATCACCAACTACAAGGAGCTGAAGGCTCTCCTGGAGAGCAAGGGCTTCCGCTTCGAGACCGAGACCGACACCGAGTGTATCGCCAAGCTCGCCAAGTACCTGTACGACCAGCACCCCGACATTGAATTCACTGTCCTGGCCAAGGCGGTCATCAAGGAGCTCGAGGGTGCCTTCGGATTGCTGATCAAATCGGTGCACTACCCCCATGAGGTGATTGCGGCCCGCAAGGGTTCGCCCTTGGTTATCGGTGTGCGGACGTCGAAGAAGATGAAGGTGGATTTCGTCGATGTGGAATTCTCGGAAGAGGGCGCTCTTCCCGCGGAGCAGGCCTCCCAGAATGTTGCCATCAAGAAGTCGGCCACCAGCCTTCTGGCCCCGCCGGACAAGTCTCTGCTGCACCGCTCCCAGTCGCGGGCCTTCCTGTCCGATGATGGTATCCCCCAACCCGCCGAGTTCTTCCTGTCCTCGGACCCGTCCGCCATTGTCGAGCACACCAAGAAGGTCCTCTACCTGGAGGATGATGACATTGCACACATCCACGAGGGGCAGCTCAACATCCACCGCCTGACCAAGGATGACGGTACCTCCAACGTCCGCGCCATTCAGACCATCGAGCTGGAGCTCCAGGAGATCATGAAGGGTAAGTTTGACCACTTCATGCAGAAGGAGATTTTCGAACAGCCCGAATCCGTCGTCAACACCATGCGCGGTCGGTTGGACGCTGTCAACAAGAAGGTCACTCTAGGTGGTCTACGCCAATACATTTCCACCATCCGCCGCTGCCGGCGTATCATCTTCATTGCCTGCGGTACTAGCTACCATTCGTGCATGGCGGTGCGCGGTGTCTTTGAGGAACTCACCGAGATCCCCATTGCCGTCGAGCTGGCTTCCGACTTCCTCGATCGTCAAGCCCCCGTGTTCCGGGACGACACCTGTGTGTTTGTTTCGCAGTCCGGTGAGACCGCCGACTCGCTCATGGCTCTGCGCTACTGTCTGGAACGGGGCGCCCTGACCGTGGGTATTGTCAACGTGGTCGGTTCCTCTATCTCTCTCCTCACCCACTGTGGTGTCCACATCAACGCCGGTCCCGAGATTGGTGTCGCTTCCACCAAGGCCTACACCTCTCAGTTTGTTGCCATGGTCATGTTTGCCCTGTCCCTCAGCGAGGACCGTGCTTCGAAGCAGAAGCGCCGCGAGGAGATTGTTGAAGGTCTCGGCAAGGTGTCCGAGCAGTTCCGCGAAATTTTGCAGTTGAACGAGCCTATCAAGGAGATGTGTGCCAAATTCTTCAAGGATCAGAAGAGCTTGCTCTTGCTGGGTCGTGGTGCCCAGTTCCCCACCGCTCTCGAGGGTCAGTTTCACCTTTCTTCCCCTTCCCCACGTGAACTGGTAAGGTGTGTGTATTAACGATTGTCAACAGGTGCCTTGAAGATCAAGGAGATCTCATATCTCCACTGCGAGGCTGTCATGTCCGGTGAACTGAAGCACGGTGTGTTGGCCCTGGTCGATGAGAACCTGCCAATCATCATGATCCTCACCCGCGACAACCTGTTCACCAAGTCCTTGAATGCCTACCAGCAGGGTATGTGAAATCGACCTCTCCCCTCTCCCTTCTCCAGAGAAAGCTCGACCACAAAGCTAACAGCCATCACAAGTCATTGCCCGCGGCGGCCGTCCCATTGTGATCTGTAACCAAGACGACCCGGAGTTCTCCTCTGCTCAGACTGAGAAAATCGTCGTGCCCAAGACGGTGGATGCTCTTCAAGGATTGCTGAACGTCCTCCCGCTCCAGCTGATCTCCTACTGGCTGGCTGTTGGTGGAGGATTGAACGTGGACTTCCCGCGGAACCTGGCCAAGTCGGTTACCGTCGAGTAAAAATCGGGCCCCAAGAGGCTTGAAGTAGACGACTGCGATGATCTTGCTATCTTTAGGGTGTTTTTCTTTCTGTTTATTGGTCCCTTTAGCTCGGGGAGAATGGAATGTTTGTTTTTGGGTGCATTCTATGATAGCTTGCCTTCCGTATTCGGCCACTCGAGCACTTCCGCCTTTTCCCCACCTGGTGGGACCTCTGGATGCTTCCGTAACTCATTCGCGCTGACCAGATCGCCGACTGGTTTTTAACTTCGACGTTCACTGCTACGGAGTCTTGCGCTCGACTATCCCCATCTCATCATCATGTCCTCGATTAAAGGCCCCGGTGCTAGCCAGAACCTGGACGGTTAGAACCCCTCGAGTTACCCCTCTCTCTTCCCGCCAGCCCCCGCGCGGACATTGACCACCGCTCTAGGGTCTGGGTTGCGCGTTGCGATTGTCCATGCGCGATGGAACGCGACCATCATTGATCAGCTGGTAGCTGGAGCCAAGAAGAACCTGCTGGCAGCGGGTGTGACCGAGGACAACATCACGGTTCAGACGGTCCCCGGCAGCTACGAATTGCCGCTCGGTGTTCAACGGTAGGTCCATTTCTTTTTGTCGCGGAGGGAGCTGGGGATGATTTTCGGGGTTTGTCTCATCCTCTCGTCCGCTTATAGATTGTATGCCGCCTCGCAGGTGCAGGCAAACGCCACGGCCGAGGGAATCAGTGCCACCGACCTCTTGTCCGCCTCGACCAGCGATCTGAGCAAATCCACCCCTCAATCCCCCCAGAAGCCCTTCGACGCGATCATTGCCATTGGAGTTTTGATCAAGGGCGCGACTATGCACTTCGAGTACATCGCCGACGCGGTCAGCCACGGCCTGATGCGGGTTCAACTCGACTCCGGGGTTCCCGTCATCTTTGGCCTCTTGACCGTTCTCAACGAGGAACAAGGCTTGGAGCGTGCGGGTCTCGGCAAAAGTGGGATGCATAACCATGGCGAGGATTGGGGCAGCGCTGCCGTGGAGCTTGGCGTGAAGAGGCAGGAGTGGTCGGAAGGCAAGATTGTGTAGAGACGGGGGCGTTTACCGTGAGAAGCATCAGATTAGGGTTGGCTATCAGATCTATTTGGCATCTCATTCCTCCATCTGCTCCTCCTCGTCCTCCCCCTCGAGAGCCCGCCGGGCAAACCTCTCGGCTTCGGCGCGGATCTCCGCGGGCACCTCCTCATGACGGCCTTTGGTAGGACCGTCGACCGAGCTGATCCATGTCAATTCCAACTCGAATTCCTTATCCTTGCTGTCCTCGTGAGCGACGTAGATGATCCGGGCGGCTTCCTTCACACCATCCAGCAAGGGCAAGTTGCCCGCAGATAGATCTAGCTTCTCCAGCTCTGCTTTGGCAGCTTGGCGGCCTTTACCGGTGGCAGCTCCATAATAACCCTATGATAGAACTGTTAGCAACGGCTCACAGTGTCACTGCTCGTCGACATACCCAGTAAAGCCCGCTGGGCTCGATCATGTATAGACCTGGACCACCCGCCGGAGCGCCCTCAACCTTTCCGCCTGAACCCGACTGAGGTCCACTGCCCACCTGGCCGTCGACTGCCAGCTCTGCCTCCGAATCCCACCCGCCGACAATCGCAGTCACACCGAAAGGCCGTACGCTAGAGTACAGGGTGTAGGCTTGTACGTAGCCTCCGAGCCGATTCGCGAGGGCCGAGGTGGGGATGGGGCCCTTGTAAATACCTCTCCACGAGGATGCTTCATCGCGAGCACGTGAGACAAAGTGACGACCGTCGGGAACGAGACCCGCCGATACCTGGACAGCGAGAGATTAGACGGGACGATTCGAACGGGAAAGGGCCATCGCGCGGGGTGCTCTCACAATGCCAACATGGCGATCCACCGTCGCAATTCTCTTATTCGCTCCGGGCTTCAGAAGCTTGCTGGTGATGATCTTCTCGACTGCCAGCACCACACCATCCTTGCATCGAATACCGACCGCGGTGCCTCCGTTCTCGACAGCCTTGACGGCGTATTCCACCTGAGGTGTTTCCGTTAGCTGCGACGAACAGAAGCCGGGGCATCGATCGACGCGGGGGCGCCAAAGTCGTCAATGTGTACCTGGAAGTTCCGGCCGTCTGGGGAGAAGACGGAGTTGGAGAGATCGTAACCCGTACCGATGGATGTCTGCCGGGAAGATTAGCACTGGGTGGACAAAGATCGAGGAAGACCAACGGACCATAACTGTGTTTGTATCTTGAAAGGATTTTTGTGCTTTGGATCAACGACGGGGAAGGGAGGGAATTGAAGCTGTCAGATCCAACGCGGAAGCTCTGAGGAGCTGCGTCACGGGGTTGCCTGGTCGGTCAGGTGACCGCGAAGCTGGTTTCTGGTTTGGGCGCGAATCGCGAGTTTCTTTGGGCATCGGCGAAAGAGGAAAAAGAGAGGGGCAGATTTGGGGAGGGAGGACCCGAATGGTTTTTTTCCCTCCTTCACTTGTTCTCGACAATCCATTTTCCACCATGTCGTCCTCCATCCTGCACCAGTGCTCGTTCTGTGGCCATGTCTCTGATATCTCCTTGGGCCTCGCCGCGTTTATCGAAAACCCATACTGCAACCAGGTAGTTTCTTGATTTTTCCAATATTGATTTTTCGTTTCTTCGATTTTTATTTCCCTTCTGCTCGAGGAAATCCCCACTCTCTGGTTCCCCCGCCTGACCACGCCTTGTTTAGTGCGGTCTCTCGGCGTCCGAGAGCAATGGAAAACTCCAAGATGAACTGGCAACCTTGTTTGATCGACAGATGAGCATGACTTCGATTCATCCGGAGTCGCAGCCGCCGATTTCATACAGTATTAGCCAGCACTACCATCACTCCTCCCACGTAGTCTCTCCTCCTACCCCCACCGATATAACGGACGTCCTCCAACATCATGGACTTGACCCGGCCACGCTTTCCCCAGCCCAACTGGATCTCTTCAGAAATGCAGATGCAGAACAAAAACAGCGGTTGATCCAAACGTGGCAGCTCTACTCGCGAGTTTCTGCTGCGGGCCCCACCGACGATCTTGAAATGCAGGATTCCATGGATCACGCCGAGGAGCAGAGGGAACAGGCAGAGCCCTATATGGTGTCCGGCTATGAGACCGTTGCTGAAAAGCCCCTGCCCCAGGAACCTACCACGGGGCAACCTTATGCTTCGTCGACGGACCCGGTCTACAAGACCGGTTCGAGGTGGGAGTCGGCGTTGGTTGGTCCGATGGAATCGCAGTATGGTGCATTCCAAGAACGGAACCGATGCAATGCAAGCTACGATGCACAGTGGCTGTGTCCGAGCTGAGGAGCTCAGTTTTACAGAGTAGGAGGACTACGAACAGAATTTCATACCAATCGAATGGAGATATCATTGTTGACCTCGATCTTCAGGCGCGTAGCATATTATTTTTTATTTGTTTTCGCTGTGGAGACCCGGTTGGCGATTTCTCATTTCCCCGTTGAATTTCATGTTGCAACAACAGATCTCATGGCCAATGTGATCAAAAGAGCGTCCGCCATGAGCCAAGTTCCATCTCCTTCCCCATCAGCGTGGGGTCCTTCGACAGAAGGACAACGGAAAAAGCAGGCGATAATTGGAGTAGTTCCCATTCAGTGATGGATACGTCGAGAAGGGTGCATGGGGCCCTGCATCCCGTCAGTGGGGTGGCTGAGAAGGATCCCGCGATGCTGGGACGATTTACCTTTACTCTTCCTCGTCCAGAGCAGCCATCGCCTCGGCAAGGGCGGCGGCATTGCGCTTCACCTCCTCAACGGCGTCGGCAGCGCGCTTGACCTTGTAGCAGCCCTGGCCGGGGTGGGCACACCACTTCTCCACGGCGACGGGGTGAGCCTCGGCCATGGCATCGGCGAGAGCATCGGCGGAGCGCTTGACCTCGGAGGTGACGTCGGCGGTACGCTTCATCATGTAGCAGCCCTGACCGGGGTGGGCACACCATTTGTGCATCTTCGCAGCCTGGGTCGAGGCGGCCAGCATGGCCAGGGTGACGAAGAGAAGCTTCATTGTGGAAAAAGATTGGCTTGACAAGAAGCGAATTGGATGGTTTGGAATGATTTTTGGAGCAGAGAAAGGTGAAGACCGGTGACTCGATTCTAAGGGACGAGCAATCTCACAAGTCTTATATATTCGAGGGTGCAGACCTATCTCGGGGTTCAATACAAAGACTTCTTATTGAGACCCAAATCGGGTCGAGGCAAGACGCGGAGTTCCCCCGTTGAGTCAAACCACACGTGTGTTTTGCTGGAGGTTGCCTGAACAGAATGGGACGAGAGCTGTCATCTCTTTGATTCCTGCGGAGGTCAAATGTAGGTTTCTCGGGCAATTCAGCCGTCCTGGCGCCATGAGGCATTTTTGGCCATTTGGGATTGGATGGTCAAGGGAGGACATCCTCGCCATCCAGCTTCAATTGGTTTCATCGACCTGGATTGAAACAGAGAAACATCTCGACGGAGGCACATGCAGACAAAGGGCGTGACCGGAAGTAGGTGTCAATAGCATCAAGGCGAGATAAGATCGGCCCGGGGCGACAAAGTCGCGCGATGCCGAGCCCATCCGGGCCCTTTTTTTCCGGTTTGATCCTTCCTCCCTCCACCTTTCCACTTTCCCCCAACCTCACTTTGTCCTCCCCCCCCCCTCCTCATTTCGCTCCCTCTCTTCGGTCTTGTCAGAATGTTCTCTCGAACGGTCCAGCCTGCTCGGGTAAGTCCTATTCATGCCATCTCGTCAATTCCCCCTCCGACCCAGGCGCGAGGCTAACAGCATCTCAGGCCCTGCTGCGCAGTGCCCCCGTGGCCCCATTGAGTCGCTCCATTCCCGCCCGATGTATGCCTTCACCCTTCAAATCGCATGCGCGCCCGTATGCGCATGGGTCAGAATTCCATTACGAGTGGACCGATCGCTAAAAGAAAATCTCATCCCCAGCCTTCGCCAGTGTTCAGTCCGACATCTTCAAGCCCACCAAGTACGGTGGAAAATACACCGTCACCCTCATTCCCGGTATGCACAAAGCCACCCATTCATCCTCGGAAATGCCGCCCATCCGGAGTCCAATCGATTGGTTACTGATTGCTGCTAGGTGATGGAATTGGTGCCGAGGTTGCCGAATCCGTCAAGACGATCTTCAAGGCCGACAATGTGCCCATTGAGTGGGAGCAGGTGGATGTTAGCGGTGTCGACACCGGTAACAAGCACTCGGAGGAGCTCTTCAAGGAATCCCTGGCTTCGCTGAAGCGCAACAAGTTGGGTCTGAAGGGTATTCTGTTTACCCCCGTGGAGCGGTCCGGTCACCAGTCCTTCAACGTCGCCCTCCGGCAGGAGCTCGACATCTATGCCTCGATCTCCCTGATTAAAAACATCCCCGGCTACGACACCCGCCACAAGGACGTCGACCTGTGCATTATCCGTGAGAACACCGAGGGCGAGTACTCGGGCCTGGAGCACCAGTCGGTTCAGGGCGTGGTCGAGTCTCTGAAGATTATCACCCGCGCCAAGTCCGAGCGCATTGCCAAGTTCGCCTTCAGCTTCGCGCTTGCCAACAACCGCAAGCGTGTGACCTGCATCCACAAGGCCAACATCATGAAGCTCGCCGACGGTCTCTTCCGCAGCACTTTCCACAAGGTGGCCGAGAACTACCCCACCCTGGAGGTGAACGACATGATCGTGGACAACGCCTCCATGCAGGCCGTGTCCCGCCCCCAGCAGTTTGATGTGATGGTCATGCCCAACCTGTACGGTGGTATCCTCTCCAACGTGGGTGCCGCTCTGGTCGGTGGCCCCGGTCTCGTCCCCGGTTGCAACATGGGTCGTGACGTCGCTGTCTTCGAGCCCGGTTGCCGTCACGTCGGCCTCGATATCAAGGGCAAGGATCAGGCCAACCCGAGCGCGATGATTCTCTCCGGCTCGATGCTGCTTCGCCACCTGGGTCTTGATGACCATGCGAACCGCATCTCCAAAGCCGTCTACGATGTGATTGGTGAAGGGTAAGTAATTGGAAACCGCAACGCCTTTCCGGCTCTTTGACTGCGTCCCTCATGACTAACCCTTTCTCTCCAGTCAAACTCGAACCCGCGACATGGGTGGTCAGGCTACTACCCACGAGTTCACTCGGGCTGTTCTGGACAAGATGGAGGCGTCTCTGTAAATTTGGATCTTGCCCGTGCTCCATGGCCCTTGACAGCTACGACCGGGGATGACGTTCACCCGCATGGCGATTCCCCATTATGTATTATCTTTCCGATTTAGCTCGCAATGTCTCCGGCAAGTTATAGCAATAGACACTTTTTGGATTCTTAATCTTGGGCACATATCGTAAGGGAACGGGGGGTATCAATTATGTCGGAATCGTCGGCCCTGGCAACGCTCCAACAGCAGGCTGGCTTGAAGGGCATGTCATCAAAAGGCCGGGCCTCTCTTGCGGCCGGTGTACTTGGAATTTTGCTTCACAATCTTCCCTTTCTTTTCCATCTGCTCCTTTTTCTTCATGATCCAAGACCGATCCCCCTTGCGAGGTGGGCCTCGTGCGTTGTTGACTTCCATGGCCTTGCGCCTGGCATCCAGCACGTTGACATCGTCCATCCCATTGACGACGCCGGTGATATCACCTTGAAGCCCTCCACCTCCGACGGTGAGAACCAGATAGAGCTTGCTGTTCTTCGTTCCCGGGTCATCCTCGAGCATACCGGCGCCGAACCCGGCTTTGATCGCGGCCCCGCTGATCATACTCCGTTGAATATCGTTTTTAGGATAGAATTGGCACACCGCGCGTCCTCCTCGGCGGAGACTCGCGTAAAGACCCTCAAAGAATCGCTTCAACCGACCCTCGGGGCTGACGTCGCTGGTTTCGGCATTGCACAGCCATTGAATCGCACTGATGCTGATTGCGGCATCGAACGTGCCCGGACGAAAGGGCACGCCTTGTCCAATATCGGCAAGGAATAGGTCACCCTCCACGTCCCGTTGCAAGGCGACATCCAGCATGCTGGGAGAAATATCCATGCCCACCCACGTGTGTGGACCGCCCTCTTCGGGAGACACTTGGGACAGCATCTCGCCAGAAAGACCCGAGCCACATCCAACATCCAAAATGAACGAGGGCGATTTTAGGTCGAGAAGCTCCAGTGCTCGGTAGGTCATATCGGCCTGGATATTCCGAATGCGCGACGAGGTAGTATACTTGCGGGATTCATTGTCGTTGTAGAAGAGATCGGGCGGGCTGCAGGGGGGATTAGCGTGCCAATCCTCGAGACTTTTATCTGCTCTTAAAAACCTACAGAACATCCTCAGGGCGCGACATGGCGGAGAGTGGGGGAAGTGGTGGAAGGCAAGTTGAAATCCGGGACCCATGAAATTCATCGACAATTTTTTGGGCGGGGTGGCGGCCTGAGGCAGCCTAGAATTTCTGCCCCAAAGCGTCATCGCGCGAATGCTCGATCTGTCCAACTCCGACCTTCTCTTGCCTCTGCGCCTCCATTTCACCATGTGGATTCTTCCCTTGCTCGGCTACGTGGGCGTGGTCGTGGGGTTTTCTTTCCTCACCCTTGCCATCGGTAAGCCATGAACCACCTCCCGGTCTTCGAATCATCGGTTGGAGGACTAAACCCCTCTAGCATCGGGACTCTACTACCTGTCGGAGCTGGTTGAGGAGCATACCGTCCTTGCGCGGCGACTCCTTGGTCGCTTGATTTACACCATCATTGCCATTCAAGTGCTCCTGGTCGTAGTCGACCGGTTCCCCATCTGGCTCTCGCTACTGAGCATCGTCTCGCACCTGGTCTACGCCAGCAACCTCCGTCGCTTCCCCATCGTGAAACTGTCCGACCCGTTGTTCGTCCTCTCCTGCATCCTGGTTCTGCTGAATCATTGGGTCTGGTTCCGCCACTTCTCGAAACCACCGGCCCCGGCCCAGCGCTCGGAGAACAACTGGCGCCAGCCGTACCAAGTCAATTATGATGAGATGCCCTCATTCTCTGAGGTGGCGTCGTATTTTGGACTCTGTGTCTGGCTGGTCCCCTTCGCCTTGTTTGTCAGTCTTAGCGCGGGGGAGAATATCTTGCCTAGCATGGGCTCTGAGTATGCCACGGGGCAGCATCACCCGCCGGCGGGCCTGGGTCACAGTCGTGGTCCTTCCGACGGCAAGTCCAAAAACAAAGGAATGGCCAAGGCATTGGTGGACAATGTGCGGGACTGGACGCGAGAAAATGGCGAGCTGATGGGTCTGTGGCGAGGGGAGCAAACGAGACGATTCTAGTCATCGCGGGGACGCGGCTTCGGGGAGATATACTACAAGCCCTGTTTGCGAAATGGGTGAATGCCTTGGAATTCTTGAATATGAGCAGACATGTACTATATCAATCAACCACACGTGATGCCGAATGCAGTTATAGCTCTATGAAGCATCGAACCCGCTGGCAAAGATCTCGCACCACAACAAAACAGAAAATGCCTCGAAGACAACACCGCAAACAATTTGCCGAGTAAAGTTCAAAGTCAAAATGAAAATTCAAACCAAAGATGGGAAAAAAAAGGGGGTATAACGATAGATCAAGAACCACATTATCTCCCCCAAGCCCGGGCTTAGGGATGATCGGTCTGCGATGTGTGCAACCTCATCTTAATTAACCATTATCATTAAACATTCCCTCGCAACTCTGGTAGTGCCAGAGGAGTAGATTCGTCATTCCACGTGCAAATCATGAAGGGACATAGATTGCCCCGGGGAAGGAGCAAGTTGGGAACGGGGGGAGAAGCCCAAGAGATAATTCTCCAGGGCCGTAACGGGCGACAGTCTCGCAATTAGGGATTGGCTTCCATAAAGAGCATGGAACTCTCGCGTCTTTTGGTCTTTGCCGAGCGAGTATCATCCTGGCCCGGGGACAGCATGCTGTTGAGGGATGAGAAGCCACCCTCGCCCCCAGCAGGTTGATTATACATGTCAGGCCGGTAGGCCGGCTGATCATAAGTCGGTTGCATCGAGACGAAGCCAGTGTCGGGAGGGCCTCGAGAGTTGTCCGGGCCTTGGAACGACGTCTGATTATACGAAGGCGTGGGGATATTCGTGAACATCTGATGCCGCGGGGAGCGGACATCATCGGCTGACAAACTGTTGTCAACCGTCAGTTCGACGGTAGCCGGGCCAGGCCCAGAACCAGAGCTGTCGCCAAAGATGCTATCAAAGTCCGTAAGGAACATGGAGAAGACTGGCGCGGGAATGTTCAGGGTCGGCGCAAAAACAATGCCAACGTTCCGCACGGTCATTTTGTTCACGTCGGAGTTGTTGACTATTTCGATGAGAAAGAGCGACAAAGCGCGCAGCAAAGACAGGTTGGGTTTTGGCAGTTGGTGGATCAGAGAGTTGAAGGCCAAAACCTTCTTGTATCGGTCGTCGAGTTCTGTTGCAATGTATTAGCTTAATTCCGATGATCAAAACATGGAGGTAGAGGTAGACCATACCAAGAACACGGAGGAAATCCAAATGAAGCTCTCGAGTCAAAACGGTGGTCGGGAGTTCTCGGAGGTACTGTTTAAAAAGCGAGGCGACGGCGTGAACATCGTAGTACTGATCTCCCACGAGGAAGTCCACATCTCCCTCGGTGTTAAAGCGTTCCTTCAGTGCCTTTATGACGACATTGGAGCCACTCAGGCGGAAAATGCCCTCTTCCGATGCTGCACCCTTTGCATGCAGATACTCAATGCATCGATAGACCACAGCTGGTAAGTCAGCCTCCACACCGTGTGGAGCACAATACTGCACCGCGTCTGCCAGAGGAATACCAAAGACTGGTCTGACGGGGTCTTTCCGCTCGGGTTGGGTGTTGCTAGAGCTTGCCACAGACGGATCATTGCCGGCCTGGGCTTGGGCAGCCAGATCAAAGGAAGATCGTGTGCGGAATCCCCAAATGCTGCGTTTCTTCTCTTTTGTCGAGGTTGTCGTGGTTTTATTTCCCCACGCCCCCACGTCGTGAATCACAGTGCCATTTGTAGGTGCCGATATGATCTTAGGGGATTGTGGTGTTTGCTCAGCGGAGGGCGGGTTTCCATCTCGGAAGTCCGTAGCCAAAGCAGCTGGGATTCGTGGCGACCGGGGTGCCTGCTCAAGGGAAGACCCAATAATTGGAGGATCGGCCGCGACAGTGTCATCAAAACTGAATCCTTGGACAGGGCCCCCGGCATCTTGATCAGGACTCTCAACCCCCCTGCCAGATTTTTTGTTTCCATTACTGGGAAACAGCTTAGGCTTAACACCAGTACCAGAGGGTTGTTTGTTCTGAGCTGGGGCTTGACTCTTCATAGGTGCATTGCCATTGCTCTCATTGTCCGAGGAAGCGTTTTCCACGTATTCCATCAAGGCGTCAACCCAAGCATCACGCTCCTCATCGCTTTCGGCGCAGAGTACGTGTCGAACCAGGGCTGATGAGTCCTTCTTCTTGGGCTCTAGAATGAGGAATGCATGGCGATACTGATTGTCGGAATCGTCATCAGGCCCCGGGGGCGAGTTACCTTGGCTGCCAGAATTCTGCGATTGCTTGCCAATCTGGGCATGGTGTAGTCTGATCGTGCCCATGTGAGGACCCCCCGGTGATTCAAAGTATTTCAGTTCAGGGCCGTGCAGGACAAAGTACCGTGCTTTCCAGCCACCAAAGTTCTTTCCTCGTTTGGTCAGGTAGCCCTCTTTCTGAGGCTTTCCATCTGGCCCACGGGACATGTCATGTTTCGCTTGTCCCTGACCTTTCAGTAAACTTGTCTCATCATCTCGAGGCTCGATGGCATCACTTGTCAGAAATTGGCAAACGACCAAGGCTGCTTTTTCATCCATTGGCGTATCCAATAAACTGTCAAAGTACGCATTCAGCGCAGCACGTCGTGCGTCCACCTTGGCAGGAGAATGCCCGCTGAACATGCTACGGTCAGGGAGTCTTCCCGAGAAAGACGCTAGTTGTCGAATGTGGTTGTCCAATTGGGGCAAGGAAGCGATGACTTTCTCCACTCGCCAAAGCTCCATCATATCGGAGCGCGAGATCACGCTCAGAGTAAAGACAGGTTCCTCATCCAGTGGTTTGGAGGCCAAGTAGCTGTGTCGAGAGGGCCGTAGTCGGGAGGAAGAGACTCGAACTTGAATGACAGGCAGGGCATTCGGAGGTAGCAGCAAACCGGGGTACTCATCGGATACCAAGCCCTGGTAGACACTGCTGCCAGGAAATCCTGGGGAGTTCGGGCTGTCAATCTTGACCGTTGGATCAATGGACGGAATCTGGAACCCATATTTACCAGAGGACGTTTGAGGATCCCCAGACGCGAAAGAAGGGGCGTGATTTCCAGGTCGTGGGGACAGTGGTAACCCTGAAACATTATATCCCGTTGCCATGGACGGAGTTGGCATAGGGTTGATGTCCCTGGGCATCCGAGGGAGGGGAGACCCGATAGGCCGATCCTCTGGTCTTGGGCTCAACGGCAAGCCAGGGCTTTTGGGCATTGAAACAGAAACAATCCCACGCCCACCTGAAGTTCCCGGCTTTGCACGCGAATTCAGCATGGACATCAAAGATCCACTTCTGCCCACATTTGGCGGCGATGTGGTTCCCGCTTCTCGGGGGAACGTTGCCGGGCTTGCTGATGCAGCCGCACCTCTAGAGCTCTGGGATGTTCTAGCTTTACCCGGTTGCATGGGGTTCTGGCCATCTATATCTTTCTGCAGAGCAGCCTCGCGATCTCGATCATCCTCCGCTCGAGTTTTGCGTCGCCCGCGGTCCGTACTCGATTTCTCCTCGCCCTGGTGATCGCCATAATCGGATTCGGAGTCGGGATCCACAAAGTCTTTCGCACGATCGCCCGGCTGTAGGTTCAGCGGCGCAGGTGGTGGCTTGCGGTTGGGTTGCGGCAGTCGCTGCGCATCACCTCCAACTGGCGAGGGAATATCAGTTGCAGGACCAAGGCATGTAGAGCCATCATTGAGTACCCCAGCAGATGGGGCAATGACGGGGGGCTTGCTCTGCAGCTCATCGTCTCGCTTCGTGCTGGTGGGAGCAAGAGCGGCACTAACGGACGGATCCGCATTGGCGCTGGGGATTGTTCGTGGAACTGTAGCATCGGTACTCGGCAGTGGTGGTGGCGAGTCTTGTAGCTCTTTGATTTTCTTCTTATACTTCTCCTTCTCTTTGAATGCCCGGTCCAGGTCCTTGTTGAGGCCTAGAATCAGCGTCCGTTGCTTGTCCACCAGTTTCCAGAGTTGAGAATTCTGCGAGGCTGCTTGATGCTTTTCTCGCAAGAGATGAACAATAACAGCCTCCGCTGAGCCGGCAGCGTTGATAAGGTTGCTGATGTCCGCGGGACTCAACGCATTGGCATCGAAATTCGACTTCTGGGACGCGGACGACAGGGATGAGATAGCAGAGTCGATCGAGGACGTGCGAGGCATGATCCGGTGCGTTGGACGGTCTCCGGGTGCCGACAGGATAGAGCTCACAGACGAGGAGGCGGATCGATCGGGCTCGGTCGCGCCGGTCGGTTTAGAAACATTTGTGTCGCCGGCCCCTGCGACCACGCTTGTTGACCCCATGCCGATTATATCTGGGGATTGAGAGAGCGGATGAGACGGATTCGAGGGAGGCGCTGGGAACGGCGCATTGGCTATACGGGACACGGGCGAACGATTCTGCGCGGGAGAAGCGTTGGCGCTGGACTGTGGAGAAAGCGGACTCTGTGAGGCAGGAGACTCGTCGTGTAGATATGCTTGCTGCAAAGAACTGGTGTGCAAAGGCGACGGAGTGATATGGCGAGTCCCAGGAGGGCCGGGGCGCGACGCCATGTCAGACCGTGCGCCTAAATAATCCCGGGACAAGGAAGGTTGGGGTTTTCTCGTGGGACCTGATACACCCTCTTCGCTGCCTCGCCGCTGCGACATGGTTCAGGGTTCAGGGATCAGCATCCAGAGGGGTCTTTGGGGGGGGAAGACAGAAGACCCAAGGAGGCGGAAGGAAGAAGCGGGTCCCCGGAAGGTGAAGCTTAGACAAGGGATGTTTCTTGTCTCAGCCAAACCCCCCTAAAGCCGTGGACGGCAATTTTTTTTTGGTTCTTTTTCCCAGCGATGGTGGGGAAGAGAAGGGGTAAAAGACGGAAAAAGGGGGTCTCGGGGAAGCTGCGTCTATGAATCTTTAGTCGCGAGTTGCCCGGTGGAGCCACGACGATCCCCAAATGCCCGCGACAGCTAAACCGGAAACGAGCCAGCTGGGCTTGTCGGGCGATTCTCGATTCTATACGGAGTCCGGAGTAGAGATTGCGATGGGAATTCTCTAGGGCCGTCCATCACTGACCGAAGATCATACAAGGGAGAGGCTGGGGCTGGTTCGGATGAAACCCACGGGGCTGAAAGATCTATATTCAAAGAATCTATGGGCGACATCAGACATTACAGGAGGCTGGGAGAATTCGGTTCGATGAAACAGTCCACCGGACAAATGTCGGAATATATAATACATGCAGCGCTGGGTAAATGGAGTGGAATCGGGATTAGCTGAACCGAAACGCCACCGAAGACTCCAAAAATGCAATCGTAATGGTTTTGATACAGAGCCCAGAACGCCATACTCGAGTTGTCCCAGTGGCTTCAAGACGGGGAAGAGAGAAGAGAAAGGCAATCGGAATATACACAGGTCAAGCAATGTTGCCAGCCATGCCCATGAAAATCGCTTGAGCCGCTAGTTGCAGGGACCAGAACCCGACCTTTTTGAACCGCCGCATACGGGCTTGATCGTCGACAACATCCCGGGCAAATGCATCGTAGGTTGCAGCGGACAAGTCATCCATCAAGCCGCTGTCGAAGATGGTCCAGCTTCCATCGAAATCCCCCACTCGCTTGACCAGCCGGCAGTTGATGGGGATAAAGGTGCGCTTCGAGTTGATGTAGGCCACAATAGGTCGAATCAGGGCATTGTTGATGTAGGAAAGGTCTCGGGTGAAGATTGGCACCACCGCCCGTACGTTGTTGAGGTGAACGCGCAGGTCCATGACGAGAAATCGTCTGTCAACGTCGACAACAGACTCGTTGTCTATGGAGGTGTGCTGGGGTAAGGGTTCGGAATACTGATTGGTGATGACGGTTGTTTCCAATCGGTCATAAAAGTCAGCCATCACCTTGGCAAGACTCTCATCGTTGTCGGTCGGGAACATCATGTCCGCCACAATGTCCACAGTTCCCTCATGAATCCATGAGAAGGGTCCTTGGACACCACGATTGAGATGGTCAATATTCAGACCATCAACGCGGATGCGACTGTGTTTTTTCCATGGACTGGGCTTGCCATCTTCCTCTAGCCCTTGGTCTAACCGACCTCCGGTGAAGCTGTGGGTTTGGCGGGGGTGAATGGTAAACAAGGAGTTATCGAAAGAACCCGACATCATGTTGGCGGAGAGAAAATCGTAGAAGAGCCATTGCTTGCGGAGCTGGGGCAGGTCACAAGAGAAGATGCTGACGGAATATGGCCGGAAGTTATCGGGCTGGTAAATTGTGACCAGGACGTCATGCATCTTGAAAGAGTCGATTTCAAAGTCGCCGGTTTGGTGTTCGTGCCGATAAGACTTGGGATCCAGATCTTCCTCCGGCCAAAAGACATGCCGGCGGTCGACTACACCGCGGATCCCTTTGATCTCCACATCACGAAGGGGGCCCTTTCCGTTGAGCCATCTGGTGAAGGACAGAGTCACGTTGACGGTTTCGATGGATAGGTCAAACTGAGTATAGTTGGTATCCTCTTCTTCAGAAACAATCAAAGGATCCTCGCTTCCATGTTCCCCACGAGCCGCGGCAGCGGCAGCGGCCGTTTTGGGGGAGCCTTTGCTGACGTCTCCGGTGCCCTGGCCAGGCCGCCTTGACACGAACACATTCTTGAATGTGATCACACCATTCTGCCATTTGGGAACGATAGCAGACTCAAAGACCACCTTGATCCCGGAAGATTTGGTGAGATAGTTGCCCACCCATCCAGCCAAGGTTTCTGTCACCTAGTTAGCCCGTGGTTCCATGATGGTAGCAGTGTGGACCTACCTTGTGCAAAGACGGTATTGATAGCAAGAATTAAAAGCGAGAAGAAGGTTGTTGTTCCTACAACCACCCACACAACATGGCCTAACAAAACCCACGAGAACAAGGCCGTGATCTCGTCCAGATTGAAGGGCCGGACACTCCGGATCGAAAACCACTTGAATCGCACCTTGAGGCGTGACCAAAACCCAGTCGCTGCGGCCAGAAGCTCCTCCTTAGTTGGCCGGTGTAAGTGTGGCATGTGTGGCAGACGGTCCATCAAATGACGATTCCCAGCGGCCTGATGACGTGAGTCTTGCGATTTCGGAGAGTGTGAGGATGAAGCATCTGTTCCGGTCTGTTCATCGTTTCGCGGGGGATCATTCTTCTTGGCGATCGGGGACTCGTCAGAAGAGGTGCCTTTGCTATGACGGATATGTGATACGTGGAAAGCTCGCTTCCATGCATGCTGGGTAGCTATCTTCTTCGCCGGAAGCATGCATGCTGCACTGCTTTCGGCGGTGGAGCTTGGAGATACACCCAAGATGAAAATCCCCCCGGAAGCAAATCGTCTCGTCAGATGGGGGGTCTTCGCGGCTGATGTTGACAATCGGGTGTCGGCGAAAAAAGTGTCGAAGACATTGCGGGAAGAGGCCTTGGGGGAACAAAGGCGATTCGGTCGTATGCGACCCAAAAATGGGTTTGCTGAAGCCCAAAGATGGGCATACAGCCGGCGTCCGAGATTGGCGGACATGCTCGTCTTCACATCCTGGGGGAGGTTGGAGCATCCAAGCTTCGGGATTGGATTGGGGGGTGGGCATGAAATCATGCGCTGTTTGTTCTGTTTGCATATGAAAATCCACAACTTCGTTTTTCGGCGGGCCACTGATAGTTTCTGCGATAACGAATTCACTTTTTTTTTCTTTCCCCTCCACCACAATCATGGCCGCGCCAACAGCTCTTCGTCAACCAGCTGAATCTACTGGGTCCCAGTTCAACAGTGCGCCCGGTGAGTAATGTGACGGGGGTGTCATGTCAGGTCGGACTCCGCTAATCATGATCTAGATCAAGATGAAGTCCTGATCGATGCCCAAGCCGAGGCAGATACCTCGAACCCCGTAGCCGATACCACCGAGAGCAATGAAATGCGCATCGACGAAGAAGGACGCCCTGTCTTCACCCCTGCGAAGGATACCAATGCCGCTTATCGGATCGAGACCCGCAAGGTGCCTGTCCCGCCGCACCGCATGACCCCGCTTAAGGCGAACTGGACCAAGATTTGTCCCCCGATTGTCGAGCATCTCAGATTGCAGGTGCGCATGAACGTCAAAAGCCGTGCAGTGGAGCTGCGCACCTCCAAATTCACCAACGATGTCGGGGCCCTGCAGAAAGGTGCCGACTTTGTCAAGGCCTTCACCCTCGGCTTTGACATCGACGACGCAATCGCTCTTCTCCGGCTAGACGATCTGTATATTGAGACTTTCGAAATCAAGGATGTGAAGACGCTGAATGGAGAGCACCTTGGCCGCGCAATCGGGCGTATCGCTGGTAAAGATGGCAAGACGAAATTTGCCATCGAGAACGCATCTCGAACTCGAGTTGTGCTTGCAGACCAGAAGATCCACATTCTGGGTGGGTTCAAGAACATCCACATTGCTCGGGAAGCCATTGTGAGCTTGATCCTGGGAAGCCCACCGGTAAGTGTTCTCTGCACCTTAATGATTGATCACTCGACTGATGTCAAAACAGGGCAAGGTCTACGGCAACCTTCGAACGGTTGCCTCGCGAATGAAGGAACGATTCTAAACTTGAAGCTGGGTGATCTCTTCTATGGCATGGTATGGGCGTTTGGGAGCATCTTAGTCTGGGCCTTTTGAACATATGATATCCACGGCACGACGTCAAGATATCAGTCCGAGGAAAAGGTTCTTTGTCATCCTCACTACATGTTGAAACGAGACCATTTTGAACACATTGCAATGTTTCGTATGAAAAAACGATAGTAGATAATCATTCGGTTTCTCAATTGCTCCTGTCATCATCCACTCTAATCCTTCTTTAATGGGTGGTAGATCTCTTGAATTCCATCCCGGGTGGCAACCATCAGCTGCAGATGATCACCGACCTCAATGTGCCGCTCCACCGCGCTGGTGAAAGCATCCCGTACCAGCTGTTCGACTGTGTCCCGTGGCAGAGGCTCGGCCTTCCTCGGCTCTAGCGCATGCCCTTCGCCGCTGCCGGGGATGTACTGGTTCTTGAAGTTGACTTGGTTGTCCAAGAAAGGCATGATCAAGCTGGCCGCAGCACCTGCAGCACGGCATTGCTCTCGCTCGTATGAGCCCACGGGGTCATAGCTGTACAGAGCTCCCTTGCCTTCCTCATCCAGACCAGCCAGAATAGCGGTCACATAGTAGGGGAAGAACCGCTTCTGATATAGGATCGTCGACAGTCTTTGCGCACAGGCCGAGACTGACATGGCTTTTCCATGCTGGTACTTGTACATCTTGACAACCGAATCCAACCGTTCTTTGAGGGCGTTGCCGTCCGCAGCGAATCCCACCACGGAGAGAATAATGTGAGCTCCTTCGCCGGTCTCGTCGTCACCGCCGATCTTGAAGACCTTCGGAACCATGCGGGAGTTGATATTGTATCCTGATGTAGAGCGGGTATCGCCAGCGAGGATCGCAAAGTCGGAGCCGGTGATGCCCAGGGTCGAACCGCCGTTGTCGGTGTACCTGTGAAGTAGTTAATAGCTAGAACAATTATCTTCGACGGACCAAGGATGACGTACGGGTAAAATCCATGCTGGCGGACGGGTGCAGCTGTTGGCTGGGAGAAGGAGTATCCAATGCTCTCGTTGTGAGCCGGGTGATCCAGGAGCGACGTCATGATGGCAGGAGAGAGAGATACCAAGCCGTCGGACTCGGTATTGAGACTTGGGTAAAGAATTGCAAGGAAAGGAGGAGGAGGGCACAGCAAAATCGAGAATTTGGTCGATGAGGGTAGTGAAGACGGTCGATGTCTGACGCGGTGCTGTAGCTGCCTTTCGCTTACATAACACCACAGCTCCGGGTTGTCCAAGCTCATGAGCATTTGCGGAGTGCCTCACCAACAACAATTATCGAGTTTTTCACCTTACTTTTTTGTTCGAGGGATAAGCCCATATCGTCCCTTGAAAATAATCTCCTCCAACCCAGCAGAACGACTCGGACGCTCTAGCCCGCGCCATGCTAGGTCTCGGTGCATACGACAGCAGCAGTGAGGAAGATACCAAGAGTCGCCCCAAGTCGCAGGTAGGATCCGTCAATCCCAGTGGTGGAAATGTCTTAATAAAATCAAGAAGCAGGCTCGTCAGGAACCCTTGGAAACAGCTCGACGATTGGACCAGGACAAAGGTGGGCTCTGCTCAAACGACACCGAACCCGAGGTTCCTCAGTCGCATGCTGATAAAAAGCATTCAGCAGCTCAGACACCCCGTACAAATGCACAAGCTCAACCGTTGCAAACCCCATTGAATAATGAAGCCCCCCATGGCCCCGTTCTGGGTCCGGCGTCTATTGAACCTACACCTCAATTGCCCGATGGCTCATCCACTGGCGGCCGCAGTTCCCCCTTCTCGGCATCAAGAGCGCTGGTTCATGACTTGACACTTCCTCCCGTCCCCAACCTCGACATTCCCCCGTCGCCCCCGGGGTCTCCCAATCCTGCCGCGAATGCCAAGTTTGAGCACTTCCTCTCGCTCAAAAAGCAAGGCGTTCACTTCAACGCAAAACTTGCCAGTTCATCTTCTTTGAAGAATCCCAGTTTAATGTCAAAGATGATGGAGCACGCGGGGATCGATGAGCCGTCCCAATACAGTACATCCTTGCCGCCCGAACTATGGAGCACCGCGAATTTCCCTTCTTGGGGCTTCAAGGAGGAGCTTCTCAGGTCTCAGCAAGAGGCTCGACAAAAAGCAGAAGACAAAAGGGCGTCTGGTCCAAGGTCCTCTGTGGAATTCGTTTCGGGCTCGGGTAGTACAAGTAAGGACAAGGCTTGAACGAAGAACACCACGACGACCCGGGGAGGAAGTCTCCCAAGAGCAGACCATTGCCCTCATGTTGGCTGCTTTGTCTGATCACAGACTTCCGTGATACGACAAATCAAACATAGCTAGGTGGTTCGCCTGACGACAGGCCGTATGAGTGGCATGGTCCGACAGCTATGACTACTACAAGCTCGGTCTTGGACGCAACGACTGGACTCATGAATAGAAACGAAGCCGGTATCGTGCAAGACACCGAATCTGTCGACAAAATATGGACATTCACATTAACCTCCGCCGCCACCACCTCCGGCGGCTGCACTGTCTCGGCGCCTCGCTCTCTCATATATACTAATACATGAAAGCACCACCATGGTCTCGAAATCTTCGCCGAGGTCTGTCTTGATCTGTAACCTTCCGCATTTGCTCATGGACCAGTCGCTGGTAAAAACCGCAGCCACCTGGTCGGTGTGTTCATCCACAAGTTTGAAATTTCGGCTGCTCCACCGCAGTTTCGCATCATCGACGCCAACATTACGTGTGCGTTTCCATGCAAAAGCCCGGCGTTCGCCGTGGCTGGCCCCTTGCGGGTTGGGTATTGTCATCTCAAATCGATACTTGCGGGGTACACGGGAGTATCGGGACAGATCTTCCCACTGGGCAACGTTCACATCTTCCGGGTTCCCCAGGCACATCTTGGAGTCGCCCGAAGATTTCAAGAACTTGCAGGCGGCTACTATAGGCGCTTTGTCGGTGGATCCACGGTGCAGGATGAGGTCTGGCTTCTTGGGAGTGAAAGACGATATTGCGCCGTAAAAAGCAACCTGGTCGGCAGCCGAGTTGATCTCATAGTGGCGGTGGAATGTTTTGCGGTATACGTCGTAGAGTCGCGATGGTGCATGCTCTTCGATTTCCGGATGTGCAGATGCGATCGAACCGGTCCGGTCCGAGGTTGACGACATGATGCCGATATTGGGGGAAGAGAGGAATCAATTGAAACCGTGTTGAAGGTGGGGGAGACGTTCGTATTTATGCTCGTATTTATCTCATTCAGTTCCGTCGATCCCTGTCGGGGCTGAGCCCAATGGAATGCACCAGTCAGAGTCAACGCTAGTCAGAAGCCGTGATCACTGCGTATGCTAAGGCATTATCGGGTAGACCTCGCGATCCCAAGATCCCAAAGATCCCAAAGATCCCACGATCATGTAGATCAGTAGATGCTGCAACTAACCCGGTTCAGCAACGACCGGGATTAGTCAGCCAGAGCTCTCCGTCAGCTCGCCTGCCTGAAGCTACCGTCGTCATTGTTCAAGTCTCCCCATCTCGTCTACTTCTTCCTGCCCCGGCTTTGGACTCCGATCGACTTTTCAATTTGCATAATGGATCATTTCCCTGGAACCTGGGGCCGGGTACGTATCCGTCATGTTCTGTGTTCCCCCCGGAGTGCCGCGTCGCTAACCTCAACCTGGCAGCCCAGAGACGACGTCTATGGAGCTTACAACCCGTCATATCTTCAAACTACAGGGCCCAAGGCCCATACATCCTCACCCGCGGTCACTGGAACATCCGTGATCGGGGTCAAGTTTAACGGTGGTGTCGTGTTGGCGACAGACAACCTAGGTATGCATCACCCGCCTCCTTGCCCTCATCGTGATTGTGGACACTGACCGATCTCCCTGGTCTGTAGCATCTTATGGATCTCTGGCGCGTTTCACCGACGTCAAGCGTCTGCGTTCATTCGGCGATAAAGCGGTCGTCGGCTTTGGTGGAGACGTCTCCGACATGCAATACATTGACCGACTACTTGAATCCATCGATATCCGGGAGAACTACTCGACCCACGGCAACATGCTCAATGCCAAGAACTTGCACACGTACCTCGCCAAGGTCTTCTATAAACGCCGCTCCGAGTTCAACCCGCTGTGGAACCACGTCCTGGTGGCCGGCTTTGATGCGGACGGCCAGCCGTTCCTCAGCTCGGCAGACCTCCTGGGCACGACGTTCTCCGCGCCCCATCTGGCCACCGGATTCGGTGCGCACCTCGCCGTGCCTATTCTGCGTCGCCTATTCCCGGAGGAGAAGCCGATTGAGGAGATCAGCCAGGAGCAGGCCGTGGCGGCCTTGAAGGACTGCTTGAAGGTTCTCTTCTACCGAGACGCGCGCAGTCTCGATAAGTACTCGATAGCGGTGATCACCAAGGAGGGTGTCGAGTTGAAGGAGAACGAGCAACTGGAGGGACAGAGCTGGGCTTTTGCCGAGAGAATCAAGGGATACGGTGCGCAGACAAACTAGATGCTTCTGTGATGTTGTCTTTGCCCATTTGTCCTCAGATATTTACATGAAGAACTTTCCACGGCTTTTGCAACCTCCAAAATTGATGACCATCTCCAGTGATACATTCACCACCTCCCATCTATATTGCTTACAACTTGGGAGTTGGCTTCTCGTAGACGACCCGGTTGATGCAAGATCCAACCCCCTCGAGCGTCACCTCGACCCGGTCACCATCCTTGAGCCACAGGTTGGGCTTTCGACCCATGCCTACGCCTTGCGGTCTTGGGGAATGGTTAGCAAATCGGCGTTCAAGTCGAATGTGCGAGCAAGAAAGTTCACTCACGTTCCTGTAAAGATCAAGTCTCCCGGCATAAGGGTGGTGCCACGGGACAAGAAGGCGATGGTCTGGGCGACGCCGAAGATCAGATCCTTGGTCGACGAGGATTGAACAGTCTTCCCATTCAGCACGGTTGAGATATTGAGCGCATTGGGGTCCGTGATAACCTTCGAGGAGACGATGCCCGGACCGAAGGGAGCCCATCCATCGAAGCCCTTGCCCAGACCCCATTGCCCGCCACCACGCTTAATCTGCCAGTCGCGGTGGGAGACGTCGTTCCCGATCGCGTAGCCCAGGACGTAGTCGAGGGCCTTGCTCTCGGGGACATCCTTGGCCTCTTTCCCGATGACAACCACCAGTTCACACTCGTAGTCCAGACCCTCGCCTTCTTGGGCCATCTGGGAGACGGGGATATCATCCGTCGGCCCGGCAATGGAAGTGACGGGCTTGAAGAACAGCACGGGGTACTGGGGAATGGGCAGATTGGATTCCTTTGCATGCTGTTCGTAGTTCAACCCCAGACACCGAACGGTCCCGATATCCCGACGGGCCAGAGGCGCGAGCAGCAGCTTCACCGGGGCAATTTTGTCGGTGATGCGGTACTGGCCCCAGATATCCCCGTCAATGACGCGGGCCCGGGTGACTTTGGCAATGTCCGTTTCTCCGGATGGGAGAAGGGCATCGCCGTAGTAGATCTGGCCATCCTGGGCCAGGAAGCGAATCAGGCGCTACACGCATCAGCATTTCCATACACCAGAGAGAGAGAAAAGAAGAATCCGACCCACCGAAAAAGAAGCCATCGTTGGTTGAAGAAATTGGAATTGGAATTCTATAATTGAGGGGAAGCGCAATAACTTGGCTCCATTCGGCCGGGAAAGTTGATGACGATCGCGGGCGGAAAACGGAAGAAGCCCCATGCGCCGACTTTCTCCCCCTTCGCATCATGGCGCGCCTCTCCGGGCTCCAACGCGACGTCCTCTCGCTCTACCGAAAATGTTTGCGAGAAATTCGCTCTAAGCCCGCGGTAAGTCGGGGATATACATGGGGAGTGGTCGAGGGCAGAGAATTAACCTATCGGACAGGAGTCTCGAGCCAATTTCCAACGATATGCCCGGTAAGGTTTGCAACGGGGATTGACGGAGATGTCCACTAATAGAGCGGCTCAGTGCGGAGTTTCAGAAACACCGGTCGGTCCATAAAAAGGACTTTGGGGCCATTGAGTATCTGCTGCGCAAGGGCCAGCGCCAGCTCGAAATGTACGCCTCGCCGGGGATTCGCAATATCCGATGAGGAGCGACATGATTGAGGTGAGAAGATTCGGTGGTTTACAGCTGGACGGGACTGATTATTTCTAGGAGATTGATGGGTTCATTCCGGAGACTTCCGGACATAAAAGTCAAGCGTTTGTGCATTGGCTTGTAGGATAGTGGAAGAGAGGTAGAGAGGATATCATGTATTTATATATCTGTGATGAAATGCCGATGATGACCATCGTGAGGAGTTATTACCATCCTATATATTAGATCATGTACAATATAAATCCTTAAACTTGGAACATTGCAAATGAGATGGTGGCAATGAGGACATAAAAGGCTTACCGACCGCGCTATAGCGCGGTCTCTAAGCCCTGCTGTACTTAGGGTATTTGAAAATAATAAAATTGAATAGAAGCAGTACTATAAAGTGAATTAATAAAATATAACATAGTTTCATATAGTATAGTAGATTATATAGTATAAGTAGTAACAATACTATGATAAAAAGATATATTTAAAGGTTTTATTGGAAGGTTAGGTTCTATAGTAGATTTTGAAAGTAAACCTCGATAGAAATCAGGGTCGAATAAGGGTAGAAATAGGGCCAGAGATAGTACTGTAGTAGTAATTATGGTAGTAGTAAGAAGGGTAGAAGCGATATGTATGTAAAAAATAGTAAGTAGTAATTATTTTTGATGGGGTAAACCGGTAGAATCTACCCGGAAGCGGTGGCAGAACTGGTAGTATGAGTCGACAAGGACCAGAAACAACGGTGATTGGCCGGACCGTACGGTGTTTTGCTATGTAGGTATTTGTTAATAATGTATACGAGATATAATGTTGACGGACTACAAGATGCCACTCGCCATAAGCAAAACCCGGAGTCACCGGGATAATTGATAATCAACTAATAATTATTCAGCTACACTGACAATCTTCCATTCTCATCTGGAACCGTGATTCATGGTGGTGCGAGTCGTGACTCGAATGCACTCGGGCATTCTAGATGCTTCTCGACTGTGGCCACCGTCAACACACCATCATCTATATAAACGGAGAGTCCAGACAGACCACCACAGCATCCCTCCAGTTCATTCAGTTCAGTCTGATCTTCACTATTCCCACTACTCTCAATTCTCTCCATCAATCATGCCCTTCCTCTCCTGTCACTCCGATCTGGCTCCGCTGCTGCGGCTCCTCGATCCGCCCCACCCACGCTCCACTCGCACCCGCTTCACTCCAGCCTTCGATGTGCGCGAGTTGACCGATGGCTACTACCTGGACGGCGAGCTACCGGGCGTTGATCAAAGCCAGATCGACATCGAGTTCACGGATCCACACACACTGGTGATCCAGGGTCGCACCGACCGCAACTACCACCAGAGTCCCGAGAAGCCAGAAACCTCCAAGGCGCACCACCAGCCCACCGTCGAGGATGAGACGGATGAAAGCGACGACAACAGTCGCGCCTCAAAGGACTCATCCAGCACGTCCGCCCCGACCCCGCCTGAATCCTTCCATTTCTGGGCGTCGGAGCGGTCGGTCGGCCAGTTCCAGCGCACTTTCACCTTTACGACGCGAGTGGATCAGGACCACGTGCGTGCAAACTTCAAGAACGGCATTCTGTCGCTGGTTGTGCCCAAGGCGACGACGCCGCAGACGAAGAAGATTCGCATTCAATAACCGGGTTAATAACTGGTCTCGGAACTACTGCATTTACCTTGCATCGGGAGATTTCTTTTTGTCTATCAAGACCTGTACTATAACGCGACATGATCCAGAATAATACTGTTAACCGTACGTCCCTGAATATGATCCATATAATGTGGGAACTGCAGCCCTTACATGCTGCAGGAATCACTCGGCAGCCGAGGACCGCAAAACTTTCATTATCATGAGTTCAAAGAAATCAGTACAATCAGTAAACACCAACTCCCCGAAAAGACCGACGCCCGAATGCCCAAGACCAGAATCCAAGGGTATACCCGCTGTAAACTCCAACCCGCAAATCCAAATCAACGAAAGTCCAGCAACTTTTGGTAGATCCTCACAGACTCTCCAACGCATGTCGACAAAAGAAAGTCCCAATTAGAATGTAAAGATGTAAATACCACGGTCTCCGGGCGAACTCCCCCCGGAGACATCAAGCAAAATGGAAACAAAAGAAATAATCACGAGTCATCATATGAACAAGGGCTGCGCCTTGGTGAGTTTACGTCGACGGGTGTCATGGCTGCGACTACGAGACCGGCCCCGACGAGTCTCCGGAGGAAAGAAGGCATCTCCCGTTTCGGTCTCCCCGTGGGAATGATCCGGTGATAAGATGGTCGGCAAGGGAGGCGCCTCGATGCCGGGCACTTGATACCAGACCCGACCATTGGGCCGACTTCGAGATCGAGATCGATGCAGCGGGAACTCGCTTTTGACACCGCTGACCCGACGCTCGGAGGCGGACCGGTGCCTGCGCAGCTCGGCGTCAAGACCCGCCAGCCGTTGGCCGATGGACGCCGTTTCTAGGTCCATCGATGTGCCCGAGCGGCGGGCAGGATCGGCCCGAGAGAAGCCCTCTGTCATGAACATAGGCTCTCTTACGCAAGTAACGGATGCGGTTTCGACAGACCCGGAGTAGTCGCTGCACTTGGGCGCACACAAAGTAGATCGACGGGGACGTCCACCCAGCCGGTCATCGGACAGCCAGGGGTTTCTCCCGTTGTCCACCGTACAGAAGCTTGATGCCTCCGAATCTAGGGAGACCCGGGCCCGACTCCCGGGAATGGACCCGGCCGACGTCGCAGAACTGTAACCGCTGTCGGATTTGTTGATTGATCGAGAAGTACTGCGATCGATCCCAACGCCGACGCTGCTCTCGTCACACATCCCAATGCCCTCATCTTCCACGTCACCGAAAAACACGGCCCTGGGCTCGGTGTGTACCGCAAGGATCGGCGATTTTTCAAAGGAGAATGGGCTGCCCGGTACATCATCCGGATTTTTTATATCTACCACGGCCGGGATTTCCAGCATGGGCCCACTGGGACAGGCCGATCCAACGTTCTCTAGCCCGAGCCCTGGACCGGTGGGGCAGGCACCGACCAGAGAGATGCGATCGCTTGGGCACGGAGACGCGGAGCCATTGACCACCCGCAAAGACCCCAGCTTCAGGGCCCCAAGCTGAGTATAGCGAGCGTCCGCGGGACTCGAGGGCCGGGCCGGGGGTGCAATGGACCGGGTAGGCCGTTGACGAGGAGGGAGAGGCCAATGTACAGCGTGAGGATCGAATCGATCATCGCCTGGACTCTCGGGCTCCCCGATAGGCGATGGGATTCGACGGATGGTACCGGTGGTGCGGCGGGTCGCGACTCCAGGCCGTGTCAGTAAAGACCGCCTACGGGTCAGCGAGAACCGCTGATTGCCCACCAAGAAATGCGTGTTGGAGGATGTCGCATTCTCGATCGAGCTCCCATAAGTGACACTTCCATGTCGCGAAAGAGGAGTCTGGATCGAATTGGCTCGTCTGGGCGTCTCCGGAACGAAAGACGATTGCGAGGAACTCCCCGCGGGTCCAGATTGATACGAAGCTCTTCTGACCGAGGGACTTGCCGATAGAGAACCTGGACTGGGTGGGAGGGAGCGTGAAGATGGATAGCTTCGATGCGTCTCATTCGCGCCCCAGGTCTCGCGGACCGGTTCATCTACCTCAAACAGTGGCGGAGGAATCTCTCGCGGGCGTGGATAGCTATTCCTAACATCCCGGGAGACAATTGAGTCGGTCCAAGGGTTGTGCCACCCGACCAAGCCCCCGGACAGCTCAGACTGACCCAACGGCGACTGGGGCAGCTGGGGGGAGCTGAGTGCCACGGACTTTTTGGTCAGAGGCTTGGACAATCGGTTGGAACGGCGGGTCTCATTCTTGAATGGGCTCGATTGGGAATTTCCCATGGCTTCTCGCGGGACGCCCCGTGCAGTCGAGAATGCTCTTTCCCTCAAGATCGGGGGAAGAGGCGTGCACCGGGTGGATCAGCCGGCATGTAATATACAAGCGACCACGGAGGTCAGACCCGCGAGTTTTGCAAGGTCCAGATTAGATCGGATCCCGGACGATTGACGTCAAGCCACGCCGTGATTGTTGAGCGATTGATCCGAGCCCCAAGCTCGTACCCGGCCGGGTTGGCAATCAGACGAGCGATTGGCGGCTGAAGGCTTTCAGCGTGGAGAGAATGGAGCCCGCTGTTTCAGATTGGAGGGATCGCGCGGGGATCAGCCGGAGGGAAGGGAGGCAGTTGACGTGGAATCTAGGAATGGGGGTGGGAGCAACTATTGTACACAATTGCACAGCAGCCAAGCACAGTCCTCGTCCTCGTAGAAGTAGAGAGGGCAGTACGGAGGTCTGGAGGATGGGGAGGGGAATTTTGGGAGGATTCCTGGGAGGAAAAAAGTGAAAGAGCATGCAGGTCAAGACCGAGCAAAACCCGGAGCCCAAAAAACATGAACCCGACATGAAAGCAGCTCCGCGAGACGCAAGCGATGAGTCTCTCTCGTGGTTTATGCAAGCGGAACCAGGACGAGCCTCGTGATTGGCCCCGTGACCTATCCCAACCTCCACTTTCTACATATCGAACGATGGAAATTGTCCGTTTTCTTCCCTGGCTGCATCCGTCGCATGGCTCTCTCCACTTTCCCCTTCCTCACCGTCTCCGAGTTTGAGCGTGCATGTCGAGCACTGGCCGATCGATGCATCTCAGCCCAAAACCCCGGGGGCTGGTCATCCTTGCGACTCGTCACACAGGTAAACTTCCTTCCCCGGCTGGACTTGACGGTCAACGATCTGACGTAGTCAATGTTCCCGGGAACCCAGAACGGAACCAGCGTGCGAATCACGCGATACCTGGACCTGGAATGCGGCGAGAATGTTGATGCCGATCCACCCTGCCCCACGCTGGAAGACGATGATCCGGTCTGATCTTGGAACTTCCCTCCACCCCTTGTTTCCGTCTAGGGGGTTACTAGCCAATTTACTAATGCTCGATACAGGAAGCCCTGGTGCGCATCGATGTCAAGCCCAGAATCCAAATAGATTATGATATCCTACTCTCTTCGACCTATCAAGTGCCCGTCTTGTATTTTGTTCTTCGGTGGCACAATCATCGGGGTCCCGTGGATCTCGATGCTGTCTACCAGTACGTCGTCCCCGAGCCGTACAGGAAGGAATTGCAGAGTGTGGGCATCATGGGAGGGATCAGCTTCGGTGTAGGTACACCGCGACTGCCCAAAGGCAAAAAAAAAAGAGTCCAAGAGCTCATGGGTCTCGTAGTATCATCCGGTATCGGGCGTTCCGGCCTTCTTTGTTCACCCGTGCAACACCGCCGATGCCATGGCACAGATTGCCGGCGCACACTGCGTCTCGCCCGACACCTATCTTCTCATCTGGCTCGGCCTGGTGGGTCATGGCGTGAACCTGCACGTCCCACGCGAGCTCGTCGCTCCGGGGTCCTGCCCGGTGTGAGGCTCCCTATGACCGAGATAAAGCAGAGAAGAAAAAAGAGAAAGAAACAGAACAGGAAGGCCCGTGGGAAATTAACCCCTCCAACCCCAGCAACTAGGGCCTTGTCCACTTTAGTCCTCATCCGAAGAGGCTTCCATCGGCACATCACTGTCTTCTTCCATTGGTGCATCTTCTGCGTCACTCTCTTCCTCACGAGGTCGCTTGACGCCGTGTGCATCGCCGTTGGCACCGGTCGCGGGTCGGGTAGGGATAGTGCCTGGCGGCCCACTGAAGATGGACTTTTGAAGGTCGGTCGACTGTCCACTCGGCCCGGCGCCGGACACAGGTGCAACGTAAGTCCCACGAAGCCGGGCAATGACATTCGAGGTGCCTCGCCCATAGACAATTTTCTAGAGGTAATGTTAGCTTCCGGGGATTCTTCTATCTCACAAAAACCGTGGTGGGACGTACCATTTGCTTGCCAAAGAAATCAAACCCCTGCAGTGCGCGCATTGCCTGTGTACTGGCCTGGACGTCCTTGAAAACCACATGGGCCTGGCCTCGCATTTTGTTCGTCTTCATGGCCACAACATCGAGGACGGTGCCGTACGTTGAAAATAGGCTGTAGAGCGACGATCGTAGATCATGCTTGCGGAGCTTGTCTGGAAGATTGGTGCAGTACAGCCTAGAAAAGAAAGAGGGTGAGTACTCGTCGATTTGCGACGAGAGGAATGAAGCTCACGTTTGATTGGGAGGTCCCGTCGCCTTCGCATCCCCCCGCGAGGGCGCCGCCTTGGGAGCCATATGGAAGTTAAGAAAAAGAAGGGCACAGCTAGACTTCGTGTGAAACCAAAGAATAAAACCCAATGGCGGGGCGATTGAAGCTCAAGGGTCTGCCGGGATTGAGTGCATCTCCAAATCGCAAGAAAAGCACAGCGTCACATGATGATATTACATAACCCGCCCTCGTCATCATCCGGGGCAGCTTCTCCATCCCACCTGTTTCCCCTCATCGACGGTAGAGAGCTCCTCCTGTCGCTTTTGGATCATGGCAACCCCTCAGGCTCACCACCTTTTTCATGCCCCAATTGCAGACCACTCATTCTCCTCGGATAGACGGACTCTTGCGGTCGCCCGGGAGAACAATGTGGAGCTGTACCAGTCATCAGGCAACAAGTTCTCGCTGAGCGATGAGCTAAAGGGGCACGAAAAGACTGTCACGAGTGTTGACATTGCTCCCAACAGCGGTCGTATTGTGACTTGCTCCCAAGGTGAGCTCAATTGGACCCGGACTCCATTTCGTTCCGCCGCGCTAATATGACTTGAATTGACCAGACCGCAATGCCTACGTGTGGGAGCAGACCCCCTCTGGCTGGAAGCCTACCCTGGTGCTTCTTCGAATCAACCGGGCCGCGACTTTCGTGCGGTGGTCGCCCTCTGAGCAGAAGTTTGCCGTTGGCTCGGGAGCTCGGGTCATTGCTGTCTGCTACTTTGAAGAAGAGAACGATTGGTGGATTTCGAAGCACCTGAAGAAACCAATTCGGAGCACCATCACCACCTTGGCCTGGCATCCGAACTCGGTGCTTCTTGCTGCGGGTTCCACCGACTCTCACGCCCGGGTCTTATCGAGTTTCATCAAGGGTGTGGATACTCGCCCTGAACCAAGCGCCTGGGGAGAGCGTCTCCCGTTCAACACCATCTGCGGCGAATTTTTGAACGATTCGGCTGGCTGGATCCAGGGAGTTGGTTTCTCCCCAAGTGGCAATGCTCTTGCATTCACCGGTCACGACAGCAGTGTCACCGTCGTGTACCCGAGCGCACCTGAGCAGCCGCCCCGGGCAATGCTGAACATTTCCACCCGCCTGCTTCCCCTTAACAGTCTTGTCTGGAATGGAGAGAACGAAATCATTGCTGCTGGCCATGTAGGTCCCCCGATCTATGTATAGATGCATAGCATCTACTAATACTCGCTTCTAGGACTGTGAGCCATTCCGTTTCAGCGGAGATGAGAACGGATGGCAGCTCGTTGGCTCCCTGGAGAAGGATACCGGTGCTGGCGCTGCCGGTGCTCGTGAAGAGTCGGCACTGAACCTGTTCCGTCAGATGGATCTCAAGGGTCAAACCCAATCGGACACCAAGCTCAAATCTACGCATCAGAACACCGTCAACACCGTCCGGGCCTACGACGAGGTCAATGGACAGGTGCGCTCGTTCAGCAGTAAGTGATTCTCCTTCATGTAATGGGTAAACGCCGTACTAATCATCACTAGCGAGCGGTGTCGATGGTCGTGTTGTGATCTGGTCTCTCTAAAGAAGGGCCTCCATAGTTATAGAATCAAGCTAGACTTGACCCGCGCATGAACATATTTGCATTTGCATTGTTGTGTTGGCCCAATGTAGCATCGCCTCGTGACCCCTTACCTAATCCGCGTGACCCCCCCCCAGCTTCCCCAGATTTTGAACCCTTGACGTGATTCTTGCTTCTTCTCAACACCTCATGGCTTCTTTGCTGGGACTGGCTACCTTTGTAGCCTGCCTGGCACGGCTTGTACTGGCACAAAACGAAACTTGGCCGGTTTCCAGTCAACTCTTCAACTCCCTCGAGGAGCTATCCCGACTGGTAGACATCTCCTACTGCGTGGGCACAACTGGTGTCCAAGAGCCATTTCAGTGTTTAAGTCACTGTGCAGAATTTCCACATCTAGAGCTGGTAACAGTAAGTCACCTTGAAAGGGGGAAAGAAAAAAAACCCAAGCGCCGGTTCAAATATCCTTCTAGACTTGGAACACCGGGGTGCTTCTGTCCGACTCCTGTGGCTACATTGCCCTTTCTCATTCCCCGACAGCCAGGCAGATCATAGTTGCCTTCCGGGGGACATATTCCATCACCAATACCATCATCGATCTCTCGGCATACCCGCAGGCCTACGTGCCATATCCGGGCGATGACGAGGATGGTACACCGGGCCACGGGTCTGAGCCGCACGCGCCACGATGCCAAAATTGCACCGTGCATGCCGGGTTCCTGACATCGTGGCTCAACACCCGTTCTACCGTGATGTCGCAAGTATCCGCCGCTCTGGCGCAATACCCAGACTACAAGGTCACTCTAGTCGGCCATTCCCTTGGCGGGGCCGTTGCTGCCCTGGCCGGCCTGGAGATGCAACTGAAAGGCTGGAATCCGACAGTGACGACTTTTGGAGAGCCCATGGTGGGCAACGAGCCATTTGCAGAATATCTCGACAAGCGGTTCCGGATGGGATCTGGATCTCTCACGGACGACCCAGATAATGCACCGCATCATCGGTTCCGTCGAGTCACACACGTCGATGATCCAGTCCCCCTTCTCCCGTTGGCGGAATGGGGCTATGCGCCCCATGCCGGGGAAATCTTCATCTCCCAACACAGTCTACCCCCTTCCCTCGGGGACGTCCGATCATGCGTGGGTAGTCACGACTCCCGGTGTATCGCAGGCTCAGACACATCTGCTGTCCTAAAGAACATATACCAGGATGTCAATATTCCTCTGGTAGCTCTTCAGCCGAGCTTCGATTCATGCTCTTCACGTCCCAGAAACATCGATATCCGACTAGATCGTCAGATGGTTCTTGGGGAAGGAGAGAGAGCCCGGAAGGATCCCGTGGCCTGTCCCAACCAAGACGTGACAGCCCCGTTGTATCCATTGCACTGGGATTGGTCGTTGATCCCCGCGAGATACCGCCTCTGGGAGCTCTTCTATGCGCATCGAGATTATTTCTGGCGTATTGGATTGTGTGTTCCTGGGGGTGATCCGACTAGATAATCCTGGAATGTTCAGCTGGCGTTGGGGATGGATATATTTGGGTTCCATCTTTTGAATCTTGGGTCAAAGTTATGAATTCGAGTTGCAATAATCGTATAAGGCATATATTGCCCTTCATCCACAGTAGAACCAGGGTGAATGTTCAACCATGCTAGCAATTTACGTGGAAACAGGAGCGGTACTGACGTAGAAGATAAATAGAGGAAGGGCTAAATTGACCTAGGATAACTATGGGACAAGAGAAAAGAAGCCAACGCCGAAGCACCGATCATCAACGTGGTTATCTTCCATGCTCCAGACTGGGCACAATCACGGGCCCATACTTGACCACACTGGCATATGCCCCCTCACCCTGGACCATAAAGTCAGCTGCCAGGCTGAGTTTACCCTTGGCACTCGGGGCCACGCCAGGCGGGCTGAATGGAGTCGCGGAGACCACTTCGGGGTCATACGCAACGATGGCGACATAATTGCGACGGGCCATCAGCCTGCGGTGCTCCCGAGCCTGACCGCTGACGTCTGTTTGGAAAATTTCCATCATGTCTTCCTTGGTGTCCGTGGGCTGGGGCGATGAGCGGTGGCCGTTTGCGGGCACGTAGATGGGCTTAGTGTTGCTGTGGAGAAGCTTGAGGACATAAGATGGAGGAGGGGTGTTGACGACTGGGGACGCGATAAGCTGGTACATGGTCTTGTGGTCTGACGGTTGGGAGGGATCATGGACAAGGCCAGCACCGCAGGCATTCACAGCCCCAGAGAGGAAAGTCATGCGGAGAGACTTTTGGTGGGCGATACCCTGGAGAGTGCGGATGAGATAGGTACGCTCGAGATCCTGAGAGGTGGTCAGTAAAAGTACTATCCCTTAGAGAATATCAATTTGACGAACCTTTGACTCGTGAGTCCATTGATCTCGCAGCTCATCCATGAGGTCAAACTCTCCGAATGGACTCAGGATGCCACCCATAAGCCCGGATTTACCAACTGCACGCTTTACCGAGTCGAAGCCCGAGCCCACGAAATCCTTAGCTCCAACAACCCCCGCCACCGAGCTGGTGACCTTGCCGAGAACATTATACGCACCGGTCACAGCTCTCTTGCCGGTAGCAACGGTTTGAGCGATATGCTCTGCGGTATCCAGCCGGGGATAGATGAGGGGCACCGAGACCATCCAGAGACAGTGCTGTACACTTGGGGGCAGCATTGCGACCTTGGGAAATAGTCCTTGGTACGTGGGTCCCGCCATGACTTGATGTGGGTTGCGCTCCGAGCGACAATCAGGTCCAACCACCACAACACCGGGACCCAGGTACTTGACAAAGTGCCAGCCGGTACCGGTGATAGTGAAGAGATCCATGTCATTGTTGACATTGCGGAGGATGTCGAGAGTAGTGTGATGTTGGAAGAGAAGATACATCTCAATGCCGATGCGACCGATGTTCTTGAACATGTTAGAGAATTGCATGTGCTCTGGATAGGAGCCAAAGCCATCGAATCTACAAACCACATTAGTCTGCGGGCCATAGCTAAAACATTGAGCCACAATTGATAGCAGGCACGTACATGTCATGATCATCAATCTGGCACACGTAAGGAATCTGCGCAAAGGATTCTCTGAGGTAGGGCTGATCGAAATGGCTGGTGTAGTAATGGAAGTATGCGTGAGAGACATCTTGCTGGTTAGCCGCTGTCCACGGCGCATTCTTCCTGGCTTCCTTGCCGCTGATCGTAAGCCATTGCTTCAAGGATGGGATCTCCTTCCACATGCGATCGGCATAGATCTGACCCCCCAGACACAGCTGGGCGTGAAATCCCCCGATCTCGTTATGTTTTTGCATAATGTCCTTCCACATGAAGCCCACGCCGCCCAGACGGGAGCGCTCGTTGGCATTGACATTGATCGAAAAGTCATTACCCGATATCGCGATGAATCGCCAATTAGTTTCATGCCGACCGGCGACGAGAAACTCGTAGCGGGTGCAGCCAAGGTGTGACGTGATAGCGTACGTCCATTTGGCAGGACCCGCGTCGTCCATCTGTAGATCAATCTCGTACTTGTAAAAGGTCCACCTTTGATGAGCCGCAATGTTGATGGCTTTCAATTGCCTGGGGTTAGGAGACAGGTCCACACTCTGGTGAAGATGAATCGTGGGAGGTTGTGCAGCATCAGTCACCAAAAGGATAGAGCCCATCCAGATGCCGCGTTCGAGGTCCATATTAGTGTATCTCAGGTAAGGACCAAAGTACACGCCGTTGGTCGGAGCAGTCTTGTAGATGTCCATTCCACTGCTGGGCGGCGGCCCCGAAAATCCAGTCATCGGAGATTGCAGACTTTCAAACCCCGGAGTCAAGGGCACACCGGGGGACGCCATGGGCTTGCCAAAGGCTGACAAGCCCGGTGATGTTAGAGGATGACTACTGTAGACACTACCGACAGGTGACAAGGGCGTTTCATTGAGATTCAACGGCGTAGGACCCTTCGGGAATTCCCATTGTGTAGATTGGGTGGGGAGGTGGATATAGTAGTACTGGCCCGAATTGGGATCCAAGTGCGCAATCCAACCCTCTGGAAGCGGCGGGGGCGAGGCGGGAGGCGGACCAGAAGGCGCAGGAGAAGTCACTTGTGCAATCTGCTGATAGGTGTGTTGACCATTGGAAACAGCACTCTGCGGGGATTGGAGTGTGTGCTGTTGTTGCAGCTGTTGTTGCAGTCGCGGGTCGTTTGCGAATGCCGGGTGATCCTGGGTCGAGGACGATGGCGCCGGGGAAGCCGCCGAAGCTACAGCGGGATGAGGCTGGTTTACCGTAGCCGGATGGCCGGCCACAGCTCCCCCCGCAGCGGCAGCGGCACCCGCAGTAGCAACAGCACTGTGTTTTTCGTTTGGATAACCGTTCGGTCCAGCGGCAGGACCAGATACACTAGAATAAGCGGGAGGGGGAGAAGAGCTCAAGCGCATCCTGTCCATATCTTGTTCCAGCGGATTCGGCGGTATCCGAGACGGCTGCTGCTGTGCGGCTTGCGCATGCGCGGACTGTTCTTGCGGAGGGGGACTGCTGTACTGGGTCGTCTGCGGCGGAGGACTGCTATACTGAGCTGCCTGCGGTGGAGGACTGCTATATTGGGCCGGATGAGCTGCAGCCGGCGGTTCATTGCTCACGACTTCGGCACCCTGGTACACCGTGGGTGGGCCATGAGGCTGAGTCCCCGGCTGCTCGGTAGGAGTCCATGGCCGTGGTGCCGGAGGTTGTTGGTGGGTTGGTTGCTGACCCGAATACTGTTGCGCTCGCCTTTGCGCCGCGGCACTTTGCGACTGAAGACCGGCCAAGGTCGACGTACCAGCGATTCCGGCCGCGGCATAGCGAGCTTCGATGTCTGAACTTGGCTGTTGGCCGGGCCCCACGATCGGTGTCTCCGGCGGGGGAGGGGAACCCCGCTGCGCTCGGGTTGTGGACGTCGATGCGGTGGAACTGATGCGATTGATTCCCGCGTTCGAGGCCTGCGGAGGTTGAAGTGTCGACGAGGGCCTTGACCCGGAGCGTTGTGGTGGAGGGTAATACTGTTGACGATAATCATATCGGTCCCCCTCCGGCGGGGCATTCACCGCAGGCACCGGCGCGGCCGCTGGAGGTCGCGGGTACGGTCGGTTTGCTAGTGTCTCCCGGTCCGGCGCATCGTGACCGGGGGATTCGGGCAAGGGTTTCGGAGCAGCCCCGCGACGCTCAGCCAAGGTGGCCACTCGAGGCTCGCGACCATCGCGCGGCCGCAAAGCTGGGGGATAATCGGCGGGGCTCACGGAGCCGGAACCAGCCGGCGGGGACCCATATCTGTCCGTGGGACGAGCATCATTGGAACCGGAGCTGTGCATCTGGGGACGAGGACGGTCATCGGGGTAGGGTAACGGAGCATTCGGGGGACTGGAGGCGGATGCTGGCGAGGCCGAGTCTCTCTTGCTGATGCGGAGGGGCTCAACGGACTCGGGCCTGGAGTGCAGGAACAGCTCCTCGTCCGGATGGATGCCACGGCCCTCGCCGGGATTCATGCTGCAGGTAGTCGAGGAGGGGATGCAGAATGCAAAATCCCCAAGCCCAATAGTTACCAATCACGGAGCTAAGCGCGCCGATCGGAAATGAGATTCTTCAGTGAGGGGCACCAGCCCACGGGAAAAGGGAAAACGGGAAAGGGGGGAGATAAAAATAGGTTGGGCTGAAAAGAAGAAAACCAAAATATACAACGCTCATGAAGCGCCAAGTCAGCGAGACGCCGAACCCCGCAGGTGACGAAGTGATACAACATCGAATCCAAACCCGAGTTTCCCCTCAACGCCCCCCCATATCCCCTAAAATCCAAAATTCACCATCTGTAAGCCTTCCTGGGCCATGAGATCCGCCCAATCCACATCGAGCGAGTGGCCAACCCGCATCTGTCGATCCAGCTGCCGCTCATACACCGTCTGCAGAATGGCCCGAGTGGTGGCGGCGTTGCGGCCCATCTCGTCCTCGTCGTCCTCCATGCCCATCATGAGCTCCATCGCCACCATCTTCAGGCCACTATCTGATACCGTAGCGCCCGCGAGAAACAGCGGGAAGACAAGGAAATGTCGATCGGCTCGACGCGTGTGGGTCGTCCGTTCGGCAATGGATAGGATCTCAGCCGCATGATGATCGATCTCTCCGTTCGGGGCCAACTCCGACGCCAGACGTTGACCGGGCCACATGCTGCTATAGGAGAATAATTGACAGACGTGGAAGAGAGTGGCGGACTAGAAGAAGGGGGGAGGGGGGTTAGTCCGGGGATCCAATGCCACCCAGCAAAAATATCTAGTTTCGACCAACCTGTTGTAAGATCTCCTGGGATCGCCGGGGCAGACGGTCCGGATTCTGGGACCAAAACGTCACATCGGGAGACTCCCATAGCCGACCAAAGGCTTCCCGCAAATTGCAAATCTCTTTGGTCCGTGGATCGAACTCGGCAAAGGGCACGGATTGCTTATCCAGGCGCAACTGTGCGGCGAGGAATCCGAGCTGGGCAGCCAACACAAACATGTCGGCGTAGAGACGCATCATGACGGGGAGGCTCTCGTGCTCCTCGCGGTAGATGACGCTGGAGCCCTCGGCCGCGGTAGGATAGAGGAGACTGTCGGACGAGGGAAGCATCTGGTGATCCATTATGGCTCGGAGAAACTCCCCACTCCCGGCACCACTCAGTAAGGCATACAGATCAATATGACAGATCCACCAGATGATAAACGGGTGAGGCTCCCGACCAAACCGGGACTGACGAAGAAAGACGATGTGGAGGAGACGAGAGATATGATGGGACCAGAGATTTGAACCATGCGGCTCGGCCGCGGCAACCTTGTAAAAGTGTCAACGGTACTCGACACAATCTCCCCACAGATCAAACCTTACCTCGTAGATCAACAGAAGGAAATGTGTGAGAAAGAGTCCATCGGAGACCAGATCATCATTGTTCCGGAGACTCGTCTGCAGCGAGGGGAAGGCCTGCTGGTAGTACTGCAGAGCATCGACATTCTGCCCGGTGCCACTGTGGGACAGACTGAGCGCAGAGACAGCCATGATGGCGTGGGAAAGCTTAACTGAACGTTAGATCTCCACCATGGATATCTGTCGAGGCACACTTACCGGAGGAAAACGAGCGGCTTCCCTCTCCAGAAAGTCGACACTCAGTGCCGTGCCATGGCGGTCCATCCCCGCCGAATCATCGATCCCCCGATCATGGGGGAAGAGTTGTTTCCACACCACGTGCCGGAAATGAGCAAAGAGCGCCGTATCTTGAGCGCTTTGGTCGAGGCCCGGGTCCAAGTAGGAGAAGTGATCATCCTCGACGGCCGAGGACGGGAGAGGGTCGAGCAGGGGAGACAAGGACAAGGCACAGAGGGGATCGGAAATTTCCGATGTAGGTGAAACTCGGGACATTCTGCCCGTGGATGAGGAGCGTCGCGCGACATCCTCGAAGGTCTTCAGGATCACGGTATTGGGATCCGTCCCGGCACTTTCCTCGAAGCTGGATCTGGTCGGGCTATTGGTGACGGAGGCGTTCGACTCGGACACGCTACAGGGAGGGACTTTTTCTAGCTCATCCGCATACTCCGGTAGCGTAGAGAAGCTGTCGGGGACCACAATGACATGGTACGTTCCCGGGCTGGCCGTCTCGGCCTTGCGCTCCCGGTCTTCATCCGAGGTGAGCAAGGTGAAGGCCGGGAGGGAATCCGCTGCGGAGAAGTATTCGATTCTGTCCTCGCTCGGCGATGGAGAGGAGACTGCGAGATGGTTAGAATCAATGCCCTTCCTAGGGCGAAAAAGCCAATCTCGCTTACGGTCCCAAACGATATTCCCTTCCGTCTTGACATCCGACATGCGCCCTTTGATGCGGGGGGTGTCATCGCGAAAGGCCAATCGAGGACGATAATCGCACATATGGCCCAGTCGCGTACATTGCTAAGACCAAAACGTGAGCGGCTTCCTTCGCAGCGGGGGCGGGAATGCATACGTTGCATTGCGGATGACCTTCATCGCATTTGACTAAGGAATGTCAGCCAGGATCCTGGCGGATGCAGGAGCGCACTCACCCTTGCGACTCTGAAAGAGAGAATCCTCGTCAATTGCCGGGTTTCTAGGTGCGAAGAGAAGAGGAACTCACACGACATGTCCTAGCGTACCGTCAGCCGACGCCTCCAGAACCCAGTCAAGAACCCAGTCCAGGAGAGAGAACCTACCAGCAACCAGTGCGCGATCGGGGCGGCAGTCGGATGCGCGGGGGCGCAATCAGACCCTTGTCGGGCTTGCCATCCGCCACCTCTTCCTTGGGGGCAATGATGGGAAGTCGTAAGGGCCGTCCAGAGGCATGGCCTCGACGGTTCTGCATCACCAGACTGGTGACTGTCATCAGGCTTGCGGAGTTCCGCCTGTACAAGCGGGTGGGATCGCAACGGGGGAGGACAACAATTTAGATCAAACGTCGATCGATGGATTATTTTTCTGGGGGGATCAGCGATCTTAATAAAGTGGAGCAGATTGGGCCGGGGTTGAATGTGAGAGGGGGAAGAGAAAAAAGTGGAGAGACATCCAAACGCGAGAGAAAAGGGATCGAGTTATGTATGCCCTCACATCCCGAGGAAAATGCGACATGCAGGAGTTGGAATTGTCACTGCGTGGCGCAGTCCTCGACCTTGCGTTTAGTTGCTGAAATTTTCCCCTTGGGCGTTGACGGGTGGCGGGAAAATGTCAGGCCAAAGCGCAAATACCGGAAGGAAGAACAGGTCAGATCGGGGGCATCGGGGGGCCAAAAGGACTACGATCCGGTTCGTCCGAGCCGGAAAAGAGAGAGAGAAAAAAAAGACGTGCAGGTGCCAACCATGTGGGCAATTCTATTCTTACCTACACTTGCTGGAAACGGGATAGAGGCCGGGGATGGGGATGGATTGGGTTAGTGATCAATAGTGCGAGGATCAGGATAAGCTCAATGGCATCGGTTCCAAGAAGAACCCGGACTTGAAGGCCCAGACGGGTCTAGGCTCGAGTTTAAGCGAGTGGCGTTGACAAAGAAAGGGATTGATTCTCTGCACTTCTCAGGTCGGCTAGCAGAGTTATTGCATCCATTAGAACTCGAATTTGCCAAGCTCTATCTTATCTACCTGAGTACTGAGCTCGCAGTAAAACGATCAAAAATAAATACCGCAAATCATGAGTCGTAGTGGGATTACTGAGAAAGAAAAATCCACTAGGATACGGTGCTTTGCGATTCATTAAACCCCTTCGCTGTACGTTCGCTTAAGTGCCGGCTGATCCGTTCTCGCCGTCGCTGTGTCTAGGGAACCAGAATATCTGAGAGGGGAAAAAAATAGTACCCATCAAAAAAAAGGATGAAAAAAGATATGCTGGGGCGAGCCGGGATTGAACCGGCGACCTCTAGATTGGCTTGTCCGAAGTTGGCTTCAGTCTAGCGCTATTGGAATTGTTAGTGGGGAAGTTGACAACAGGGAATTACGCGGTAACTAACCTCTCCCAACTGAGCTATCACCCCAAGGTTAAATTCAACGCGGGAGTTTACAATTCCAGTCTCCGTCCTTGTCCAACACCGTGCAACACTACCACTATCCCCTTTACCGTAATTAGATAATAAACTATGGATAGTCGAGAAACATCATTTACAGAATTCGGGGTTGCTCCTGGCATCAATGGAAGTGAAGGTCTAGTCGCCATCCAAATATATGATCCGGAATTAGGCAAGACCGGCAATATCTGCGAATACAAACACTGGCCATTGGAATTGAATTGAGGACTGACGATGCGGCAAGAGATATTATGTGCGGTCATGAGAAATAAGTGCGTCTGCTTCGAGAATTTTCCTGGGCGAGATTGTGCTACGACATCATCTAACGCGGATCTGGCGCACTTTATTTCACACCGGCTCAGACTCCATATACTCCATCATTATGGCAACCCGTCCACAATTCTCATATCTGTTGACCACTCGTCTGATGCGCGCCGGCGAGGCCGGCCCTGTGGATGTGGCCGTTCGTGGGGATCGTCCTTCATATCGTCAGCACGCTAGCCGGTCGCAACTACTTGTATCAGATTTTTGAGGACTGAGTAGCTCTGATTTCCCAGTCATGATCAGGTCTGGATATACTCGTGTAACCACGGAGTAGAATTCGGTGTGTTATATTAGGGTGGGAGGGGGTATAGTGACACTTTGATCGGTCCATTTGCATAGTCTATCTAGGCTTACGAACCCCCCAAATTAAGGCTAACCTAACGATCTAGGACGCGAATGTTTATTGCTAATAAAATCCCGGTCTTTTGTGATACTCGTTCACTATAATTATACTATCCTTAATGTCAAATGACTTTTATAGCCAGCGCTTAGTGAAGCAAGAAAGAGGCGAAGAGGCGACGTCCTAGTAGTCGAATATCTCGGTCCTCTTCTTCCTCTTCTTCTTCCTGCTTGCTCCTTGGGCGTATAAGCCGTAGCGATTGGAGGCTGACGGCGTGAAGGTTCTCTTAGCTAGACAGACGTCTAGATGAAGAATACAAGGGAAAATAGAAGAGAAAAAGCAACTGAAAGAGAGACGAAGGTCTAGATCAGACCCTCCTAATACATCATATACATGATATAAGAACAAGGTCAGTGCCACTAGAACTAGCTAGTACCCAGAAATAACCAAATATTTATGAAGTATAATGCGATATTATAGTAAGGGAAGAAGAAAAAAAAGAGACAGCAAAAACAAAAGAAATGCTGGGGCGAGCCGGGATTGAACCGGCGACCTCTAGATTGACGTGTCTGAAGTTGGCTTCAGTCTAGCGCTGTTATTTGAATTAGTGGATATTTCTGAAATGTGGTTGTGTGGGTACTAACCTCTCCCAACTGAGCTATCACCCCTTGGACGGATTAATCAGCAACACATCATAGTTACTGGTGCTTAATTCCTCGGGACTTGGCGCCCTCATAGCGCTCTGGGTGGTACATAGCCGATTTCTTGTAGTAAATTAGCCTTTCTACCTCTTCCTTAGTGCCAGGATGCTCATCATCTCCGTCAGCTTATGTGACTTGCGTCTTTATAGCTTTATTGCGTACCTAAGCTCATCCCGATTTTTTACGTGAAGCTCCTAGGCAAACATTGCCAGAGATTCAGCAATATATATAGATATATCTAGGATCAATATGCCTGGCACCTGTACATAAATTCATCTACTACCTGGGTACGTTATTGATGATTCTAAGCCCGATAACACTTCCAAGGTTGCAGCCCTGCAAGAGAGTGTAAAGAAGTCTACTAGTCAGGATAGATGCCCGATGGTCAGGTAAGGAGGTCCAGTAGAGAGAGAGAGAGAGAGAGAGAGAGAGAGAGACCGGGATAAGAATAGCACTTCGTTGAAATAGAGACTGATTCTTAGAAGAATCCGTCCAGAGTGCCTCAAGGGAATCTCTTGAAACAAGCCCTATTTATGCGACTTCTAGCAGCTCCTTTGGCTACGATAATCTTCTAGCTTGTATGCTACTTCTTCTCACCGAAAAGAAAGAAGACAGACGTGGTAGTGAGGCACCTCTTATAGGAGGGTTGAATTATCAGAGCAAACTATATAAGATAGCATTGGAAAGGGGGCATTGTTTCAACCTAGGCCGGATTGGCTGCATCCAGGGCGTCTTAACGTTCCGAGTATCAGCGGATAAAAGAGGTACCGAATCTGGCCAGATTGGGTAGTATTAACTATGCCTAGGGGATCAGCCCTAGTAAGACGCAAACCCCTAGAACACTGCTCACCTAAGAGGTGCCTGAACCTGAGCCGGGGAGGTGCGGGTCTATCATGTGAACCAACACTTACATCAGTAGAGGGGGTTCTCCCTTAGCTATTAGGTTCCCTTTATAGCCTAGCCGAGTGAATTTGGTGATTACTTACATCTTTAGAGCAAATGCATAATATCCTCTTGTTTAACGTCTTTCCAGCTAGTTCTCAACCACATTTAAGACTTGTTAGAGGTTACAGAAGAACCGAGGAATTCTTGATTCTTACTTACTTCTTCCCCCTAGACCCTTCAAATCCTACTTTAAAAGAAGGTTAGACTATATTATTGAGATGTATAGCTAAAACTAGAGAACCCATTCAATCTTACGAACAGTGTAGTGATGGTAAGAAAACATAAAAGGAGAAGGTGGTAAGGATCTGATCTAAGGGAGGTTCGAAATAGGGGTTCTGAAAAATGTGACCAGCACCTGACTGACACCTTAGCTGACCTATAATAATATGCACCACCTATGATTAAACAGACATAATAGGTAAGCCTAAGAAATATCTTAGGACCTATGGCCCCCTCAAAAGGCAATAAAATACTTAGTAGATTCATAAGAGAAGAATACATTTATATAGTGATTTGAGCAATTTATCATGAAATTAGGCAAAAAGAAAATTTGATGGGGCGAGCCGGGATTGAACCGGCGACCTCTAGATTGGCTTGTCCGAAGTTGGCTTCAGTCTAGCGCTATTTGAGTTGTTAGTGGGGAAGTTGACAACAGGGAATTACACGGTGACTAACCTCTCCCAACTGAGCTATCACCCCTGAATATGAGAAATTCTCCAATTTAAAAATATCTGACCTCAGACTTGAAAGTCGGCAAATACCACATCTAGACATTACTCCTTTAAGCTAGGATCTTAACATGTCTTGCATCCTATTGCACGATGTAAAACGAGCTTTCATTATGGCGTTTTTATAATTTAGGTGAGTGCATGTAGGGCGTGAATAAAGATAGGCGCAGTGTACCTAAGACTTAGATTTAACTAAAAGAAACACTATAAGAGAGGCTGACCAATGAATGACTCTTGTCGATCATAGCTAACTATATGTTATATGTGTTAATATCAATGATTCGATTGATTAGGCACGAAGTGGAACCCATGATAGTCGAGAGCAACGATTCCCGACCCTAGGGAAGCTACACCAATATAGAATAAAAACGAAGAAGATTTTTGCAACAACTCAAATGTGGTTGACGATGGAAATGAAATATTCTTCCTCGGCGCCTGCCTTGATTTGTTTTCCGAGTAGCATAGCGTGTATCCGATTCCACAGACCATTGCCTCATACTACCTCAACAGGGGATTTCTAGAGAGCTGCCTAGATTGTTGCGGCGTGAATCTATATATGATCAGCGATTTGATCTTCAAGTGCTTGAAATATGTAAATTCACATCAAGCCCCCTCCATTAAATTCATATGTGGCTGCCGTAAGCCTCCAAAATTCTTTTTACTGCCTCAATAATTGCGATCGAAGTCGTTATCAAACCTGAAATTTAATACTTTGATAAATGTTCTGATTACTCACTACGGGACAGAAATTTTCGCCTTGTCTTAACCGGCATGTCTGCCCGAAGGAAACTTGTATTCATCAAACAAATGTTCCTTGGCCGGCATAAGAGGTCCCCATCTCTTTCGAATGACCTTGAGATAGCTTTTCAGACCGGAAAGTCTTGAGGGACGATATGACGACTCCTTTAAGATGTGGTCGAGATTTTCGATCAACATGAGTGGCATCACCAGACGTCAGCATCATAAGTCATAAGCGCCTAATTCTAAGCAATATATCAAGTAGACGGTTTAAGCCGATACACAAAACAAATTAACAGACTAATTAATCGCTTCGCTCCGCAGTTTCGCAGTTTTTTCCGGCGCCACCCTCCGGCCAGGGGTCCGCGAGGGGGGCGCCGTTAGCCCCTAGTAGACACTACGTTCAGCCCCGCGTCTAGCTGCGCACCAAATCCAGCTTCTTCTCATATATCAATACCAGCCAGGATGACTCGTTTACAGCTAGGTTATCTTTGACCTAGGTATGAGATGACTCAGACATTGAAGTCGTCCCTGAATCCTTCCTATGAAGCCATCCGCCGATCTCTCTGCCAACGTAGACGTAGACGTAGATGTGGATAGGGAGAAGAAGCTACCAAACAGTGCCAAGATCTGCTGAAATTATAATTTTTTTATCAGCAAAAAGAGAAGTAGTTCAATCATACAAGTTTACCAGGGTGCTAATGGCGCCCCCCAGACCCCCAGCCGAAGGGTGCCGTTGAAAAAAAAAAAAAAAAAAATTATGCTGCGGAGCGAAGGCGTGTATTCGAATATCTTTAAATTTAAATTCTCTTCTATTATCACAAATACTACTAGAAATGTCCCTCTGTTCGGTTTCTTTACCCCCTTTGTTGAAACTTCTTGCTCGCAATAAATATCTTCTGTTGACTTTACCTTCCTCACTCTTCGACTCATTCAAAAAGAAGTTAGGCGGCGCGTATGCGCTGCCTTAGTTCTTCTTCCCAATGAATCTCTATATATCACGATCGAGCCTGAGAGCTTTTACTCTCTGGACAGCGGTCTGCGGATCGTTTCTAAGGCGGCAAAGAATGTATATAGTTTGACGACATGGGGTATAGATGGTTGGCATATGACCATCTTGGGGTTAGGGCAAAGGGTTAGCGCAGGTGTCACGCGGTGATCCCATAGATGATGTTTATATAGCAGGGGCGCATTACTAAACCGGGGACCAGATAGAACCACGCATGACGAGGCACATGACGCTTAACCCGAAGCGTGGAAATCGTTCCTGATACCAAAATTTTTGGCTCTCGGATAGTCATCCGATATGGTGTAGTGGCTAACATCGCCGTCTCTCACACGGCAGCCGGGGGTTCGATTCCCCCTATCGGAGTCTACTTTGTTAAATTTTTGTTTCGGGATGGTCGGTCGACCTCTCTTTTAAAACTTTTTGGTCGTCCAGGCTTGCGACCGTCGATCATGCCCTGATATGGTTGCCGACTTCGTCTTGCAGGATACTGCAATCTCATTGGCTGTGACTCATGCCTCGTAGGGCCGTGCAACTATGCACTACGCCATAAGTGAGGCACTAATGATGCCGAGTATAGAGCTATGATCCTGTAGAATCATTGGGGCTCGTGTACGACGATACGGCGATTAATTCTGGTGCCATATCAACCAGCCCATGGCGGCGGTATAAAAGACATGTGTCGTAGGTCGAGATGAGAGCAAGCACACTTAATCAATTGAACCGCCCAAGCATTGATCATAGCGTCGATCGGATATGTTGAATCGATTCCACCCGTGGAGATGGAAAAGTCAGAGAAAGTTCCTAATTCTCGATTAGCTCGCCCCGAGGCTTATAACGGTGGTGCCTCTCCCCTAAAGGCCCAACTAGCCGAGAATAGACTGCGACCGGCCGGAGGTAACGATAGGATCCTAACATTGGTAGATATTATTAATCGACTTATATAGGATACCGAATTCGAGCGTAACGATTTTTTATTATTAGCTTCGTGGATCGGTTTGAAGGGCAGCTAGAAGTTGACCTAGGTATCTAGAAGGACTTAACGGACGAGGAGTTTATCCTAGAAACCGAATTCTATATATCTAGTATATAGATAGAGAGGTAGTGTAGAATCGACGTAGGCGTATCGATAACATCTTCTATAGCGGGAATTCGGCGTTTTTGATAGGTTAATGCGCCTGCCTTATACATCAACAGCCAAAGGCAAGGGCAAGAGCAAGGAGAACCCCGCCAAGCCCACCACAAAAACATCATCATCCGCATTGACATCAAAGTCCAAGCCCAAGTCCAAAGCCACAGCCACAAACCCCGCCTCGACACCCTCCAACAATCAGCCACGCCTTCAGCCCCGATCGCGAGCGCTCCCTCTCCCAAGAACCGGATTACATCCTTGCGGAAATCGTCACGCGCGATAAGAGCGAGGACATGGCCCTAGGTGATCCTGCGATTCCGCGCAAACTGCTGACGCGCCTGCTGCTGCACCATTTCTCGAACGAAAAGACCCGGCTGGCCAAGGATGCCGACGGCGTGATGGCGAAGTATTTCTACTTCCACACGAGGCCATCCAGAATCTGCTGGATCGCCCCCGATCGTTCCCTCGCCCGCCATTCTTGCACCGCCGAGCCCAAACTGTCGGGCACGCCGCGCACCCCGGCCCGGAGCTCCAGGTACGCCCGCATGGTCTCGGCGCGCTCCTTGCGGATGGCCTCGATGGCGTCTCGTTCGCGCGTGAGCAATTCCGCCAGCCCTTTCATCGGCCCCACCAGTGCCTCTTCGTCGGGTCCGGTCCACTGATTCACCCGATCGAATAACGCCTGGAGCTCCCGGTACACCGTGCGGACGACCTGTCGTCCGCCATGGGTCAGGGCCCGGTCCAATGGACCTGTCGCCCGCCGCACGTAGTCTCCCAGCACTGTGGTCAAGGCATTAGCAAGGAAGCCAACGCGAGGGAACAACACCAAGAACTAACCTTTCCCCGACTCGGCCGTAACGGGATGTAAACATTGCAGGAGACACTGGGCACTCGCCGCGAGGGTATCCGCCGAGTCGGGCCCGTGACCCGAGTCGACCTCCATGGCATCCTCATCCACCAATTCCTCAATGACGGGCGGCACGATCTGGAGAGCCTCGGGCATAAGGTCGATCGGGCGGGCTTGGGAGATCTCTCCCAGGGCCCGCAGGCCATGTGGCCGGTAAGCGGCGTTAGCCCGCTTCGCCTCACGCACGGCAATAGTCTAGGAGGTCAGCATGGGGGGTCTCGCGATTGTTCGGGGGTGGCAAATCATACCTTCATCAGCGCACCCAGATTCGGTTGCGCCACCCACAGCGCTTGGCCCTGCCGGGCGAATTTCACGAATGCCGTCAGCACCACTTCCTTCCCATCCCACGTTTTCCCCGCTAGCGCCTTTTCCAGCGCCGGCCAGACCAATTGCGCGGTCTGAAGGTCCAGTTCCGCATCCAGGGCTAGCACCGCCTGCGCCAGGCCACGTGCCGCGGTGTGCTTGATGGCCCACCGGGCGGAATCGAGGTTCTCGGATACGAGGTTGATGATCTCGCGGATGTACAGCGATACCGCGCGACTGCCCCCCACGTTGTCTTGCCACGTCTTCTGGAACCCCTCCTTGACGTGCTCGTCGCCATCGTGCTGACAGACAAAGATGAAGGGGAGCGCCGCGGTCGCAAAGGCCATGAACCGATCGTTGGATAGTTTGGATGAGGAGTAAAAGATTTCACCGGCGATTGCTCGATTGGTGGCGTCTTCGGACTCAAGGTAGAGTTTTTTGGCGTAATCAATGGTCTTCAGGACCCGGTCATCCGACGCCAGTCGCATGAGGTAGCCCATGGCCGAGCTGTAGGATGCGCTCACCGTGTCGTTCCGATCCACCACGTACTTGCAGAGCAATTGAATAAATCGGTCCGCGTACGGCCGGAACAAGAATGTTTTCATACTCAGCAACACCAAGACACGGCTGCACCCGACCTTGGATGGAAGGCCCACGGCCGAACGAAGGACATCTTCCAGCTTCGAGGTCAGCTCTTTGAGATTGGTCTCGTCCAGATGGTCGATGAGGTACCGCTCGATCACTTCCATCATAGGGGATGTGCGAATGCTGGAAAGACGCATCTTGTCAATCTCCTGGCTTGTCAAGCCGTACTTGTCCGCATTCAGATGGACGTAGTTCACGGCCTGCGGCTCCAGGGAGCTGAGAGACCCCAAGAACTTCTCGAGGATCGTCGGAACATAAGGCCGCAGGACGCCACCGGAACTCTTTTTGATGATCTGCACCAGGGCTCCAATGGCGTATCCTCGTACCTCTTCCACGCTGGAGTCAAGGCCCCTGTCACTCAGAAGGAAGGGGATAGCACTCTGGAGCAGAGTTCCCGCCCGCTTCTCGTTGCCACTGGTCTCGAGGGTGCGGATGACGGAATTGGTGATGGTCTGACAGAGCTTAAGGGCAGCGGTCCGTACCGATTCCTTGATGTCATCTAGAAGCTTGAAGGCTTTGCCGTAGATCTCGTCCAGATACTTGGCATATTTCTCGGGGCGGCGACCTTGGACGAGATCGGCAACGGCGGTACAACTGGCTTGCCGAACACGCCATTCACGGCCCGAGAGCATGCTCTTCAGCAGATCCTCCATGATCTGATCGAAATGGGTGTCCACAACAACGGTTGGGTCCTTGACTAGCGCATGCCAGATGGTGTTCATGGACCTCTGCACGTTTGGATTCGGGTCGAAGCGGTACCGGAACAGCTTTGGGTAGATCTTGGGGTTCTGGGATAGATAGCCATTGACGCTCGAATCGGAGAAAATGCTACTGATGCCAAACCGACCGAATGCCGCCCGATTGGTCCAGAGCGCATTGTTGGAGGCCATCGACATGAATCGATATACCAGAGTCGGATCTCCTGCCTCGGCTGCCAGGTTCATGATGTCTTTGTAGGTGTTGACAGAGGACCCCTCGCCCGTCGGAAGAGCTCCAGGCTCAAACAACTGAGTATCGGGATTGACGTTCCCGCCGCCGAGGTTGGACCCGGTATTGGTGAAAGAATCCACAAGATCTCGAACCAGGCTATCTCGGAGTGCTTGATCGCCAATCTCATAAACCAGGCTGAGTCCATGGGCTCCTGTCTCCTGGACGACCTCGTCTCGGTTGCCAAGAAGGCTGGTAAATGTGGCTTGACACTTGCGCAGGCGCTCCTGCATTTCCTGCAGGTGCCCACAGTTCTTCACGAGTGACAGCAGCCAGATAGCAGATGCCTTTCGGAGAGATGGCTTAGGTGCCGTGCAGTCTGCTATGATTTTGTCACAAATCTCCACGAATACGGTGCGAGGCACATCGGATCGTGGCGACTCGGCATCCACATCGAAATCCTGGATGAGAGCCCGCGAGTCCCAGCCAGCGGCAACATTACTCAGCGCTTCACCGACAGTGAATTGGATCTCGGGGCTCCGAATCCCATGCAAGCTATACAGTGAGTTTCGGAACTCGCCAGATGAAGCAGAGTCCGGTTGAGCCCGAGAAAATGTTAACGCCAGGAGTCCGAGAGAGGTGATGGGAGTGTCATGCTCGGATTTGGCATCGCTCGAGAGCTTCTGTTGAACCTTTTTCCAGCCATCTTCGGACAGGGTCTGGGGCAGCAGAATGCCGGAAAGGCTCAGTTGTCCAAAGGCAATCTCCGCCGTGCGCTGAAGAAGTGTGTCTCGGGAGACATCGATTATATCCAGAAGTATGTCAACATACCTCTTGACTTGGTCCTCGGGGATCTTGCTTAGACTGCGATATGCAAGTCTGCTCAGCAGATACGCAAAGGCTAGAAGAGCCCCACGAACCCGCAATGCCGCCTCCCCAATGGCGGTGTTCCAAGATTCAATGGTACCAACCAGCTGAGTCACATAATCCTTGAGTTCAGTATCGGGAAAGCTCGGATGAGAAGCCAGAATTCCAAAGGCACGAGCGGCGAGGCCTTGCATATCTTGATTGTTACTGAAGATAGGCTTAAGTAAAGATCGAGCCTGCGGAACCAACTCCTCAATGACGTCGTTAGGTGCCAGTGCACATATCTCTATGAAGTGAACACCACATTGATGCAAGTTGGACAGGTCTTCCCTGACCAGACCATCGAGAACACCGGATAGGAATGAAAAGACCTCTCCCTTGGAGGAATCGCGAATGTATTGCTTCACTCCCGCGCGAGCTTCTTCACTTGTAGAAAGGTGGACTTCAAGCTTGTAGTCCCAGTCTTGCTCGAGGTCGGTGGCAATTCCAGACGCCGAGAACGCCTCCGAGAGCAATGCGTTTCGGAGGAATGCAATAGCGGGTCCAAATGCATTCTTGTATGGGCCCGACAGAAGCTTCTTCGAGGAGTCATCCTGAGTATCGATACCAAGAATGAATTGGGTCGCCTCTGAGAACCTTGGGAATTCGAACCAAGACTCATCACGCTCTTGTCCAGCGGCTGCCGTGGCCCACTTTTGGTCTTTGGTGGGATTGAGCAGCCGGAACCAGTATGGATGAAGACCTTTCTTGCCTTCTTCCACAATCTCTTGTTGTCTTTCCGGGCCTCTCGCAATGGCCATGAGATCGATCCAGCGAGCCACCACGTCACTGTAGGGAAGAAATCGATTTGCAAATCGTACGGCAGCATACTGAACACCGCGAACAATCGTGAACCCATTACCGGGATGAATGTCCCCTGGCTGTAACCCCATTTGCAGGACCAGAAATGGGCGCAGTTGGCTTTGGAAGTGATGGCCATGGCTATCAAGTGACGAGTTGAGAATGCTTCCTAGTGCTTGGTCGATACTGACGAATATCTGGGGACTCGAGTCATCGGCCCCCAGGGATGTAAACAACCAGCGAACCAAATCAAACTCAAAATTCTCCATGGCCCCGTCGATCATCTGGAAGTCAACCTTCGGGACCATGACCCCGATGCTCTCATAGGCAAGACCCCGCAAGCTCAGATCCGTCGCGGGAAGCTTTTGACCACTAGCACCTGGACTTGGCCATCCCTGAGACTGGATGAAATCCTTCAAACCCGCAATCAGCTTGGGTGCAATTTGCTTGAGATCTGACGGAGAGCCCATTCGAACAACCCAGGTAGTGAAGGTGAATATCTGGGTTCTTAATTTGGATGCCTGCAATCCCTGGGCAGACCGTGCGGCATCCGATAGAAGGCCATCTTCAATGAGTTTAAATATCCTTGATGTGTTCTCGGTAGCTTTGATTGATTTGCCCAAGAACACCAAAGCTTTGACTTGAAGGGGAGCACGTACTGGTGGAGCACCATCTGCAGTTCCCGTGCCAAAATACAAATCATACAACTGCTCAACGACCCCCGAGTCTTCAAGATCAACAGCAAACCGTTTCAAGGTCTCATCGCCCAAGTCCGCCAGTCGCGAGTTGGCATCGGCGGAGGCAATTAAAGAAGGCATGAATCGTTGAGAATCAGCGAACGCCCCGCTCCCGAGGAATCGAAGTGCCATAACCTTGGTCTCTATCAAGTTCAAGCCACCCGAAGCAGCAGGGTTCCAGGTTTCATTAGCCGGTGCGCCCTTGTTCAGAAAGGTGTACTCCTCGGGAGACAATCCTGGGCATGTTGGGGCATTGGCAGTGGCAGGCGCTAGGAGCAAGAGTTTCGTCAACCAGAAGGACAAGAACTGAGAATCCTCATCTGAGAGTCCGAGGCGCTGTTTCAGCCGTTGATCCTCGTCGCTACCCTTAGGCGGTATCTTAAGTAGAGGTAACAACCGCAAGACCAGATTAAAGACAATGGCGCCCTGGGAAACGGATGTTCCGATCTCCGCGATCCCGTGGAGCAGGGGTAGCAGGAGATCGACTTTGGCCTCGGAGCCTAGGCGATCAATCCCTTGCTGAGCATAGACCAAATCGAAATGTCTGATCAATTGAGTCTTTTGCTCTTTGAATTGTTTCAACAGAGCCGCGACCGGTAGTTGAATTGAGGGGTTCTTGACCCGGGTGTTGACATGGTGGCAGACAGAGATGACCTTGTTACGCACCGCCACACTGTCCGAAGACAGCTTCAGCAGAAGCGGAGGCAAATAGGTTTGGAGCAATGACTGAAGTTTCTCGTCGGTATCAGCCATGGCGATCCTGAATTCCACTTTGCCGATTAGGCTCAGCTCACGAGCTTCGGGGCTCGGCGAGTCGGACGCCATGATGTCAAGGAATCCCGAGGAAGAAGATCAAGAATGGAGCATTGACTCGGAGGTTCAGGACAGCCAATTCTATCCACCATTCACAGGCAACCACACGCACGTCACTTGTGGTTCCTGCCATATCGGGGCGAGGAGGCATTAGTCAGGCGCTGAGTCAGTTGTGGCCTGATTTGAAGGGCATCAACTTTCATCTCCCCGGGTTCTCAGGAATGATTTTAAGAATAAAATATAAAAAAAAAGAAAAAGAAAAAGAAAACCGGGCAGAAATAAATCTAAACTTCCAATAAAGAGCTAAATTGGGGACCATTCAAGACAGTCCTCTGAGGCTCAAGGTGAATGGACATTGGGTGGTACGTAAAATCATTACTGGGGCCGTGTATAGTTGCGGGCAGCCATGTGAAGGGATATACATATATGCCCACATGCAAAAGACTGTTTTACTCGGAGGATTTCATTTCAGGACTTTTAATTAGATAGAAAATACTTGTTTAGAATTCATAGTCTCTATCATTATTCCAGGAGCTTCTAATCACAGGTGATTGGTTCGAGAAGTACTTTGAGTAGGTAAACGGGGTTGTTTACCAACCCCGTCGATAGAACAACCCGAAGATCCGGAGCCTCACTTGAACATTTTACCTTCTACATCTACCTAAACGTGAACCTTCCTACCCACTTCCTGACTCGACCGCCTACATCATGTCATCCCCTCATTCGGGACCTGGTTCAATGCCAGGTCTCGACGCGGACAACAACCCCGATTTGGACAATTTGACGGGCCCAAGGAACTCTCCCATCAAACGATCTCAGCCACTTCGAGATGTGGACTGGCGTGATGGTCCCCAGGCGCTCAACACGGGCACCAAGTTCCGTGCTGCCCATGGTCAACGCTGTGGCATGGTTGCCCCCGAGGATCAAGAATGTCGCCAATGTGGACGCGAGAATGGGACTTTTGCCTCCTGTGTGGTGAATGTGGTGGATGATGAGCTTCAATTCGGAGGTGCTTGCATGAACTGTGCTTGGCCCAGAAAACCGTATCGCTGTTCTTTCCGTGGGTTGCATCCTCTCGTCATGACCTGACCAAGACTTACCAGCGAGATATATAGGGACTACTTTGCCTGACTGGGTCCTCGACTACGCCCGCACCAAGAACCCATCCTTCGAACCGTCCGTGAATAGAGAGGATGTAAGTGGACCAATCTCAGTCCCCAAAGATGCTTGCTAAACAAGGGAATAACAGTCTCCGTCGCCGGAAAAGCTCAGAAGTCGTCCGGATAGAGCTCCATTCAACACCCCCAGTGCCGGCTGTATCTCCTCTTCCCCGGCCCCTGGAACGGTGGAAAGCCCATTCAGTCCTTATTCGACCGGCATGAATAGCTCCCTGGCTGCAGAGTGGTACTCCTCGCCTTTGGATCACCTCGAGCTGCAGGGCAATCTCGAATCCATGCAGCAAATTCGCCGGGAGCTTCTCACGGCTCGTCAGCGGGTGGATCAGGATATCGCATGGCTCACGGCAGAGATCCAGAAGCAAACCCGCAATACTGCACTGGTGGATCTGCTGACCAAAGTGATGCACTCGTAAGGTTGACATGAGGTGGAGGAAGGTCCTGAACCAACGTTTTCAACAGATGGGCTTCTCATGGAATCGACTGGAAACAAATTTCCGATAGATCTAGGAAAGTCAATTCAAAATCATATTTAGTTACAGGTCGTTACGGGTCGTAGCCGCATCTCTTCTCTGCTCGGCTGCCTCACCCCGCAGAAATCGGCCGATCTCCATCTCAGCCTCATTTGAGGGGCCAGTCCCGTTTTTCTGAGCCGGGTTTCCAAAGAGGCATTGCCAGAGATCATCCTTTTTCACTAATTCTCCGCCAGATGCACCGCTTGCCATCAGATTTGTTAAGGGCGCGTCTTCCAACTCCATAGAATTAGCAGACTCAATGGCAGTCTCAGTGAGATCGCTGATCAAAACTTCGTCTGCGTCAGTGGAAGTTTTTGAGCGTTCATTCTGCTCCTGTTTCTCCTTCTCGACAATGTGGGTGAGTCGGCGAGCCACCGAGAGCTCATAGATAGACTCCTCCACCGTACCGGAGACAAGGTACATCCACACGGTGGTTGGACGGTATTGACCGATTCGGTGAACACGAGCAATGGCCTGGAGTTCAATCGCGGTGTTGATCAATGGCTCACATAGAAAGACATGAGTAGCATTGATCAAAGTCAACCCCGACGATTGTGCCTTTCCATGCAATAGAAAACATTCGACCTGTAATTTGTGTCAATACGATTTCAAAGAATATCCAACGAGGAACCTACCGCCGGGTCCTTCTTAAACTTTTCAATGCCCCCTGGAGAGTCGACGTTACTGTTGACTATCCCAAAGCGGGAGAATGCTCTCTGCAGAACCAGGAGAAAGTTCTTGTACTGAGAAAAGACAATTGACTTAGCCCCAGGGTCATGCTCTCGCAGCCATATTATATGACGAGCGAGAGTATCAATCTTGGTTCCAAACGAGCCATCCAGATCGATTTTCTTGATTTCTTGCATGAGGCCCGAACTGATATCACTGTAGATGGCATTGTTCGAATGTCGCTCGTGGTCAAACTTGACCGGCGATTCTTCTTGTTGAGCGACAAGATGCTGAGGCTTGTACGTGATCTGATGAAAGTCGTTGAGTTTCAGAGGTTTTTTGCACATGGGGCAGGTCCGATGCTGCCACCACCACATCCGCAAGCAATCGGTGCAATATTTGTGACCGCATACAGTCAGAACGCCTAAGCACAGTCAGCAACAGAACTTAGACAAGGGTTGTTGAAGCACAAGTATAATACTCACCAACTTCGAAACTCGATTGGCAAATGATGCAAATTCGGGAAGTGTCTTCTGCACCCGATTCATCCCGCAGATGAACGAGGTATCTCGCTTTGGACTTCATAGATGAAATTTTACTTTCGGTGGTCTCCTCTTGTTTCAACATCCGACCGAAAAGTGCCTCATCCATAGGTTTTCCGGCACTTTCTTCGTCGTAGGGCGCCACCGTGTCTGAAATTTGTTGTAGATGCCGATAGTACTCCAACCGATTGTTCATGGTATCACGGAACATTTCCACCTCCCTCTCTAGGTTGGAAGACACCTTGAGTTGGTCCGCAATCATCTTTCCAGCATTTTTCAGGACCAGACCGACGATCTCCACTTCTGCTTGAGCTCGAGAGCTACCCCCACTGGCTTGCCACTCAAGCGAGGTCACTAAGCTGCGTAGCTCGCCCACAATCCCACGAAGCGACCCAAGCCGGGCATCCGGCATCAATTCGCTGCGAGTGTTCATGATGGATATAAAGAGCTGTGGAGAGGGCCCCTCGCCATTCTGTGCCTGAATAATTCCTGCCTTGACTTCATGCGAAATGAGAATGTTCTTTTGCCCCGTGAGAGCATCATGACGATCAGCCTGCATGGTCCGCAGAGCCTCCATGTAAACATACATTTCATCCTGATGTTTTGTGGAGGATTCGTATTCGTTGCCTTCAAGCTCGGCATTTTCCTCTTGGTCAATCAGCGATGCTGAGACCAGCTTGATCATGGCCTCTCGCCATTGAGCATATTGCTCAGCGTGCTTGTTCAGGGCCGTGCACAGGTCCTCAAATCTGTTGAGAAGTCGATAGGACTCAAGACCTCTGTTGTAGAGATGAGGTTTCATCTGTGGGATGTTCACAAAATTCTTCCCTTGTACCTTCTCCTTGACTGCTTTCATGTATCGCTCGGTTTTCCGAGATATGTCAATTAACATCTCCTTTCGGATCACTTTGGCTGCCTCATATCCTTCCTCTTCCTTTTGACCGAGCTCTTTGAACTCCTCGGATTCAGGCTGGGTGAGGTTGGCATCAGTTTTGATCTGATAGTAGGCATTTGCGGTGAAGAAGACGGCAATATGCTGGACTTCAAGAGCTGCTCGTAGTCTGAGTCGACATTGACCCAGGCGGCTGTTCTTATCTACCTCTTCATTCTCATCATCGCTTGTGTCTTCTGTTGAGCCCTTTGGATCTTGCTTCGAAAGGTCTTTCTGTATCCTTAGCTGCTCGCGGCTGTTCTGGACAAGCTGCGATGCATGCTCCAAGGCTCCCATCCAAAGAGCAAGAGCTTCCTTTCGGCGCCTGGCATTTTCTAGAAGCTGACCTCGGCGAAGCTGGGACAAGAGAAGCGTTCGCTCTTCAGTCCGAATTGATGTGTCATTGTTCTCAATCATGACCTCGAGAACCTCATCAACGGTGCGCAGCGGGCCGTTCCCAGCCCCCAAGGCTCGGCGGTTGCTCCTACTGACTTCGGGATGAAGGCAGGTCTGACGGAGACGCGTCAGCCAAGATCGCATTCGTTCGATAGTGCCTGGATCTTCCGGGTCCCAGTCACCTCGGAGGGGAGCTCCAAACGCATCGAAACCACACTGTTCGCACATCTCTTCAAACAATTGACCATAATGCTGTTCCTCGATAGCAGTAAACGGAGTGGTGATGACTACACGTTTCTGCGGCGGTAGACGTAATTCATCACGGACGCGGTCCTTGCTGTGCCGCAAGGCGATTGTCCCAATGATCGTTTTCAAGACTGGTCCAAATCGGGAGTAGAGACGTTTCCAAAGTGGGTTGGAGTTGCAGAACGGATGGTAATGAAGGAACAGCAGCAAGCCAAACAGATCATCAATATTGCGACGGAGTGGCGTTCCTGTAACAGCCCAGGCGTTCTGACGAGGAATCAACTGGGCGACTTTGGCTGCATTGCTCACGCCACTTTCAACCATTTGAGCCTCATCGAGGCAGACCCGCCACCAAGCGATGCGGACCAAAGGTGTTTTACGAGGTTCAAACCGCTTTTCATGGCGAAGGCTTCTCTTGGGCGCTGAGCCGGCATAGTGAATTTCTCGAGAAATGACATTGTAGGTCGTGAGCACAACATCAAACTCGGCAATTTCTTCGATGATCAAGTCATCAGAGTCCTCGTCGTTACGCTTGATGCCGGTGTAATGGTGCACACGTAGACCTGGAGCATGCTGTTCGAGTTCTTGCTTCCATTGCTCAAGAATAGCGGGTGGTGTGATGATCAACGTGGCGCCGGAAACTCTTAACCCATCGGGGTCGGGTTTGACGTTCTCGGGGCGCCGGTGCAGGCTCATCAATGCGATCATCTCAACCGTTTTACCCAGTCCCATCTCTTCAGCGAGAATCCCACCCCGCAGATGGCTCGCCGCATCACCCCACTGCAAGGCATTGGTAGTGACTGTCATAAAAAGATGACTGAAATGACAGACCCTCCCGTTTGCATCCGTCATTTTCTTAAATGAAGCGGGGACAACTTCATCGGACGATCTTTCGATCGGAGAGATCCTTCCATCCAGGTTTATTTTCACGCCTTCTCTTTCCAGAAGCCATGCCACAGCTCTTTTCTGGAAGGGGAATAATTCGCAGACAAGATCGGGACACTTGATGTCTGCTGCAAAACTGTCCGATTTTGGAACGTGAACGTTGTCATAGAACTCCCGAGGTGCCCAATTTCGAGGCGGACCTAAAAGCTTCTCGCGGACTTCACGCTGCTCGGTGTCAGTTCTTGGGTAGTCGTGGTAGTTTTGGAGGACATAGCTCCCAAAAATGCCCAAGGCTGGGTCTTGAAGGTGGGCAAAGTCCGGTATTTCCAAAGAGTCTCTCCAAAGAATAACCGTTTCAAGACTGTACGATTTGCTATCCGGAGAGCGGTGGATCCTGGCTTGGTAGCAGGCAATTGGGCCACGATTAAAATATCGATCAGCCGAGGTCAGCCCATTCACTCGTCTGAGTTGCCCAAGTAACCCCAACAAATGCGGGCTATCGACAGACTGGGAGAAAATTTGCTTTCGTTCCAAGTCGGCCGTCCTTAACTCAAGTATATAGATCTCATTATGAGTATTGCCTTGGGCATGGTTAATCGCGGCGTGGTTGTGGAGCGGCCGAGTGATTTTAATTTCCACTAGCACAGGAACGCTGGAAGAGAGCGTAACCGAGTCGTCCGAGGTATCGTTTTCGATCTTGGTATCGTGTGAAAAAGTCTGAGGAAGGGTGGCAAAATAGTCAGTCGCGCGCATTTAGGTCTATAGTGCCACTCAACTTACCATACGCAGATTTAATCGAGCCAAAGGAATATACCCAATGGGTGTTCCTGCAAAATCCACGCCATTCACCTGAGAAAGACTGTTGGGGCCAGACTTGGCGATCTTGCGTCGCTTATTGGGGTGATCAATAGCATGAAATGCATCGATCAGTAACCGGGGGACCGCGTCTAGAATAGACAGAAAAGAGCTCAGTGTGAGTTCAGCCCAGGTCATTGGAGGTTTCAATAATACTTACAATTGAATCCGATTTCCTCCGCGACCGCACTCATCCTGCAACAGAGATCTGATCAAGTGATTTGGCGTAGTGCCAGAGGAAGAAAGTCGAGCAAGTCACGAATGCGAAAGCCGGGGACTTTATCTTATCGGATCACGTGGAGATAACAGTACAGACCCACTGTTGGCGGATCCTTGAATGCTTGAGTATTGCAACACTCAAGACGGCTTAACTTGATCAAGGATTGCTTGGTGATGGCGTCGAGAACTACAGGACTGAATAATACCTCAGGTGAGTCGCCGTTTAAAGTAATCTGAGACGAGAGTATTGTACAAAAGAGACCCGATGGACGAAACGCTTATGTTTCAGGGGTCGCAAGCCAGAACCACTCCAGAGCCATGCACGTAGTTTTTGAATGGACATAAGGAAATTACATAAATAGACGCCAAGCACCAAGAATCAGAGCAGCCGTACCGGTGCAGACACCCCTAAGGAGAAATAGTCAGTATCAAGCCAGACAGAGGAGTTGGAGAGTCATACATAAGCCATTGCAGGGTGGAGAACTTGACGGCCTCAACTCGTTCCCTCAATCCCGCAACTTCTTGCTCAATCCGAGTTTCAGTCTCCTTAATCCGCATTTCCTGGCCATTGGCCTCCTCGCGGATCCGGCCTTTTTCAAGGTTCAGGTCCAGACGAACCGATGCTTGCGTACGTCCAATCTCATCGCGCAGGCGAGAGTTCAGCTTAGCAAGATCTGCAGCAATCTTTTCGTGTGAGGAGCGAGTAAGCTGAGATTCGGTCGAATCGGCGTTGAGGAGTTCAGAGCGGAGTTTGGCGAAATCGACTTTTTGAGTATATGTTGACCGTTCCGAGTCTGTCGGAGTATTGTGAGAAATGAACGCCCGATGAGAATCACGCTTGCACTGGCTTACCTTCCCGGAGGACCATGGTCCGAGTCAAGTTCTGAATGGACTCTTGGATAATATCATTCAGCACCCGCATCATGGCCACAGCTTGCTCTTCGCTGAAACCCTCCGCTTGTAGGCGCTTCACAAACTTTAGTGTGTCAAAGTGATGATCGCGCGGCCGAGCTGGCGTCGCATGGAAAGCGCGCTGAGCTGGCTTGAATGCTGCTACATAGACACCATCATGCCGGATGGGGTTTCCGAGGGGCTCAGCGGAGGGGCGCGCCGCGACCGGAGCGGAGAGACTCCGCGCCAGGGAGGATGCAAAGCGAGAATCTTGGAGCGAGGTAGAAAGCGATCGTGAGGGCTGATACGACGTATTGAGAGAATGTATTTGTCGGGTGAGAGGGCTCCAGCCTTGGAGGGATTGTTGACGGCGTCGGGGGGTGAGGGAGGGGTGAGCAGTAACGGTAGGGCGCGAGGATGAGCTATTCCAGGTCAGGCGGGGCAGAAGGCTTCGCGGAACCTCCGCGACATGTTTCTGAGGTGCCATCGTGGGCGGTGATATCGATGATGAGGGATGTTCTCGATCAGAGCGCCGACGTAAAAGAAACCTGGATGACTAAAAGGGACCGGAAAGATCGACGGGTTCCCCGACGGCCCCGCAGATTCACGGGAAACATCTACATCTATGCCTTGGCTTGTTTATTTGATCTTGAACTGATTTAATCACTTGCTCATCATGCAAAGGCTAATTGATGTCTTTCTCTATCCCCTCGGGCTTTTCAAAGGCCAAAGATCTCCTTCAGCTGCTTCATGGTGTCCTCGGGTCCTTCGACGGAGTGCCCGATAGTCCGGGGATCAGTATAGATTTCGTGATCGTTGCCTCCGACAAAGCACTTGTCACCAAAAAAATGGATCTGCTTGTATTCGGTGCCGGTGATGCTCTTCTCAGCCTCGATGTGCTGCAAGCAGTACGTCTTGTCCCAGCCAGCCGGGAAAACATCGAAGGAGATCTGACCACCGATGGAGAATCTGTATTCCATGATAATATTAGCGTTTGTTCTCGGGCTAGTATCACTCATTCATCAGTGACTTACGTGAGACCGTAGTCAGGGAACTCCTTCTTCAGGGCTTCCACCATGTCCCTGCGGATGTTGTGTACCTTGTCATAACTGAGTGAATCCGTGAGCTAGATGCCTCCGAGGGTGGCCCATTATCCGGGAGGGCCAACGTACGCCGCGAATTCGTCGCGCTCATCCACGCTGGCGTTACGTCCAATGGGGCTAACGTTGATCATGCCATTGCGGAACTCGACAAAGGTCCCACGCTTCTTAGGAAGCTTCACATTGGCAACATATTTAAGGCAGAAGTCCGCCAGGTTCTGGTATTTCTCCTCGCCGAGCCACTGGATGAAGCTATTGCTGCTCAGCGGTTTACCCAATCGAAATGCCACCAGACCATTCTCGGGGAAACAGAAGTCGAAAAGAGTCGTGACATCAGTGGTACCGGAGCCCAGCTGCTCCTGCTGCTTCACGAAATTCGAACCACCAACCTGGAAGGTATTAGGAGGGCGAGTGAACGAGGGTCGAGAGACAACAGACATAACCAATGGCGCACTGGTGGCGTAACCGAGATAGCAGCTCGAGCATTTCAGGCGTGACGGTCTAAATCATAATAGTCCTTAGCGGGAATTACTGGAAGCATTGCTCGGAAGTTATACCCTTCTCGCTTTGGTCAGGGTTTCGTCAACATCAAACAGAACGATGGTGTTCTTCAGCGGACGGTTCTCCAATGGAGGGAACACACTCGCAGCGGTGGTCATTATGGAGAGCTGGAAGTTCAAATCAAATTAAAAAACGAGAATCGACGAAAGAAAGTCGGATTGAAGATGCGGGCCAGATATATAGTTGGAGGGGTTCTTTTTAGGCCGCAAGCGGTGAGTGCGAGTGGGGGAGTTTGGGTATGGTGGATGGTTTAGCGCGAGTCTAGAACAGAGGGGAAGAGGAAATACCCCTCCAACTGTATCGAGTGGGATGAGAGATGGGCGATGGAAGGGTGTGGATTGTCTTGTCTGGATTTCCAGTCCGCGAGATCTGCTGATAGTTGTTATCGATAAGAACTACTATCCCACTTGGATACGGGTTGCATATCTACAGGAATCATCTTGCTATCCAGTATAAGTAACCTAGCCCAATATGCCCAATATCCCCATATCCCTTCCAGATGCCCAGCGCCACATCCCATCCAAGCAGAAACTAGACCTGCAGAGCTAGCGGCCCATGGTGGACTGAAACATCTTGGCCGCCAGCTCACTCAGCAGTCGAGTCCGATCCGGCTGTGGAAGATCCAGGAATACCTCATAGACACTCTTGCCCTTGGCGTCGCGAACAGCACCCAGACGATTGCCCGCGACTGCGCCCGCCAGCGCTCCCGGGAAATTGCCAACAATGAATCCCAGAGCACCTCCACTCACACCACCAATGACCGACCAAAACCGCGACGTGGGCCGGGTTCGTCGGTGACCTTCCGAGTCGTCCTCTTCGGCCAACCCCTCCTCGCGCATCATCTCCTCAAAGACGGACCCGAACTGACTATTGTCGCGCTCATCGCGATTCCCAAAGCCAAAATTGGACCACGGGAAGCCACCAGGCCCGCTCGGAGGAACTTCTTCCTCCACTTCCTCCTCTGCTGCCTCGTACGCGCGGGTCGCATCGTACTCTCGTCGGCGTTGGGGATCCGAGAGGGTAAAGTAGGCATCGTTGATCTGTTGGAACTTTCGTGTCCGCGCAGGTCGCTCGGGGGAATCAGCGGGGACTCGGTCCGGATGTGATTTTAGAGATTCCCTAGTAGTTAGAGTCAGTCTCGCACCTCCGGCAGGCAAATGTGTTGGAGGAAATGCTGTAGGTATCTACCTTTTATATGCGCTGCGGATCTGCGGCGTAGTCGCATCCTGGGCGACCCCGAGGATTTTGTCTGGAGTGAAGATTAACTGGCATGTTAAGAGTGAAAGTGAAATGGTATTGGCGTACAGTGATCTGGGCTCTCTGTAGAAGAAAAGGTTAGTCCCCGAGCGACATCTGGGACGGTGCCGGCACCACTTACTGGGCATTTTGGAGGGATGATCCAGCACGAGGGACTCCGTACGAGGAAGAAGTCTACAAACCCAGTGACGTAGGCGCATGTGAAATGGAATTTACAGCCTTAATACTCAGGTGTCGATACTCAGCCCCTGACACGAAACGGTCTCGGATGTGACCAGCCACCGGCATTTCTCCAGGAGAAAAGCTCTCCAGTCCATAGTCTAATCTAACTGGCTTTTGTCTTTCTCAAGCACAATTCCGTTCTGCACTCTGAACTCTGAATTCTGCATTTGCCCATTGACCCCTCGTGTGCTGCACAATCATTGGGAGTAGATGTACGCAGCCTAGGTCTGAGATTGCGCACTGCTGCAGCTCCTAGCGGCTGACCTGCATCTGTCTTTTTTCTCTCGTCGTGATTGCCACCAGGGGCACTCGAGTCTTCAACGTCGAGACAATTGAGCTTTGGATTTTTGAATTTTCCCCCAATCTCAACGCCCGCCTTAGTTCTCTACAATACCGACCACAGACCCGAGCTTCAATCGCCCCCTCACTAGAAAACTGCAACGCAGCCCTACCAAATCCCCAGAAAGCGGAGACTCTCTTCACTGCACAGCAACAATGGGTTGGTTTGACGGGCCCTCCAGAACCACGTCGACAGGCTATGTGCGCCGACGCCATGCCTCGCCCTCTCGCAAATCGGTCTACTCGAGCAGCCACTCGCGACACTCGGCACCCTCGTTCTTTGGAATCGGTGGGCGCTCTAGTCCGTCCGTCTTCTCGTCCTTTTCCTCCTCATCCCGACGGGCTCGACCGCGGGAGGGATTCGTGCAGCGTCTGATCCGCTCCATCAAGAAGCTGTTCCGGGATATCTATCGCTACGCCCGTCACCACCCGATGAAGGTGTTTCTGCTCGTCGTCCTGCCTCTCCTGACGAGCGGCGTGCTGCCGAAGCTGCTCGGCATGATTGGCGTCCGGTTGCCGCATGGCGTGTTGACTGCGCTCGGGGGTGCTGCCCCGGGGGCTCGGGGTGCGATGGACGGCCTCGAGAATAAGGGACTGTCCGAGAGTGTCAACAGCCTGATGAGCCTGGCCAAGATGTTCGCTTGAACGAGCAGATTTCATGCAACGACCATTTCTTTTTCACGCCGGGAGTCACCCCGTCACGACCGTGATGATAATCATCCTTGATTCGGATTTTGAAGACGTTTTTTCTTTCTGTTCTTCCTTTCGCACCCTCGTTTGATATACTCGTGTACTGGGAGGTTTGCTGGAATTCAACGAATGCGTATCCTTTTCATTCTTGAAAGAGAAAAAGAGATCTGCTGTAGCACCAATTGACCACGATTTTCCAAGATTCAACGGGGGATGACCCTTTAAGTATGCGAGTCCATCCAGTATTGGTACCCAACGGTGGGTAACCGCCCCGTTGGACCTCCCTACAGCGGGCTCGAGGCTGTGTGTTCGCCTGTGAGTGGCAGGATCAGGTATGACAAGAAGGACACGGTGGGGACTCTGATGCTACAGCTGTAAACAGTGGAGCGTGTTTCATGCTCAAGTGGGATGTGTACAAAATTATAGTGTTCTTCGTCACCAACTCCATTCTATTGGAACTTTTGAATTATCCTGCTTGACTCTGCAGCAACAAGCAAAAAATACACTTTCTATGGGGCAAACCCTCCATGGGACTTTAACTAGGAACGCTGGGAGCGCTTGCCGCGTCGCCGAGCGGAGCCGGAGCGAGAAGTAGCGGTGGCTTCGATGACTTCATCCACGGGCTGCTCGTCTTCGATAAGCTCCTCTTCTTCAGCCGAACCCAGAACCCGACCGACGGTCTTTCTAAAGCACCAAACGGGGAGTTGGCACACGAGGGTGTCGCGGATTGAGGGGCGCTGGATCTCGTTCACGTCGAGGAGGAATTCCTGTCGCTCTCCCTCCTCGGAATCTTCCTCCAAGAACACATTGCCGATAGAGTCCACGATCAGAACTTTACCGTTCTCGGCCACGACGCGCTTGCGCTCGCCGGTGGTGGTGGTCGCGGGCTCCGTCGGGGTCGAAGTCCCCGAGGCACGTCCGGCAGGACGAGGGGCCTTCTTTTCCTTGCGACTTTCCTTGTCCATCATCCGCTTCTGACGGCGGGTCATGGCCACGGCACCCTGATCATTGCCCTCCGGGGTAGGCGCGGGAGCGGTCGCCCCGTCGATGCCGGGGATGCCCCGAACGCCCAGCTCGTCACCCCAAGCAGCGCGACGCGCTTGGCGAATGTACCGATCCACAAATTCACGCTGACGCTTCCAGCCCAGGTACAGAGCTCCGTAGTGAGCCGCACCGCCAAAGACCAGGAACAGACCGGCGAGCACGGAGCCGAGACCGGGACGGAAGCGGGAGTAGTAGTAACCCGTGCCCCTCCACAGAGGGAAGCCATTTCGAAGGAAATGATCGTAGCGCTCTCGACCGGGGCCACGCAGGACATTCGCGACCAGGTTCAGACGGGCCGCGCGGGCGTGGGCAGCTTTGACAGTTGCGTCCACCTCGCGCTTGGAAGGGCCGTTGGAGACATGGACGCCGGGCTGGGTCGATTTGCCCTTGTTCTTGTCCTTGGCGTAATTGGCGATGAAAGCGCGCTTCACCTTGTCGGGATGTAAGGTCCGCGACTTCTGGCGGTGGGCCTTGGTGATTTGGTCCTGATTGGCATTCGGGCGGATCCCGAGGAAGTCTAGAAGGCATTGGAGTTAGAATGATCGTGCTGGAACCCGCATATCGCAGGGAGACGTACCGTAAAAGGTCACATTGGCACCTTCATTCGCGGCCAGCTCGTCCCGTAAGCTGAAGATCTCATAGTCTAGAAAAAGGGTCAGTCAATGCATTGTTACAAAATAAAAAAACCAAGTCGCGCACCATCCTTGGACCAAGCAGCGACCAGGCCCACGAAGACGCAGAGCAACAGGGACAGGGTCAACTTCATGGTGGTGGTAGCAAGCAACCCCTAACGACGAGTGAAAGTGCGTGGGAACAACAAAAGGCGGTCGGGGCGGACAATCCCGATCCACCTGCATCTCCGACGTGGCCCAATCGAGACCGATGATTTGGGAATTATTCGCTTGCAAGTGAGGGGAATGCATATACGCTGTAGACCAGATAGACGTATATAAAGTGCCTGTCCCGGCATACACAGAAAATACACCCCCGGACCATTGCCCGCACCGACTTTCCGCATGCAAAAACCATGGGCTATTCTTAGTCCATCTTTGGTTCCAGGGGCTGAGAATTGCCCATCGCGTTGACTAAAGGGGCAAAGCCCAGACAAAAAAAGAAAAATAAAAAAGTGACTGCCTTCGCTTTCCGCTCCGCTGGCTTTTTCCTCACCTTTTCCCTCACCTTTCTCACCTTTGGAGCTACACACACACCCACTCTTAATTCCTATCGATTCTGTTCGCCATGGCCATCCAAATCCCCATTGACGCGATCACTTCGCGTTTCGGCGATCGCTTCAACAACATCCGCAGCCAATCGCTCAGCACTCGCTTTGCCAACCTGCGCCCGGTCTCGGAATTCCTCGACCTCAAGCGCCTGTCCAAGCCCGCCAACTTCGGCGAGGTCCAGAGTCGCGTCAACTACAACTTGTCATACTTCTCCAGCAACTATGCGGTGGTCTTTGTGATGCTCAGCATCTACAGCTTGCTGACCAACCCCTTGCTATTGTTCGTCATCATCTTCGTCACCTTCAGTCTCTACGGGATTGGGAAGCTGGACGGCCGCGATCTCGACCTGGGATTCCGCCGGTTCAACACCTCGCAGCTGTACACCGCTCTCCTGTGCATCGGTGTCCCCCTGGGCATCTGGGCCTCGCCCATCGCCACGGTGCTCTGGCTGATCGGTGCAACCGGCGTCACCGTTTTCGGCCACGCCGCGTTGATGGATAAACCGATCGAGAATGCTTTTTCCGAGGAGGCGGTCTAGGTGGTCGGCCGCGAGCTCCTTACGATACGCCCCGATGGGGAAGACCACCGGGGGCACGGATGGGGAGACACACAAGGGGGCGTGGGCAGTGGGACGAGGTGGATCGGATCGAGGAGGTGGAGAGTGACGAGGAGGACGCGTACGGGCGCGAACTGGTGCGGACGAGCCGGTACATGCGGCCATTGGAATACGGGGCCCGGGGTCCACGTCGGCGGTCGGAATACGAGGATCTGACCGACGAGAACGAATCGGTGGTGGACGGAGGTGATTACGATCTCTACGAGCACGGAGACAGCACGGTGGCTTACGCGGTGCAATTGGCCATGCGGGACAAGGAAGATCAATTGGTGGACAAGGCACTGGACCGCATTCGGCGCGCGCAGATGCTGGGGAAGAAAAATGTGCGACTCTCACGGCGTGAATTGGATGCGTTGGAACGCAAACGCCAGCAGACCGGCAGCTCCAGTGGACTCCGGCGCAACAAGCCCGCCGCCAGCGCCAGCAACTCCCGGCCCTCGTCTCGACGGGGACCGGAGCAGCCCGGGGCTTACCCTGCCTTTGCTCCCGACGGCGACTGGGGTCGAGGCACCGGGGCGGCTCACGGCCGCCCGTCTAGCTCGTCGTCGTCTCACCGGCCGCGGACTCCCACCATGCAGTCCCTCCGCCCGCAGCAGTCCAATTCCCCGCTCCGTCCGACCTATCCTCCTTTCACCGACCGTCTGCCCCCCAATGGTCGACCACAGTCCATGCATCAGCATCCCATGTATGGTCGACCCTTGCCGGATGATCCGCAATGGACGCCGCCATTCTACAACCCGGTGCCTATGAATCCATACCTGCCGGAGCAACCTCCCTACCAGCCCCAGCTGCCCTCCGATCTTCGGGTTGGTCCGCAGAGCCGGATGAGCTATCCCGCGGGCCTGCCGCCGAGTCAAACTCAACCCCGACAGTCTCTGGATGGACGTACCTCGACCGGCCCCTCACCTCCCCGGGGAAACCGCCCAGAGTCATCGGACCCCGAGTCCGAATCGACGAGCGATGAGGAAGAGACGGACAGTAGTGATGAAGATGGAGAAGGGGTTCCACTTGCCCAAGTGTTGGACCGCCCACCCGCCGGTCTCCAGAGACGGAATGTCTCTGGCGGCAATCGAGGTGGGCGGCCGCGCAAGAGTCGATAGTGTGTCTGGTCGTGCCCTCTGGGATTGTTTTGCTTTTCTCTTCTACCGTGGAGCGTTCTTCTCTTGATTCCCCGCAACCCGGCGTTAAAAAGCCTATGAATAGATCATACATTGTGGCAGGACAACCAGTCATCCGAATTCTGCGCAAATCAGCATCGTGTAAATCTCAGTGGGGCTCTGACGAGGCAGTGGACCGCAGTGCCTTGGTCCGTGATGACGTCGGGTCCATTTCACCCTTAAAGAGAATTATCCCGTGCATCCCGAATTTTAGCAAGGGGCTCCTTTTTTCCTTCCCCCCATCTCTCCCGGGAATCCTCAGCGCCACAACCTTGCACCCCTGAATCGGACGCCCCCTTTTGTCGATCCTTTTAGCGTGGAATGTTGCCCCGGCCTCCCCCATATATACACACCTTTTCCTGTGCGCGACACGCGACTCCGATCGCGATCTCGGTGCGACACCCTGTGCGAGAGTAACACGCCAGTCCACACCGTCCCTGCAGTGGTTTCTTGGCTCGCGTGTACCTCGACAGAGCCGCAATCTGCGCCGCCCGTGTGAACTGGTATAATCGGGATATAGAATAGAACGGAGGCTGCAAAGATGTGGATCATTTCATTTTGGGTCTTCCCCGTCATCTCGGCGTGCATGTGGGTTGGTAAGGAGATACACCCCGGAACCCTGGACGAGAATGCAATCTAACGCGGCGGCAGCGATGTTGATTACCATGTTGGTCGTGTGGGCTCGCGACGGGAAACCACACTATACGAGTATGAACGAGAACCAGCACATTGCGTATATCTCGAATATCGGAGCCGAGGGCATTCAGCCCTTTTTCATCACGGGGAGTATCATCACCGTCGTCTTTTTGGATCTGGCCTTGTTCTCGGAACGGTGGCTCCGCCATGCCGGTCAACTCGTTCCGAATAAGGGGAAATTGGACAAGGCGTGTGCGATCTCGTCGCTGGTCTTTGCGGTGGCCGGCGCTCTCGGTCTGATCCTGTTGTCCATCTTCGATACCAAGCACCATCCCAACCTGCACGACGCCTTTCTGGTGCTTTTCATGTCGGTCCATCCCCGAGCGATTTGGAATTTCACGCTGACCACCCTGTAGTGCCGCATACATCATCAGTGCCGTCCTCATCTGCGCCGAGTACCTCCGATTGGGGATCTTCTACCGATCGCAGCACCGCGTCCTGATCGTTAGTTTTTTCATCAAGCTGTCTTTCATTATCATCGAGCTCGCCTTGGCCATTGCCTTTGCCATCTGCGCCAAGAGCAAGGATATCTCCAAGCGAGACCCTTCCGCCGTCCTCGAATGGATCATTTCGTTTGTCTTTACCGGATATGTTCTTTCCTTCGTGGTGGATCTGCTGCCATCGGTGCGAACCCGCAACCACGTCCCCCAGGGCGAGAAGCGGATCGCCATGACCAGCATGAGCGGACCGCCGGCTTCATTGGAGGAGCCGTTGACCACCGACTCGACCGGGCCCAACTTTTACCGGGGCCAGCGAGTATTCTAAAAGAACGGGACCGAACTCACTATCATCTATTGACTGTCTTGTCAGTGCAATCGTGATGTCATTTTTTTTGCATCTCCGGTGTCGTGTTTGATACTGGATCTTCTTTCTTCTTTCTTCTCTTGACACCTCCCCGTTGGTGTATACTTTCCCCATTCATGTACATTATTATGATCTAGACTTGATAATCGAGGTATAGATTAGACCACGAGCCCGAGGTATCCATGTGCCATTAGGTTAATCGTATCTACATATCTCATATATACACAAGGCCTCCCGTTGACCTAGGCCAGTATCTTCTGTCGAATCCGTTCCTGCATCGTCGCATCGATCCCGATGCCACGGAGATATGCTTGCACACCGCCGTATCGGTCATAGAGGTACGTAGTCACCGCATCCACAAACCCCGGCGGACATCGCGTATAATCCTCCCCCAGACCGAGCGCCCGAATCTCACGCATGCGCTCCTCAAACTCGGGGACGAGCTCCAGCTCCGACCGCACATAATCATCCACGATCGCCGCCGTCGGCACCGTCTCGCCGGCCAGAAGCAAGGTCAGCAGGACGATCAGACCCGTCCGGTCTTTGCCCTGCGTGCAGTGCACCAGCGCCGGGTAGCACTCGTCGCGCGCCAACCGCTCAAAGACGGCGCGGATCTCGGCCGTGCTGGCGTCCAGCGTGTCTTGTGCGAGTCCCGTCAGGCCGCGGGGCTGCATGACTTGTTCGCCGATGAGGCGGACGGCGTCGGGGCGATAGCCAGTGGTGGCCAGCGCAATTACTTTTCTACTTGGGTGAGCTAACCATTCAACACCGGGGAAGAGAGAGAAGGTACATACATATAGTTCACCCAATCTAGTTTCCATAGTAATGCCCGCTCGAATCCCTTGCCGGCCAAACTGATCATCGCGCGCCGGGCCTCGGGAATGTGCAGTAAATGTTCATCCGCATTGAGCGGGACTGGATGCTTCGTTAAATCGAGATCGGATGGGTCGTCGGAGCTGGCGAGTTCGGCGCGTCGTTTGCGCGTGCCCATTTGATGCTCCGTTCTACCCCGTCAGTGCCAATTCACCTGCGACAGTCCGAGACAGACATACTGAGACCGCAGATCAACCACGGTGGCAATGTGTAATTCCTCGGCGAGACGCCGTTTATCTCGTTCGGATGCATCGTCGAGCTATACTTGTCATTTAGCTCGATCTTGCTGTTTCAGAGATTGAGGGATGATTACCCTGGCACTGCGGAATAGTACACCTTCTTGTAAGATCCTGATTCATGTGTCAGTCCTGTTCGCGAATCCGGGGTCAAGATCGTCACCTACTGCGTGCCGCAGAACTGATTCACCGACCGGCCCACGTCGCGGAAGTTGATGATATTATCAAACGGCCGATCCGGCGAGTCGAGATCAATGCTGGACTGGCGCGACATGGCGAGGAATATCGGTAAAGGGGAAATTGGAAATGAGGAAATCCAGTCCAGTCCAGTTCCGGTGGAGAAACGCGTCAAATGGCGGTGTCCGGTTGGGCATGAAACGCTGCCGGTTCGCCTTGTTTTTGCACCTAAAGACGGGTCCACTGGACATCATCGTAATCCCTGGGGATCTTTAGAAGTATAGAGCCAGGAATATACGGGGTACTACTGCTAAACACTAATCCGCTATGTATATTCACCCATTTCTAGCCTAGAAGAACTGTCCCGATTTATGGTACTTTCTATGGTTGAACTTACAGCTATTCTTCCATACAGCACTATCAAGTTAACCACGAACATAGTATTCCACCAGAAATCCGGAGTAGTGGATGCTTACACCTACGCTTACACCATTCTCATCAACTTAAATCAATCGTTTTATTCTCCAACATCGCATTATCGGATCAACGTGAATCGTATGTACCACGGCACAAAACTCCATCCCATCCCTCCAAAGCGCCAACACAAGATACAAGAATTAAACATCAAATCATAATCAGACATCAATCACAACATCACAGATCCTCCGAGAATCGCGATTCCCGTCCCGCGCCCATGCTTTCCCCGAGAACGGGCGGCACCGGAAGACCTTCTTCGTAGGCACTGTCGCGCAGCCCACTGAGCTCGGCACCCTTGGATTCAGGGATCGCCTCGGTGCCTTGACGAGAATGATCCCCGGCACCGTTGCTCTTGGCCTCCGGGGAAGTGCGCGAGACGCCCTTTAGAAAGCTGCGCCGCAACCGCTGTCTCTTGCTCTCGCCATTGCCGTTGCCACCACCGTTGTTCTCCTGGCTCGCCGCAGACTCGTCGGTAGGAGACCTGTTGGCTTCACTGACACTGCCGTGACGCTGGGCCTGGTTCGGATCCAGGTCCGCGCCGGTAATGGGATGCGAGCTGAGTGCCGCGCCGCGTGGCTCGTTACGGTCCGTCAGAGAAGCGCCGCCCGTGAAACCCACGTCGCTGTCGGTGTTGAATTCCGGACCGGGCTGGTTGGGGTACACACGCACAGGGCCGCTGGACCGACGAACAAGGCGATCCCGGAACCAGGTCTTCAGCTTGGAATCCGCTCGAGGACTGGTGACCGGGCGAATGGTATGCATGGCATCGACGCCCGGTCCAATCGCGGCCGCATCTTGAGGAGCAGTGTGAGATGTCACAATGCTGGGCCGTTCGGGATAGTCCGCGGGCTCCTGGAGGATCACCGGTGCCGCGATAGGTGCAGCAGCAGCAACACTCGCTGCACCGGCGGTCTCGGGCTCCTCCTGGGCCGACGCCTGGTCGGAGATACCGGGGGCCTCGGGAGCCGGAGCCGCGGGAGCCTCCGGGCTAGGCGCTGCCGGAGCAGCGACTTCTTCCTTGGGCTGGGCTTTCTCAGTAGACACCCGCTTGCTCTTTCGCCTCCAGAGAAGAGCTTTGATTCCCTTGCTATCACGCTTCTCGGCGCCTGTCTCTCCGATTAGTGCTAGTTCTCCCAGAGGGTAATGCAGATACCCACCTTTCTCGCGTCGTTCCAGAGCCTGCATCTCGGTTTCCCGTTCCTTTTCGATCGCCGCTTGTCTTTGCCGCTCCTCCGCGTCAAGACGAGCTTCTATCTCCTGCGCGCGCCGCTTTTCAGCTTGATCGGAGATCTCGTCGAGTGCTGGCTGCACCCGGGAACGCGCGACAGTTTCGACGTCGGCCATGTCCACGTACTGCCGGGCGCCGATGTTGACTCGAGCTCCTTGTGCGCCGGTAGCCTCCACGGCCTCCGCTTCTTGGCGGACTCGCTCTCGAGCTGCCTCATCCCACTGCTTCTGCATGGATGGCGGGGCTCGACCGGTATCCGCATAGAGCTTCGTCTCCATATCCGAAATGGTGGCATCGACATTTCGGCGTGCGGCTTCCATGAGCAGCTCCCGGTCCTTGGATCGTTTCTCATCCACCTGATCAAGCTTGGTTCGCAGGCTTGTCATCTGGCTGCGAATGTGCCTTGATCGCTCTGCGTCGACCTGGGATACATCTGCATCGCTAGAGGTTCTCTTGCGCCGAACGGCTAGAATGGAGCGTTGAGCCTGAGGCGCAGTGCCGTAGTACTCCTGCATCTCCGCATGTTCGTCCTGCATGCGAGCCAACTTTTCCGCAGCCCGTTTCTGCGCCGCATCTTGCAGCGTCAACGCCCGTTTGGCGGTACTTCCTTCGGCTCCGCTAACTGTCTTTCGCGACCGCCTCTGCTCCTGGCCCTTTTGCGCCGCATAGATCGCCGGGTCTACCTCTCCCGCCTCTCCCGGCGGTCCGGTGACATCGTACATATCCTTTGCCATGGAGATCGCGGCAGCGCGCAGGGAGCTCTGTCGGTTCTGCTCTTCCACCTCGCTGGCGATGGGAGGGGTCGAGGTGTAGAGTCGCGCATTGGTGTGCGCGACGTGCTGAATCCGACTCGCCTCCATCGCACTATCAAGATGATCGAGAGGACCTTCATCGTCCGCCTTGCCATGCTTCAAAGCCTCAGCCGCAAATCGAGCATGATGCGGCTCAGCCGCGGCGGCCTCCCCGGGGGCTGAGCCGGAGCGCCGTCGCGCGGTGTAAGCCCCCGTGGCGGCGCGGCATGCCTTATCCACGGTATGACTTCGTTCGAGGGAAATGTCATGCTTGTGGCCAGTCTGGGTCGGCGGCAGACTGGACATGCCCCTTTGCTCCCGGACGGCGAGAATGGCGGCGCCAAGCCCTTCTGCGCTGTACTGGGTGCTGGGCTGCGGGATCTCCGGGGGAGTGAAATCCTTCACGCACAGGGCCGCTTTTTCGGCGTCGGTCAATCGTCCCGGGCGCCATATCTCCACGGGCTTTCGATTCGCATGCGCGAGGGCGGCGCCCGCCGAGGCATGGCTGAGGTCCAGCGCGCCCGTTGATCGCGGATCTGTCCGGATCACATTCCTCGGTCAGTCCGGGTCAATGATCAAGAGAACAATTACTACTCACTCAAATACTGGGAATCAGACGTAGAGGCATCGTGAACCGACTTGCGTTGCGGATGTACAGCGTAAAGAGCAGCAGTCGCGGCTGTAGATCCGAGTTAGTCAGGGTCTCGAGTGGAGTTTGCGACCGGGACTTCTCACCATCGTCCGCTAAGCGAGCGGACCGGGGGCCCGGCATCTGCGCAGTCGCCATGATGAAGAAACGCAAGGCCAGGCGTGCATCTCCGAAGAAAAGAACAGATGAGATTCAGGAGAGGATGGGAACCCAAAGCTTCTTGGGACCCCGTGACGTCGGCTGCAACAGCAAGATCCGCCGCTGGAGACGCCATTGCATCATCGCACCCGACGAGGCCGTGAAGATTGGCTCAAATGCCGCGGGGAGAGAGCTTGACTTCCGCATTTGACCTCAGTGACGTGGGGACTTTCGGGATTCCCGGCAGATCGCGATCGTGAATCATAATGCAGGAACAGTTCGCCCTCTGCACAGCTGATCGCTTCGAGCGTGATGGGCGTGCAATGTGCACCCCCTGCTCCGTACTCATACTCAATTTTGAGGCCCCCAATAATTGTCGGGGCCACGATGAAAATGCCTCGGGGTCCGGAAGTCTTCTCCGGGGCTCAGGAACCACCCCCCGACGATCAGGTGTGAGCAGAATGACGATCTCGGAGATCATGATTCATGATCTGCAATTTCCAGTCAACCGTTCAACGACGATAACACATTGACACCCGCTCGATGCGATCTCACTCCACTATCTCGGCGATGGCGGCCCGGTGAGCTCCATCCCACCGTGCATGATTACCGGGACTGCAGACTGGATGAAGTCAGAGAATCCAGGCTGCATGCCTTGCATCCAGCGGGAATGCTCATGATGCTCAAGACCCGAGAACTGGATCCCAGATACCGCACAATATCAAACAGGATGCCATGCAGCGATTCAAAAGTACACACGGACACAAAATGCAATGATTTCACAACCCCATGCTATGGTAGAAAATGCAGAACCCTCCACAAAGTGCCCCACAGGCTCCGGTCATCCCGGGACTGAACGCAAAGCCGTCCCATTCACATCCATGCTATCCTTCATGTACGACAGCAGAAGCTTAGCATAGGATGCTGCCGTGGCCGCCGCATACCGCTGGAACCGCTTGTCTTGGTGGCTGTCCGAGTAGTCGCAGATCCCTCTGATGACCAGCCACGGTATAGTATTCATAATGCCCGCCGCCTCCATCTCGAAGCACAACACGTTCTTCTCCCGGCTCCATTGATCGCGGAGCTTGGCATCTTTCATGACCCTGTTCCCCGATGCAATAATACCACAATGGATGCGCGGGTGGTGACCAGACCGAGTCTTTCGCGGACAGATATGGGCCACACTGCAGAAATCGCATGTAGTGTGTGTGGAATCATGCGCATACTGACTAGAAAACAACCGATCGTACTCCGGCCCCGAGTGCCGATACTCCCTCCTGCACGCTGCAACTTCTTGAATGAATCTATGCAGCGGGGCCTGGGGGAGATAGGGATCGGATTTGAGATTGCTGAGGGCCGTCATCACCAGCCGCGGAGGGGGCTGCAGGAATCCACTCTGCTCACAGATACTGTCTTCAAGCGCCTTACCCATATCGTACTGGATAACGCCGGTGCTTGTGCCGGTGGGTTTGCTCACCACGACATCATCCAGGCGATGTCGTTTCTAGATGGGACACCTCCGCCGATGCCTACCATCAAGCAGAATTTGACCGGAGGGAATCTTCGTCGGAGGTTCGATGCCACATCTGCGGCGCAATTCGTCCCATATTCTCCATCCGGTAGGCAAGCAGCCACGACCTTGTGTCGCCCCATACTGCCGAGGGCGTAATGATTCGAGTCCGCGGTGGACAGCGAGAGATCCGGATGGGTTTGATCAAACAACGCGCGAACCGCTAGTAGCTCTAGCGGAAGTGCACATACAATACCAACGGAGTAGTCATCGGCTCTGGGCGATTCCAACTTCCACTTTGTGTGTGACCTCACCAGGCGTGGTGGTGCAGGTTCCTGGTCCGTGATGAAGGCTCCGTAGTGTTTTCCATCGAAGAAGTAGGAACCGAGGACCGCGCAGAATCACCCCTGGATCTAGTAGAAGCCGAAACACCGATGCTATCGGTAGTTTCAGGTTGTGGAGAAAGCAGCTGATCATCTTGATTGTCTCCAGTTTGGCCGGAAAGAGCCCCTTAGATGGGAGCTACCCTCGGGGATAATGCATCTCTCTCTCTCTCTCGATGTGAAATCCGGCATCTCCATACGCGCGAGGGTGCTACATGTATGGAGATCGACTTTTCGTACGCGGATGCAAATGAAATCCGGGCAATTGCTCTAGCAAAGAAGGCTCTGCAAAGGGTCAGGGTTCCAGAGATCTACTTTGCGCGCAAGGTAAGTCTTATTCCTGCTCTTCCTTGTCGGTCCTATGCTCACGTCTGCTAAGGTTGATGGTCGCCAAGTGCTTGTCCAGGAGAGTCTTCCGGGCGTTGCATTGACTGTTGCATGGCCCTATCTCTCAGAGGCTCAGAGAAAGTCCTATAAACAACAGGCCAGAAGAGATCCTTCATCAATTCACACTTTAAGCCTACAGAGAAACTCCAGACTCGCTCCTACGTGGTACAAACGACATCACTTGGCCTCCGGCAGGCATGGTTTAATCCAGAGAACAAGCCGCCCATCCCGACGATAGCCATTGCAGCAACCCGGCATGTGGTAGACGAGCGCTGGCTCGACGCAGCTCGCGAAATCCACTCCTTACTGCGTCAAGAGAACTTTCCGCAGGTTTGCGTGGAGATTATGGATCCTAGGGCAAGAAAGCCGCCAACAATATCTCCCGTCTCCGTGCAAAACCCAATCTTTAACCAATGGCACTCTGTGCTAGGTGCTATTCTGAACAGCATCGACCTGACCGATATCAACCAGGTTGACTGCTTTAGACGCGGCAGGAATGAGCAATCAACCACCGATAATCCTGTAACCGTTCTAATCCTAGTCAATTCCAGCAGCAACAAGCAATGTTGGAAGTCTACGAGAGATACAATTGTTGGAATTTTGGATCACTTCGGTTTACCGATGGTTGCCGTGGACATTATGAAAGATCAAATCGGGCTGCTCTGAAGTAGTATCAAATCGGATTTTACAAATGGACCGGTGATACCCGGAGGCCCGATGGCTCCTATCAAAGATAATACAACCTCTGGTACTCTCGGTGGGTTTATCGAGTTGCAAAGACGATCGACGCTCAAGTGGAACTGTTTAGCCTTGACATGTTTTCATGTGATTAACCCATGCGATCAAGACGTGGAAATTCAGGATAGAGCAAGTATAGCCATTCAGAGTGAAAGACTTCTTGCTCATGCTAACTCTGATAGCCATCCAAACATGGCGCCGGGAAGGAATTCCGATGCAAAGCGATTGCGAGCTAAAAATTTGCAATGGGATCGTGACTTATCCCAGTAAGCTCGTCAAAAAGAGCAGCTTGACTCGCTTCTTGGAGAGGTCAGGTACACAAAAAAATGTCTAGATCGCCAAGAGACATTGGGGTCAAGAGATGAAGGGAATTTTGATGAGCTCAGCAAGCACAAGCAAGAGCGCTTTCAAAGATTACAAAGGGATGTCGACGAGGATGAAGCTCGGATTCAAGGCATCCAGAGATTCTTTCAAGGATCTGGTCACATCCTGGGCTGTGTGGTGAGTGCATCCGGATTCAAAACAAAACCTTGTACTCGAAGCGGCGGAGAGTACCCGATCTCACTTGATTGGGCCTTGATCAGCGTGGATGAGGATACTCGTTCAGTTTCGAACAAGGTAGGATATATCTTCTCGAACACTCGCCTAAACACCATCTGGCCTACTTTACCCGCGTTGATGATCTGGTCGATGATATTATGGAGTCCACCGGTGCAAAAGATGTTCGAATGTATGGCGCAACTGCTTAGATTATGCGGGTTGATTGGAATAAGTGTTCTATATCTTTGCTCTACGTACTGATTAAGATAGTCTACTATTTTTATCATTCAAGAACATACTGGGCCAAAGCTAAGTATGAGGTATATTGTATATGATTGTCGCTTCTGAAAGAAGATACATACACTGGATTTCTGTTAGAGCCCGCCCCCGGGCAAGCGCTCCCAACTAGGCCAAAAGACCACTATACTAGATAGAGCATTACGCTCTGGTATCCTGGGACCAATATGTATAGTATCGCGCTCTCGTCACATCGTATCAATTTCACATTCGCAATTTCCTGAACAATTCAGCTCTCAGTCCTTGAGGTCATCCAGCCTATGCAGCTCTAAAGATTTATACATTAAATGTACAATGCACTAGGATGAATTTTGCCGAAATGACCGAACCCAGTCACGGGCAGTGACAAGGGATATGCTGAAGTATTAAATAAACATAATATATAGATGAATACAGCCTCTAACCAACCTCCAAGGTAAATGCTTCAATCACCACAGGTGAAAGAACTCGAGAAGATCATGACGAGCACGGTATGACCGATGCCACTTGCCAAAGACATCTGTTCCCACATTAGCGCAAGCTTGAACTGCCCCGAGGATTACCAACTTACACATGGGAACACTCAACAGACAAATACCAACTTGGATGCTGCCGATGATGATCATCGTGTGCTTCATACCACCGTGTGCAAGCCAGTTGTAAGCGTAAAAGGTCAGCACGAAGCTAAACATGTTTTTAAAGACCAGAAGACAAGTAAATGCCTCGATGGCAATCTCGCCTGCGAGAGTCAGCATTCATCTTCGACAATCTCTCGAATCCACGTACGATGCGCGTCGACGATGTAAAGGGAAGCCGCCACGGCACCCATGACCATGCCGATGATGACAAAAGCGAAAAAGACGTCCGGGAGCAGCCAGTGATATTTCATGACATCGTCTGCCGTCCATCCAAACCCATATAACCCTATGCCGCTGAACAGGAGTTGAAAAACCACCAGCAGGATGCGGAATTCCGGCTCGTATTTACCACGGTTGAGCTTGATCATGACTCTGTTCATGGAATCCGTAAGGAAGCCGGAGATAATCAAGCCCAGGATCGCACCGATAAAGGCACCTGTATACAAGTACCCTGTTTTATCCTCCTCAAACCACAATGGCGGGCCCATGAACACAATGGCGATGATCACTCCAATGAAGACGGCCCAGCCGATGATAACCCCTTGGATGAGACAAGCCTGGGAGCCAAGGTCAGCATGCACAACAAAAACAACATACAAATCGAAATATTGCCTACCCAAAATATCCCCGCGTGGAAAAACAGCGGAAAAGGACGGAGAAGCAATTTTAAAAAATTCTCATCGGTCTTTCTTCCGTTAAACAGCCTCATCGATTTCCAGAGCGAATCTTTCTGCGGGACTGGAGCGGCCGTAGCCTCGGCCTGCGAGGCCCCGGTGACACCCAATTCCGATTGCATCATCTCAGTATCCTCGTTAGACGCCTTGCTTTCGGGTAGAGTAGAGCCGGAGAATTGCCGATGCTTAAAGTCAGTGTTCAAGTAATCGGGGCGCGGGAAGGCCGTCTCCGGCACGAAGACAATCATCAGGGGCAGAGCAGCGCCGAGGAAAATGGCAACAAAGTAAAAAGTCCATTGCCAATCCAGGGACTTGGTGATTTTGCCCACCAACACTGGCGTCAGAAAGGCCGCGCCGAACAGCGCGACATTGGACACGGCCATTCGTTTCCCTCGTTCCTAGATATTGTCAGATCTTGAGTCTGAATGCATACAAGGCAACTCACATGCACAAAGAATAAATCTCCGACACAGGCATTGACCAGGGCTTCGAACGGAGCCAATGCCACTCCCTGGAAAATGCGAGCCCAGAGCAGACTGCGATGGTTCCTCCCACTGGCGCCCGCCCAGGCGCAGCTCACAATCATCAAGACATGTCCTAGCAGAAATAAGTGGCGCTTGCCCCACACGCGCGCCGTGGGCATGATAAAAATGCCCGCGACGCCGGTGCCGCAGAGGTGATAGCCCGTGAGCAGGGCAGCCTGTTGATAATTGATTTTCTGGTATTCGGCGATCGTGACGGTGTTCGCCGCCATGATCGAGCTGAGAGTCGTGCACAGCACGGTGACGAAGGACAGGATGGCGAGGATCATGTCGCGGCGCCATAGTGGCCAATTCTATGGGTGGTCAGGAACGGTATTTTCCAACGGGCGCGACATTCTGGAGATTATACCAAGGGGTCATTGGGGTCATCACTTGGTTGAGGCACCAGCACCGTGGGCTCTTTGGTGGACCGATCATATTTTAGGCCTTCGCACACGGGGTGTTCGCGCTCGTAAATCTCGCAGGTCCCTGCGCGGTACAATTAATGGACTGGACCTTGTGCACCGCGCGGCTATCGAGCTCACCGGGCACCTGCGCCAGTTTGTGATCCTCCAACACGCCCAAACCCATGATGGCAGCGAGACAGTGGACCAGGAGGGGAGCGCGAAGAAGAAAAAAACGGCGGCGAGGAAAGAGGGGCCAGTCCGTCAAGCCTCGGCGCTGTGATCAACACGCTACCCATGGATATCCAATCTTTCATATCCACGCTCCACTTCTCGGCCCCAGAAAGCCCAGCACCCTCAAGAATGAGAAGCTCAGAGTTTTGGTTTGGACGAGCACGAATCACGTTACAGGATCGCCTGGATTATGGGTGTTTCGGACTACAGTGGAATCGGGGGAGATGCGACAGCAGGTCGATCAACATAGACATTGCAGGAGAGTTCACCCGGGATGTTTAGGAGTGGCACATTCAAGTGAGAGCTGAGGATTTGATTCCTATACCGTACGCACCATCTATCTTGACCATGGAGACAACAAGCGCTTCGACCTCCAGAAGAAATGAAGATCCACAGTGGGGCGCGCCGTCGTGACTCTAATTCGGATAAGCGCGGTATCGGCACGGTATCGGCACAGTATCGGGCCGTGTCAATACAAGAGTGCGTACTCGGAAGGTGGAAACCGTCCATTCATTCATCCGAAGGTTCGTCCAAAGATATCTGTTTCGTCAGCTCGAGCCACTCGTCGCGGGTCCATCGAGGCTTGGAGCGGTCTAGGGCAATGCCATATCGACCGATCTCCCCCTCCAGCCACTCGAACCGTGCCCACGGCCATTCCCACGTCCATTCCCAATCGCCATATGCCCCTTCACTGAAGGAGGGGTCCGGGCCGGAGGGCTCGAAGACAATCTCGATCCACTCGAGTGCCGCCTTGCGGTCTTTGGCGGCGCGGGCGAGTTGTATGATCCATTGCTCCTCCCGCGATCCCCAGTCGTTGATGTGGCACATCCCTTGGTAGCCCATCACTAGCACGAATTTCCGAAGCTTGGGCCCTAACAAGAGCTCGGCGTGAGAGGCGTGCCACTCGAGGTTTATCGAGTCGGGTTCTTCTCCAATTTGCGTGCGAGATAATGACAAAGTCTCGAGGCAGGGGAACTGGGAGACGTTGAGCCCCATCCCCGGTGGATACCCAACTAGGCCGATGTTTAGGCTCTGTAATGTCTGTCTGTGGGGCTCTAGGTACCGATTAAGACTATTAAGAGTCAAGTCGGGCTCATTCACGATATTTATTGTGAGGTCAGATAACGCTTTTGGCCATCGGAGAAACCACCAAATAGCCTCCGGGTCATCGCGGCATGTGGTCAGTTGGAGCTTGGTGAATGGCCCGCATCCGAGTTTCTGCTCATCCGTCGCCACCAAAAGTCAGCAAAGTCAACACGCTTTAGTCAAAGGGTGAAAGGTACCGGTGAAGAGCGCATCTTCGAGATCTGGTCCGAATCGGATCCTCCTGTGGGTGAAATTGATAAGGTCTCCAAGGCGGAAAAGTCGATGGTCTCCATGGCATGGCCAAGAGCAATCGTTACGCCAAAGTTCAGGGTCATAAGGCCGAGCTCCAAGACCTTGACAGCTGGGAGGTTCCGGCTCGCACACGAAACCAACGCAGAGGCATTGGCACCCGTCACCGTGGCATCGTCCCAGTCGCGCTCGGACATTTTTGATATCTGAAGGACTCTTAGGTTCTTAGACCAGGAGAGCAGATCCTTTGCCAGGTCAAAATCATGGGAACCCGTGTCGACGCCATCGTAGAGGTCCAGGCGAAGGGATTTGACCCACTGGCGCAGAGCGGGCTGATCCCGTAGGCGTTGATGAACCTTTGTAGCGCGGGGACCGGCAGGAACCATAAACGGGTTGCAATCCTCCGAATCCCCCGATTCTTTCCAGGTGTGAAAATCGAAGACGTCCACACACTCAAACAGAAATTCTACCACCATTCTGTTGAATCGTCGGTTGACAAGAGCCAGTGAGTGACAGATGCCATAATGGCGCTGGTGTAGGGCATAGTCACGTCGGCGTGCAGGATAGCTATCCTTGAAGGTTGCAAGGTCCAGAATAATGACCAAAATGTCATCTGGGAGCTTCAGGATTGAAGGTGGTTCTGAGGTTGCAAGCGTATCATGTTTGGGGCTCTTCTGCACAGGCATTGCCTCGGGGTTCTGGGTTTCTGGGCTCCGATGCTGATCAGTGTCGGGGTATCACGTGAAGGTGGGGGCATCTCGATGTGGTAGAAATGGGGTGAAAAGTGAGTTGAGGATAGAAGAGTTGATGAAGATATTTGAGGGTCTGGGTCTGGATGCTGGTGGTGTTGAAGTACAATGGTGGAAGTGGTAGGAGTTGTGGAGGGGAGGATGGGAAGGAAGAGAAATTCCCTTTGCAAGGTTCTACAGTGCAATATAGCACCCTACCCGTCCTCATTTTGAATGGACCATGAGGAATGAATCAGATGGATATACGATAGCAATTGGTGGTTGCTTTAGAGAAAGAACGAAATTCAAGCCAGTGCATATAGGGGATGCGCTCGATCAGATTGTCTATAGAGTAGAGTGATTAAGATATAATTACGCCTGACCGGAGAGCTGATGGTTTGGAGATAATCTGATAAATGGACATCGAAAAATAGCTCTAACCTACCAATTGAATTGGACTAGATTCCCCTGGTGCCAAAATCCATTTGGATCCCAGTCTCACCCCCACTCGTACAGCCCGTACTAGATCGACCATCGTTTAATACGACCTGACAATGTTGCACGGCGCTCAATAGTCGAGGTCGGTGCAGAATGATTCATCCAAGTGATTGGACGCCCCTTGAATCTGAACCGCCTCTGTTCCCCGGAATCATGGTTGCGGTCGTGAAATCCGTAAAAAGCGGGGGAACGGGACTGGACGGGCTTGACATCCTCCATTTCCCTCCCCTTCCCACCCTCCACCGCAAAACATCATGAAGTTCATCCCGATTTCCCTGGCCGTGACGGCTCTGCTGTCGACGGCGGCTGCTCAAGGTCTAAGTGACCTGCCCAACTGTGCCGTACGAACCAATTGTCCCCCACAAGAGCTGTCCATTCATACCACTAACGAGCTCCACATTGCAGAAAAGCTGCGCTACCAAGGCCATCCCGGAGAAGTGTGGCATTGATGTTGCCTGCATTTGCAAGGAAAAGGCCTTTCTGAGCAGCATTTCCTGCTGCGTGGCTGACAAGTGCTCCAAGGCGGACCAGGAGAGTGAGTCTCCCAGCTCGGACTACGTGAGCCCATCGCTAACATCCTACAAGCCACTCTCAAGGCAGCCAAGTCCATCTGCGCTGGTGGAGGCGTGTCCGACCTGCCCAACTCCGTCGTCTGCTCGAGTGATTCCAGCAGCTCCACCACGAGCACTGCATCGAAGACTGGCGATTCCGCCGCAAAGACTACGGATGGCACGACCACGGCCACGGGTACTCGCACCTCGACTGATGAAGCCTCTTCCTCCAGCGCCGCGGCTTCGTCCGCCACGAACACCGGTGCGGCCGTGGTCGGTCAAAACATGGATGCTTCGCTGGTCGCGGCGGCAGGTGCTGCCGCGGCCTTTGCCTTTTTCGTGTAGGTTGTCACGACCTGACAGGAAGTCATGCCACAATGCTCGGATGAGCTCGGGAGGAAAGACTCGATATGTGATGGGCTCGAATTGTTCGGACTGTTCCAATAAAACGCCTTGATTATCCCCGGTGGCCATGCTATGCAATTCACGATATTTTCCTTTGAGCAATTGAACCGACATTCTTCTATGGTAATGGTACACAGGGTTAACACAGGAGATCGGAGACGAGCAATGCGCTCATTCATTCTTCGCGTCTTCCAACAGCTTGGTCAATCGCTCCTGTCGCTCCTCGCGGAGCGTCACGAAGACCTGCAGCAGCTCATTAGCACATCATCTTTCACGTAGCCACGGGTAATTCGAAACGTGGAAATGTTTAACTCACCCAGAACCACGTCATCATCTCCATAAACGCGTACGTAAAGACCACCCGGTTCTTCAAGCGATCGAACCCGGTCATCGCAGCCGCGGCCGTAAAGGAGGACGCCACGAGCGAGCCCCGGCTCGAGTAGATAAAGACCGCGAGACCGCTGTACAGAGCAAATCGGCACCCGGTGATGTTGATCCACACATTCCAGTACATGGTCAAGGACTTGGTGATATACTGGGGGAGATTTTCCAGGATCTTGAGATCCTCCGACGGGAGATTGCCATTTCGCAAAGGTCGGATATAGGGGAGAGCTTCGTCGAGGGCCTCGTGGTACGGGAGGGCGGAGAGGAGGAAGAGATCGAACAAGGCTTCGGCGAAGAGGAGCACGGCGCAAAAGACGAAGGGGGATTGTGGTGCGCTTGAAATAGACGGAAGATCCTGTATCGAGCGCAATGATTGAGTCAGTCGGAATCGAGCAAGAGTCCAGGGTGAAGTTCATACGATGCCCAGGGCTTCTCCTAGCATAAACACCAGGTCGGAGTTGGTGATGACCTCGGGGCTCTTGATCAGGTAGCCGGCGATCAGAACCTGAAGCACCGCGTGCACCTGGATCAAGGTTTTGGAGGAAACGAAGACCATTCTGGGTGATTGGGTCGCTGGTCGGAAGGGTGGTCGAGGTGAAGCAGTTTGGGGGGAGGAAAGGGTTCGAGCCAAAACATGTGGGGAGCGGCGAGATGATTTCCCCCACCACCACGTCTGGTCAACCAACGCGAGTCGAGTTGAGCTGTCAGATCCGGTGCGTCGATCCCACTGCAGCTCTCGCACCATGGAGCCCAGCTTCAACACCGACCGCCATGTCAAATTTTACCTCCGCTGCCTCAAGACCTTCCTCCCCGCGCCCTATGTCTCCAATGACTCCAATCGCATGCTCCTCGCCTATTTGACATTGTCGGGACTCGACGTACTGGGTGTTCTACGAGAGAAGACAACGCCGGAGGAACGACAGGGTTATATCGACTGGATCTACCACTGCCAAGTGCCGTCAGGTGGATTCCGCGGCTTTTCGGGCACGGATTTCGGCGCAGCACGTCGGACAACACAGAATGAAGCGTGGGATCCCGCTAATGTACCGGCCACATTCTTTGCGCTCGTCAATCTGTTGATCCTGGGAGACGATCTCACCCGCGTGGAACGAAGAGCGTGTCTCCAGTGGCTTCCCAGACTACAACGAGCCGATGGCAGCTTTGGCGAAGTGCTAGGTGTCGGCGGCAATGTGGAGGGCGGCCGTGACTTGCGATATTGCTGCTGTGCAGCGGGTATACGGTATATCTTACGGGGCAGGGCGGGACGTGGAGTCGAGGACATTCAGGATATCAATGTCCCCGGGTTTATATCATTCATTCAGGCGTGTCAGGTAAGGATTCTGCTCCATTTCCGAGCTTTTCATTGTCTCCTGTGTACTGATTCAACTAGACTTATGACGGTGGAATGGCCGAGTCACCCTTTTGCGAAGCGCATAGTGCGTGTCCTGTCCATCCTGTCGCGGGATCTTGTTGCTGACATAGTCCTTCAGGTGGTCATACATATTGCGCAGTCGCGTCTCTAGCTCTTTTGCATCGGGTAGCAGATGACACTCGGACGGTACCGTTGCTGTCGCCGGGCTCGAGGAATTTCGAGACGTTGGTGGGTTGGTTGGCATCTCGACAGACCGACGATCTGGGCGAAAACGAGGATGACGACTCCGACGAAGAGGGCAGGACCCGGGAGACAGGTTTCCAGCACGAACACGAGCAGCCCGTGGCGGCCAAGGCAGGCTCTATAGAAGATCACATCCTCGACTTGCCCGCGATGACACCATTTCCGGCCGCCACAATCCCGTGTGCTGGATTTAATGGCCGGTGCAATAAGGTGGCGGACACTTGCTATTCCTTCTGGAACGGAGCGACGCTAATGGTCAGTCGTTCCATCCGATCTGCACATCCTCTTTGACTAAACTCGCAGATGTTGGATCGATACTCGGTGATCGACGCCGCACGGAATCGACAATACCTGTTAGATCGGACGCAGCATCTGGTGGGTGGTTTTGGGAAAAGTCCCGGAGATCCCCGGGTAAGGCGACACGTCCTCGGTGGCAATTCCATGCTGACCAACCCTAGATCTCCTTCATTCGTACTTTGGCATGGTCTCCATGGCTTTTCAAGGCGAGGCCGGACTCCATCGCGTCGATCCCACGCTGGTCACGACGGAACGCGTGGTGCAGCATTTGGAATCCTTGCCGTGGCGTGTATAGCGGGGGGATGAATCCTTGTAATGAGGCTATTGGACCAGGTCATCACGATGATCCACCAATTAACACACGGCCAGAAATTGGAATCGCCCTGCGTAGTCCTCGTTCTCGGTATTGAAAGGGAAATCCAGTAGATCGCAGGATGAAACGGAGACAATTTCCACTCAGGGGTTTCTCCCGCGTATGATATAATGGGCTCGAAAAAAAAAGTGTCTCCACACGGTCCACGTTCCCGTTGACGTCTGGGAACCTTGTCGCATTCTCGACTCCTGACCTTGACCCTCTGCACTACACCCTACACACTACACACCCTTGCGCTTTTTGAATGGCCATACCGTCCATCCCTCGCCATCCCTATCCCCGACACGCGCTGAGATCTCCGCGGCCGACGGCAATCCCGGAGATCATAACACATGCCGCCCAGGACGAGAGCGGGGGTTCAAAGCCAGAAGCAAAAGGAAAAGGTGCGTCCCGTCTCGCGTGCGCTGGATTCCTCTCGCTGACCAGATCGCGCGCGTGTTGAACAGCTTGCCAACTCCTACAATGAATTGCTCGAGTGCGTGCTCCCTTTCCTCCCATCCCATCCCTCATCCCCGGTGCTGACGCGTGGCCTATAGAGAGTTCTCGTCCAAGGACCTTCGGAGCGTGGGAAATTACACAATAGGGAGGTTGATTGGGAAAGGCTCCTTTGGGAAAGTGTACCTCGCTTCGCATAAGCTCACCAATGGCTCCAAGGTACGGCTGCGTCGGAGTGCCGAGGGACATCGTTCGCTGACGCGGGTCATAGGTGGTCCTCAAATCCTCGAGCAAGGAGGATACCAATCTGGCGCGCGAAATCCATCATCATCGTCAATTTCTCCACCCCCACATCGCGCGTCTTTACGAAGTCGTGGTGACCGAAAGCCTGGTGTGGTTGGTGCTGGAATATTGCCCTGGTATGTCGCCGAGGGGAGCGTCTGAGAATGAAGCCTGAATGGAAGCTAACTGAATGTGATCTTGCTAGGTGACGAACTATACAACTACCTCCTCCGCCACGGTCCGTTACCCGTCGAGAAAGTGAAACGGATCTTCACCCAACTCGTGGGAGCAGTCGCGTACGTCCACAGCAAGTCCTGCGTTCATCGCGACTTGAAGTTGGAAAACATCCTCCTTGACAAGAATGAGAACGTCAAGCTCTGCGACTTCGGGTTTACGCGCGAGTATGAGGGCAAGGCCAGCTATCTGCAGACCTTCTGCGGGACCATCTGCTACAGCGCGCCGGAGATGCTCAAGGGGGAAAAATACGCGGGTGAAAAGGTTGATGTGTGGAGCTTGGGCATCATTCTCTATGCTCTTTTGGCCGGCGAACTTCCCTACGATGACGACGACGACCAAGTGACCAAGACGCGGATTCTTTCGGAGGAGCCAAACTACAGCGACAAGTTCCCGGACGAAGCCAAGGCCTTGATCAACCTCCTTTTGTCGAAACGACCTCTGATCCGACCGAGCTTGGACGAAATTCTCGCCCATCCGTTTCTGGCAGAGCATGCCCCCGAACAACTGGCTATCCTCAAAATCCCCCGCCCTTCACCCTTCACCACGCCACTCGAGAAGACAACCTTGCAACGAATGAAAAGCGCCGGGGTCAATATTGATGAGGTTATTGAGAATGTACTGGCCCAGCGATGCGATCCCTTGGCCGGATGGTGGGCTCTTTTGATTGAGAAGGAGCAGCGAAAGGAGCAGAAACGAGAACGCAAGCGGCGCGAGCGAGACGCTGAAGCCAAGAACCTTCGACGGCTCAGCGCGGCTAGCAGCAGGATTGAGAAGCTTTCGTCGGCACTGATGGAGGTGGACGAAGAAAATCAAACCAACCCCGAACGGCTTCATGAGCGTGGACGTCGGGACCGACGAAGCCTGCCATCCCAGCTCGCCGTCCCCGAGCTGCCTGCGCTCCCGGAACCATTGCCGGTTCGTTCGCCCGATATCAATGCACCGTCGACACCGCAAGACCAGCACTCGGTGCGCTCCAACACTCCAACGCGACGGCGCCCAATTCCTCCACCAAAGGATAAAAGACGATCGCGCCCCAGTATGCTTCATGTTAGTGCATCCCAGCCCGAGCTGGCTCAGCACCATGGCATCTTTCGACGCCGTACCAATAGGCGTCATCATCCGATCATCAGCCAATTGGCGTCTTTGAAGCACTGGTTCGTGGAATCCGCCAAGCGAGCCAAGTCTCCCAATTCTAAACCCGCGGGGTCGCGCAAGTTCTTGTCGGAAAAGTTCAGCCCTGCCAAGGGTCAAGACACGGGGAAAAAGAGTTCTCCATCCCCGGCCGGGGCCCAACCAGAGGAAATCGCAACGCCCACGCAGATCAAACGGGTATCTGGTGCCAGCAGCTTGGCTCCAAGCAGCGCGTCTTATCGCCAGAACCGGCATTCATACCCTCGTCAACCTCGTCCCTTGAACACTGGACATTCCAACAATCGGAACTCCCTCTCGCCGTCGCCCATCACTCCTCGTGGATCATACCGACGGTCATCTGCTGGACTGCGTGGTCGTAAATCGACCTCGTCGTCGGTCTCTTCCATCCGCAGCATCCATCACACGCGGGCTCATTCAAAGGCATCATCCATCTCGTCAAACAGCATGGACACGGTGTCGACACCCACGGCCAGGCTTTCAAAATCCCCCCACTCCTCGGTTAAAGTCCTACCCACGACCCCAGGCTCATCGGCGCGCTTTCCAAGCAACATTCGATTGGTGCGTGGGCCCGGCGGAGCTCCAAGGGAACTCAGTGAGAATCCTGTACAGTCGCAGTCGGCTTTCAATGAGGCCGCCCCGGCTCCGATGCTCTACTCGCCGGCATCGAGTCTGGTGTTTGCTCGCCGAAAACGGTCCACTTTCAAGGGCCCAATGCTCCACACCACGAACCTGATGGCGCCCGGTGGAATGGTGCATTCCCCCGTCCCCGGTCAGCCCGGTGGTCCTGAGGATTCCAGTGCCAACGTGACCCGGCCTGCGACGCGGAAGAGTCAAATTATCGAGGAAGAGGAAGATGACGAGGACATTGAGGAAGACATTGAAGAGGTTGATGAGTTCGATGGCCCGGATGAAGAGCCGGGACCGGCACTCAGTTCCGACACTGAACAACCACATGACGAGCCAGGCAAAGGTGCCGATAACAACGCTCCGGAGACTGATTCCCCAGTATCAACCCGCAAGCTCACCCTTGATCCTGCCCCGGAACTGGACACCAGTCCGATCCGGCCTCCCCGATCATCCTCTCTACGCTCTCCGCCACCGGAGGCGGCAGCGGCGATCGCAGTGGTGACGGGGAATGCCGAGCCTTCGCCTGACGATGCTTCCAAAGCTGCCGACGCCGACGGTGCAAGCGCCAAACCAGGTTCTTCCTGAGGAAACTTCTTCTGCTTTTCTGCGCGGGCGTTTTCCAGGTTCTCGACGATCTGATTTCCACACCTTGTTAGACGATAGACTTGTTTCTGATTATTTATACCCCTCGTGTTTTGCATTCCCTCTGCTGGCGTCCGGTGGCCTACTGCAATCACTCCAGCTGGTTGGTTGGATGTGACCTACTCTCGTTCCTTTTTCCTTTATCCCTCTCACTATTCGTGTCTCCAGCTTTCCTATCCCTATTTCTCTTGGTTCTTGATACCTTGCCGTCGTGGTTTCCCGTGCTGCGTTCTTCATATCGAACATATTCCATAGATTATTTGCTTGACATGAAATTGACATATTCCAGCATGAGAACAATCATCACGTTCCAACGCAGCCGTTCCCGCGCAGCCGTTCCCAGCATTGTCACCCGTGCACAGCCACGTCTTCCTTCTCGGTCGTGGTCGCAACGACAGCCTCTTCATCCTTTCCAACCTGATCCTGCAATCCAACCGTACTCTCACCCACCTTGTCCACCGTGATCCGGTAAGAGGGCACAAAGTTCACCGCAACGGCATAAGTCCAAGCAAGGACCATAAACTAGAAAGCCACCGTCAATACACACCTCCAATCAGGCCAGCTCAGCGGACATACCATGGTAGGAACAATCATCGCAAAGCCCGTGTTATCCCGCATATCAGCCACATGGCCCAGGATCGGCGGCACAATAGCACCACCACAGACACCACCCACGATGAATCCCGATCCACGTTTATAGTGGCGACCTAAGCCCCGAATGCCCAGTGCCATGATGGTGGGGAAGCAGACCGACTCGAAGAACAGAGTCATGAAGAGCATAGCTACAAAGATGTCAGCGTGATCAGAATCGAAACTCTGCCTTGTGATGAAACGCTGGGCTTCGGCTCGGCTTCACATACCTATACCCGTCTGACGCCTCTGCGTCACGGACGCAGCCAGGAACGCCACGCAGCAGGATAAATACACGAGAAAGACCCAGCGGGCCCGGACATATTTCATCAAGCCGGAACCCAAGAAGCGACCAACGGCAAAAGCACCCTGTGCACCGGCGAGAAGCTTAGCGCCTTTCGCGCTGTCGGTACCGGGCCATGTCTCGACGGCATAGTTGATAAAGTAGCCCGCGATAGCAACTAGCCGGGTTAGTTATGAACTCTACCACTCCCAGGCATGGAGGTAGAAAGACGAAGACATACTTTGAGCACCGGTATAGGTAAACTGGGCCAGCGTCGCATGGAACAGTTTCCACTGCTTCCAAAACGGCTTATCCTGCTCATCGACATGCGTGGTAGCGACCTGGAATGCCATATCCTCATCGGTGACCTCGGGAATGGTCGAGACGAAAAACACCGCTGCGAGAACAAACACGAAGATGCCGATGGCGAGATACACCCACTGCACGCGCTGGAGGGCGGCGACGTCATCGGACGTCTCTGTGAAAAAGGCATAGGAGCCGAGGACGGGGCCGACAACGGTGCCGATGGCATTGAAGGCCTGCGCGAAGTTGATCCGGATCTCGGAGTAGCGGGGAGGACCGCATACTAGATGATGGGTATGTTAGTCGGCTATCCCCACTCCTACTATACTCAAAGGGTCATCTCGAGGTTCAATCCTTGCAGACATACCGGTCAGATAAGGATTCGCGGCCGTCTCGAGCGTTCCCAGTCCAGATCCAATCACAAACGTTGCGCCACAGAATCCGCCAAAGGATTGATTCAAGCCCGCCGGCCACATGCACAGGGCACCAATGCCATAGAGAATCAATCCGAAGATAAACACGGTTTTATAGCCAAAGTGGCGCAGGATCCAGTTCGCATAGCCGAGAGAGGCGAGCGGGTACGCGCTGGTATAGTTAGTCCAATGCTCTCCCATTGTTTCACGTTTAGGCCAGGAATGAATGCCGCAATGGAATATAATGTTTGCAACGTACCCGAAATAAGCGGCTTGGAGGCCGGACGACCGGCCACGGTCAATGTGAAGGGTATTCTGGAAGTGCTTGTTCAGCGTATCCAAGAGGCCATACGCAAAACCCTATCGCGATATCAGAAGGACATTCGTCGGTCCTAGAGGTCCGTCGCGTACCCATAAGAAGAACAGAATGGTCACCAGGCTCAGCGGCCATAGACTCTGGCGCAGGGTCAAGGTGGCCGCGGACGTGGTCTTGCGATTATCGACGCGCAGACCCGAGCGGGTCTTGAAGAATTCCTTGACGCCCATGATCGGGGGTGTAGAAGGAAGAAAAAACTCGAGGGCAAACGGGCTCGCAATATGGGGGGACCCCGGTATTTAGAAGGTCGCAGCCGTGCATCACTCCGCATCTCCGCAATCCGGGGAAAGACGATCCCTGCCTTTCGACGGTCAAACTACCGGGGCGACCAGTGAAAATCCAAGAACCGCGGCCGAGAAACGAAACCGAGTGGGCGGGGTTGCATTGTCCAACACGGGATGAAGTGGTGTCTTTACTTGGGAAACCTTACAAGCTCGGGCTAATTGACCCCGAGCGCGATTCATTGCACATCTATGGTGAATATACCCCTCTAGTCTCTAAACATAACAACCCCCGGTTCCACCCTCCCTGCGACAGTCTTACGCCCGCTTGGGCTTCCCCGCGGCACCATTCTGCGCCGTGACGGGAGATACGCGGGCGTGGTCGATACGGCGCTCCGCGAATTTGAGGACTTCGTCAATCAAACTAAAGGGAGAGGGTCAGCATTCGGGCGCATGGACAAGAAAAGGACGACCACTTACATCACGGGAGCACTGATAGCCAACACGGCCTGCCATTCGATCCAGTTCAGGGGCAGGATGGAGAACAGAGACTGCAGGAACGGCACGTAGAGAATGGCAAAGTGCAGGAGCATCGACAGGGTGATGGCGTAGATCAGGATCGGGTTGTTGCCCAGGAAGAAGGTGAAGAGAGACTCGCTGGACGACAGCGCGTTCATCGCGTTCAGCATCTCAATCACGACCAGGATGGAGAGAGAGACCGTCGAGGCGGACTTGGCCATGTCGTTGCTGAACATCTCGCAGCCAATCTCGGGGAATTGAGCGGAGCAGCGGTGGAAGTGAGACTAGACATCAAAGTTAGCGATCGAGGGAACGATCCCTGCGATCCAAGAATCACTCACCAGCTGGAAGAACGTAATCTGGGGGCCCTCCGGGTTGTACAGGAACCACCACACGTAGCCAAAGACGGTGGCCGCACCAACGTAGGTGCCGATAACCAAGTAGCGGAACAGGAGCCAGCCACCAACAAGCGGCTCGTCCCGGCGGCGCGGAGGGCGGCGCATCACATCGTTGTCGGGAGGATTGAAGGACAGGGCAGTGGCGGGCAGACCGTCAGTCACGAGGTTCACCCACAGGAGCTGGACAGGGACCAGAGCCTCGGGCATGCCCAGGGCGGCGGTCAGGAAGATAGACACAACCTCTCCGATGTTGGACGAGATCAGGTACCGGATGAACTGCTGGGTGTTGCTGTAGATCGAGCGGCCCTCCTCCACGGCAACGGTGATGGTCGCGAAGTTGTCATCCGCCAGAACCATATCGGCCGCCAACTTGGCAACGTCAGTACCGGTGCCCATTGCGACACCAATGTCGGATTTCTTCAGGGCCGGAGCATCGTTCACACCGTCACCGGTCATGGCGACCACGTGGTTCAAAGACTGAAGCAGGTCAACCAGCTTGGACTTGTGGCTGGGTTCGGTACGCGAAAAAAGGGAAGCATTCTGGACGGCCTTGAGCTTTTCGCTCTCACTGAGATCATCGAATTCACGGCCCGTGTAGCTTTTGCCCTTGAGGTTCTCGTCAAAGCCGAACACACCGATTTGACGACAGATCGACTCGGCCGTGTTGGGGTTGTCACCGGTAATCACAATAACGCGGATGCCCGCGTCGTGGCACTTCTTGATGGATTCAGCCACCTCGGCACGCGGGGGGTCAAGCATGGCGACCAGTCCGATCAAAGTCATGTTCTGTTCCAGCTTGGCATAGTCGTCGGTGGTAGCAGCCTTCTTCACTTGGCTCTCGGACACCTCGCTCACGCTAGCGATGGCCATGGTACGGAGCCCGCGGTTACCATACTCAGCCAGCTGCTCCGCCAGTATCTTAGTGTGGCTCTTGGCGAGAGCCACCCGCGATCCGTCAGAACCTTGCAGAATATGAGAGCAGCGCTCCAGGATGCTCTCCGGTGCACCCTTGACCAGGAGCTTCTGTTCTTTGCCCTTGCCAACAAGAACCGACATACTCTTACGGTCACGGGAGAACTCGTACGTGGCCTGGAGCGGCAAACGGGATTCGTAGTGGGCACTGCACGCATGCACGCGATCGGAGATGGGGAGACCGGAAATCTTCTGGTTCTTGGTTGCGTCTTCGGTGCCGACCTTCTCAACCAGAGCACGCAGAGCAGCTTCAGTGGGCTCACCAATGTTGGAGAACGCGCCGGTCTTGGGGTCATGCGAAAGAGTTGCCGAGTTACAGAGAGCACTGACCTCGGTCAACTGTCTCACGGTCGAGGAGGACACAGCCAAGTTATCGACAGTCTTGCCGTTGAGGGTCAGCTTGCCTTGAGGAGCAAAAGTTGTTCCTTCGACGTCAATCTCCTCGATACCCTTGCCAGAGTCGGCCAAATAGGCGATCTTGCCCACGCTCATCTGGTTGGTGGTCAAGGTTCCGGTCTTGTCAGAGCAAATCACACTGCAGCTACCGAGGGTTTCTACCGAAGGCAGAGAGCGGACAATAGCATTCTTCTGGGCCATCTTCCGAGTTCCCAGAGCCAAGCAGGTGGTGATCACCACGGCAAGACCTTCGGGGATAGCGGCGACACCGAGAGAAACGGCAATCTTCAGGTAGTAGATGGCACCCTTGGTCCAGCTGCCACCGAAAGACGGATCGTTGAAGTGCTCGATGTTAATGACCCACACAAGGATACAGATGACGGTAATCACCTTGGCCAGCATATCACCAAAGTCATTGATCTTTTGCTTCAGGGGAGTTGGTTCGGAGATCTGAGAGGTGATGCTGTCGTGGATGTCACCAATGGCAGTCGAGCCACCAGTCAGCACCACCAGGGCAGTGGCATGACCATTGACCACAGTCGTACCGGAGAAAACCATGTTGACTTGATCCTGCTTCACGGCCTGGCGGTCCTTGAGAGCGCTGGTCTCCTTGCCCACACTCTCACTCTCGCCGGTCAGAATGGCTTGGTCGACACGGAAGCTGTTGCTCTGGATCGAGAGCAGTCGGCAGTCGGCGGGGACACGGTCCCCGACGGCGATCTGGATCACATCACCGGGTACCAGGTCATCGGCCTTGACGCGCTGGGTCTTTCCATCACGAATCGCCTTGGCCTCGTTGGCCGAGTATTCCTGGAGTGCCGCAATCGACTTCTCCGCGCTACTTTCCTGGGTCACGCCGACAACCGCGTTGAGGATCAAAATGGTGAGAATCTACGAGACACAGGCATTAGTAATTGAATTCGATCGAAATTCCACGGAAGAGGTCCATACCACAGCGGGGTCCACAAAAGCAGTCCAGTCATCACTATCTTCGAACAGAGCTAGCACAAACGACACAGTGGCAGAACCCAAGAGGATGAGCACCAGCTGGTCTTTGAATTGCTCTAGAATCAGCTCCCACATGGGAGTTGGAGGTTCTTCTTCGAGAGCTGAGGGTGTTTCTGGTCAGCTTCCGTTCCCACGACTCAGCGACAGACGCGGGGACTCACCATTCGGGCCATACTTCTGTCGGGCTTTCACCACCGCATCCTTGGACAGACCGGTGCCTTCCGAGACATTGAAGTGCTTCAGCGCTTCCGCCGGGGTTGACAGGAACGAATTCTCCATGGTGCGAAGTCACCCGTACCGGTCAGAAGAGTATTGGAAAAGAACCGGGGAGGTGTGGAGGACAGTTGGGGGACTGAAAGAGAAAGGAAATGAGGGATTGTTTAGGTTGGATACATGGGTACCACCGGTGGCCAAGATCGAGAGAATTGCAGGACTGCCGGGTGCTGCGGGAAGCGAAGCAGTGCGTAATGGAGGAATTTCTTTTTCTCTTTCCTCCGATCGCAGTAATCAGAAAGTGGAGAGCGGAGGTAAACGTGTTCACTCGAGCGGGTTGATTCCATTCCCCATTGGGACGCAGCTTACTCAGCCAGGGGCCACAGGGCTGAGCGGGATTATTATTGGTTTTCTCCGTCGCCGATGAACAATGACCGGCCTTTCGAGCACGACGAGTACAACATCGGACCAGCTGCCGTGACGTCCCCGCCGTCACTTAGCCTAGCTCTCCTGGAATTTCTCAGACTATCTGGTTGCTTTCCCCGAAGGGATCTGTTACAACACCTGCACTAGGGTCAGGGATCCCCGGCATCTCTGCTCAAGCTGGATGGAATTATGGGGCCCTTCCAGGCTACATCGTTCTTTTGCCTATCAAACACAACCGGTGGAGTCACGTTTCCTTCTTGGCGCGCGGATTGCTGCTCAGGGCACCGCATTCTGCAATAATAATGAGCAGCAGATCTGGCCCATCAGCCTAGTGGACTGGTCCAGCGGCTGAGAGCCCACCGGCTTCTCTCACTGGTTCTCAGCCCTACCGCAGGCGCGTCTGCCATCTGGCCTCCAGCAGTTCAGACAGGTCAGGGTCCAAATGGTGTCTTACCCGATGCCATTTACCTAACTGGACAGCGATGGTTTTCTGTGTCAGCTTTCCCCCCAGTCCACCGGCGCGTGGGTGGGATGCAGAGGATGGATTTCAGGATGGCGAGAGCTATCAGCACGCTAATTTCCTTTGCCTATAGGGCTGGGTTTAGCCTGCCCACACTTGCATCATGGGCCCCAGGGCCCAAACTCACTCATCCTTATTGGACCATGGCGGAGCAACAATCTCTGTCGGTGGAAGGTCGAATGTCCCACCCAAAATATTATGACTTTGGAGCTCATACTCCATATATTTCGCGTCAATCCGCGTGATGACCTAGGTTACTTTGTGAAGCTGATGAGACTCACGCCAGATATTTACTCCCTGGTCGCTGGGCTAGTGTTCTCGGATTTGTGAAGGGCTCGCAAGAATGACGCCGGGCACGAGTCGGAGAGAAGACTCTCGGGACCAGGCCGAGAGTCGATTCAAATACAAAGACAGTGAGTTCCATGAAGCAATCCAAGGCTGGGAAGTTGTGCAGTCAGGGACGGAATGGACACCCCTCCTGCCAATCGCCAATTTTCTTCCGACTGCACTCGGTATAAAGTAGTACATGCATATCGGCAGCGAATGGACATCCGGCATGCAAGCCTTATCTTTGGGGACATGAACTACGAGGCATGATGATTGAGCCCCGTGTCAGGCGGGGACTTCGCGGGGTCAGGCAGACACGAGGCGACCTGGAGAACCCGAGCCTAAATTCCTAAATTACCTCGCGGGCGTGACAAGTTCCAGGAATTAGTGGCATTCTAACCATTTCGAGTGCAGTGCAGATGTGCTCGGTATTCATGATTCAGGTCTACTACAGTCATCCATGGATGTTGTCGGGGAGTGGACGAGGCACTACATCATACCTCGATGCTGGAAGGTTCGACCGTTGCATCATCGTCACCACGAGACTCGCGGGCCTGGACGGGTTGGTGTTGGGGATAAACATATGCATCAATAAGAAGGAAAAGAGAAAATCAATTTCCCTAGCAAGGTCGATCGTAGATTTGGTCATTTCAGGTCGTCGGGTCAACTTTGGTCTGGCCAGGTGACGATACCGAGTACAGAGTACGGCGAAACGGGAATCCACCAGCAGATCATGGGGAGCATCCATGTCAACACCGGCACGATCCAAGCCAAGTCATGGCCAGAATACTTAAAATATAAGAATATTCCAACGACAACACAGTCTCGAAAGGATCCCACTCGCCCAAGTACCGCAATACGGGCAAGTTGGCGGAGGCGACGGGCGCCGGCGTAGGTAGCGGGTACTTTACGCCGTAATGTTATGATTCTCCCCCAACTCCCTCGCTCTCATCCTCTCCCTCCTCCCACCCCCACCTGCTTCTCTCATCATCTCTGCGCATCTCCAACTCTTGCTTTTTTTCCATCAATCTTCTCCCTCACATAGTCACCATGGGTTCAGAGGTATGTCTCCATCTTTTCTTTCCTTGTTTCCCCTCTTCCCCTCCATCCTCTCCCTGAATCGTCACCGCTATCGCGCACCTGCCCGACTTCGCTCCCCCCATTTTCTTCGGTACGCGTGCTGACAAGACTCTTTTTTCCAATGCAGCGTGAGAAGTAAGCCTTTCGTTCCCCCCCCCCCTTGGCAGCGATTCCTTCCGTATGCCAGAACTGACCCCCTCTGCAGCAAGACGTTCCTCGCGCGGCTCTGCGAGCAGGCCGAGCGCTACGATGGTAAGATCAACGGGTGTTCTCCTTGGGAAATATACACTGACCGGGGGCTTTTCGTGCGACAGAAATGGTCACCTTCATGAAGGTTAGTGAAAATGATTCATATTCGAGATTTGGACTTGCAGGCTAACCCGTGATTAGGAAGTCGCCAACGTATGACATATCACTTCCACGCCCCCCGTTGAGATCGGATTCGCAATTGACACTTTTCGCAGATCGGCGGCGAGCTCACTGTCGACGAACGCAACCTGCTCTCCGTTGCCTACAAGAACGTGGTCGGTACCCGCCGTGCCTCGTGGCGCATTATCTCCTCCATCGAGCAGAAGGAGGAGTCCAAGGGCTCGGATGGGCACGTCACCATCATTCGGGATTACCGTCAGAAGATCGAGACCGAGCTGGAGAAGGTGTGCCAGGATGTCCTGGACGTCCTGGACGACTCCCTGATCCCCAAGGCCGAGACCGGCGAATCCAAGGTCTTTTACTTCAAGATGTGCGTGCGGGCTGAAACCTGTTGAGAGGAGTGACGAGTGACTGACGGCCACTGTAGGAAGGGCGACTACCACCGCTACCTCGCCGAGTTCGCTTCCGGTAACAAGCGCAAGGTTGCCGCGACCGCCGCCCATGAAGCCTACAAGGTATAACCTGCCATCTTTCCACCGTTGTCGAGGGAGTTGACTGATCATCTTCCATAGAACGCCACCGACGTTGCCCAAACCGACCTCACCCCTACGCACCCCATCCGCCTTGGTCTCGCGCTCAACTTCTCCGTCTTCTACTACGAGATCCTCAACTCGCCCGACCGTGCCTGCCACCTCGCCAAGCAGGCCTTCGATGATGCCATTGCCGAGCTTGACTCGCTTTCGGAGGAGAGCTACCGCGACAGCACCTTGATCATGCAGCTCCTGCGGGACAACCTGACCCTCTGGACCTCGTCCGATGGGAACGAGGGCGAGGGCGCCGGATCCAAGGAGGAGGCCAAGCCCGAGGAGGAGGGTGCCGCCGCCGCTGCTCCCGCCGAGGAGAAGCCGGAGGAGCCCAAGCCCGAGGCCGAGTCCTAGGTGTGATCAGCCGCATGCCGATTTGGTGAGGGGCGTTCGCATTTCTTCCTGGAACGTGGGTACGCAAGTCGCTTGTTTGTTTTCCCCGCAGCGTGGCTGGGTTGGGGACCGGCACCTATCTTCTTGCACGTGTTCGGGACCATTTGGGTGCGCCGGTGGAGTTTGATATTCGGTTGACGCGAGCGAAAAGGGGCTGAGTGGACTTCCTCTCTCTTTTACTGTCTCTATTCCCACTCCAGCACGATTCAATGTCTTTATTTCAATTGACCACCGTCCCTTCTCGGTAATCTCTGTAGGCGGTGCTGTGTGTGATGCTTCCGTATTATGTGATAGTCTAAGACCCAAGCAGCCAGCGGTCAGCGTTATGCGGTACCCTGGATGGTTCTTGAGAATACGAGTAGCCTATAAGTCATCGTACAAACTAATAGTAAGTCTAAGTGAAAACAACCAACAATGGCAGGGAGCCATGATTGGAACCAAGCCGGGGTCTCAGCAACTCATACATCCCCCACTTCCAAGATCTGCATGCAAAGCTAGGACCGATGATCCAGTCTCCCCACAGTGGAGATTGCAGACAACACCAAGGCACATTCGATGGGTACCCGGGTGAAATCCACGTTGGGTGCATTCGAAAGGGTACTGGCCAAGGGGATTTTATTCGATGTTTATGAGATGTCTTGAGTTTCAAGTGAGATGGAGCTCGGATTATGGTTCCCCTTGCATATCGAGTTCGTGTACATCATACGAGATCTAGGTCATTTGTATGGTATGAACTGTGTATAATGGGTGAATGGGGTGCAAGATAGAGGGACAAGATATGCTAAACAATCATGGTGGTATCATTGGATGGTTCGAAAGACATTGATGTGTAGACTTATCTATTATAGAACAGCCTTTATCAACCGCGTTCAAGGTAACTGATGAGAAGAAGAAAAAGGAAACAGTGTATGGACATGCGATACCAACAGGCTTGTCGGATTCACGCTCGACTCTCGAGACCCTGAGAGCCTCAAGAGTGAGCAGGTGATGTCCGAGACCAGGTATCGTGCAGACTTCATGTTGACCCTCGAAGCCATGCCGCTGTCATTGACCCGCATGCAGGGTGGCTGCACCCGGCAGGTCAAATGTTTATGCTTGTGTGTTGACGGCTGTCCAGCTGCAGAACTATATCCGGGGCTCGGACTGGAACCTGCAACATCCAACCCATAAGAACCGCGGACCACAGAAATTCCTGAATTTCAGAAAGCCAAAAGTACCCCAGACACAATCTGCAAACTTCCTTCACCCCCATAACCGCATGAGCTCAGCCAAGACCCAAAGCCGCTCGCCATCGAGGAAATCTCACACCCTTCCAATCACCGTGCAACCCTTCTAGACCGCTTGTACAGCGACCTTTCCAACCGGGATGCATCCGGCTTCGATTCCGTCCAGTCCAGGTGCATTCCACCCGGATCGAAGCAGACCCTCTCCCTTTGCCGAGCAAATGGGAGACAAACAAGTCCTCCCCCGAGGCGGGTGCGGAGATGTGGCCGCCACGCCGCACGCTGATTGCCGGGTTAAAGAACGGGCCATCCTGACGCTTGCCGCGCGTCAAGGAATCCATTGGGCAAAATGGCCGCGGGCGTCGGGGCTTCTGACACTTGTCGTGGTTGGCGCTGCCTGACTTGTGCAGATCCCGGTCATGGGTTGTCGGGGACCAAGTATTGCGGACACTCACAGAGCCGCACGGGAGAGGGGGAGGAGGATGTTGGAGGATCCAGTGCAATGGGATTGGGGCTTTCTTGTTTTTGTTTTTTCCCTTTTGGACTGGTGCGGTTTTGACTGGATGTTCCATGATGTTTATAGTTCCAAGAACTTGCAACAGTATAGTCTTTAGATCCTCCCTTCAGGGAATGCCAAGAGTACCTCAATCCACAGCATGATGAATCCCTGACGTGACTATTGAGATACCTCCGCATGGATGTCTTCCTGGTATAGATTCCCACTCAGGGATCCACGGACCCAACCAACATGGCAGATGACAGCCTATTTTTGGCAGGTCCATTTCTGCAACACTAAAGAAAAGACCAACAAATCCCTATTGGCAAAGAGCAAGCAACAACTATCGACTGCGAAGGACACGCTGCATCCCGGTCCCGGGGTATAGCATGCCCGATACTAAGCCCGGTCCAGCACATCTATAAACCTTCGAATTGGGCAGAGACGCGCAGGTGCATTGGGTATTGGAATCCCGTCCACTCCCGGTAAAGTATGGCCCATTACCCTTTTTTATAAAATTCCCAACCCGGGACCATGTTGCCGGGTCTGCAGCGTGCCTTGGATTGACTCGATCTCTGTCCGCACCGGCAATGATGCGAGAGCGCATTCACGCTGTTTGCAACAAATAAATTCAAATCGACTGCCCTCGACATCTCCTTACATACTCCTCCACGCCTCTGCCATTTTCCCGCCTGTAGGTGTGGGTGTGGGTGTGAGTGTTTTGTTTTCTATTTACTTGTATCCCCCCGCCCATGACCACCGCAGCCATGCTCGTATCCACACCTCCCCCCGGCCGCTACAGTTCGAACCAAATGGACTGTACCTGTGTCTTCTCGACCGGGGGAATACCTACAATTTCCACTGGGAGCTATACCTAGCCAACACGCCCACGACGGGCACGATCTGCCACATCACCAACGACAAACTGCCAACGCAATGGGACTTCGAAGTTGTGAGCACGAGCGAGATGCCCTCGCTCCGACAGCTCCTCGTCGGTCTGAAAGTCGGCACCGTCACGCCCATGATGCACAGGCCATTATGTCACCGTCTGGGCTTGATTCCTCTTGATCTGTTCTCGGCTCGTTACGGGGAGTCGATGAACTGTCGAGTCTGGACTAAAGAGGCTCTGTTTGCCCTCGATGACGAGGGCTATGTTGTCCTGGCTATCAGCGTCCCGGATATTGCTAGTGAAGTCAACCATCACGCCCTCATGGCTAAGAGCCAGCATGAGTGCCGGGTTCGCACGAGTCGAGCATTCCGGGAGTGAGGCTCTACAGGTGCCATGGTCAGCCTTCTTTCCTCGTTCCTTCTCCACCCTCGGCTTTGCGAGGCAGTTTATACGCTGCAATTAATGTATGTCGTGTTGGGGAAGGGATTGGAGAAGAGATAGGAAGAGCGGGGGAAGTATGTGCCAGTAACGAGGATACGAAGTCAAGACGATCCGCAGATAACGAGCAAATGAAGAGCTAATGACATGATTTGAGGAGGTCTTTCTATATGTAAACTAGACTCGATGGAGATATACACGTAGGCATTGGAAATCGTGAAAGGAGCAAAAGGGGGTAGATATCAATCTCAGCCATGAAAAAAACACTGCATTTTTTCTTGGTTACAATGCATATACTCTGACTTCAGGGGAAGGGAAGTGAGATATCGTGGATCACATAAAATCATCGTCACCCAGACCATCGTCCCCATCGTAGTTGGTGTTGTCAACCTGGTTATCCCGCTGAGAGACAAGGGAGACCTTGGTCTTGGCAGCCTTGGTCTTCTTGTTGCCCTTGTCGGCAGCACGTTCCTCGCGCATCTTCTCGTTGCTGGCAGTCGTCAACGCACTGCCAATTTTCTTGATCTCTGTGCTGGGCAGTTCCTTGACCAATTTCCGAGCAAAGTCCTGTGCCCAAAGAGAGTACTGCGGCTTCTTGGAGTGCGGCGTGAGGAGGGGGAGGAGAACATCGGATAGCCGGTTGAATTGGTCCTTCGTCGTGGGCTTGAACAGCGGCATGGCGGAAAGGTCAATGGAGTTGGTGGGGTTGGCAGTATCGGTGACCACCACAGCCTTGGGGGCCCCACGGTTACGGCTGATGTCGATGTTATCAAACAGGTCCGAGGCGTGCTGGAGGTCGGAGTCCTTCTCGGAGCGGCGCAGCCGTTCCCGGCGCTCCGCCTCGTCCTCGTCGGCATCCAGATCATCGTCGTTTTCCGCCTCGCGTCTCCGTTGGTCGCGATGCTCCTCTATCCGCTGAGCCTTGCTCTTCTTGTTCGCGGCAGCAGCTGCCTTGGCCTTGGCCTCGGCTTCAGCCGCCTTGGCAGCTTTCTCGCGCTCGACTTCCGAGTCTTCGGCGGCATCCCATGAATCCAGGACCTATCAGTTGAAGTGCGCGTTAGTGTTTTAGTCTTGATACTGAGGCTTTCTCGCTCTTTGCAGGACATGCGCAAGATGCGCGTTGCCAATCTTGGGTTCTTTGGAAGCACTTACATCGTCTTCTTCTTCATCGTCAAATCGGCGACGCGCGGCAACGGGAGGAGGCGAGGTGCTCTCCTCTTCTTCGTCTGTTTAACAGAGATCTCTATTAGAAACAAAAGGTCGATAAAGTCATATGTGGTCACATCGCATTGGATCGCGAGGTATAAGGAGGGGCATTCCGATAGTCGCAGGATAAGAACATACCCCACTTTGAAGGTGGCATATTGGGCAAGTAGACGGAAGATCAGGCGGAGGAAAGGACAGAAACAACAGCGAGGGTTGACGCAAGCGCTGCTTGACCGAAAGGGAGACCCAGAGTCCGCGATAGGAACGTGCTACAACAAAGGATAGAGGGGAAGGATAAATTTTATGTGGGACTTATCGCGGGTGGGATGTACACGTGATCTCGGGGTACTTGATGCCCGACAAGCGTGATGTTTTTACAATGCCTAGACCAAGGGCCGCAATCTACACAATGTAAATGAGTTGAATGAATATTCTTTTCATTTGGCTCTTATTAATTCATAATCATAACAAATGATGACGTTTCACGCTCTGGGTACTAAGTCATCTCACTTTTTGCGTTGCAAAAACCCCCCTCCTGTAGATACCACCGTGGAGTTGGCTACATTTACAGGTTAACCGACTTGCGGAAGTTCTGGCCAGCGTAGACGGCGTTGGCACCAAGCTCCTCCTCAATACGGAGGATCTGGTTAAGCTTAGCCAGACGCTCGGAACGGGCCGGGGCACCGGTCTTGATCTGGCCGGAGCGCAGACCAACGGCGATGTCGGCAATGGTGACATCCTCGGTCTCACCAGAACGGTGGGAGACCATGACGCCCCAGTTGTCGGCGTACGAGTCCTTGGCAGCCTGGATGGACTCAGTCAGGGTACCAATCTGGTTGACCTTGAGCAGGAGAGCGTTGCAGGACTTGAGCTCGATGGCCTTCTTGATGCGCAGAGGGTTGGTCACGGTCAGGTCATCACCAACGATCTGGAAGTCGGAGGTCTTGTAGAAGTAGCTCCAGGCCTCCCAGTCATCCTCAGCGAAGGGGTCCTCGATGGAGACAATGGGGTACTTGCTAGCCAGCGACTTGTACAGGTCGGCCAGCTGCTCGTAGGTGAGCCACTTGGTGGGGTCGCTCTCTGGGTTCTTGAAGTCGAGGTCGTACTTCTTGACGTCGGTCTTGTAGAACTCGCTGGAGGCAACGTCCATGGCAATGTGGATCTTGCCGGTGTAGCCGGCCTGCTCAATGGACTCGGTGATCAGGTCCAGAGCCTCCTCGGCAGTCTGGATATCGGGGGCGACACCACCCTCGTCACCGACGTTACCGGCAGACTGGCCGTACTTCTTCTTGGCCAGAGCCTTGAGCTTCTGGTAGACCTCGGCACCCTGGCGCAGGGCCTCGGAGAAAGAGGGAGCGGTGCTGAATAGCTCCGTCAGTCTTTGGCTAGACAATGGACCAGACAGGGCAAAACTTACTCGGGAACAATCATGAACTCCTGGAAAGCCAGACGGCCACCGGCGTGGGAACCACCGTTCAGGACGTTCTGGAAGGGGACGGGGAGGACGTAGGGCTTCTTGGTACCGGCGAGGTCCGAGATGTGCACGTAGAGGGGGACACCCTTCTCGGCGGCGGCAGCCTTGGCGATGGCCAAGCTGACACCAAGGATGGCATTGGCACCGAGGTTACCCTTGTTGGCAGTGCCGTCGAGCTTGTTCAGGAACTCGTCGACCTTGGCCTGGTCCTTGACGTCAATGTTCTCCTTGATGAGAGCGGGGCCAATGGTCTCGTTGACGTTCTTGACGGCCTTCAGAACACCTAATAAAGACCATCCATTAGCTTTTGAGCTGTGTTGGATCTCGCTTCAATCGACTACTCACCCTTGCCGCCCCACTGGGACTTGTCACCGTCACGGAGCTCGACGGCCTCGTGCTGACCTGCATATTGCTGTCAGTCAAAGCTATTTCTAGGACTGAAATGAACTATTGTTCAGTTCCAGGTAATACATACCGGTGGAAGCACCGGAGGGGACAATGGCGCGGTGCAGACCGGTCTCGGTGACAACATCCACCTCGACGGTGGGGTTGCCGCGCGAGTCGTACACGGAACGGGCGTGAACCTTGGCGATAGGCATTTTGAATGTGGACAGGCTGATGGGGGGAAGGAATCAGTCAGTTGCAAGGAAAAAAGAGGAAGATGGAGGGGGCCCCTGGGGGGTTTAAAGCAAACGGCAGCGCGTGACTAACGGCGGGGAGGGCGGTTCACCGAGGACCCAAAAAGATTGAGCCGGTTGAGGGGGAAAGGATTGGGCCTGATTTGCTTGGATTCGACAAATGTCGATGGGGCGATTGGCCACGGGCAATTGATGTCACCGACGAATCTAAATTCGTCTGGGGGGGGGGAAGGCTCTTCTTGGGTTGAAGGAGGGGTGGAGGGGTATGAGATAGTGGGGGGATATGATGTATACTCCAGTTAGGTATCAACTCACCTTGGGGGAAATATGGGAGGTAAACAATCAGGAAGGAAAAGAGTTACGGAAACACCCGATTCTTTAAATACTCCAAGGTAGCTCGACCCCGGGAAAGGACAGAGTCGGTCTCCGATTCTTTCCAATGCGGCGGTGGGGCTCCGCGCTCTTCTCCAGCGCCTGCTGGCTGATCCGACCGTCTACGGATACGTAGTTGCGAGATCTCCCGTTCCTCGGGTCGTGAGGGAATATGATGTGCTAATCCCCCGTTCGATCTCGGCAAGAATGTCATCATCTGATGACGGTTGGCCCCTCCTACCCCTCCATGGATGAAGAATATGTAGAATTCGTACAATTTCTGAGATTTAGAACGGACGTTTCATTTGGAAGTACAATTGGAGTCCTGTTCTGATGCCCGTGAGCAGGGTGAGTGCAAGAATTACTGGCGGGTCGTTCAATGTCGTATTGAGTCTGTCGGCTTCAGGTGAAGACGAAGACGGACAAGCCGGGATGGTGGCCTTGTGATGGATGGCCTTGATGCCTAGGCGTCTTGAAGCCTTATAGCCTTACGGCCTGAATCCATCGGTGATGCAAGGCACGTGACAAAGTAACGCGCGGTCAGGTGATCTCCCTGGAAGCTGCTCGACGGGCGGTGCTGGAAGCTCCCCAGATTGCATCCACTTCGCTCTCCACGACATTGCAGCTCGTTTCATCAGATACTTGGACGGTTGGTTCCATCCTCTCGGCCCTCGTCACTGTTGCCGCCTCTTTCCTCATCTGCCCGCCCTTGCCTGCGGCAACTTGTCAGCCACCATGAACGGCGCCAGCGACCCCGAGCGGGACCAGGCGCTTGAAGACTATAAAAGGAGCTTGCTAGAGCTACGAGAATGGGAGGCCAAACTGAAGACTCTACGGCTGGGCATCAAGGATCTTCAACGGGAGTTTGACATCTCGGAGGAGAACATCAAGGCACTACAAAGTGTTGGTCAAATCATCGGTGAAGTGTTGAAGCAGCTGGACGAAGAGAGATGTAAGTCTATGGTCCCATCATGCCTCTCGACAAAAGCTGACTCGTCCAAGTCATCGTCAAGGCATCATCCGGACCGCGATATGTGGTTGGCTGTCGCTCCAAAGTCGACAGGGCCAAGATGAAGCAGGGTACTCGTGTGGCTCTGGATATGACAACACTTACGATCATGCGCATGTTGCCCCGTGAGGTGGATCCCCTGGTTTACAACATGTCTTTGGAAGATCCCGGGCAGGTCAACTTTGCTGGTATCGGTGGTTTGAATGACCAAATCAGAGAGCTGCGGGAGGTGATCGAGTTGCCATTGAAGAACCCGGAGCTGTTCCACCGGGTGGGAATCAAACCCCCCAAGGGTGTCCTACTCTATGGACCCCCCGGTACGGGTAAAACATTGCTTGCCCGAGCGGTGGCCAGCTCCATTGAAACCAACTTCCTAAAGGGTAAGTGCTGATTTTCTCGTCTGGTGGTCATCCTTTAACTTTGTCTCCTACCCAGTTGTTTCCTCCGCCATCGTCGATAAGTATATCGGTGAATCTGCTCGCCTGATCCGAGAAATGTTTGGCTATGCCAAGGAGCATGAGCCTTGCATCATCTTCATGGACGAAATCGATGCCATCGGAGGTCGACGGTTCTCGGAGGGTACATCGGCAGATCGAGAGATCCAGCGGACATTGATGGAACTGCTCAACCAACTGGATGGTTTCGACTACTTGGGCAAGACAAAGATCATCATGGCAACCAACCGACCGGACACTCTTGACCCGGCCTTGTTGCGTGCTGGTCGTCTTGACCGGAAGATTGAAATCCCTCTGCCTAATGAGGTCGGTCGTTTGGAGATCCTGAAGATCCACACGAGCACGGTTCAGCTGGACGGGGATATCGACTTCGAGAGTGTAGTCAAGATGAGTGACGGGCTCAACGGTGCTGATCTTCGAAACGTTGTCACGGAAGCGTAAGTTCCAATCCAGGGCCCCTGTTGATTCATGGTTACTAACATCTTTCAGTGGTCTGTTTACGATCAAGGATTACCGGGACGCCATCAACCAGGACGACTTCAACAAGGCAGTACGCAAGGTAGCCGAGGCCAAGAAGCTGGAAGGCAAGTTGGAATACCAGAAGCTGTAATTGTATCTACCTCTTGAGTGGATTTCCCAGGCTCTTAGTTCGCCTGTTAGAAGTCCGCTTTTCCCAATACTACCAGGGTCGCATGAGTCGATGGCATTTTGAGTATTCCCACTTTCCCCATGTAGCAACTTGTACTCCTTCACTCTATAGCCTCGTCAAATTGATCTGCAAAATATCCGATCCTGCACAGTCCATCATTTGGTGGGTATCAAACATGTGACGGGATCTGATTCGGTCACCACCTCCGCTCTTCCCCACTTCTCCAAGGTGTCCATCCCTGACAACTTTCTAGCCCGAGAGCTGTTGCACGACGTGGTCGGACTCTTGGAACTCTGATACTTCATCCCTAGATCTGCTGGAGAATATCTCCTCTCCGGTGAGCCTTGACTCCGCCGGGACGCGTCCCCGGGGCAATTGTCGCATCAAAACACACATTTCCAATCTGGCCTCTCGCAGTTGTAAGTGGTCTAGGATCCCGGGTCCAACTCGTTGAAAGAAGATACCTTAATACTTCTATGGGCTTCTGCGCGCTCTATTCTGCTTTAATGCGGAAATTCCAGTCGAACTCCTCGCTAATTTGCGCTTGTTATTCCCATAGATCCACATCTGCCCGGCGAGATTGCACTGCCTATCTGTCACAACCTGATCGCCGCCAAGTTCGAAGCCTCCCAATACCACGAGACCGTCGGAAACGCGCTCCCATGTACGATTATTGGATCTGAGTCGTCCAATTCGTCTTTAACGAAGCAAGTGGTGGATTCACGCGGCAGCTCGCAACAACTCTGGAGCCGTAATACTCCTTTGGTTGAACCTCCCTCGAAACGGCATCGCTAGAATCAGTCCCTCGGCAACCTTGCCGGGTATCTCCAGCAAAATGGGCGGCTTCTTCAACAACGATCGCACTCTCCCCATGTACAAGGACAAGCCATATTTTGCGCCGCGACGCACTGCTCCGAGAAGACGGCTGGGCGCTGTTCTGAAAGTCCTTGGAGTCTTCACAGTGATCCTCCTGTGGTATTACTATAAATCGGGGGCTCCATCATGGCAAGGACCTGCTTCGAGCGACAAGGGCGTAGAGTTCTGGAGGTGGCTACAAAGCTTAGAGAGTGGCACGTCCGCCAAAGAGAAGCCTGACTGGGAACTACGCCGAGAGAAGGCTCGGGACGCCTTTCTCGTCAGCTGGGATGGTTATGAAAGAGAAGCATGGGGTAAGATGACCCAGGCCGCCGCTATTGCAGCATCAAGCTGACCAGTCTCTGCCCAGGTTATGACGAATATAATCCAGTCTCGGGAAAAAACCGGAACATGGTGCAAAATGGAATGGGCTGGATGATCGTGGACTCGCTTGACACTATGATGATCATGAATCTCACATCCCAGGTTCGACATGCACGCCAGTGGATCTCTACCTCATTGCATCACAATCAGGATCATGACGTTAGTACGTTTGAGACTACCATCCGCGTGCTAGGTGGCTTGCTGTCTGCGCATTACTTGTCCACGAAATACCCCACTCTTGCCCCAATCGCCGATGCCGACGTTGGTGCTGCTAGTGAAGACTTGTATATCGAGAAGGCTACCGACCTTGCCGACCGACTGCTGGGGGCCTTCGAGACACCCTCGGGAATTCCCTATTCCAGTGTAAATCTGAACAAATCAGAGGGGCTGCGCTCGCATAGCGATGGCGGTGCTGCTTCTACAGCCGAGGCTACTTCGGTGCAGCTCGAGTTTAAATATCTGGCAAAGCTCATCGGAGAACCTGAATACTGGCGAGTGGTGGAGAAGGTTATGGCGCTCGCTGATGCGCAGAAGCCTCAGGATGGTCTTGTCCCAATTTACATCAACGCCGAATCCGGGAAGTTTCAGGGTGACAATATCCGTCTCGGCAGCCGAGGTGACTCCTACTATGGTTCGTTCATACCTGAAACTTTTCTTGAATGAGCCAAGCTGACTGGCCCAGAATATCTGATCAAGCAATATCTGCAGACGTCCAAGCAGGAGCCTGTGTATAAGGAAATGTGGGATGAAAGCATGCAAGGTATTCGCAAGCATCTCCTCGCTTTTTCCAAGAATGCCAAGTTGCTGGTCTTGGGTGAACGGCCTTCGGGTCTTGCAGGAGCCCTTTCGCCGAAGGTAGACCACCTTGTTTGTTTTATGCCTGGAACAATTGCCCTGGGTGCTACTGGGGGTGAGCCCCTAGCGACGGCGAGAAAGTCCGCCGATTGGTCTCAGCAACGCGAAGAGGAAATTCTCATTTCTCGCGAGCTGATGAAGACATGCTGGGCTACGTACCTACAAACACCCACCGGCCTTGCTCCCGAGATTACTCATTTTGTCCTGGATGACAATCCGGTCATGATGGCCGACAAATACCCTGACCCCAAGTCCGCCTCCGAAGCGGGCTCTTCGCCCCATGAATTGAAAGGTATCTCTTTGCCGTTATCCCCTCAAGAGGATGGATCGGAACCATGGCGCGAGGACCTTGAGATCCACCGAGGCGATCGTCACAACCTTCAACGCCCAGAAACAGTCGAGTCCCTCTTCTACATGTATCGCGTCACCGGCGATGAGATTTATCGCGAGTGGGGTTGGGAGATGTTCAAGTCTTTCGTTCGGCATACTGCGGTTGTGGAGGATGTATCGGCGACAGATGACTCGACCGCTACACGGCGCGTGAAAAGCTTCACATCCCTTGGGAACGCCAACACTGTGCCTGCCGAAAAGCGGGACAACATGGAGAGTTTCTGGATGGCCGAGACCCTCAAGTACTTTTACTTGTTGTTCTCGGACCGAGATTTCATTTCGCTCGAGGAGCATGTATTCAACACCGAGGCGCATCCACTGCCGCGCTTTGCGCTCACCGGTGAGCTGAAAACAGGGTGGCAGCGGAAGGCTTCGCAATAAATTTTGCATTTATGGCGCTTGACATTTAGTTTGTTTATGGCTGTGATTTTCTCACCATGAATGTGTACGCCTAAAAAATATATACGTGGAATCCAACTGTTAAGATATATAACTAACCACCCCCTGTTGTTTAGTACTCTATTTCAAACCCCCCCAAAATGTATACGATGTTTAATGGTCAGAAAGTACATTCAAATTTCTGAAACTTCTCAGCAAAACACAAAAATCGGTTGTACTTTTACATCTGCAGTCGCGGGCGGTATAGAAGAGCTCCACCTTTATCGATAAGCCAAGCTTGGCCATAGTCACCACGATATGACCTTCGCTTACTCGCCACGGTATGGAGCTCACCTGGCTGGCCGATTCCCCCCAGTCACGGAGTAGAACTCGGGCTCTGCGAGCCTGTCCAACTTGTCAGCGACGAAAGGTGCGTTGCCGAGACCCAGCATACGTGCCGTCAGCACTGAGACTTGTCATAGAAACGATGCCGACATATCACCCCCACGTCAGGGTTGACTGCTTCCAGGTTCTCAGAGCATGATCCGGATAGCTCCCATGCTCCTGTAACCCAATCAAAGACACCATTGCCAGACGCTGCCCTGCCCCCATTCTCGAGTACGGAACGCTTCGTTGGGGACCTCAACCCAGAAGCGTTCATCCGAGAAAGGCTACATGAACCTACGGAAAATCCCCTTCGGGATCGTATTGGACTCTGGATCAGATCGCCCTCTGCACAGGATGCTAATGGTCAACAAAATCGGCAATATACCACTGCCACCGATCCTCTGTCGACCTTGCCGTCGCAGCCGCATCTTGACGGACCGGCGATCGCTTCAATCTTGCATCAACGATACCAATGTGCGATGCGCGCGTGTGACCGGCTTCCTCCTACCACGCGCGAACCACTTACCGAAATTTATTTCTCTAAGGTCAACCACATCATTCCTCTCGTCGACAGGGAAGCATTCACCAGTACCCTAGCCGAGAACTCGAAATCAGTTTTCCTCGAGAGAGCAATATGTCTCGTGGCAGCCAAAGACCGCGACGCCAGGCCTCATCTCCGCCTGGCAGTTGATGGCTCTCTCTTACCGGCACGTGAATTCTGTTCGGAAATCTACAAAGGACTCGCGGCTGCAATGGATGCGGACCTGGAGACGGATCGCCTGGCTCGCATCCGCGTGCTCGCTCTTATGTCCCTGCACTGTGAAGGGTACGAGGGAGCCGAGGCAGCGTCCCTCCACCTGTGTCAAGCCATTCATCAGGCCCAGACGGTTGGTTTGCATCTTGACCGGCCGGGCCGGACATCTGCAGACCCCCTCGTCAAGCTCTTCTGGTGTTTATGGACATTGGACAAAATGCATGCAAGTATCGGTGGTCGCCCGGTCCTTCTAGCTGACCGTGACATTGGGATTGAAAAACCCGACACAAAGATTCAAGGTGCATTCGGGGTGTGGCTGGCGATTTCAGACCTTTTAGCAACGGTGATATCCTTCTATCGGCCGTCGGCTGGTACAACCAGTGGGTGGGAAGAAGGGTTTCCCGCATTCGAAGACATTGTGGGAGATGATGCTCACGATGTGGACTTCGCGAGCCTCGGTGTGTTTCATGCCTCACAGCGCCCCGGGCGGTTTTACTAAATATAGGATATGCTGATCGTCTGCAGGATTTCTGGAACTTTACTATCATTCGGTGGCCATCTTGACCTGTCGGTCTTCACGGGCCGAAAATTTGGACAGTACCAAATTATCATCGATTCGCCAGGGACTTGCGGCTGTTCGGATACACTCGATCGTATCATCGGAGTGCATCGGTCAGCTACCACCTCTTCCCGCTGTCCCCTATGCAATCGCTTTATCGATGGGTGTTTCATATCGGCAACTGCGCTCGAGCAAGTTAATCACTCACTTCGATCGGGCGAAAGCTAGCCTAGAGGCCAACTGTTCCGTGCTCGAAGACCTCAGTCCACACTGGTACTCCGCAGAGGCCATGGCGCGATTGGGGCGAAAAGCATTGCAGCAAGTTGGCCACGATCACCTGCATCAATCTGCCTCGCGTGCATCCATCGCACAGCCCACCGTAAACACTGCCGCGAATGCACCTCAGGTGGCTGAGTATCTCGGTATGAACGACATTGATACTCAGAACGCTTCTAACGTTGACTCGACGATGCCGCCCGCGGCATCCGAGTCCGAGGCCCCCATGGACACGGGGACGGGAGCCTTCCCTTCAGTACACGATCTTGATAGCACGATGGCCCCGGACTTTGCCGACATTGACATGTTGTTTGGGGAGTTTCTGGATCTCTCACTCCCGACAAATTTCTGGGATCCCATCTTCGCAGAGCAGGATCCGACCGGCGGCCCCAATGGCAGCCCAATACCATAACCCCGCCAGGGTCGGGGCCACCGATTGGGGTATATGCCGGAGATTGGGGTTCGGTAGAGCGCCGATCGTCATCGTATGGAAGGCTTTGCGAATTTCCACTGGACGGCCACTTGGCCAGAACCCGGTCAGATCTGGGACGGCCCCTTCTGTCGGTGGGGACTCAGAGAGGATCGGCAGAGTCTGAAACCCGAAACGGGCTCCTTTCAGCCTCGGACTCTTGGACTAGACGCTCCCAATTGCGCTGCAGAGCCTGATCGGCGGAGTTTTGGGCGATTCGATGCCTTTGTTTGGCCCGTCGCACCATGGAACAGAAGCCGGTGTCAACCCCCGGTGACTCCACTCCGCCTCGGGCGTGTTCCAGAATGAGCAAAAAATAGAAAATTACGCCCGAAAATCAAGCTCTGAAGTGGCATATTCTCCGGCGTTAGTTCCTCTTATCCCTGTCGTGTTGGCCATTTCCCATATAGAGTGAACTGTGTCTTTCCCCAACCGCAGGTCTCACTGGCCAACCTCCCCAGGTCCCCTTGGTCTCATACCCCGCGTGATCCGTATTTTCTTAGTTCGAGCCTGTATGTCTCTTTTTTTGGGGTGTCTTGATTTCCCTGCTGACTTGGATTTCTCTCCAGTATATGGCGAGCGAGCATTAATTGTGGCCGACAAAGCCTTGCATACTGGATCCATACCCAGCCATTTTTCCAGCCGACGCGTTCTATCGAGATCCCTGCAGAATAATCACCACTTTAATCTGGCCCTGATCATGATTTAATAACCGACCGTTCCCGATGGATGCTAGCATGCGATTTGATTGGTATCCCGTGTGCGAGTATTGAACCGATCTAATCATTGAATGTGTGTTTCCGCTGCCTCGAAGTCTATATACTTTCTGTGATTGCCTTTTCTCGCATCGACACGAGGGAGCCATTGATCGATGGCCGTATCGGGCATGGAAAGGGCGCCAGCTGCAGGCACTGGCACTGGCCCTCAGCCCGCACAACAACCTGCAGACAACGACAAGCGCGCGAGTCTATATCCCATGCACCCCATTAGCCAGCTCCAAGGGCCATTCGAGGAATCAATTCTGGAAACGGATAAAGGATCAAGCGACTGGGTGGTCGACATCGATGCACAGACCCGCCGTCGAGATTTATTAGAGAACGATGACTATGAACGACTATGTGGCCGAAAATGGCGCCAGAGATCCGCCGAGAGATATCACCCTTTCTGGAAGCTGGTCTCCCAAATGGCTTTCGGGGCCCATCTCTTGGGCAAGGAGATGGCCATATCCGGGGTCCAGGTCATGAAAATCCTCCAGACCCATGTTGACGAACTCGATGGATTTCTACAACGAACCACCGAGGACTTTCTGATCATCCATCTCGATGTTCGGACCCGCACTCAATATCTCAGACTTCCACTCGGGAATCTAGACGTATTCGACAAGATGCTGGAGGATCGCAACTTTCGCCTTTCGCTAGTGACCTACAATGACCAGATTGAGCACGCCGTGACTCGATTCACGCTTGCCATTACAGATGCTCTCAAAGATCTGAGCAAGGGGAAAGACGCGATGGGGGCTTTGTGGCATTATATCAAAAAGCTTGCGGATGAAGGCTGCTTCAAGTCCGACAACCTAAAAGCGTTCCACGACGCAATGAAAGAGAACCTGGAGGGATGGATGGTGGCCATGTCTAAGCTTCGCCGACGAGGCGCTTCATTGCAAAAGTCACTGGGCAAACTCGCGCTTTCAGTCGTGGAAATCCAACGACGTGTGGGCGTGGCCAGCAGGAAGGACCTGGTGAGGCAAAAGTGCACCAACCCAATGCATGATGAAAATACTGACTCTATACAGCGGTCATTAATTAAGGCGAAGAATAGCCCCAATCGAAACCAGTCCGTCAAGCAGAGGATCTTTACCAAGAGCCCACCTCGCCAGTCGTCAAATAAACCGCTACCACGCGATCCTTTGTCCAAGGCGAAGGCTAGCCAAAGAGCTGCTCGAAAGGCCGGTGGGACATCACCCCCCGTGCACACAGCCAACAACGGCGATCCTAATACTGCTACAAATTCCCAGGAGGACAACACCGTTTCCAAAACTATAAACCGAGCAAAGTCCTGCAGTGCACTTTTTGGCGAAGCCAACGCTGGCGTCATAAATCCCCCTCCGCGAACACCAGGAAGGCTGACTAGGAAGTTCTCGAAGTCTTTCCTTTCCAAACAAACTGTGGGTGAAAATCCCACGGCCGAGCAAAACCGCCCGGCGACAGCCCCAGCAAGGACCCTGAAGTCACGCAGTGCTTCTATGGAGCAATTGAAAGCGCTCTGGGCGAATGGCCGGCCTCGAACCCAGTCACCGATGCCGAAATCGCCTAACCGGCCACGCGCATCACCACCCGCCGATGGATCGGAGAAGATGAAGGACCAGATATCACACTTTCTGAAAACAGATCGCGTGGTTGAAGCCTGGGAAAACATGGCCAGCAAGACCAGTGGTTGCCGTGGCACTTTCCCAAAGCCAAGCAAGGACTGGCCCTGCAGCATTTTCCGAAGTAAATCACCGGCTCCATGCCGAGATCTCCCGGAAAACAAGGAAGATTTGTCTGGCGCAGATCTCGAAAGACAGATGTCCTGGGTGCAGGACGAACCCGAGGTTCTGCAGACCTACACCCTGAGACAGAGACCCGAGACGAGCCCCCGGATCCATGTACTCTCGGTCCAAGTGAACTTGGATGAAGAAATAACAGCGGGAACAGCCCGCGAGGAGACTCGTGATGTGTCTCGCGGCGAGGCTGGCCCGGTCATCACGGCCCTGCCTACCGTGCCTCCGCCGACGCCCACATCGATCTCATCGGTAAGTCTTCAGATAATCCACCATCCAACAAGATGTTAATTTTTGATCTCCCAGATTATAAGAAACCATAGACCTCGCATGGTCGACTGTGCCTAGGCCTGGACCAAGGCCTTTCTACCATCTTTACCGTTTTACCGTTGCCGGACATAAGACTCCACACCATCACCTCAATTCCTCGTCGCAGCATTGATCCAGAGAGCAAGCGACTGCCTTTTCTGAGTCTGATCTATATCATACCCCATCTTCGCAAGCGAGACCCTCTTTTTTGGCGGCTGGAACCGTCCCAATATACCCCCAACGACTACAGCACGCGCGATATCTCGGTATCTTGCTCTTTCGCTATACAGCTAGATTTCTTATCACAGCCAAACAATAGAATCTAAATATACCCTGAAAAAGATGCATATGTAGATGAGACCGAGAGAACAAGATAGACGATGGAGAGAAAAAGGTTCTAGTATTCATTTTGAGACCCTGAGGCCGAGCCTAATCCGCACTCAAGCCCCGGCAAAGCGCCTAAGCAGTTCAAACGCCCAGAATAACCAACTCACAACATAAAAGAAAAAAAAAACATAATCCTCGGACTGCATACAATCATTTGCAGCGCTTCTCGACAATGTTCGCACCGTGCTCGTCATATTCCTTCTTCGAGATCCACATCTGGTGGAAGGTGCCCAGACTGGCCAAGATACTTCCTCCAATCCAAGAGCCGAACCGGCGCTCGGCGGTGTTTCCAGCGGCGGAGATGCGCACCCGCGGGCCCGGGTAGATAGACATCAATTCGTGGTTCAGGCGATCCGTGAAGCCGTAGAGCAAGCTAGATGCACCGGTCACGACCACATTGGCCAACAGATGAGGGCGGAGGTCCACATCCACGCCTCCAAGCGACGCCTTGATGAGCTCCGGAAGAGTCTGGGCAGGGGTAGGGGCCGGGAAAGGCGAGTCCGGGTCGGGGATGGCCGCCTTGGCGTCAAACAGGGACTCGACGATGCGGAACCGATCCACGCCAAAGAGCTGGTTGTAGCCATCCGGGAACTCGAAGGGACGACCGGGAGAGGTGCGAGCCACCTCCTCGTTTGCCATACCGTTGGAGCCGGTTGCAGCGAGCTTGTTCGGTCCCGGCCAGACTTGAACGACACACTCTTTAAATTCCGACAATGTTCGCTCCTCGAGGAGGCTGCGGTACGAGGCGTCGGGCGCTTTATCGGCAGGGAAAGACCTGTACTTCGCCTGGGGAGGCTGGCCGGCTTCCACAGCCGTCTTGGAGCTGATTAGATAGTGTGGGGTGATCGTGATGGGTTGCGGGGAGTTCTTCTTGAACAGGGCGCGGATTTGGGACGAAATGTAGTCGCCTCCCAGGGGAGAGTGCTGCACGCCACGCTTCAAGATCATGCCATCATGGACCGGCGTGATGGAGATGTTCGATGCGCCAATATCGACAACCAAGGCAGAGGCTTTTCCGGATGCAAAACTGGTCAAGTGTTAGTGGCCATGAAACCCAATATCGGAATTCCACCCAAAGCGAAGACATACGCTGCAAGCACACCACTCCGAGCCATATAAAAGGCCGGGGTACCCCATTTCTCCATTGCAATCTCAGCGGTCTTCTCGCGCGCCTTGACAGGGTTCCATCCGGGCTCGGTCATCAGCAATGGACTGTCGGCCAGAGCCTTCTCCTCCGACTCCACATCCATCTCCGTGGGAAGCTCTTCACTGGGGATGTCGTTCAGACCGTTCTGGAAAGGGTTGCTGGACTTTGCGCCAGTCAAACGCGAGGTGAAGGAGTGTTCCCAGACCTTCTCGGCCATGTCCCAATCCTCCACAATGCCATCTCTGCCGATCGGGTTGTGAATGGAAAGGCCGGGCCGCGGGGTGACAAAGATGTCATCGCCATAGATCAGCTTCTCCTTGCCGTCGGCATTGTACTTGCCGTAGTACGATGGGATGAGCGACTTGGGAGCATCTTCACCCGCGAAGCCGGCACGAGTGGTCGAATAGCCCGGGTCGAGGACGATGGCAGAGATTTCGTCTACGGGGAACAATCATTAGCATTGATCTCTGAACAGCGATCCAGTCTCGCAGGCAATGGCGCGGGGAGGGGGGGCGAGGCGCATTCGCGCAGGGCACGTACCTCCACCGTACTCGGCCGCTTGGGGTGGATTAGAGGGGTTCATGGCGATAGCGAGTGGATAGACGGAAATCACGAAGTAATTGATGCGACGGAAGGGTCGACAGTGTAGGCCAAACCCATGCGCGAAGGGCTGAAGCGAAGGTAGGGAGAAGAGCGGGCTTTTCGGGAAGCAGCAGCTTTGGCGGAGACGGATTGGATGTGCTTGGCACCGGATGATCTCACAATGCTTCTTCCTCTCTTTCCCATCCACCTTCACCTCCCCCTCCAGCATGGATTCCGAACCGCATGAGGCTCCCGAATCGCTTTTTCGACCGGTCAAGCGACGCAAGTTTATGCGAAAGCGCCCGAACGACGACGACGGGGCTGATAAGACCCGTGAAGCGGCCAGTGACCAGGATAGTCGCTCGCCGCAAGTCCAGTCCGCCGGAGATGACGACGACGAAGAAGCTACGGGGGTAGTTCGGCTACGTCGACCGCATCCCGGGCGAAAAGGTGGCATTGGTTTCTCTACCAAGTCGCGATTAGGCCAGGATGAGAATCGGTCTTCCGCGCTGGCGCGGGCCGACGATCTCGAGCAGGAAAAGGTTCAAGCCATGTGTGACCGATTTACGGGTCATACAGGTCAAATGGTGGATGTGGATAAGCATATGTATGGACTTTTGCCCCAGCTGGCATCGTTGCAAGGACTAACGAGATAAGGATGGCGTACATAGATTCCCAGATGGCTAAGCGATACCATCGCAGCCCACGACCAGAACATCAAGAGGCTTCTGCATCAACAGTACCAGAATCCAGCATAGCGCACCCGACACCTGGACAGCCGGAGCGAGTGCCCGCATCCTTGGGCAAACTACACGAAATCGATCTCGGTCAGGAAGCCAAGCTCCATAATATTGCACGCACTGAGGCCGCGACTCGACGACTGGCGGGCGATGAAACCGAAGCGACTGCCGGAGAGGCTGCTGCTCCGTCCGAGCACGTTAGTCTGGAGGACAGGCGGTGGCGGCACCGCAAACGACGAACCAGCGCAGATATTCAACGAGATCGGCTCGTGGAGGAAGTCTTGCGAGAAAGCAAACGTAAGAGGCTCGCAGCCCACTTGTGAATGTCGTGGATACTAACTCTAAATGTCAGTGGATGTCTACGATGAACCCGACGACGATGCACCGCTGGATGACCAAGCGGCCGATGACCGGATCGCCGAGCAGTTTCGACGAGACTTTATGGACGCGATTCAATCCCGGCGGGTTGCCCGCACCCGCAATCCCAAAACCGAGAAGGACAAGGCCGAGGCACCCAAGGGACCCAAGTTGGGAGGCAGTCGCAGTGCGCGAGCCGCGATGCGAGAGACGCAGACCAAACCCGGGCAGAAATAGGTGGACGCAAATGACATGTTCCGCGCTTCCGCAAGTAGGATTTTGCATCCATAATCTACTCCGTACCATGGCCTCTCTTCGTTTCGATGGGGAGATCATCTCCGATGATCCCTTGTAAATAACGGGACATTTTGTAGTTGGTCTTACCGCTTCCGGCTTAGTTCCCTACCCTCTGCCATGCTCGATGATCAAAGACCCAGCTTTGCCCTGCTTCCTTCGCTTCTCCCCTCTTTCCTCCCTCCGTCCCCTGGATCAATCTGTTTGAACCCGGGGGTTTCGGGGACCATACTGTAAATAATGGACCCAGCCAATATAACAGAGATCTCTTGGGAGTATCTTTTCATTAGCTCAAGATCTAGGACAATCTCTGAGGTTTCCCGACCCTTCTCGTCCAGATTTGGATACTGTCTTAGATTACACATGTCCACCCAGAATCCCTTGGCCATTTCATGCGCATCGCCATGCGCGTCCCAGCGCTCCCGGAGCAACTTTTTCCTTTCCACATCCATTTCGGTACATCCAAACGAGGCGGAAATATACTCGTACCAAATCGGGAAGAAGGCAGCGTATTCCCAGTCAAGTATCCCGGCAACCTTTCCGTCTTGAGCCATGATGTTTCCCAAATCGAGATCACAATGAGTCAGCATATAGGGTTCGCACTTCGGTAGGCGTTTCTTCAAGGTCCCCAAGACTTGTGGAGGGAGATGGCGAAGGTTAACGGCCAGAGCATCCCAGAGCTCGTGATCGGAGTGAAACGGTCCACGGGGCTCAAGATCGAAAAACAATAAGCCAGGATAGCATGGGCTTTGGTCGACACACTGAATAGAGGTTGACGTGAGGGATCGAAGCTGCTTTATCACTTCCACGACTTGATCCGCGATATCTGTTTTTCGAGGCTCGGACAAAGAAGTCCACGCCTGCCTCGAGCGTCTGGCCATCGATGCGTTCGTTCAAAACGAAGTACCGCCCACCCAGTCACGTAACACCTTAGGGATGGGAATGTCGGCATGAGTCGCTCAATAGTTCAATGTTTTGACTTCAACTTTTGCTTTTGGACCCTCGTTGGGCCGGTCTTTCAGAATGACAACTGATCCGACGGTCCACGCACCCCGTGTGGATGCACCGTAGAATAGTTTGAGGTGGCTTGTATAATGGCACCGCCTTTCTTTGTCGAGTGTCCACCCGCATACGACACAACTTTTGTCGAGCGGATCATCCATTGTGGATAATTTGTAGGAGGTCAATTTGTTGTAAGGGATGAGATTGGACTGATGAAACAAAGAACTAATGAATTTCCAGGCGAAAGGCCCTTTGCTTAGATGCCAAACATAATGTCAGATCTCGAAAACTCAACTAATTCTTGATATAGATCTCCCTTCGTCGCCCCAATGTCACCGATCTCTCGCCCTCCGCTAAATTTCACGTGAGCGCATTTCGGCTTGTTTTAATTAGCCGTGTGTGGTGCTGCGTGTTTAATAGGACTCTAAAAGCATAGGTTGGCTGTATACAACGAAGGATGCCGTCTCAGGGCCTTAAAAAAACATGAAGGACCCTGTTAATGACGATGATGATTTTGTTGTTGTTGCTCTTGTTCCTGATACCGTTGAGAGCATTCATTTAACATGATTAGATGAACCAATTTACATCGTTACCAGGTATCTCTCTCTCTCTGTATTCGTGCCCTTTCTTGAGCCGTCATCATCAGATGATGACTAACAGCGTTGTTCTGGCCTCGAAAGCGGTCATTTTCGGCGTCAATTTCACAGATGCTCCGATTCTACTCCGTACTCCGTACCTGTAATATGTGCTCCGACGCGAGGACAACGCCACCGGGGACCCACGACCAGGCACCCACGACCAGGCACCCACCTTTGATGAAACCTCCTGTCATAACGGAGCCGTGCCGCCACCAGGGGTGCGCGCTTGGCCTTGTCTCAGATTGAGGGACCCGGGACCACTCAATGTGGAGGAGGGGGAGAGAGGAATCGAATTGTCGCGGGGGAAAAGGACAGTGACCGGGCCCCTCGTCAATGGATGAGATCAGTCTTGGTGTGATTGTGATTGACCAGACACGCGCCGATCCGGGTATCATGGCCAGGCTCCACCGGAGCGTCTAGAACAACGCGGGATCGACGGGACATTCTGCAGGGCTCGGGGCTCAGGGCTCCAGCAGGGCTCCAGTGTGGAAGACGAAGCATTCCGAACCACGGTTGTCCAGGTTTCAGGAGTCTGGGGGATTTGGTGTGTACCTTGCATGGGATGGAATCAGGGTTGGATTCAGGCTGAGGCACCAGCCATGATCAATAGTCTCGAGAGAATCCTGCGACGGCCAAGAATAGCAAATCTCACCAGGATCCCAATCCCATAATCAAGAAGATAATCAAATCATCGCAATTCTCGCCCTGAATTTGGCGTCGGTCTAGAACCGGCGCGGGCGTGGAACGCACCATCGGCCAATCACGCACCTCAGGGGCTTCAACTCCTGCAACCTTCGACTTTCTCCCCATCCCACACTCGCTTTTTCTTTTGCTTTGCTTCTATCCCTGGTCCCGTTTGTGACCTCGTCGATCTCGTCCCTCACTCTCGTCTCTCGCTCTCTCCGTCGCTCTCTGTTGCTATCATCGTGTTTATCTTGTTTATCTCCGACTCTCCTTTCTCGGCCCCCCCCCCCCCGTTGATACGGTCGAATCTCGCGTGATAACGCCGACAACCGCCCTTATAATCGACTCGCGCTGTTCTTGCATGCTCGGATCCCCAATTGGTCTCAACCAGTGATCCTCCTGTGCCTGGGTGCGACCTGGCAATGCGGATCCTTGTCTGGGCCCTACTGGGCCTGGGCCTCGTGCCCCAGGCTCTTGCTGGCGATTCCCTGAGCACGAAAGGGTTCGATCTCTGCATGAACGGTTCGCCCATCCAAGTGAAGAAACTCGACGTCTCGTACACTCGTTCCGACAAACATGTGACCTTCGACGTGGCTGGTACCAACGCGAAGGAGCAAAAGGTCATTGCAACCCTGACCGTCACGGCTTACGGAAATCAAATCTACGCCAGGGAGTTTGATCCGTGTGGAAGCCAGATTCATGTCCCCAAGTTGTGTCCCGGTGAGTAATATTGCTGTTGCCGCGAGTGACCCCTTTGATTGCTGACGCCCCGTTTGATAGTCCCCGCCGGCGACTTTGCCGCCCAGGGCGCCATCGATGTCCCCGATAAATACGCTAGCCAGATCCCCGGTATTGCCTTTAACATCCCCGACCTGGATGGTCATGCCAAATTAGTCCTCAAGCCTGCCAAGGGAGGGGACAATGTCGCGTGTGTCGAGTCCCAGCTGTCCAATGGCCGATCGACCAACGTCAAGGGCGTTGCGTGGGCTTCTGCTGGTATTGCGGGGGCTGCGCTTGCGTTTACTGGAGTCTCGGCCCTCGGTGCGGCCGGTCATCCCGGTGCAGCTTCCACCAGTCCCGGTTTTGGCGACGTGATGGGTTGGTTCCATTCCATGGCTGTTAACGGCATGCTCAGTGTCAACTATCCCCCGGTCTACACGAGCTTCACCAAGAACTTTGCATGGAGCACCGGCTTGGTATCGTGGAGTGGCTTGCAGCACTCGATCGACGACTTCCGCGCAGCCACCGGCGGTAACCTGACTGAGAGCAGCTATGCATCCTTGCTCAGCCCTACCGGTGGTGGCTCATCGAGTAACTCGACGAAGCGTAGCTTGCATCTCATGACCCGCGCGACGCAACTGGTGCGCCGGTCGGACGATAAAGATGACCTGACGACGATTTCAGGCATCAAGAGCTTTGGCGAGAAGCTCATGGTCCCCAACGCGAACATTTTCATGAACGTGCTTCTGATCTTTGCCATCGTCGTTGCCGTGGTCGTGGTGGGCATTCTTCTCCTGAAGGTGATCTTGGAGGTGTGGGCGCTGTATGGCAAATTTCCCAAAAAGCTGGCCAATTTCCGCAAGGACTACTGGGGCCTGATGGCCCGAACCATTACCAACATGATCCTTGTCCTGTACAGCATTTGGGTGCTGTATTGTGTTTATCAGCTCCGCAACGGTGATTCGTGGGCGGCCAAGCTCCTGGCGGGTATCACTCTGGTTGTCTTCACGGGTGTCCTGGCCTTCTTCGCGTGGCGCATCATCTACATGGCCCGCAAATACAAGAAGGCCGAGGGTGATACCACCGCGCTGTTTGACAACAAGGAAACCTGGCGGAAGTACAGTCTCTTTTACGACAACTACAAGAAGGATTTCTGGTGGCTGTTTGTGCCGATCATCATCTACGCCTTGGCCAAGGGCTGTATCATTGCCGGAGCCCAAGGGCATGGCCTGGCACAGACTTCCGGCCAACTGGTCGTGGAAGCTCTCCTCTTGACTCTGCTGCTGTGGAACCGCCCCTATGCCACCAAGGCATCGATGGGTATTAACTTGACCATTCAAATCGTTCGTGTCTTGTCTGTCGCCTGCGTGTTGGTCTTTGTGGAAGAACTTGGACTCTCCCAGACCACCAAGACAGTGACTGGGATTGTCCTCATTGTCATCCAGTCCACCCTCACCGGTGTTCTTGCGATCCTGATCGCGGTCAATGCTATCATCGTCTGCATTCGGGAGAACCCCCACTCCAAGAAGCGACGAGAGGCCGGTAAGTCATCCTTGTGGACCACGACCCCTCTCTATTTACACCTACTGACGATGAACTCATTTAGAAAAAGCAAACAAAGACCTCGACGACCTCACTCCCTTGGATGCACGGGACTCCCTCTTGATCGATCACCACGACCGGAAGGATTTCACCGAAATGAGCAAGTTCAACTTCACCGGCCCATACGAGCCCTACCGCGACCACCCATCGCGTCCCGATTCCACGGGCAGCAAAGAACGTCTTGTGTATGCCGACTACGGCGTGGCCCACGGCCGTCAGTCGAGCCAAGAATCCCGGCACAACGACCGAAGAAGCCCGTCGCTCGAAGGTCGTCGCCCGACCCAACCTGGCTACGGCATGGCATATTAAACGGCGTCATTGCATCACGATGCTTCCATTCATTCCTTCCATCTCTGGCGTCTCTCCCGAGGCGCGTCCTCTTGCCCGACCCATTTCTCTGATTTCGACTAGCGTGTTTTCCTTGGCGGACGGTTTCCTTGATCCCTGATTTCCGTGGCATAAACCTCATTCCCTATATACTCGACCATTTTTCCCATTTTCGATCTTGTCCTCTCGATCCCACACCTTCTTTCTCATCTTGAGCGATTCTTCTGATGTATCCTTTCTTTTTTTGGTGAAAAATGTACGCTCTCTTTTATCCACCCGGTAGATATTTTAACACACGAGATTTCTTGAATTTTTGTAACTCTTCATTCATCCATGATCTACGTAATGCTGTCCGGTAGTTTTCACCACTCTTGAAGATGATGATCGTAGACTTTGCAATCAAAGAGAATCGCCATTCGAATTCGTACCTGAAACCTGCAAAAAAAAAAAAAAATGCGAGGGAGAACACCATCTTTTTTGATCCATGATCAATGATTTTCCTTGGCAAAGAAAGCAAGAGCAGACAGAGCGGGAAATAAAAAGGAGCAGAAACCCCCATAAGAAAAGGCGCCCCAGAGGACTCCCCGGTCCATGGACTCAAAACAAACATGTCACGAAGAAAACAAGGCGAGAAGTTAAAGATCCCCGTCGATTCAGGGGAGGAGATTACATCCCACAGAGACAATCACATTGAGAGTCGAGAAAGGCCCGCTGGGCGAAAGAAGACGGAATGGAATGTACCAGACACGGCAAGCTGTCCTAGCGGGAGTAAGGGTGGAAACCCCGGTGTCCTCCTCGGCCGCCGCCACGGTAGTTGGCGCCGGGCTTGCCAGCATTGCGAGGTCCGGTGGGTGCATTGGCCGGAGCTGCACTTTGCGGCTGGGGAGTTGAACCTAGATCAAGAGAATTGAATGAGCTTGATGACATTGACTGGATTTGGCTGAAAAAAAGAGCGGGGGGTCAATTGCATACCTTGTCCACTACCGGCACGGTTCATACTCTGAGGACCGGTGGGAATGTTCGGCTGGGGCACTTCATCATACATGCCCTCCCATGAAGTCGGCCCACCCTGTTGGTAAGGAGAGAAAGCCCGGTTGTCGACGTGGCGACGAACCTGTTGCTGCTGCTCGTACTTTTGCTGCTCAAAGGCGATCTGTTCCTGGGCGTTGTAGCCAGGCCCAGTCTGGCGGTTGAAGTTGGCGTTGGGACCGGGACTGGCACTCTCGCTTCCGCTGCCGCTCTGTCCCTGGTTCTGCATCTGCTGCATCATGGCCGGGTTCATCATGTTCTGCATATTTTGCTGAGAGCCTGGGCTCTGCGGGTTGGGGCTCATGGCGCCCTGTTGCTGGTTACCCGCCATACCCTTCATCTGTTGCATCTGTTGCATTTGCTGCATCTGTTGCATCATGGCCGGGTTCATGGCCCCCATGCCCATGGCACCTCCCATTCCCTGGCCCTGGCCGGCCATAGCCATCTGCTGCTGCATCATGGCAAAGTACTGCTGCATTCGTTGCCAGTACTGGGCCATCATCTGGGGAGTCATGCCGCCGGCCATGCCTTGCTGGGCACCCTGTTGCTGACCTCCATCACCCTGATTCATGTTCTGGAAGTTGTTTTGACCGCGACGGCCACCGCGATCCTCATCGCGCAGGTTACCACGGGGTTGCGCTTTCTTCACCTCGATTGGCTTGCCCAAGATATCGAGGGGCCGGGAAAGTGCATTTTCCACGGCTGCTTCACTGTCAAAGGTCACAAAGCCGAATCCACGGGGCCGGCCAGTGTCCTTGTCAATCATGAGGGTGGCATCGACAACACGGCCGAACTGCATGAAGAACTGCTTGAAGTCTTGCTCGGTCGCTTCTTGGCTAACACCGCCGACGAAGATCTTGCTCGTCTTTTCTTGTTCGTCACGCGGAATGGCACGCTTGGGATCAATCTGGGGTTCTTGTTAGTGGGAGACCGGGGTATCTGCATTTGAATATCTTACAATCTTGCCATCCAGGTAGTGTTCCTTCACCATCACCGTGTTAACAGTCTTAGGGTCCCTGAAAGTTAGGAAACCAAAGCCACGCGAGCGGCCCGTAGCGCTGTCTCGCATCACAGTGCACTCTTGGACTTCACCAAACTGAGAGAAATAATCCCGGAGAGATTCTGCGGTGTACATGTTAGAGCGGGTTTCCTCTGATCCGAATTCCACCAGAGCAACACATACGGTCCGTCGTCTCCCAGTTCAAACCACCGATAAACATTTTCCTAGCCCAAGGGATTAGCATTGACCCAGATATCTCCATCCCTGATACAAATTATCCCCATCCTGAACATCCTGGTTGCCCGGGCTAAAGGAGCTGGTGGCGCTAAGCTGCTATTCACGAATACAGCTAACACGCTGGATGGAGCCCGTATCCTTCCATGAAGAATCGTTTTGATGTTGACGAATGACCCATGGCTCGGCTCAAGGCACAAGCCCACTTGGTTTACAGGGAGTCCTGAATTCGTAGCTTGTTTGTGGCCTCTGGGGTTGCACGTCCGGAAGCGAGCGAGATGGAAGGCGCGGTAGTTCAGGCGGAATAAGTGAATTGTCACTGTCTCTCTGTCTGCAACCTGGGGAGAGCTTAGCCCGTCTAACGGCGCCCCGTGATAAGAGGAGCAGGTCTGACAAGCCCTCCCAGAAAGCATTGCTACCACTTGCTCTGCTCTATCAACGTATATCGACAAGAAGCTATATAGTATCCGAAGTACTATATATGGGCGCTTGTAATGAAGCTTCGCGGAAGAGACCGGTTCTTGTCACACTGGTTTCGCGGCCGATCGACTTGGTTGTCCCCAGCCAAAGGTTCCTTGAGGCCCCGGGTTGTTTTTGTTTTTGCTTTCTTTTGTTCTGCTTCTCTCTAGCCTTCGATGAAAAGAGGCAGCCGAATATGAAGAAGTAAAGACAGGCGGAGAGGCACAGCCATGCCTGCAAGAGTCCCAATGATGTCGCAGCCAGCATTCCTCGTGCACGGAGAGGACATGCTCTGGCTGGCTCGAGGCTTGATAACCCGAAATTTAACCGAAGACAGCCGTTTTCCCCAGTCAACAGGTAGTCATCCCTTCATCATTGTCGACGGTAGCGCCAGGCGCAGCCACACACCGTGTTTTCCCAGTAAACCACGTTTTGAGCCGTGAATAGCAACAGACACCACCCAGGCTCCAGGATGAGAGACACATAGCCACCAGAGGGCTACCAGTATTGGGATTTCGAATCGCATAGGAGGGTACTGAACTTACCCATCTTCCTTAATCCCCGTACCCTGGGGTTCTTGGTCTGCGGGGGGCGCCGCAGCGGGAGGGCCAGAGAAAGCGTCGGAGCCATTATGGTATCCGGGACCGTAGTTCGCCTGCGGAGGAGCTTGCGGCTGAGGAGGATAGGCCTCGGGGGCCGATGGCTCATAGCTCTGGGCATATGAATCTCCAGCGGGTTGGGTAGGGGCGGCGGCAGCAGCAGGCTCCGCGGGCTTGGGGGCCTCTACTGCGGAAGTTGTGCGGTTTGTCGACTCATCAGCATCATAACTGACAAGAAGAAGACAAATGTTAGCGGAATCCTAGATCGGATGAACTTGCAAGTGAGGAACTTACAGATCCGCGAAGAGATCTTCCTCCAGTTCCTCCGGCTCAGCCATGGCGAAGATGGGTCTCAGTCGAGAGTGAGAGGGCAATGGAAAGAAATGACAAGGAGGCTGATGATAGCAGACCAGCGACAATGAAGCAGCTCTCTCAACACAAGAAACGCGCGTAGTTCAGGTTGGAAAGCGTCGATGCAGAAGCGAAGGGAGGAAAGCGGAGGACATCGCTTACATACGCACCGCCCGGAGTAACTATCAAGTCGCCTCTGCTTGCAGCTCTGGCCGCGCGACACTCTCGACGTCACTTCTCTAGAGCTTCGGTCTCTTGCTCACTGGCTCGTCAATTTGCTCTGGGCATATCCCGACATGCATTCCTAAAATACTGGTTGCTACATGGCTCGATTGGAGTGCCAACCACCATCACAAGGCCGCCCCGCATTCGTTACCCACTGAGATCACCAAGTCCACCATCATGGCCAACAAAAAGGGGCAACAGGTAAGGCTCTGATATTTTCTTATATGTGGGAGTGCTTGATACTGACTTGAAACCCAGGAAATGGTCCAAGTCGGTTCGTCTCTTCTCCCTCGTCGCTTCCGTTCAAGTGTATAGCTAACCTCGGTGTCTTCACAGACAGTTCAGAGTATGTTCCACGTCTAGTCCCCTTCGATGTCGCCTGGAATAATAGCTAATTTTTGTTTCAGACGCGTTGAATCTCCCTTCTGGGCTGGTCGCTCAGCGTCATTGAACCAATCTTCATCCAAGATCTATGGCCAAAACACCGTCATTGGGGCTTCATACTCTCATGCCAATATTCTACAGTCAGTACCTTCTTTGGACCCTTGAAGTCGGACAAATTTCCTAGCAATGAAGACATACTGACACTATTCTCCCCTCGACAGAACTGTGCCTTCCCACTCGCGCCCCAGAACGCCCCCGAAGCCATCAACAAGCACCCCGCCTCACCTGGCGCATCGATCTGCGAATGTGACACCGCCCTCTCGAAAGCCATACCCTATCATGACGCAGGGTGTAGATGAGTGGAGCCGTGATCCCACGGAGAACGATGATGATGATGATGACGACGACGACGAGATTGTTTATGATGACGATGAGGATGAATTCGGACTTCCAAGTCTTGCGAGCATGCGCAGAAAGAAAGTGACACCTGCAGCTAAATTCAAGGTTGGTGACCTTGATGGAGTCATGGGGGAAAACATTTCGTCTCTTGGATTTGGTCTGTCCGCCAACACTCGCCAGCGGGCGAACAGTTCAGACATTGCCGAGGAACGTGGAACTCCAATGTATCCAACGGCACGAAAGGGCGAAGGGAAAATTCTTCGGCCACAATATAAAGATATCCTGCAAGGTTCGAGCGCTACCCATTGACCGCGCTGATGGAATTGCTGACGTGCATCTAGACCCTGCCAATGCTCTAAATCTCATTAATCACTCTTCTCCGCCCACCAATGCTACGCCCAAGGAGAGAGAGATACATTCGAGTCGCATCTCGCGAATCAACAAGTTCAAGCGCATTCTGCAAGCGAGCACAGTGTCCCCATCCGAACTGCGGGACCTCGCATGGTCAGGAGTTCCAGAGGAAGTTCGTCCAATGACATGGCAACTCCTGCTGGGTTATCTTCCCACGAATAGTGAGCGACGTATATCGACTTTGGAGAGAAAGCGCAAAGAATACTTGGATGGTGTTCGACAGGCTTTTGAACGAGGCAGCGGGGCCGCCGCTAAACCGCCCGCAGCCAGCAAGGGGCGTGGCAGGGGTTTGGACGAAGCTATATGGCATCAAATCAGCATTGATGTCCCCCGAACAAGTCCTCATATCCCTCTTTATGGTTACGAAGCCACGCAGCGATCTCTTGAGCGCATTCTGTATGTCTGGGCTATCCGGCACCCGGCGAGTGGGTATGTCCAAGGCATCAATGACCTTGCCACACCATTCTGGCAAGTGTTCTTGGGGGTATACATCACAGACCTCAATGTTGAGGAGGGTATGGATCCTGGCCAGCTACCACGGAGTGTCCTGGATGCAGTGGAGGCCGACACATTCTGGTGTCTGACCAAACTGCTGGATGGCATTCAAGATAACTATATCTATGCCCAGCCAGGCATCCATCGGCAGGTGAGAGCTTTGCGGGATTTAACGATGCGCATTGACTCTGCCCTTGCCAAGCACCTGGAACAGGAAGGCGTCGAGTTCATGCAGTTCAGTTTCCGATGGATGAACTGTCTGCTCATGCGGGAAATGAGCGTCAAAAACACGATTCGCATGTGGGATACGTACATGGTATGTGGCTTAGGAGTGGAGGTCTCATTGAGTGTACTGACAACCATAGGCCGAGGAGCAGGGCTTCTCACGGTTTCATCTATATGTTTGTGCAGCTTTTCTGGTGAAATGGACTGACCAGTTAGTAAAAATGGACTTTCAGGTAAGCAGGCCCGGATTTTGAGAAGCGTCAAGATCGGAGACTGATCCCGCATAGGAAATCATGATGTTCCTTCAAGCATTGCCTACGAGGGACTGGACTGAGAAGGATATCGAACTCTTACTGAGTGAAGCATTCATCTGGCAGAGCCTCTTTCAGGACTCGCGTGCGCATCTTCGACCTGCTGGTGACGAGCCTCCTGAAAATGGTATCTTTTATTGATAGTAATCATAATTCATCATTCCCTTGTGGGTTGGTGTTCCTGAACACGAGGCATGTGCTTCGCTCAGTTGAAATGGATTCCTTTCTGGTTGAAAGCCCACAGCAACTTCAAGAACTCATTCTCGTCGCACATTCTCGCTCGCTTTTCGGCGAGGCCGGTCTCGTCCTCGAGCACCTGGCGCACCTTCTCACGCACCAATTCAGCAACCTTCCCACGCTTTTTGCGTGCGGGTTGGTTTTTGAGTGCCTGCTGGAGACGTGCATTGGTCTCTTCCTTGAAGAAGTCCGGAACATCATCGTCATCCATATCCATCGTCTCGTCGGGCTCCTCGGCGGCTTCTTCCTGGCCCATATCCATAGCATCACCACCGGCATCTTCCACCGGGCCATCTTCCACCGGAATATCGTTCTGGGCGCACCAGGTACGGTAGTTAGATTCGAGAATGTTCATGATGCTGGGTGTGCCGATGAAGCTAGCTCGCAAGGTCTTGTTCTTTCGCACGAATGCAATACGCAACAGCCCATCCCACTCTTCATAGTTTATCTGGGGCCTCGGGACTTTGGGGACCATGCGAATAACACTCGACTCCACCAATGGCGGTGGTTTGAAGTTATTCTTACCGACCTTCATTATGTGATCAATCTTTGCCCACATTTGGGCATTGACGGAGAGACGACTGTAAAGCTTATCGCCGGGTTTGGCGAATAGTCGCAGGGCAAATTCACGCTGAAACCTAGAATGGGCGATTGCATATTAGCACCCGCTCGAAAACACATCCAGATGAGACGAAATATATTTGACATACATGAGAATGCAGACACGTGGGGCTGGCAGGGTTGCCAGCAACTTGAATGTGAGAGGGGAGGAGATCTGTAGTATGTTAGAAGCTGCATTGCCTTAATCGGAACACAACCCGACAAGACATACTTGATAAGGAGTGTTACTAATGCAGACGTCGAAATATGAAAGCTCCGTCTTCATCACATCTCCAAGAATCACGTCCAGTCGTTTCTGCGCCGGGGTGCCTTGGAAACGCTTGGTGACCTCGGCCGCCATTCGAGGGTCCAATTCCACTGCAATGACCTTTTTGGCTTGATCCAGGATCTTGGCTGTCAAGTTTCCAGTACCAGGACCGATTTCGAGGACGACATCACTCTGCTTGAGATCGGCTTTGAGAACAATCCTATCAAGTAATTAGTTCTGTATTCATTTTCCAGTCAAAAATAGAAACACGAAATCCTTACTGCTCTGCAATACCGGGGTTCTTCAAGACGTGTTGACCGATATCTGTGTTCATCTTGAAGATGCTGTGCGCAGCCTGCGCCTTTGCAGCGGCATCCGAAGTTGCGCTATTGCGCTTCTTTGACTTGACTTTAGGCATCTTGACCGGCAAAGAACCTGGGACTGTTTCGTCGAGAGTGAAGATGCGGTGTTTGCGATGTGAATGTGGGCAACTTTTTCTGCGATAAGATATCGGCCTCGGGTCTACTTCTCTCCGGAGCTATTCATCCTCAATCGCCGCCACCGATCTTTGATACCTCGTGCCCACTATGGCGTCCGGACGCAAAGATTTCCTTAGCCAGCAGGCCCCGGAGAACTATGTCGCTGGTCTGGGTCGTGGTGCGACAGGCTTCACGACGCGATCCGATCTCGGTCCTGCGCGTGAAGGCCCGACACCCGAACAGATCCAAGCGGCGTTGACAAAACGCGCGCAGCTCCTAGGAGCCGCTGCACCTACGGCTTATGGAAATCAGTCCCGCGAGAAGGGTGGAAAAGAAGAAAAAGAGAAAGAAGACGAGGAGGATGAGCGCTTCCAAGACCCCGACAATGAGGTGGGCTTGTTCGCCTACGGCCAATTCGACCAGGAAGACGACGAGGCGGATCGCATCTACAGGGAGGTCGATGAGAAGATGGATAAAAGAAGGAGAATTCGAAGGTTAGTCGCATCCCCACACTTGCCCTCCCCAGAAACAATTTGTTTATCGGGCCAGCCCCCGGTTGCTTGGATAGATTACCGACTAGCAACGTTCGCCACCTACAGGGAAGCTCGAGAGCAACAAGAACAAGAAGATTACGAACGAAAGAACCCAAAGATTCAGCAACAATTCGCCGACCTAAAGCGATCACTCGCCGCTGTCTCCGAAGAAGATTGGGCCAACTTACCTGAAGTTGGTGACCTGACGGGCAAGAACCGACGCGCAAAGCAGAATCTCCGTCAGCGATTCTATGCGGTTCCCGATAGTGTCATTGCGGGCGCAAGAGACTCAGCACAGTTCGATACCACAGTCGCCGACGATGGAGCTCAACCTGATGGAGACGGAGATGGTACCATGACGAACTTTGCGGATATCGGTGCGGCGCGTGATAAAGTCTTAAAAGTCAGGCTTGATCAGGCTGCGCTAGGATCGGGGGCCTCTGCCGAGGACTCCAAAGCGTCTGGAAGCGCGACAAGCATCGATCCCAAGGGCTATCTTACCAGTTTAACACAGTCCGAGATGAAAGCTGGAGAAGTTGAGGTCGGCGATATCAAACGAGTCCGTGTTCTGCTGGAATCCGTCACCAAGACCAATCCTAAGCATGCTCCAGGATGGATTGCCCTTGCGCGTCTTGAGGAGCTTGCTGGCCGGATTGTGGCGGCGAGAAACATCATTGCCAAAGGCTGCGATCTTTGCCCGAAGAGTGAAGATGGCTGGCTAGAAAACATCCGACTCAACGAAGGTCACAATGCCAAGGTGATTGCGGCAAATGCAATTAAGAATAACGACAACTCCACTCGCTTATGGATTGAGGCCATGAAGCTGGAGACCGATGCTCGGGCGAAAAAGAATGTGCTTCGACAGGCCATTCTCCATGTTCCCCAGTCAGTTCAGATCTGGAAGGAAGCTGTGAATCTGGAAGAGGATCCCGCGGATGCGCGTCTCCTCTTGGCCAAGGCCGTTGAGATGATCCCGTTGTCGATAGAACTTTGGCTCGCTCTAGCTCGGCTGGAGACCCCGCAAAATGCGCAGAAGGTTCTCAACGCCGCGCGCAAGGCCATTCCTACCAGCCACGAAATCTGGATTGCAGCGGCACGCCTTCAAGAACAGATGGGCACATTCGAGAGAGCCAACGTCATGAAACGAGCCATTCAATCCCTCGCCAAAGAAAACGCGATGCTCAAGCGCGAGGAATGGATCACCGAAGCTGAGCGTTGCGAGGAAGAAGGCGCCATTTTGACCTGTGGTGCTATCGTTCGCGAAACACTTGGATGGGGATTGGATGAGGACGATGATCGCAAGGATATCTGGATGGATGATGCTAGATCTAGCATTGCTCGGGGCAAGTATGAAACTGCTCGCGCAATTTATGCGTATGCGCTGCGGGTGTTTGTCAATCGCCGGTCGATCTGGCTCGCCGCCGCCGATCTCGAGCGCAACCACGGCAACAAGGATGGTTTGTGGCAAGTCCTCGAAAAGGCAGTGGAAGCTTGCCCGCAGAGCGAGGAACTTTGGCTGCAGCTCGCCAAGGAGAAGTGGCAGTCTGGCGAAATTGACGATGCGCGGCGGGTCCTTGGCCGTGCCTTTAACCAAAACCCCAATAATGAAGATATCTGGCTTGCCGCCGTCAAACTCGAGGCGAACGCTCAGCAAACCGACCAAGCGCGAGAACTTTTGGCCACGGCTCGTCGCGAAGCTGGAACGGACCGTGTGTGGATCAAGAGTGCTGCTTTTGAGCGTCAACTCGGCAACGCAGACGAGGCATTGGACCTTGTGAACCAAGGATTGCAGCTCTTCCCCAAGGCTGATAAGCTCTGGATGATGAAGGGTCAGATTTACGAGGCACAAAAGAAGTTCCCGCAGGCTCGCGAGGCGTATGGCACTGGGACTAGGGTCTGCCCCAAGTCTGTGCCGCTTTGGCTGTTGGCTTCGCGACTGGAAGAGCAAGCCGGTGCTGTTGTTCGAGCACGGTCCGTCCTCGACCGAGCTCGTCTGGCCAACCCCAAGAGCGCCGAACTGTGGACAGAGAGTGTCCGAGTGGAACGGCGCGGCAACAACCTGGCACAGGCCAAGGTTCTCATGGCCAAGGCACTGCAGGAAGTACCCGCCTCTGGGCTTCTCTGGAGTGAGAATATCTGGCACCTCGAACCTCGGGCACAGCGCAAGGCACGCAGCTTGGAAGCCATCAAAAAGGTGGACAATGACCCGATTCTGTTTATCACCGTGGCGCGGATATTCTGGGGCGAGCGTCGTCTCGAGAAGGCTCAGACCTGGTTCGAGAAGGCCATTGTCTCGGATAGTGATTATGGCGATGGATGGGCTTGGTACTACAAGTTTCTGCAGCAGCACGGCACCGAGGTGAGTCTAAATTTCTCAATACGCAATCATCGAATCCGTACTGACATGTCGGAACAGGACAAACGATCCGATGTTGCTTCCAAGTGCGTCACCACCGAGCCCAAGCACGGTGAGATCTGGCAATCCATCGCCAAGGACCCCGCGAACGCATCCAAGTCGACGGAAGAGGTTCTGAAAATCGTTGCTAGTACCGTTAACTGAGCAGTCATGAAACTTGAGGGTGTACCATTACACGGCGTTTTTGGGGCATTGCTATGATCCATTGTTGATAGTTACTAAAAATCCAAGATGCATCCCATAAGTCCAGAGATGGTTATTAGAGTATACCACTGAAGCACCTAGACACCTGTCATCGGATGATATAGACCGGATCAAAGGAGTCGCATCTTGGCAGGCATTAAAGTAGAAAATACTAAGAGTTAACGGGTCATATTCATGGGTATCGAAAAGGCTGGACCTCTCCAACAGGATCAAGGCCATCATCGCCATCGTTTTTTGCTTTTGAATAACAAACCTCCACCCGGTGCTGCATCCATCTTGCGCACGAGAAAAAAAATACTGTACATCGCAGGGCCGGCGCAGCACAGCCCTCGCAGAGGAAATGTAAAAGAGAAGAACTGCCAAGGGGAGTCTCGACTGGGGATCTTCTGGCAGAGTCAAGAAGAGAAGAGGGCAAAGAAAAAAACTCCAGAACCAGATGCATCAAAAGGGGCGCCACGAGGGTCGCCTCGATCATATCCCGACGCCGTCACCCTCCCACCGTCCAGACCGAGAAGCATAAAATCAAAAGGAATCATAGTGTGGCAAGCGTGTGTCAAACCCCGAGAAACAATAAAAGCAAAAGGGTAGAAACAGGTCGCGGGGGTATCATCTTCATGCAGCCATGGATAGGCACTCGTCGAGTAAGGAGCCCAGCTGCTCACGGTCTGCAGCCGCGCCTCCTTCCCAGTCCGAGAGAGAATCGTCGGGATCGTCAAGGTCCATCTCGTCGGCGCCGGCGCCCTTGATCTCGAGGTTATCAGTGGTCCCATTTTCTAGACGATCCTGCTTTTCGGTCTCGAGTTCGTCTTCGAAATAGCCGCCCATGATCTGCTCGACAATCAACGGCATATGACCAAGGACGCCGCCACCGAGTTCGAGGGTAAGTCGCAGATCCCTGACACCGAGAGGTCGGCGAACACTGGCTTCCTTCGCCTCGATAGGCAGAAGGCCAGTGGCGGTGTCTTTGGTGATTTCCCCACGGGTGTAAGCAAGCTCTTCTCGTTCCAGTTGCTGTCGATATTTCCGCATCATCATGCCATTGATTGTACCCGAGGGACCGTTGGATCGTGTGCGCGAGAAGACCGCCGACAAGACCTCTTTCACAAATGTTTCGGTGGCGATTGCCATGAATTCGGCGCATGGCAAGCCCGCGCCACTCGGGAGGGATTCTTCGTAGCAAATGGGGACCATGCGAGCATGTATGGACTCCGCGTCCGGAAACTCGCCAGTCTCGGCGGCGAGAGGCTGGGCATATCGTTTGCGAATCTCCAGTTCCCAGTCTGTAAAAAGTAGAAATCATCGGTCAGATCTTGCGAGGTGTTGAGAGTGTGCGCTCACTGCGATCACGAAGTCCATATCGGGACTGGTGGGGTGGTGTCTTACTGGTTTTGTTCAATCCACCCGCACTTGCTGGAACCTGACTTGGAAGTTTGATCTGCTTGGCGAGATGATACTCTTCGAGCTCGCTGGGTGCGATATCGGTGGGATCGCGCTGGTGGCCATTAGCATCCTCCACTTCGTCACATTTTCGTTGCTTCACTTCCAATGCGTACCTCTGGAATTCCCTTGATTCGGCGACGGTCCCTGGGAGGCAGCTGCATCACCTCCGTCTTCAGCCGCTGCTCCGCGGCATCCCCCGACACCGGCTTGGACACTGCCGAAGGCTTGTCATTCGCCGACACCCAGTTGGCCACACCATGGTCGGGGAGGTCTCGAGTGAGGTTTCCGATGATCGCGCACACAAAATTGTTATGTAGATGTTCGATTTTCGGGTCGGCGCATAGGATGTGATCGACTCGCGACGCGTATTCATTCTGATTGTAGTGTCCTGGAATTGCCCGCCGGGTTAGCATCCTGCAAATCCAAGAACCTCATGCCTAGATCTCTGAAAGAGAGAGGTGAATGCGGTAGTCTCCCATGACTAGCTCGCGTGCGCAACGCATTCTCGTACCTAATAGGAAGAAGGCAGTGGATTCCTTGTATTCAGCCCATTTGTCACCGATCGTAGCCTTGAGATCGGTGTAGGCATGCTCCAGGTCGAGTCGCGGGACAGAGATCAAAGCCCTCGAAGACTTCATCGAGGCCGACGCATTCGGCGCCGCACTCTTCGCCGGGTTGGACGCGGAGTCGGTCCGACTCAGGGCGGCCGGGTCGATCTGCATGGCTGGGGAAGCAGAGGCGGGACGAAGCCGAAGAGCGGCAGAGAGGACGAACTACGCATTCATGGATCAGAGGAAAAAGAGATGGGGTGGAGGATGGAGATGATGGATTGATGATGAAAAAGGATGAAGGGAGGTTGGAGGTTCCGCCTGGATTTTCCCCGCCAGAAACGGTCAACGCGCCCCGGAACGCAGCACGATTTGGGGGCAGACAATGGGGACGAAGATGGGGGATTGATGGGCGAATATTACTCTAGTCTGAATTCGGGACTGTTTTCAGAGGTTACGGCCGGTTGGATTGGGAATCGAGGGAAAGGATGTTCGATTTCTATACAAGCTGCACTACGTCTTCACTGAGCATGCCGAATAATCGCCCGATTTCCGCGAGGATCTCGGTGATCTCTCTCGAGAGTTGTCCTGTCACTAGAACTATTCACGATGTCAGTCATAGGACTCAGAATAAGCAAGAAAGAGTGAACTTACTGTATGCATACAACAAGCCGCAGTCTTCGTCGGTCGTGAGCTGCGAGGCTTCATGATCCTGGCGATAGCGATAGATGCGAGCCAGCAGTCGGTCTCGCGCATTGTCGATGCTGGGAAGCACGTCATTCAGAGGATATTCGAGTTTCATAGAGGACGCCATGACGGTCAGCAGATGGCTGATGCGGGCAGATAATTGCTGTCGCTCGAGGGCTGTGTATCGGAGCAAGCTCATTTCGCCCGCGGTGGCCGTGTCACTCTTCATCAACTCAAGATTCATCGCATGAAATGCATTGACCATGCTTCGAGTGCGCCGAATGATATTGCCATAGGCCGAGTCGGCAAATTCACTCCGCAGTTCAAATTCGTAGCGTGACGCCCCCTGAAGAGACTCCAATCGAGAGAGAAAACGTTCCAGCTGCAGTTTCTCTCGTGCTGTCATGTAAACCAGGGACTGGCCGTTCTTCATCATGGCCGACAACGGGTCCCGTTTCCAGACAAGACTCAGCCGTAGCCAGAGAAGGCTCACACCTTCTTTCAAGCGGTTACGCGCACTGATGGGCCAAATCAGTCGGGTAATGATAACACCCCAGATGCAACCGGACAGCACGGCCACTACTCGATGAAGGGTGATCTCGGTGATGATCGGGTCTTGCCCCCCCTCATCCTGAGAACCATCGGCGTCCTTTTGAGCGATGGTGTATGCATAGAGCACTGACAAGTTGTAGGTCAGCATGATAAAGCGTCCCATGGGTCCATTTCCTCGGACAATAGTGATGTACGCAGTAGAGGTAGCCATCAGCCACCCGACAAAAGCGAGCCCTATCACGTTTCCACCGGTGCTGTACCAGGCCAGGATCGCACAGATGGCCCCGAGGCAGGTGCCGAAAAAACGAGCCCATCCGGTGGTATTTGACGCGCCAATTGTCATTGAACAGACCAACATGTAGGACAACAACCCCCACTCGCCTCGCCATGATTGATAGAATGGCCGAGTGGACGGAAGAAATGCAGGCAAGGCATACAGAGCGGCCCCTGTTCCCACCTTGATTGCGTATCTGGTGTCATCTCGGCGGAAGAACCCAAGAGACTTCCAGAGACGATATCCTAGTCTGACTTTTACGGTGGCCTTGGTGGGACGTGGAAGAGCACGCAATGAAGGGAAATTTCGATCCTCCGCGCTGAGAGCGCGGGAGATCTGCACCTGACGACTTTCATCAAGGCCGTTCATCGATGCCGCTGAGAATTGAAGTTAGTGTATTGAACGACCAAAGACAGACAAAACCTACCTCCGTCGCCTTTGTCGGCCTCGCTCCACTGCCAAAACTTCAGCCAGTTCCAGGAGCGACCCGAGGGTCGTTCCTCGGATTCGAGCTGCAGTTCGTCCAGGATAGTCAACAGCTCATGCAGTTGCTCTCCAAATTCCAGCAGTGAGAAACTGTAGTGGCCGCAGCTGGCAGAGATTTCTTCCAAATCCGCTTCTGCCTCGTGGGTCTTCAACTTCATCGTTTCGGTTTGTTGGTACAGAGACTTGAGTGTCGTTTTCCGCGACTCCCGGTATAGTTCGAGGGCGCGGTCCAGACTTGTGCGGAGTCGACCGTCAATGGAGACTTTGTAGTTGGGCCCAGGACCAAAAGGGATCTCATTAAAGATTTCTTTCAGCGTAAATGCCAGGGATCGCTATTCTACATTAGTCCTTCAGCCTTATAAGTTTGCCAGATTCCAAAGCTCACCATTGACGGGCCCAAATGAGAGATGAAGATGGTAAAAACATCAGCAGGAGAAAGAGGCATTTTTCTATCTGCCTCGGTATTTGCATCCGCATTAGAACTATACGGATTGCTGCCAGAACACAGCTCATGTTCTGGATGTTCATCAATCGGCTCCAGGTAAGACGAGTCGGGAAATGACCACGACCGCTCAAGCGAGGCGAAATAATCCATACGAGAATTGGATTGCCCGTCGGAGGAGTCCGACTCGCGGGCAATCGTTTCTCGGATCAAGCTGAACTGAAGGGCGGCGGCACTACGCAAACCACCCATGTTGTGAGTGATGTCTTGCACCCATCGCACGAGATTCTTCTCCAAGCGATATTCTTTCTCGGTGCCCGCCATGTAATGTTCAAGCTTGGCCTCTTTCACCAAATTGTCGAGCTGGTTATACGCCTTGCGGTGCTTGGCTTCTGCGTCTTTGAACTCGGCCGATGTGAGATCATCCTCCGATCCACTCAAGAAGCTTTCGGTAATATGAGCTAGCATAATAGCCAGTGTATCGGTGACGGTCACGAGATTGGCGCGGAGTTTCCTGCGGGCTGATATGGGAAATATCAGAAACGACACAGCCATGGAGGCCACTACTCCCATGACAACCATCTTCAAGACCTGGAAGATCTTGCTCAAAGAGAGATCCCCGCTCTGCACGGCACCCTCTTTGGTCAATACCGTTATGGTCGACAAGGCTGTCAGCGAGCAAGCAACGTTCACCAAAGGATCACCGAGTCGTTGCTTGATCCATCCAACAAAACCCAGCCCACCACCACAGAACACGATCAAGACTACAGCATGGCCAGCCGCAGGCATGTTGAAAGTGTCCTGAAAGAGGTTCTCCACCAACATGCTGGTGATCGACAGAAATGCCGCGTAGCAAAACGCAAGCAACGCGCAAACCAGGGCCCGAAACATACTTCCTCGGGACCTCGCTGGGTGGAAGTATACCGTGACCGTAGCCACCATGTGCTTGCCATCCTGATGGCCCAGTAGAGACGAGATAGCGGGAATGAATGTCGCAAGCGAGCCCAGTAGATACGCCAGACCGAACTTCAAGACTCCAATGCCTTGCTCCGTTGTAACGAATTCATGTATCCAAGTCCAGAGGGCCCACGCCCATCTTGCCACCCGCGCAGCCCATCCATCATAATGTGTCTCGATCTCTCCTGTCAAAAGTCCCCGACGTTCGTCATCTTCGTCGGCATGGGAAGTGGTTGGTCTTTGCGCGGAGTTGCGCAAGTTCACGAGGCCCTTCAAACGCTGGCCAGTTCGGGGGAGGACAAAAGTAGCCTGTCGTAGCTGCAGAGTTCTTAGTCATACACCCATGTTCACCGAGATATCAGGTCTGTACACACCATGGGACGCAGCGAGCGACGGGAGCTACTCGAGGTTTCAGATGGCATTGTCAGCGTTGTCTCACGTCTGTGCTGGGCACAACCTCATAGCGAAGAACCCATGATAGCGGATGTGAGGCCGCACAAGACACCCTGGAGTCGGCAAAGTTGCAGGATGCAAGGCGCAGGCGCGGTGTGGAGGGTTGGTTGTGATGAAATCGAATGCGGGTTACGGCCACGACCCACAGCTTTCCGGAGCCACGCACCCTTATAGTTCACGGCAACAAGTATGAATTCCAAGTATCTCGACTATTTCACGGTCTATTTCAAGCCCTCCACCTTCCACACTTTCACTGCAGCATCGGAGCCAGCAGATGCTATTTTCGAGCTCTCGTTGATCCAGGCCACGCCGTTGACGCCTTCTTTGTGGGCGTTCTTCACTTCCAGCCAGTCGCCCGGGCTGGCCAAGCTCCAGACGAAGATGTTCGTGTCCAAGGATCCACTCACAACGTGTGAGCCGCTCTGGTTCCAAGCAAGAGATGTGATCCGAGCAGTGTGCGCCGTCCAGCGGTCTGTGACCAAGCTGCCGTCCGCCACCTTGAAGACCAAGACCCGTCCGCGCAGGTCTCCAACCGCCAGCAGCGAGGCATCGGGGGAGAACTCCATGGTGGAGATCTGGTTACGGGAGGCCTTTATGTCGGTCTGGGGAGCGAGATTGGATTCGGAGACCTTGCAGATCTGAACTGATCCATCTTCGCCTCCCACTGCGGCAATGGAACCAAGAGCCGCCACCGTCGTGACTGGGAACTTCGCCTTGAATTCCCCAGCCTTCTTACCATCCTGAAAGATCTCTACTGCCTCTGCAGCGGCCACCAGGACCGTTGAATCCCCGGCCGCAACGCCCTTGGGCTGTCCGGTAAGCTTCGAAGCACTGCCGGTGTATGTTCTGGCGCCGAGGTCGATGGAACGAATGGTGTCGTCCCAGCCGACACTGTAAATTCTTCCAGTTCCTTCGGGTGTTGGGACCAAACCAGCAATGTAGCCGGGGTGACCCTCTCCTTCGATCTCCCCCGCGGTGCCCGAAGCAACATCCCAGCTGCAAACGCGGCCCTCAAAGCTCCCAGTCCACAAACTTTCCTTGCCTTCGAAGGAGGATTGGTTTAATGAAGTGACGCTCTTCTGGTGACCTTGAATCACCTGTCGGGGCTCGGGAGTTCCCTCCACCAGATAGTTCAAGTCACCGCTGAGAGACAAACTGATGAGCAAGTTGTCGCTTCTGCCCGGGGGCCAGACGACGCCGACTTGCTGGTCTCGGACGGCCATCGCACCCTCTTCTCCGAGAGTCCAGGTCTGGGTGGATTTACCAGCTTCCACATCCCAGATCTTCACTGTCCGATCGGCACTAGCAGTGACGAACTTGCGTGAATCCTTGGACCAAGAAACTCCAAAGATACTGCCCTTGTGCTCCCCCTCGCCAATCTGGCCCTTGGTCTCGCCTGTCTTGCCATCGTAAAGCCAGATCTTGCGGTCTGCCCCCACGCTGACCAAGTTCGAGCCGTCCGGGCTAAAGCCCACACCGTAGATATAGTTCGAATGCTTGTCTCCGATTCCGGTGTTGAACTTGAATGGCGCACCGTGGTAGAAAACCAGTTTCTTGTCATCACCCGCAGCGGCAGCACGAAGTGGCCTCTGTTGGCGGATCGACACCGAGTTGATCTGTTGGGTGTGGCCGGAAATTTCACCGACAGTGTTTCCACTGTCCCAGGTAATACAGTGACCATATCGTTGCTTTCCATCTCCGACGGCAATGATGCGCTGGGAATCACCATCCCATGCCAGGTCGTTGATACGGCCATTGACAATGCTGTATTCGCCCTTGGTGATTCCTTCTCCCACGCAGTCCCAGACTCTCACGGTACCCGTCGCATCTCCACTGGCGACGTAGAATCCGGAAGGAGAGAAGCGGGCGACGGTTGTTGCCACCTTGTGTTCGGTGTACTGGCGGGCGATGGCGGGGTTATCGATTGAACGCAGGAAGACCGATTTGTTGGACTGAGCGGCGGTTAGTTAGGTATAGCCAGAACAAAACGCGAAACGGCAAGTAGGAAAACCATACAGCATATGCAAGTCGCTCACCCTTGGCGTCTGAGGAGAGCTGGGTGGCTTGGCCACGGGTGGTGGAGGGGCTCGCGGCCCAAATGGATTCTGGGTGGCAGTAAGCACCATTGTAGAGCATGGAAGCGTATGGAGTTCACCATACCATTCGTGATTGACATTTGGCGTCTACAGTCAAGCGAAGACCGACTGGGGTGGAAGAGGGGAGGTTGTTTATGGACTGACGTACTCGGGGCGGCCCAGGCAGCTTTAGCGGGGATCCGCTTCTCTCCCCGACACAGCCCACTCAAGGTCCAGCATTACTTCGATGGTCAATCGGAGGAAATACAACTTGGATTTACGCCGAGAACTAATAATACATGGTAATTCGTCCCTCCGTTGGGACATTGGCCTGTACAAAAACGCCACACAGAGCACAATGCAATGTTTCTCTACCAGAGGCCACCGCCACCTTCCATCTTCGACTTCATTTCACTCGCCAGGATTTCGGGGTGTCGGTGAACAGAGGGCATGAGGCCGAGGCCCATGGCTCTGCGAATTGCCTTGGCAATCTTGCGCTGGTTGACAGGCCGCAATCCAGTTTGACTGCGGTGCTTAATACGCCCCAGAGGGGAGATATACTCGGACATGATGGAGAAATTCTAGATGAAGAAACAAATGAGTATCCGGTCCTTTCTGAAGCATGGGACGGGGGCATACCTTGTAAAGTTGCAATGGGTTCAGATTCAAGGCATCGAAAGCATCTCGAGAAGGACTATGACGCTTGCCCCATTTCCTCATTTCCGCGGGACTCAGATCGTGAGGAGCGTAGATATCACCCGCTTTCCATTCACGAGTCGAGAACTTTTCCAGGGCTCGGCTTTCGCCCTGTGCTTTCTGATCTTCGAGGAATTGTAGACGGTTGGGAAGTCGGCGTCTCGGCATCGATCGGTCTATTGCCATGTATTAATTTCTGCGCAGAGAAAGTCCGAGAGGCCCTTTTTGAAGCTAGGGAGGCGGTGTTCACGTACTCTGTGACACGGGGGCCCGTTTGGAGGTGAAGTCACTCAAGGCCCCGGTCGAGCTCCAACGGACGGAGGCCGGCAAAGCTTGGGCGACACTGCGCATCAGGCCGGAGGACGGAGAGAAAATATTCAAAGACATGCTGGAACGAATTGGTGATGCGCCGCGAATCCCGGACGAGTCGAGTTGGGCGGATGTCGGAAGTGTCGAGGCTTTTTTCGCGCCAAGACTTGTTCCGCCTGGCAGCTCCGCGTCGCGAACTTTTGTTAACCTCGTCTCAACTCTGCTTGTCGCATTTCTCCCGTCAATTCAAGAGCCTACTCTCGCGCCATGCAGTCTCAATTGACGAGAAGGGTGTTTCGAGCGATTATCAACAATGAGCCGCTCCGTTTCCCACAATGCCGTCGCAATCAATTGCTGCATACCATTTCCCCTGCTCGGACACGACCTCCCCTGCCTCGCCTAGCTCATGCATCGCGTCGAACACTTTTTGCATTCAATCCGAACCCGTCGGCTGGGGAGGGACAACCGGCAACATTGCCGTCGGAAAAGGGGTTGCAGGCCATGACCGATCTGAAGCGGTCGTTGCAGCACAAGGATAGGTCCCCGCCAACCCACACGCTTGCCAAAGCGTTCCAGGCCTTCTTTGCTACACGAGTGGAGACTCCGGGGGTGATCAACCTGTACCAGGCACGCCTCTTGTCCATTACATGGAAGCATATGAAGGCCCAGCAGGACGAGCTGGACGAGAGTGATTGGCTGGATATGTTCTCGGTCGAGAATCTAGAGAGGATGCTTGTCGTGCTCTCGGAGGTAGAGATTCTTCCCGAGGCTCGCACTACCATTCTCAAGGTCGCTCGCTTTGCCTACCTCGAGCTTTGTGCCGATCACGGACACGATGCCAATACGATCAGTCGTCCTGCGCTTCTTGTCTACATCAAACTACTGGCTTCCAATGGTAGCCATGATGAGGCTCGACACGTAATCTGGAAATTCGCTAATCTATTGGACCGAGCGAGACCATCGCCCTGGTTGATGGTTCTGAAAGGATATGCCATGCATGGTGACCATCGTCAATTACGGAACATCACCCGGGAACTCGAGGCCCATGGCAAGAAGTTTGACCAGGCCTCGCACGAGGCACTGCTTGAAATGCTCATCGCGCAGGGTTCCTTCGCGGCGGTCCAGGCGGCCTATCAGTGCCCTATCACCGGCAACTCCCAGCCCTCGCTGGCCACCAAATCCGCTGTTATCAAATATGCCCTTTTGAAATCCCAGACCGCCTGGGCGAAGCCCATCTTTGAGTCACTTAAGCCGACCCCGCACCAGGATACCACCGGAGTCACTCTTCTCTGGGAGGCGGCCCAGGGCACTGATGCGGACTCTTTGGCTAAAAAGATCATGTCATGGAGCCCCGAGCTTCAAAGTTCGCTGACCATGACCGACTTTAACAATCTGATTCAATATGCCAATTCCGTACAGATGCCACAACAGGCTGAAGGATTTGCGAAGTTGGCCGACAAGATGGGCTTGATTCCGGATGAGCGCACGCATCTTCTCCTTTTGGAATCAGCCATTGAGGCGGGCAATGTCGAGCAAACTCTCAAGATCCTGGAAACGCAGGTCGACCCTCATTCCCTGGCCAGCGAGAATCTTCCTGTGGCGAACAAGCTCATTACCATGCTGTGTTTGTCGGACAAGAAAGATGCTCTATTCCAGCAGATCTCGACCTTGCTCGACCCGCTCTTTCAGGAGAACGTGCCGCTGGAGTCCAAGACCGTTGCCGCGTTGACGCGCATGCTCCTCTATCGCCATGACTGGGAAGCTGTTTCTGATCTGCTTCGTCCCCGGTTGGGAATTTACGACCACGAAGGAAAGGTGCTGATCCGTGATGCCATTACGGGATTCATCATGGACCTTCAGCAATCCGATGAGGATGCGTGGGACGTGTACGAGCTGTTCCGGCTGGCTTTCTCCGACAGCGGAGTTGCCGTGCGCAGTGAATTGATGGCCAGCTTTTTCAAACGAAAGCGCAGTGACCTGGGCGTTTTGGTCTTTGGGCATATGCGTCAGGCCGAAGATATTCGCCGTCGGCCCAAACCCGATACCTACGCACGTTGCTTCCAGGGTCTCGCGCAGACGGCCGATCTGGACAACGTGGAGTTGGTGCACAATATGCTGAAGTTGGATCTGGAGGTGACGTATAACACGCGGATTATGAACGCGATGATGCTCGCGTATGCTGCCTGTGACAAGACAGAGAAGAGCATGGATATTTTCCGACAAATCCTGCAATCCGACGAAGGGCCATCGGATGCCACCATCCCGGTCTTCTTCAAAGTGTGCGAAAAGCATCACGATGGCGCCCAGGAGGCCTTGAAGATGATGACCAAGGTGAAGAAGCTGGGCATCACCATGAACCGTCGACTGTACGGCGCTTATATCGAGGCTCTGGCGGCGCAGTGCGAGTTCGATCTGGCCAAGGAGGCCATCGACAACCTGGAGAAGGAGATTGGCGTATCACCCAACAGTACCATGTGAGTACCTCCAGTGGGATTGTTTCGGATAATACTAACACCTAGCAGCATTGGCCTGTTCTACAATGCCATCCCATACCAATACTGGAAAGACCAGGTCGAGGAGTGGGCGCAACAACAGTATCCGGCGCACTGGGAACATCTGCAGAAAAAGCCTCGCAGCGAGCACGAAGAAGGACTCAAGTTTGACGGCATCACCAACGACGTGTGGGTATGAAGTGGAAGCATGTATCCATACAACTTGAGACAATGTACATCAACCTCCAACCTCCAAAGGAGAATGCGTAGTTTGGCCCCCGGGCTCGGAAAGTCAGCTTCCGATCCACGACGGAGTATAAAAAGTCCCACAGCGCCCGCCTGGATTACTTCAAATCCATTATTTTCTTATCTCCCTCCCATCGACAATGGCATCCGGACTCATTTTCAACCCCCTCCACCTCCTCCACGTTGCCCCACTCGCAACCAGCACCGCAACCCTCGCCCACGCCCTACTAGAACTCCACACCAACAGCGCCTTTCTCCTCCCGCCCATCCGCCAGGAATCCAACTCTGTCCTCCCAACCTGGTACGACCGCGTCTTTAATCGTGCCGTCTGGACCGTGCTCACCTTGAACGTGGGCACCATCGCGACGAGCGCCGCAAACCTCTATCTCCATCGACAGGCACAGTCGCAACGACCACAGTTGCAGACGAGCGCGTTCTACGGGGTTGGTCTGGCGTGCGCGATCGGACATTTGCTGTTCGTGCCGTTGGTGGCCGGGCCGGTCGCGCGCGTAGTGGAGCGGTCGAGATTAAATACGGTCGATTCGAAATCTACGTCGGAGTCGACATCGGAGGCATCGGGGCCGACGGATCATATGGCAACTTGGCTGGGCGTGCATCGCGTGCGTATGTTGGTGGCGGATTTGCCGGCGTGGATTGCTTTTGCGATGGCTGTTGCGACGCTGTGAGAGGATGGTATATATCTATGATTGGGCATATGGTGATGTTCTGATTGCATTGAACGAATCCTAGCTAGTTCGAGATATTCCTGCAAGTCGGAATAAAGAAAGCACCGCCTAGTAGGAAACCCAGAGTACTTGCATTGAGAAGATAAGGAGTGTATCCGATGCAAGATGCAAGATGCAACAAATGCACGCATTTTCATGTAGCAGATCCCAAAATGACCACGAGCGAAACAGATCAATGTGCAGTCTTACTTACATAGTACATTACAAGCTGAAGATCCCGCTCCGCTTTTTACCGTGCGGATACACGATCAACGCCGAGATAAACAGACCCACGGAGATCCCAATAGCCGTCTGGATCATCCCGTATCCCAACGAGGTGAGCGAGCTATCGGAGGTCGCGCCGGAGGTCGCCGAGGTATGACCGTTGGCAACCGCCTCGGCATACTGCAGACCCGAGATGATCGAGCCACTGGACGCCAGGCCCGAGGGAACCAGCGTGAAGATGCCCGGGATAATCGCGGCAGCAGCGTGACCGTGCCACAGACGACTGTACAAATTGGCGAGGAGACCGATGGTGAAGGCGCCGACGGTGTTGGCCACCTGGTTGGAGCCGAGTCTTTGGGTGCTAAAATAATTGGTCACGTAGCCGCACACGCCCATGAATATGGTGACGGGGAGTTGTTTCGGCTTGGCTTGGTTGATAAGGGCTGCAAAGAGGCAGAAGAGTGCCACGAAGGGAAACCGCTGGGTATATTCGCTGCCCCAGATATCCTGACCGGTGCATGCGGATTGGTCCGTGGCGTTGTCATCCATTAATCCGTAGATGGTGGTGCCGACAGTCACGCCGTAGCCGAGGAAAAGAGAATAGATGATGGTGAACACCATTCGAATCGATCCCGCGTTCATCTGATGGGACTGTAGCTCAAGACTGCTACTGAGGACGGCGAATCCAGGCAGGATCATGGCAATAGAGGACTGGGCCATGGCCGGGAAGCAAAACACCCGATCACCGTGATGCTGGATACTCCCAAAAGCACGAGCCAGGAACGAGGTCAAGATGGCGGCCGACACCTCGAGGACATTCGAGTAGGTGGCAGACGTCGGGGCGAGAACATGCTGCATGAATCCCACCAAGCAGCCGAGCACAAAGATAATGGGAAGATCGATCGGACGAGCGCCAAACGCATACGGGCCCACGGCAACGCTAGCCAGGCCGGTCAGAATAATCAACATCCATCGGTTGTAGCGAGGTTTGCGCTGCATGATCTCATCCAACTCTTGGGTGGCTTGCTCCACGCCGATCACGTCGTGCACGACATTTTTGTAGGCGTTATGCGTTTCGGCCAAGCGCGACAAGTCTAAGCCCTGGATGACACGAATGATCTTGACCTCGGCGGTGCGGGTCAGTGGATCGTCAAAGGACATGAACATACACCCGGGGATGTACATAAACTGCGCATTCATGTCCAACACGTTGGCGGTCATCCTCATATACTCCTCGAGCCGGTGCGTAGGTGCACCGTACTTCATCAACGCCCGACACAGCTGCATGATGTACTGCTGGCGGGCGAGGATGGCTGCGATGTGCACCGTCAGCCTCACATCCTTCTTACTCTTGCGCTTATGCTTCTTGCGTTTCTTGGCCGTCAGCGGCGTCGGGCCCTCGGCGTTGGGCATCCCCACACGTCCCATGTCCATAGAGGCTTGAATGAGAGACGAGGTATAGTGGTGTCCCAATTCTTTTGGAGGCTTGTTCGGCTTCTTCAGGTTCAGGTTCAACTTGCCGTGAGGAGGGCTGGGAGTGCCATTGTTGTACCATTTAAGCTTCTCTCTCTTCCCCATCGGCGTTGCGGTACCCGGGGTGGGAGCGGGGAGGGTCTCGGTCTCTGGATCAGTCTCGGAGGCCGTCGACACAACGCTCATCCTACTCGCGGTACCCATATTGTTGGCATACACCCGGAGCAACTGCGAGAGAAGCCCGCCATTGAGAGGGGTAGACGCTCCGCTGTCACCCGGGGTCGTCGCCCCCGAGCGTAGTTCAGGTGTTTCCTGTTGATGGTGCGAATGAGATGGTAGCCCCAGCTGCTTCACCAGCAACTGTGCCTGAGTCCCGTAGTCCACGTTCGGTAGGCGCTGCTCCTCATCACCAGCTTGACGAGCCGAGGAACTCTTCAGGTCGTCGGTAGCTCCGTACCATTCCGGAGTGAAAGTTGCATCCAAGCCATCTTCTTCATTTTCATGCGGTCGACCCAGCTTCTCCGCGAGAGTGTTGGCGCGTGCTCGCACCCGCTGGCTCGCCGTCCTCCAACGCTCGGGAATCGACGAGGTACTGGGTTTCTCACTGATTTCATCACGAATGGAGGTGTCGGGGTGGTGGGTGTCAGGGTGTCCACGATGCGTGTCGCTTTCCCTCGTCAATGGTGGAGACGACGGAGATTTCTCCTGTGCGTCCGACATTCCGAGCTCAACCATGTTCAAATCCATGTCGGAACGGCCGGGATGCCACGGGGAACCGCGTTCGAACCGGGACACACGGGTCAGGGCACCAGAAGACAGAGCCGGGAACACTTCATACTCCCGGGACGATGCGATGGAGGGGAAATTGGAGAAACCGAGGGGATTGACTTGGAAATGAACCTCGTCGACCCACGCCACTAACGCGGGTTGAGGTCATGTCTGGCCGCGTCAGTTCTTTGTTGCTCTTTGCAATTGGACCGAGGCGTTCCTGACGGATCCGTGGATCCACCAACCGGGGCAATCCGTGGATGCGAAGCTTTTGACTCCACGCCGCATTTATGCCGTGGATAAACAGAAGAATGACTCTTATGAAGTCCGGGCAGAGTTGACAGTTTCGTTGCGAACTATACAACGGACAACAGACTTTGCCAGTCCCAGACGTAATACAGCTCGAGGGTGGTTCAGAGGATTGAAGATCCAGCTTTGAGTCCCCATTTGAAATAAAAGGTACAGAGAAAGAGGTAGCTGTACCCAGTCTATTGCACCCATCTATTGTACCCACTCTACCCCGATGCATCCAGCTTGTCTTGAGCTTCCCTGGGCACCAAATTCCAAAACATTCGAGCACCTCCCTGGTGGAGATAGGTGGCTTTGTATTTCACAAACTGTTGAACGGCTTTCACATACTCGATGCCAGATTTCTGGTGGGTTGCATCGTAGAAAGGGCCCTGCTTCTGGGACATAAACACAGCGAGACCCCCGGCAACCAATGGTGCCGCTAAAACAATGCATGAGTACTCAAATAGGCTCGAAGTCTCTCGGATGATCAGACTCACCGTATGAAGTGCCACCTTTACCGTTATTTGGGCCCACGCAGGCAACTCCAACCCCCATAGCGTAGGTAGTCACTTTTGCACCGCGCCAAGAAGATTCGACTATTCCACCGGTCCGATGGGAATTTCCAACCACGATCAATGGGAAGTCATCGGATACCCACCCGGACGGATAGTTGCGATAGTTCTTAGGGTCATTGACGGGGGCTGTCACCACAGGCACGCCCAGATGAAACAACTCCGAGATATAGAATCTCATCGAGATATAGGGCTCCCGGGTCACTTGGTCGTCGGTGGCATTATCTCCTAATGCCATAAGGAGAAGTCGGTTGTGGGATTGTTGAAACCGCTTGGCGTTAACCCTTTTAACATCCTCGACCACTGTTTTGATTGCTTCTGCGATCTGAGCACCCCCAAAAAGGCCGATGCGAACATGTTTCATAGTCGATTTTTTTGCGGCCCCATTATCCTTGCCAATAGCTTTGTCGGCAACGCAGGTGGCATGGCCTGACGGGGGTGCTTCCTGGCCCGAGGGAAGAGCGTTGAAGATGTCGGTGAGAAGGGGTGGTTCTAAGCGGTTCTCGAATGCCTACATCGATACCAAGGACTATTAGAATAGTAGGAATTGTGGGGTTCATTCTCATACCCCTCTGTGGCCCGGCAGAATTCCCTATATAGCAAGATTGATTTGATTAGTAGCAATCACTCGAATGGACTTGAAGTATCTCACATCTTCGATATAATAGAGCTCCGAGCCTTCTCCCGCTTCGGAGGCGTAGTAATATTTCGAGCGACACCGCCAATCCAGACCCTCGGGGGTACTCAAGATACACAGTTCATCCGGAGGGAGGTCTGTCAATTGTGTTCCCGACTGGAAAGTATACTGCTGGGTGTCGCGTTTGGACAGATCCGGCTCGTGTATCTGGGGGGATCATCCACGTCGAGGTCGACCTCGTCGCTTCGGCTCTCGATATGCTCAACTCGAGAAGGGACGACGGGCGGGTTTTCGACAATATAGTTTACTCGGGGATCGCCTTCGAGCTTCTTGACTTGATCCTCATCCAGTCCGGCGTAAAACCACTTGGTTTGCCCGTCACTCGCCCAAGCATGTATATGCGTTGTTCCGGTGATAGACGCGATCGTATTCTCAAGATCCTTCATGGCAGATGAGTCTTTACCATCGTGGGGAACAACCAAGTGCGTAAAGTCGTTTTTGTTTAACTGAGACCGTTTCGCGACGGTATGCGTGTTGGATTCCATCCCTAAACCATTCGATGGAAAAGCCCACGCTAGACCGATGAGCCCGTAGAAAGCGATGATCAAGGCTAGGAAAAGATGACGCATTGCGACCGAATATGATTCTGGACAAGATCACGGTCCGATGGTCGGGATTCTTTAAGTATGATTTCGCGGGCCCAGTTTACCAGCAGTCCGAGAGTGGGCTAAGAGCCGAAAATACGGAAGGCCATTGGGCCAGGGTTTGAAACAAGGTCACGACTCGATAAAGTGGGATCAACATCTTCGGGGCTGAAGGAAGCGTTGGCTGAAGTGTCGGGTGTCACAATCTATCCAATTTGATCATTTGGATTCCATCGACCGATGCAAGTGGGGCCGTCGATTGCGCTGGTCTCTGTGGGACAATTTCATTCCAAGGCATAGATGAAGATTTGTCTGGGCTATGCATGTCTTCTCTATGGATGCGGCGAACCCCCTGGACGCGCAATTCCTTCGGAATGACCTGGTAATGTGACGGTCTCCGAATTGGTGACATCGCTCGCAGCTGTTTCCGTTTTGGCCGGAGTATATTCGCGCTGCACGTACCAAGGGCCCGGGGCAATTGTGTTCTGCAGAAATGGGAAGAGACTCGTAGCTCGAAGCTGGGAGTGATCTGGACCTTCCAGCCTTGTGCGGGGTACTCGAGTTTTTCTTATATCAAATTCTGGGGTTACATTATTATATCTAGTCTCGTTGTACAGCAGAGCGTGGAGCGGGATCAAAAATTATTAAACGAAAATTCCAGTCCCGATTCGGATTTATTCCATTTGAATGCTATTTTTTATGTCAATTTGCTCAGCCCGATCCTAATGGTATACGAGCCTATACAGCCTTGGTATCACATTTAATATCTTATAGGCAACTGCAGAGGGATGAATTCTGTCGATATAGCTGTTTCTAACATATGGTGAGTCCGTGGTGCGCATTTGGGATGCTTTAGCGCGCAACTGTCACTCAAGTAATGTTGGTCTCCCCTTGGAGAACCGAGTACATATTGTGATGTTGTAAAAGCAGCTAGAATGTTGACAGGTCGATGTACCTAGTGTAGTGGGGAGCATACATGCAAGACCGGCTGCCTGACGGATGTGGCACCCAGTATTTGCATCGCCTTGGCAACCCCCTACAAGAAGTGTACACGATGTATGAAATACACAATCCTACACCTCTCCATTTTGCAGTATAGAGATAGCTGTGTCCCTCCTCCTAGCGCTGCTGCGCGAGCGATTATACTGTATATCCCCTCGCTGGCTCCCTCCTCGTGATTACTGTGTGGTTGTTGTTTCGCCCCGTCTGTGCCGGACATCGCCATCGAGCGCCCTTCCATGATACTAGGTACCGGATTCCTCTACCATTGCTTGGCATTCCCCTTCCGTTTTAATGCTCAGACCATGCCGCTTTTTGCTCACTGAGTAGAGCTGAGCACGCCTCTGAGCGCTCTGATCTGCCCTCTGAGAACCACGTGAGACTCTGTAGATATAGTCCCGCGTGCGCCTCGCTCACTTGTTCTGCCAGCTCTCAGGTCTTTCCTTCCTGTCATTTCTCTTTGTGGATCTAAGCATTCAGCTCATCGACATCGTTCATTTCATTCTTTCCCCCAAGCAGGATCCGAATCGAAGAGCCATCAGGTTATGACTCCGGTTGTTTTCATCACTTTTTGAGCTCTCTTGCCCCTTACGTTGCTTTCTACATTAGGAAGGGCACGGCTACGGGCCGCCCCTCACATAATCACAATCGGGTTGGATGGATCGACAATAGAGCAATTGCGCATAAGAGTTTCAGCAGCGTGGTCAGCTTGGATTGACAACAGAGCGGCCCGTCGACGGTTTTTCATCAAAGCACGCCGAATTCGAGCGACTTTTGTAGTTGGTAAAAATTAGAAATTTTCATTCTCGCCCCCTGTACATTTTCTTGAGAAAGGCAGACTCAAGAAAAGATGTAGATTTCAAGTGTCAAGCGCTTTATACTTTTGAAACAAACTTGATTGATGAAACATTGAGAATGCCAGTATCGACCGAGCGACTTCTCTAGAGCTAGCGAGGTACTCAGGCTAGCTCGCACTCAATCAGACTTTCTACACCCCGTTGAACGCCCCAGATCTTGACAATCCTCAAGCCAACATTCCCTAGTAGCGTCCGCCACTGGCGTTCCGTGCGTTCTCCAGACCCGATCTCCATCATGATCAAGTCCAGGCTTGTTGTTTCCCAGTACGCGCCCCTGTCTGGGATTAGATTTTCATTAATAAGCAGCCTGCTATAACCTGGCTTCATGGCATCAACAAGATTGAGAAGAATCTTGTGGCAAATATGATCGGGCCAGTCATGAAGGACGGAATGCAGGTAGTATGCGCGAGCTCCTAGACCAGAGTCGGTATGTGAGCTCTTTTTGCATTCCCACAATCTTCAATTTGAAAGCGGTAGTGGAATCATAAGGGACCATTTATCTCACCTTTAACCGGTTGCTCGGTAAAAAAGTCATGGGCAGTTACATGAATTGAAGAGGGCACTTCCTTCACAGAGCCCACGACTTCTGGAAGATCCTGGAGGACCAGTCGCCCGGGAGCATGCGGCCACTTTCGGTGGAAATCAATGAGATCGTGTCCGAAGCTACCACCCACATCAACCAGTAGGGTGTCTTCATCTCCAATCTCGGCCCCATCGATCAACCGTTCTTGCACCGGATAAAAGCCGGGATCCATCCATCGTGGGCGGCCCTGTGCATAGACACCCATATGATTGTTGAATTGCTTTGCTGTTGTAGGCTCTTGTTGGACATGTTCGAAGAACCCCATGTCGGTGTTGTGGCCCATATGAAAAGCGGTATTTGTTGGGCTGGTGGGGTTGCGATACCCATTCTTTTTGAGAAAGGCTGGGAGGGCTAGGATACCTTGGGTGAAGCGGGAGGTCCTGGACGATAGGAACACATGTGTGAGCGTTCTGATCTTTTCAGAATGGTTCGTCAATCGTGACATACATGAGCGGGAACGCATCGCTGTACTTCTCCACGGTCAGGGTCTTCGAGAATCCACTTGGGCTATATTCGTCTGGCCCAGTCTCGAGAATGGCTCCCATGGCGGCGAGATGCTTCATTATTCGCCCTTATGAGCCGTTCACTCAGTCAGACAGCCCACATCTTCCAAAATCTCATTGCTAGAAAAATACCAACCTAGGAGGACGGGTTCCACCCCCGTTTTCACTGCAAGCCCTGCAACTGACTTGGGCTTGTCATCGGTACCGAGAGCATTAAAGAGACCTACATCGACACCAATTTCTAGGGCTGCATAACTGGTTGACTGATCAAAGGCGATTAACATAGGTTTTTCATTGCTTTCCACCAGACATTTATAGCCAGGATGGTCCATTAGGCCAATAGAACACGTACCTCCGACCAACAGTGCCTGATAATTGCTTCACGGGGTGTCTCCAGGGCATAAACCAACGATCTAGCCGTTTCAAGCAACTGAAGCCGGGCTTGGGGGGCCACTCCAAGGTATTCTTTTCCATCGGCGTGGAGCTGCTCAAGTAATGCGGAAACCTGTTGAGGCGCATTCGGAGAGACAGCAATCTTCTCCACATCAAAGGCATTTTCATCGATTGAGCCTGGAGCAGTAACATTGGCAGATCCATTAGAAGATCCATTGACCGGAGCGTTTCCGTGCGTTATGTTGTCCGTCATGTTGTCTCCGAGGTGGGGGCAAACCGTCAACGCGGCACCGGAGAATAATGGCGACTGGATTGCATTTATAAAAACGGCCCAGTCGTCACATGAGATCCGGATTCGCTAGCATCGTTTAACGAAATTCAGGGGAAGATCAGCAATAATTGCTGCATAGTGCCATCCGACGGAAATTAGTGACACACGGACACAACGCCAAGTACTTTCTCCACATTTACTTTCCCGCTTCTTCCTTCTCGAATAAGTAGTCCGCCCCTCGCTGCTCATCTCCTTCTACTGGCGTGTAGCCTAACATTTAGACAATTACGGGTTCAGTGCATACGACTTGGGTAGTCTTCGCGCCCCCAAAAGAGCGCGACCTACATGGAATTGACTTCGGGACGCCAGAGGCTGATGAATGTCGAAGACCCACGACGCGCTAGACCGCTATACTGGGGCGAATCCTTCATCCTTCGTTCACAATGAACAGGCCATAAACAATGACTGCGTTGTGGCCCCACTGTCCCCATGTTGGATCCGAGGGAAGAGCGTGCTTCGTTGATGCTTATAGACGAGAATGACGCTTGAAACGCCCCGTCCGTCGCACTAGCCCTACGGCCTTGTTGGTAACTGGATCCGTGGGGTATCGGTTCTCACATGCTGGAGCCTCATGAAGATCGACTGAATCTTCCGAGAACAGGTGCTTTGTGAATAATGTCCTGCTATGGGATTTGGGCTCTGCTCATCATGAAGAGGTGCATTAAGGAAATCAATGCCTCTTGAGGCGGACCAAGATTTATCCCCGGCCCCCGCCCGTCAAAACACGATCGGCAAGTTCAGGAACAGACAGATGGGGGCGAAATTGCTAGCAAAGGAAAGGATATACACGAAAACTTTCAAAGGGCGGGCTGTCATGTGAACCTTGTCAACTCTCCTTTTTTTGTCTTTCCTTCGAAATCTCACTCAAGGCCCAATAAGTCTGCCGTGCACCCCGCTTATGTCTACGGCTCGGAAGCATTGAGGAGCATGTCAGCATGGCTACTGCTATGAGTCCAGAGTATACTGGCCAGACCAAAGGTCCCAAGATTCTTGGACTTTTCTGGGCCTTCTTTACCGTGAGCCTTGTTATGGTCTCCGCGCGGATGTATATTCGAGCTCGAATGCTTAAGAATTTGGGTCTTGATGATTATATCATCGCAGCAGCAACAGTGAGTTCATCTGGTCGTGAATATTTTAGCCTATGAATCGCTCATATAGTACCACAGGTGATGCTTGCAAGTTATACAATCGTTACCACCGAGCTCGTCGCTCTAGGGTATGGCAAGCACACTGCCGTCATCGTCGAGACGGGTGGCATGAAATTGCTTGAAAAGGTGTTATTGATCAATTACATCAACTTTGCGCTGGGCATCATGTCCTTTACCACGCCTAAACTGGCCATCGCCGCTCTTCTGAATCGCGTCCTGAATCCTAAGCCATTTCACCGGATTCTGTTATGGGCATTGACAGCTGCTGTATTCATCGCTTCGACCATCTGTATCATTGTTCTTTTCACAATGTGTGATCCTCCGGAGGCCCTGTGGAAACCTCAACTTCTGGCCACAGGCGGGACCTGTCGGCCCCAAGTGGTGCTGGTTGGCTACGCAATTTTTACAGGAGGTATGTCGAAGGCTTGTGGTGCTTTATCTCCAGGGTAAAAAAGACTGACTTTCGTCTTGTAGCCCTTTCTGCCTTTGTCGATTTATACCTTGCTGTTTACCCAACGGTCATTTTGATGTCCCTTCAAATGTCTCTTCGCAAGAAGCTGGCCCTCTGTGCCGTGCTTGGGCTTGGTGCGGTGTAAGTCAACAAAAGTCTCTACTTCAACACTCACTAATATAACCCTATGCAGTGCCTGTGCGATGGCTATCGTTAAATGTAATCAGTTGCCGGGACTTTACGACACCGAAGACTCGACCTGTAAGTATCAATTTTCGAACTCATAAGCATCTTGCCTCCGTCTAACTCAAGCCTTAGATGCTACTGCCGATCTCGTCATCTGGACTAGGTGAGTCTTCTGAAGCGATTGGAATGCTCTTCTTTTTATATACGCTGACTCAGATTTTCTCCAAAGTATTGAATCAAATGTCATTATCATGGCTTCCTGCATTCCCACCCTCGGCCCGGTTTACGAAATGCTTCGTGGGAAACGCTCCTGGAGCTCGTATCAGCGGTACTACCAAAGCAATGCTGCGAAAATTGCTTCTTCTGCCAACCGTCCGTACAAAAAGCCGATCAATCATATGCTTAAGCACGACGATTTAATAACCACCAACATCGGGGCCACTCGGGAAGGCAGCCAGGAGAGCATATTAGGGTCGGAGGAGATGAGGAAGGGGGCTCATCCGATGGGGAGTATTCATCGAACGGACAAGGTGGTGATTGAATACGAGGGAAATTCCATCGGCTCATAAGGGTACCGTTCGATTCGTGTCGTCTCAAAAGAAGATAACATACTCCATACCTAGCGGCTACCACTTGGCCCGTTAATTAATCGATAGAAACTCAGCCAACAAACCATCCTATCGGCTACGGCTGGCATTGCAGTTATTGCCACAACTCTAAATAATATGACGGCAAAAGGACGGCCAAAAATGGCCGCCCCTCTACCACCCACTATACCCATCTGCATCCACGCACCCTCCAGCTCTGCCAGACTCAGCGCTCCGTAGCAGCCTGGTCCGCACGCTCGTCGCTCGCCAGCCTTGACCCTCAGCGCGCCCTGCACCTTTTCTTCCCCACCCTTGAACGAAACCCCCCAATCCATGAGGACGCAACTACAAACAACTATTTACTTCAAACCTCGGCTAAGCAGATTGTTCATTTCATCAGATCTGCCCTCCACTCCCCCTGTCATCACTTAATTGCCTGTTTATGACTATAGTTCTCTAATTGCTATGTGCAAGTAACCTTCAATTGACTTTACCAGCTATCCGCAATTTCCTGCCAAAAATTAATTTCTGACTTCCCAGCCACATATTGACCGGAGCAGTAACTCGCCCTGCTTTTGTCTTTTTATTCCGATTCTCTCTGTGTATTTGGTGAATTCGAATCGTGTTACCCAGGCAGCTTCGGCACTCTACTCGCACGGTACACCCCACCCTGGCATTTACAATAATGAAAATGTCTCCTAAAATATTAAGATCCCAGGAACAAAACCTGAGTGGTGCAACACAATCAAGTGTCAGTTTGGGGGTGGTTCATTACAGCATTTAATCATAAAGGGAAGTAGACAAAGGGTAAATAATCGCACATGGCTATAACCTCATATTACCAGAACCACCGAAAGCTATACCTTCAATGATCTGTTCGTATCAATAAGGGTCGTCAATCAGCAGACAATTTGCGTGGCAGACGGCACGCGGTGGAATCTAGCCACCGATGTGGTAATGTTTAAGCTAATATAGAAGGTCATACCATTATCACAGTCATCAGTACCTCTGGTCATCATTTCCCAATGATTTCCTCATCCGCTTTCGCACATATTCTTTTCAAAACTCACTCCTCGTATAGTATCTTCAGGCCCGGATCGTATTTATATGTATATGCTTCATATATATAAAATATTAAGATTCTAGATGAGCTACATTTCGAAATTTCAAGTTTACTTGATTACCCTTTACGTGTTGCGCCATCACAGACCAGTTTATTTTTCAGGTCGATAATGGAGGTGGAGAAGCGAACAACACCCGAGCTCAAGCTATTATACTTATTTGCTGCAGAGCCGTAGGCAAGGCAAGCACAACTTCTACAACATCGCTTGTTATGAAACTTGTCTCTACGGATACAACGAACACTTTGCTTGCAGCCACTGCCTAAAACTACAGTTACGAGACGATTTCGGCGATAGGCAGCGGAAAGCAAAGCGCCGAAAGGGTAACATTGAGAGCAACCGCGGGTTCTGCCTGATTACGGGGCCAAAGGCAAGCTCTACCAACCAGGTCAGATGATCGAGAGTAACGACCATGATTATCTTCCTTGCGGATTATGCTTGCGAATTGTCCCATCTGGGCTGTACTATATAACATGCGGCGGCTGCCAGCGCTGCCTCGAAAGTTATATGATCCGGAGGCATACTCGTCTCGGAATGGAGAGATGGCAATAATGGCGAAGAGTACCTGTTATCAAGATGCGAGGGTCTGAACAACGTCGAACAACCCGTTGATGGAAGAATGATAAAGAAGCCAGGAAAATGGATAAGTTGGCGGTTGTTTGCTGGCTCAGAATAGCCCTCAACAAACCATGACTCAGCATAAGTCTGTCATTGCCGTAGGCTACAAGGTCAAGGAAATGTGCGCTTTCCGGCAAGATCTAACTACCTCCCACTCACCGCTGACTGACATTGCCGACAGAACTAAGGCGGTGGACTGTATGCGGGTCACTGGAGGTAGCTCGGAATTCCATGCTCTGTCTCGGAGCTCCATGTCACACTGGCGGACACGCGGGGTACCAACCTACCCTACCAACCCTATCTATCTCTTTTCATGATCCCAAGAGTCTCCGCTAATATCAATGACATCGTACATCTGAGGTCGATGATGAAAAGCAGAAAGCAGCCTCAGCCGCGCAAAAAAGCTTGCCAGGGTTGTACGACCGCCAAGGTTCGGTGCGGCCTTGAGAAGCCGAGCTGCTCGCGGTGCCGGGCACGTGGTAAGCAATGCCGGTATTCTTGGGGCTCGGTCTGCTCGGATGGTCTGGGGCTAGGTGACCCCGCGACGTTGGGTAACAGAAGCTCCCTTGATGAGAGCCTCAGCTTTCAGCCAATCCGTACGGGGGGTTCTACGGCCGGTGTCCCTGCAGAATTCCACAGCCCCATCTCTGGCCAGGCATCCGAGATTTTACCTATTGGTCCTGAGCCTAAAGCAACGCCCACAGTGGATACTGGCTTGGACTTTGACAATATTGATCTTGTGCCAATGACAGACGCGGAAGAGATCCGAGATCGCTGGTTGCGTACTTACCTATTTTCGGCCACGGGAGAGGTGCCTAAGCTGTTTAGCCTCTTCACTGTCCAATTTGTTACATGTGTGCTTCGTTCATATCCCGGCCGTCTCATTGAGAATCATGACCTGCCACCGTTCATTCATCCACTGCAACTCAGCAATAAACCGATGCCTGGAACGATGGCCAATTGTATTTCTCTGGTGCGCATGTGGATGAACAGAGTAGCCGGAAGCGAGGGGATGATATTAAGTACCGTCAAACAGGAGATGGAGACAATATCTCGTGGGGTATGTTATGTTTTCCATTGTTCTATTCTGCCTTCGAAAATGTGTTACTGACCACAGAGTAGGATGCGATAGGTGATCTCGAAATTGTATGCGCTTTCCAGGCGTATCTCATCTATTTAATTACAGCCTACTTCTTCCCGATCGGTAATACGTCTCTAGTTGATGACTCGAGTTTGATAACCATACAAAACTTGGCATTTCGCACCGCAAAGGCGGGTTTTACCTGCAAAGCGGAGTTGTCACACATGGCCCCAACTTGGGAATCTTGGATTATTGCCTCGTCCAAGCGACGTACTTTGCTCACGATGTACCTCTTCACGAATGTGTACAATTTCGACAAGGGTATCCCGAATTTTTTATCCAAAGAATTGGGAAATGCACTCGCTCCAGAGAGCAAGGTATTGTGGGAGGCATCTGACCGGCTTTCTTGGACAAGGGAGTACAATCGCTACCTCTCAAAGTGGGAAGATGGACTGCTGCAGCTTTCGGAGCTATGGCAGTCGCCGGAGACGGGCTCGGAAGCAAAAAGAAAGCGCATTGAGCGATGGTTGCAAGCAGCAGATGAGTTTGGAATGATGCTCTTCGCGGTTTGTGCACATATCCATGGTTGTTAGCCGTCCTAAGGGTGTTGGAGACAGAGATGTATGTCCTATGCTTTGTACGTCAAAAGTTTATGCTAGTGAAGCTGACAAGCTATCAGGATCCGCTTAATAAACTGTATGGTATAAGTTAGGGAAGAATGACTTTTGGGATCTCAGTCCGGCCAAGCGTAGTCGTGAAGTAAAGCTTTATCCATCGGGCCCGAACATCGTTTGCCTCAAGAGGTGGGAGTCAAGTCAATTTCTCAGAAGTGAAGCTCGTTCTTTTTGGGATTCCCTTTGGGAGATTGCCCCTGGGACTGCTGAATCGGCGGACACCAGATGGTGTTGTCAACACGCGATTTACTAGGAGCATCAACATCTGACAGAGGAAGTGGTGTTTGTAATGCTGCTGAAGCAGAGAGTGAACTCATAAAATAATGCATATCTAGATAATCAAAGCGTTCGAGTTCCGCTCCTAAGCCTCCCTATGCTGGGCGCGTGTCAGATTGCACCAATGCTGAAGCCATCGTGTCATGGACGCAGTTTCGGACTGTCAATCTACACCGCGAGCATCCGGAATTTTTTAGACTGCTCTGGGCTTTGGCCTCCGCGCAACTGCTGCAGGTTTCTTTCTGGGCATGGTTGGCGTGGCCATGCTCGCGGTATCGCACCGTCAATAAGTTATTTACCTGATGAGTGAATCACAAACTCACAAAGGCATATCTGGACGGTTCTCGGTAGATATCCGAACGAGATTCCGATCGCCATGGAGCGCCTTCATCCTAGCGCCACCAAATCGGGTGCCGGCTCGGAACTCCGAAATGACTCCGACGATCACACATGATATCGAACGTAAATCGAACGTACTGCGTGGATTCGGGGGGATGGATATACCTTTGTTTTTCAGGATGTGGTACTATTATTTGCAGTACTAGGCTACGATAGTTCTTATATCAGAATATTCAACTGGCCAAATCATTGTTTGGCGGCTTGGCCCTAGGCAGTTTCTGAGCAGCGTGCTTCTGTGCCAGCTTAGAAAGGTGCTTTGTGCGGAATTCCGGCATCCCTAGGAAGCGGCAAACTGCTCGGAGTAGCCACCGGCTACGGTACGCTCTGTCCACAAGTATTTAATGCGATCGACGCACTCAGAGAGAGCGAGTATAGCAAACCTTGGACCATGGAGAGTCTGAACATTTTGGTCCGTGACAGCCTATTTGGTCGGCTGCTCAACTATGCGTCGAAGGGCCGATTTTTTTCCTACAATGGATCTAAAACCCTTAAAGATGAAGACCTCCCAAGCCCAGACTCCCAGCGCTGGATCATAGTAGGCTTCGTTGGTCCTGATGATCCAGATATCCCTCGAAACTGGCCCGCGCTGGCAAGGACGGTCGCTGGACTCAATGTATTGCTCTTGAACTTCAGTTTCTATGCAGCATCGGCACTCTTTACGCCAAGTATTTTGGGTATCGAAGAAGTATTCGGAGCTACCACGGCTGAGGGCACACTGGGGCTTTCGCTCTTTGTTATTGCATACGGAATTGGGCCTCTTATTGTATGTCTGCGATTCAAGAAGACCACGGGTACAAGGAATGTACTAATCATGCATGTTTCCAGCTTTCTCCTCTGTCAAACCTGTCGACCATCGGGCGTTCGCCGGTATATGTGCTTAGCTGCCTTGCGTTCTGCTTGCTCAACATCGGAACGGCTCGCGCAAAAAACCTACAAACTGTTCTGATACTACGCTTTTTGGGGGGTTTCATCGGAAGCACGCCCATCAGCGTCGGTGGTGCCTCGCTCATGGAAATATACAGGCCATCTGAGATTCCCTATGCAATTGCATTGTACGCAGTTAGCGGTGTTTGCGGGCCGATTCTGGGACCGGTATGTCTGTCTACATGCATCCAGACATCCACGGCTTTACTAATTTTGATAACATAGCTCCTCGGAACCCTTGTAATGTTCGTCGTCGGTTTTTTGAATTGCTGAGTATTATCTGACATGAATAACTATCGTACAGAAATCGTTGGAAAACCTGGAGAGCAACGCTCTGGCTCCTTTCCGGGATCGTTGCCTTCACCACCATATCTACTTTCTTCTTTCTACCGGAGACGCTGTCCACAAATATCCTTCTACGACGAGCAAAGCGCCTTCGCGAGCAGACGGGCCATCCTGCCTACCATAGTGAAGCTGAAATTCAATCACCAAGCGAAAATCTCGCTCTACGCATTGTGAAGGACATGGGCGACGATATCAAACTTGCCTGTCTGGACCCAGTCATTCTATTTGTCAACGTGCACACAATGCTAGTTTACGGTGTCCTGTACCTTTGGTTTGAGTTCTTCCCGTTCGGTAAGTTAAGCTTTCCTCGAAGCGTTCTGCGCGCGTTATACTGACAGGGTGATGGTATAGTCTTTAACGGCATTTATCATTTCACCGCAATTCAGCAAGGCCGTGAGCTTTCTTGGGCTAACTTTGTACGAAGATTAGGCTACTAACATTTCTCTAGTTGCCTTCTTCGGTATCCTCGTTGGAGCATCGGTTTCGGTCATTGCGTACGTTCTGTGGTTATACTTTTCCTACCAGCCACGAGTGGCAAATGCAAATGTCGTTGTCGAGCCAGAGGCTCGCCTGGTCCCTGGACAAATAGGGGCAGTTTGCGTTCCAATTTCCCTGTTCATCTTTGCATGGACATCCCGAGCAAAGTAAGCTAGCCACTTAAGTCAATGGATTCTAGAGAGGATTTTAACCCGCTGCCAACAGCGTACACTGGATCGTTCCAATTATCGGAACAGCATTCTTTGCACCGGGCTTTTACCTCACCTTTCAATCCGTCCTCAATTACCTAGGCGAATCTTATCCGCGCTATGCGGCAAGCGTATTTGCCGGTAACACTTTCTTCCGAAGTTCGTTTGGAGGGGCGCTCCCACTAGCTGCACCACGCATGCTAAGTGCACTTGGAATTGGATGGGCCTCGAGCATACTGGGATTCATCTCCGTTGCTATGGTACCCTTACCTTTTATTTTACAACGAGTGAGTTGCTGCTAGAACTGCGCTCAGTTGTGTTAAATTAGGTACGGAATTATTTGCTAATTTGTATAATGTAGTATGGCAAGGGATTGCGTTCTTGGAGCCAATTTGCGAACTAAGCAACACATCTCAAGGCCTGTCTCCATGTTGGCTATACTGGCTTCACACCAGAGGCCATGATGTCAACTGCGCTTGCTTCATATCACTTCGACATTAGGAGATAGAACGTTGGCACGGCCGGGTCGGGAAGATCATCTCGGCCGACTCGCCGGTTGATGTCTCTCTCTTCGAGACTCTTGAAACCGTCCGCGTCCACTAGTCTCTGCTAGATTTAATCTTGCATCAGGCCTCTATCCATTTTTTTCTTTCTGTACAATTACCTCCTTGGATTTACCGGTATTGCATTTCATTACAATGAAAGATTTGTTTATCACAATGCCAGCTCCGGTGATTGGAAATAGTATCTGTATATCATGCTCTAGCTCTCAATTCAATGTCTAGTCAGCAACGTCTCTTATACTGCAGTCGGATAGCACTTTGAGGAGCTGTCGACAACACTACGAAACCCAAAACAGCAGAGGAATCTTTCTGTGCGAGGGAAAAGACCACAGGGATTTGGGACGGCTTCTTTCTCGGCTGGATCAGCTCATTGTTTGGGATCCGTCAAGAGCTTAGTGGTTCATCCTTCTCCCTTACATTATGTACATGGTCAATTGGCGGAAGAGATTAATTAGTTCGCACGAACTCCAGGCTCGCTAGTCTGGAAATCAGGACCCTCCTCAATGCTTACACCGGCATCCTTCAGTAAATAAGGGAACCATCTAAGCATTCGGTCGCGAAAGATCTCGTACCCGGCTCCCCTCCGTAGAACCTTCATGTTCTCTGCATCGAAATTTATGCCACCACGCCTGTACGCCTGCCATTTCTGTAGACCATAATCCACCACCAAGTCTACCGCGTCAATCACCCTCGGCTCAATATCTTCAATCCAGAATCGTTGTCCCTGGCCGGTCAGATTGGCCGAAGTTCCGAACGTTAACATGCCCTCGGGGTCCTCATCGCAAAGGCGACCGAGTTCCCGTAGAAATGGACCTTCGGGAACTGCGATACTGACCGTATCACCCTTGGTGACCGGGGCTAGCGTAGCGGGATCGAGGGTTGCCAAACGTGGGTGAAGGTTTAGGGTATCGTATTTGGCAATGATCCCGACAATCATCGCCATATCTTCTGTCAGGACCCGGGTCATCTCAAACTTGGCCTCGGAGAGCACGTGGATTTCGCGGTGTTGTTTGTATGTCCCGATGATGCCTATGTTGTAGCCTTCCCGACGGTCTTTTGCTGAGAAAATCCGCTGGATTCCAGCCTGTGTGCTAGTCAAGAGTGCGTAGCCGACATCGGTTGGAATAATGACAACACCACGACGTTTAAGAGTATTATAGGTCTCTTTAGCGTCGCGGGGGACGTTGGGGGCGGTACCTAGTTTGGGTATATAACGGGGAGCCATTGAAGGTTGATGAAGAGTTGAAATTCAATGCTGGTCAAAGTAGGAATATATAGAGCCAAGCGACTCGGAAGTCGAATCCGGAGTGGTGAGTCATCTTGGAAGTCCGATTCGGAATTCCGATCTTAGTTGTCTTGCGGACTTTTGCATACACATAACCTTATAAAGTGCATTAAATTCAACCATGATTGAGTTTTGCCAAACTACACAATCACAAGCTCGATCAGGCCAAACTGAATACTTAAAAGAGCGATGGCTGTCTACATAACCGACCACTCCACTTCTGTCCTCAAAACCCACAGTTGGCGCACAGCGTCCAATTCTGCTACCTACCTCCTACCGCACATAACTCCGACGTCCAAAATCCTAGACATCGGGTGTGGTCCCGGCTCAATCAGTGTTGATTTCGCCCGCTGTGCAAATCATGGTCATGTCATAGGGATCGAAAATGTCCCTGATCCGCTCGTCCAGGCTCGACACCTGGCCGCGTCGCAAGGCGTGACTAACGTCGAATTCCGGCTGGGCGATATCCACGCTCTCGAGTTCCTGGATAATACCTTCGATGTTGTTCATGTGCATCAGGTGTTGCAACATATTGCCGATCCTGTCAAAGCGTTATGCGAGATGAGGCGTGTTGTGAAACAGGGTGGAATTGTCGCAGCAAGGGAATCTGCGTCTATGATCTGGTATCCAGAGAATCCCGGGATCGACAACTGGCTCGAAATTACTCAACGAATGGGAAAGGCGAAAGGCGGGAATCCGCATCCTGGACGGTATATTCATGTCTGGGCGAAAAAGGCTGGATTTGATCTGGCGACTATCCGGAAGAGCACCGGGTCCTGGTGCTTTAGTACTCCGGAGGAGAGACAGTATTGGGGTGTATCGATGGCGGAAAGGGTGCTGTTTTCGGGCTTGGCGAAGACGGCTGTCGAGGAAGGGTATGCGACAAAGGAGGAACTAGAAAGAATTTCCAAGGGATGGAGGGAATTTGTCGAGGATGAACAGGCTTGGTTTGGGCTGTTGCATGGGGAAATATTATGCTGGAAGTAATTAAATGGCCTGTGCTACGTGGTGCCTAGCCTCTCCGTCTGAGCCTAGCACATTTGTCACACCCAGATTCATCAACATATACGAGGTGGTACAATTTGCAGTCTGATTCTAATCATAAAAAGACGATTGAAAATTAGATTCTTATTGATTAGAATCTATAGCTATTACTAAAAATAAAGCAATAGACTAAGCTAATCGCTCTTCTAATAGCTAAGTAAAATATCTATTTAAAGAATCTAATATTAGTTCTCTTTTATAAATAGTATTAGCTAATCTATAATATATTAGTCGCTAACGATTTCTCTTATTTATATACTAATTATAGTATTTTTATAAAATGATCTAGTATTAGCATCCGGGATCTCCCTTCTAAAATTGTGGGACACCCGCTCAACCTAGTCCACCCCAAGCCTTAAAATTTAAAGACCCGGTCCACCAAGACACTCCGCCGGTACTGTCGCAATAGGGTCAGTGACTGCTCAAGATTTGCGGTAGACGGTTTGCCCAGTGATGTCATAGTATTACTCTGGATTGTTGGACGACTCGTTTCAGCAAATACAAAGGTTTATATATTTCCACAAACAAAATCAACTATCGAATCGATTTATCACTTTAACATATTTTTGTGCACTGCCACAGATCCTGGCGCAAGGCAGGACCTTCAGGTACGACCTTCAGGCACAGTGGGTATCGCACCGGACATGATTAAATTTGGGGATTCATGATATTCCCCGACCGGAGAGGGTAATGGAAAACAGTCAGGCGTGGATTGGATTCTCTGGGCAGCAGGTAGATTAAAATAATCAGTAGGGGAGTCGCCAGAGTTCTCCTCCTTGCTATGTTGATGAGGCGTGCTGCCAGTTGAGAATCGCATGTGCTTTCGCAGTAAAGGGAAAAACACGGTAATCAGAGCCTTGAATGAAGGAACACAGGCTATGAATATAGCAGTGCAGACCTCCACAGCCGACCAATTTAATGCATTTACGAGATCCCCTGTTGAAAAGCAGTTAGAAAAGGCTATAAAATATAATGGACAGTATCAACAAACATGTGTAGTCAACTTGGAAGCGCTTCAAGTAAGTGGCTCGAATGATGCTGGTAGCACAAACCCTAGGATGTGCAACGTCAGTCCGAGGCACAAAATTGAGATACAGCAAGAACGTGTAGTAGGGAAGACTTACAATAACCCAAGTCCAAAAAATAAGACAACACCAACCTTTGCTCCACGCTTCATCTGAAGTTTCAGCAATTTTGGGATTGGCAGCGTAAAGATAGCAATATTCGTAGCCAGCCTCGTGGAGAAATTAATAAGGTAGAAGACGTAAAGATCCAAACACCTCCCTTGTACTAAACCAGTGGCGTCCACAAGCTTTCGAACTGGCGAGCATTGAAAAACAAATACGAGCAGTTCTTCAATAAACTGCAATACCACAATGGTTATCAGAAGCCAGTAAGCCCAGCCGACGTGGGTTACTGCAAACAATCGTTTATATAGTAAGCAGAATGAAACCTGGATTGCAGTTATCGCAATGAGATAGGAAATAGCAGTCACGACAATAAGCTATCGCGATTGTAAGCACTAATAAACGGTTCAAAGGTATAATGGTCGCACACCTTCAAAAACATAGATATCGCAGGTATGTCTGCTATAACTGCTTCGATGTGTTTGCCGTATCCATATCTAGTCACTGCTAGTGTGTCAGAGCTTGCGAGTGGATGGCGTGTGAGATGGGAGACGATACTCCACATAGAAGTAAAGCATAACACAAAGGCAAAAACCTATAGGCACAATCAGCAAGCCCAAAGAGATCATCTATTATGTAGAAAGAGGACATACCCAACTTATAAGGCAAAGGACTTTCAAAAAATAATCGTTGCTTCAGCGTTGAAATTCAGGTCTTTTTTTTTTTGATAATGGGCCACGTACCACCATCGGTGCCAAGGTTTCGAGGGTGGCCCAACATTAGAAGCTTGACAAAAACTCCAGTTGAGGCCAGCACTAGCATGATCGTGTTACAGATCATAATGCTTGGCACCATAGTTTTTTCCATTTGGCCTTCACGCAAGCCAGAAGCTTGCAGTAAGTGTAGGTAGGCTAAGAGGTGTTTTTGCGGCATACTTCCATATCAAATGGGACCATCGCAGTCTCCATGTGTCTGTTGAGAAAGAGAAACATATTATCTCGCGTAGCACAGGTTGGCTATGGCATGACGAGAGAAAAGACAGGGATAGATTTATATGCCACAGCCTCAGAAAAGGAATCAGATCACAATATATGTAATGTCTCATTTTTGTTTGTTAACCATGGAACATGGGGAATCATGCGAGGCAGGGCTGCTCATTCGGGGGGACTTGGGCGAATGGGTCGTCTTGTTTAGCTTAGTCATCGTAACCGACGTTGAAAAGCGAAGTTGTATTTGAGTTCAATCCAGTCCAGGCTCAAAGTCTCGTCATCAGCGGCGTACTACCCGCCAGTAGGTTAAGTTTATCTACGTTTTAGGGATAAATTCCTTCCCAATCAAAAATTGTTGTCATCTTTTATCTTTTGGTTTCTTGCGGTCGCATCAAATCAGCCTTTCTTCTAGCAGCGCTTTACGGTAGGCTTATTGAAATGTATCACACATCGACTCGAGTCTAATGGTCATGGCTGATCCGACACCCCCGACGAAATTAAGGCATGATACTAAATGATATTTTACATTTGGTACCTTACTGTTCCACTGTGGAGCATGTAAACCTATAACAGCCACAATCCTAACTACACATTTGAAGGCACAGCCATAAAATAGTTTCCTGTCTCTCCTAGGCGTCGGCTTATTCCGGCTACCTTTCCTCGGTCGCGATTCTACTATGCCATGGGCGAGCTCATAACTCATAACCAGGCCGCCCTCCTTACTGAGAGAATTTCCGATACGGGATGCACTTGTTAACCGCAGTTGTTTTATGGATTAGACCCCAACGGGCCACCATACATTCGTTCTCTTGTGGATCCACAGTTAGCGATATTGCGCATCAAAATTACCTTGGAGACAAGGTGTATTTTTATAGAGGACTACGCTTGCTCAATAGATGGCTCTGATCAGTCTGAGTAATCCGTGAGCGACCAGTGAGCATCCAATCACAATCAGTAAACGCTCACTGAGTCTGAGCCCGGACTGATATTTACTCAGTGAGCGTGACTCTGAGCGCCCTCATAAAAGCGGCGGCAGCTAAGATAGGAAAGCCCCACCCGGCAGAGGCAAAATGGGACGTATAGCTACCTAAATATATCCGGGTAAACAAGCCATGACAACCAATCGATCTGGAATTCAGTGGGGCCATCCAGGAACGGGCTTCAACCCAGAATTCCCCTTCTATCAATAGACGATATCGAATGGTAATTCCTATCAGACAATATCCTTAAATTGAACTTCATGCCGCATGTTCTGAACCCTCCCCAGTCCCAAATGGCTGCCGCTGCTTCGCCCCCGAGGTATTTATCTCCTCCAGTGCCCCAGGCCCCACCGTGACGCGATTCATCTACCTCAACCTCCAACCACCTTCAATTCCCCAATTCCCCAATTCCTCTCCAAATCCTCCCTAACCCGCCAAACCATGCGACCATGCCCTCACAACCGCTCCTCTCCCCTCCCCACCAACCTGTCGCCATCCACCGCTCGCACCTCCTCGCCCCGGCCCCGGACCGCTTAACCAACACCCCCACCATCCTCAGCATCACGCGCGAAAACACCCTGTCCGGCCGCGACTTCACCGTCCACCATTTCCGCAGCCACGAACCCGCCTCCAGTCCGCGTCACAGCTCCCTCCTCTACACCGTTGCCGGCCGCTACTGGAGTAACTCGCAACACCGCGAGATCCGTAATGCGGCGGGCCACCCGCTGCTCGAACTCAAGCGCAACTGGTGGCGGAAGAGCTGGACGGTGAAACGCGCGGGGAGCAGCGGCGACGGCGCCGAATTGCTGACTGCGACTTTTAAATGGGGCATGTTTGCGCGGATCACGGTGCGGTTCGAGAATGCGTTGGTCGGCGGCGCGTGGGATGAGTTCCGGCGGCGTGCGTCCGGGTCGGTGGCTGTGCCGCTGGATCTTGATGAGCCGCCGCCGTATAGCGCTGTCGTCGCGGAACATAACCGGGTGACCCAGGCGCAGGCGCAGGCGCTTGAAGGTGCAGGTGTGGGGACGGGGACGGGGACGGGGACAGGAGCGAGTCAGATGTCCCTCGATCAGAGTGACTGTGCGTCCGTCGCAGGGACAGAGTGTACACTTCCGCCGACGTACGAGTCTGTACGCCGGAATTCACACCATTCGTTGCGCGATCTGCTCGACGCCATTGAACCGCCGCGGGAACCCGCGCCGGCCGCGGTGCAGTCGCAGAGACCGCGGTCTGAGGGGTCGGGACCCGCCAAAGTGGAATTAAAGGTTGAAGAACAGGGCGGGCTCATAACGCATGTGATGATGGGCACGCGCAAGATCATTCATATCAAGCGCCAGAATTTCATGCTGTATAGTGTGAGCGGGGGGCCGTTGCCGAAGTGGGAGGTGAAAGTGGCCGAGGGGGTGGATCTACTCTTGGTAAGTAACGAAATCCCGAGACCCGATGGTGGAAATAATTACTGATGAGGATGATAGGCAACGAGTATCGTGCTCATGTTGGCCGAGTTTACTCGGCATGAATACCGGTTCAAGTCGAGTTGAGAGATATCCCGATTTGTATACTATGATCTTACGAATATCAACACATACATGGTCCAGTCCAAAGAAAGATTCAATTGGGGCAGCTCTCAGCGGAGCTTTTCATGCCAATACTGTGGGGAAATCCAATAACTTTTCTAACCATACATTCGTGATGGGGAACTTCCTGGAAGTCCCTGTATTAAGTATACCATTCGCATTGAATCCAGCATCTCGCAGAGAGAGTAGCAGTAATCCAATACTGAGAAACAAAAGGAAACAAAGACCAACAAAGATCGCAAAACCAATTCTACCCAAGTCTATTCTAAGACTGGATCTTGGCCAGGCGCTGGGTCATACTGGAGAGACCGTTAGTTTGGCTCGATGACTCAAGATCAAAAAAAAAGGGACACATACAAGTCAAAGAAGGAGAATTGGCTTGGGTTGTTGCCGTACTCATACACGAAGCGGCTGGCCAGGTGGCTGCCGAAGATGGCACGGAGGTAGCCTTCCGGAACCTGTGAGGTGATTAGCAATTGAATTGAGAATTGAGACAAAAAAAGACGCAAGACGTACCCGTTCCAGAATGGTGTCCAGACCAATCTTATCCAAGAGCAGACGCGGCAGGGCATCACCCAGGACCGAGCGGCGGAGAGCAACATTGTTCCACAGCTCGGTCTGCTGGAGCTCCTCATCAAGCTTAGTGATGGCAACACTGAGACGGTCACTCAGGACGCTGCGCAGAACACCAGTCTGTTCATGCTCGCGCCAGATGGCCTCAAACTCGAGTGTCGCGTTCTCCTTGATGATCTCCTGCACCTGCCTGACGTAGGCCTGGTAGAACTCGGGGACGGTGCCGTCCTCGCCAACACACATGTTGGCGACGAATTCGGGGTCGTTGAAAGACAACGAGGCCAGAACCTCGAGCGAAGAGGAGGTCACACCACCCTTGTTAGCGGAGGCATCCTTGAACAGAATGCAGCCAGCCTTCTCCAGACGCAGCTTGCTGTCCTGGGTGATGAACAAGTTGGCACCTTCCACAATGTAGGGAACGATGCACTTGTTGTCCACAATGAGCTTGCCAACGGTGGACAGGTCGATGGACTCGGGTCGACCACCGCAGGGTACGAACACGTCAAACTTCTCCTGGTTGCGCAGGTGGAAGGTGTTACGGAAGATCATGCCGTTGGCGACAACCTCGCCACTCGGCAGCTTGACATTCTTCTCATCAACCAGGATGCGGTAACCCTCGGGCGAGAGCTTGGACACGTCAAACTGGTTGATCATAGCACGCTTCTTGGCCAAACGCAGGAGCTCCTCGTGGTTCAAGCCCTGCGGGTCAACGATGACACCGGACCCGTCGACAATACCGCCATACTTCTCATTGGCGAGCAGAATCTCGTTAGATCCCAGATCACCGTCGGGACCACCGGTCTGCAGCTTGAGCATCGTCGTCGGGTCGATGTTCAACTTGCGATAGATGCCCAGCACGTACTGGCGCACCGAAAGAGTCGTCATACCGTAACTGTCATGAGGAATACCACCCAGCTTGGGGCTCTTGCCAGTGAAGAACGACTTCCACCAAGGGGCACCACGGTTGCGTGCGTGCTCAGTGGCCCAGTCGACCAGCTCGGCGGTGTTCTCATCGGGACCCATGAACAAAATCTCGTCCTTGCCATGCAAATCCACAATCGGGTCTTTGATACCGGGGCTGACCGGGGGCAGGAGCAGATCAAGGATACTGTCAATGTACTTCTCGAAGGCGACCTGCGCCTTGTCTTGGTGGTCGACGTCCAACAGAATAACACCCTTGGCACCGCCTTCGGGGATATCCTTGTTCTTGCGCTGCTGAGTATTGGCCAGGTTGTAGTTCTCGTCAAAAATGGAGCGGGCATTAATGCCGTATGCTTCCTTGTTCCGACTCTTGACGATACGGATACCGCCACGAGCAATGTCGCGGAAGCGCAGATGAAATCCGCGGAACTCGGAACTGATCACCAAGAACATACCGTAGAGGGGCTGCGGGTATTCGTGCTCCGGCAAGAAGTCCGGCTTCAGGCGGAAGCTCAAGGCCACCTTGGTAGGGGTGAAGAAGTTGGTCTTGAGGATGGAGGCGTTGAAGACACGGAACGAAGTCATGACCATCTCGTCATGCTCGTTGACGGCCGTGCTTCGGATCAGTTGCTTCAGCTTGGTGCTGTCCAGAACCTCATCGACTTGGAGACGGAGGTAACTGAGGGTGGGGAGGAAATCGTCTCCCGTGGGACCCTGGGTCTGTACATAGTGGGTGTTGGCAAAGTCAAGGTAGAGCTTGTGGATCAACTCGGGGTATTTGTTGATGATCTCGAAAATGTAATCGGCAGTGAAGGTTTCGGTACGGAGACGCTTCTTGATCTTCGACAGGAGTTCCGCGTGGACGCTGTTGTTGCTGTCCAGCAGAGCTGACAGGGATGTGTACTCGGAGCCCAGTCGGTTGAGGAACTGCTGCACAAACACCCATGCGGAGTGGGCATAGATGGTCTCCTGCAGACTGAGACGCCCGGAGGCGAAGTGGGCCTGGAATCGGTTGCGCGGGATACAGTACAGAAGGGAAACCTCCTTCATGATCTGGTGAATGGCGGCCTCAATCGGCGGGTACTTGGCCGCAATCTCGGCCTTTTCAGAGGGGCGCAGGTAGAGAGAAATCACGGTGATGCCGTTGGAAAAGTTCTCGAGGTACTTGCGCGAGCTGGTCAGGCGGTAGTAGTGGTACAGATCCGACAAAGCACTGAACAGGCCCATGGCCGAGCCCTGGCGATAGGCAATGACGAGGCGCTTCTCGCGGCTACCCTCGATCTCAAACATTTCGATGACGGGACCCGTCCGACCAACCGCCGTGGTGATGATCTCTTGGTAGATCGCCTTGGTGTTGGGAGTGGCCTTTTGCAAGAAACGCTTCTCACCGACGATATCGATGTTGGTCTCGTTGGGAGACGGGTTGGGATTGGCGAACTGGCACTTGTACACGAAGTAGCAACGGAGCTTCTGGCCATTGTCCCCGGGGAGGGTGGAGGGCGAGCGGAAAGTCTCCACACGGTAGCTGTCAGCCCCGCGAGAGGTGTTGATATACTTGTCATCGATTCGCTGTTCGTAGCGCGGGCCATCCATCGAGGAGGCACCTGGTCTGCTCGTATCGATGTAGACGGCATGGTCCTCGGCCTCCTTGTCCAAGCGGATCTCCAGCTGCTTGTCGTCGCGCGCGTAGGCAGCGACCTTAGCAGCGTAGAGGGAGAGGATATGAGTGACGATGGCGTCGACGGACTCGGTTTGGAAGTAGGTATCGTCGATACCCAGCATGTTGTAGAACCAGGTGGTCTCGGAGACAATAAAATCACTGGGGAAGAAGCCCTTCTCCTCCAATTGGTCCATCACTGTGGTGAATTAGTACGGGAACAGCTCTTTATGCGCTGGCTCGGTGCTTACCCTGCTCCATCTGCTTCTGCTTGCCCTCAAAGGTGGCAGCGATGTAGCCCGGGTCCTCCTCGGACAGCACGCGGTGCGGGGTACCCGGGACGCCCAAATGCGTGGGCTGGGGCGACGGGTGCCGAAGAGCAGCACCAACAGCATGATCGAGATGCTTGTTATGCGGATAGCGTTGGAAGCCAATCGGGGTCCCGGTGCCGGAGCTCCCGTCTTGACTGGCGAAGAGCTTGGGCGCCGGGCGAGCGGGCAGGGAGGTGCCATTGGAGGCCTCGGACTGCGGGGTGGAGGGAGCGGGAGACGACATGATGGTCAATCAGACTCTAAACACGAATCGAGAGGAAGAAAGAAGAACGCTGTCGCTCTTTCAAGTCAGTCGAGGGCACGTGGGGCAAGATAAGGGCTTATCGCCGGTTTCAGTTGCAAACCCAAGATCGGGGAGATCGTGAGAATCGCCATGATAACCGGCAAGGGGGGATCAAAAGAGGGTGGATGAGACTGATAAGCCCGAGGGAACTCACCGGCGCCATGGACTGGCTCCTTGGGTATAGATCGGGGAAGGGAGACTTCGAAATGATTAGGAGATCCACATCTGGGGAATCCTGACACTTTATATAATCCCAGCAAAACCGGGCAGTTGGCACGATAGCGTCAGTTATGAGCAGAGCCAGTCATAACCGATGCTAGGCGCATCCTCGTGGGCTCGTGGGCCAGGTCTCGAAGGCCCTTGATCCGCATCACGATCCACCCACACGCTCCATCCTTCGCTGTGACTAAGAGTCGGCGATGGGGACGACGCTGATTGGCAGCCAACGCCCCTCTTTCCGAGGGCAAAGCCGACTGGGAAAATCCCGCTGCGTCATGCGGGCCGAAAATAGAGAAAGAATTGCCTCAGACTGGGTCTGGATGGGTGGCGGAGAGAAACATGGAACCATCGTGAATCCTAGCAAAATCCTATGAAATCCTCGCCGATAAGACAGGAAGATAGCTGGTTCTGCTGCCACTGGCTGGTTCGTTTCTGTGTCCTGGATCCGATTTCGAGATGCTAAAAATAACCAAGGACATACTACAACTACTATGCTACACGATGTATACAACCTATACTCCGTACATGGCTGGGTCACCTGCATCCCAGCCCGGAATGAGGTGATTCGGATCGAACATCGTGGAATGCGATGTGTCATTGGCGTCGCCGATGGATGGGAAATCCCTGGCTCAGACCCGTTAAATGCCTCAATCCCGCCATTCCCAGCCCTACTTGCGCTCTCCAATCCGGGGGATTTTCGCAGTTGGGGATGGGATAGCCACGGTTATTACACCACCGCATCTCCAACCGGAGGGGCGCTGGTACCTGGATCGGCCCTGATTTGCGGGGTAATGAGCCACGCAGCATGGGCACTCAGCAGAATCTTCATCGTCTTCCCCAAGGGCGGGGCGACTTTACGTGATGGCGGTGGATTCGGCGTCAACGCGATTGGAAGATATTCCCGAGTGAGGTAATAAGAACGGGAGGGGGTTAATCCGGACTCCGAATATCTAGATGCCTGGAGAATCTGGCAGTCCCGGAACCCGGGGGAACCTAGCCGGATCCCGGGGTAAGGAGACCGGGTAGCATCCCGGGGAGACATTCTCTCCCCTCTGCCATCGTCGGGCAGGAGAGGTCGGCTGATGCCTGGACACGAGACATGGTGACCGTGCTCATCAATAATAGACCGTGTTATTGCCCGGGGAGAGGCTCGTGTCAGATCAACCAGGATTGCATCATTCCCTTCGCCTTGAAATTCAAACAGTCCTATCCCTTGGGCATGACGAGTCCCGACAGCCCAGCTATGCCCAAGGTGCTCAGACCAGACTCAGGTGCAATTTTGCCGGGGCGAAAGGACAGGTACTAGTACTACAAGAAGTGCCCGATCTCGCCAGATATGCACGATGTGTTGTGCTGGTTGCAGACGGAGCGGTGAAGCGGTGAAGCGGTGCTGAGGATGTTGGGATGCTGGTCATCCCCGGAATGTGATCTGAAGGTGCTCGGTATCATTCGGGATCTGGAGAAGAGCAAAGACCGCCACGTCCAAGGAACGAGGATTCCACCCCTTGATCCCCGGGGTTGGGGTGCATCGAGAGCTCAATAATGGCCAGACTATGTGAACCCCTTGAATCCGGGGAGACGGGGAGTTTCCTTATGTACGGAGCCTCCTCCGTAGCCTGTCGATCTGACGGTCTAGGTCCTCCACGGAGTCCACGGAAGAATATCCGGCTCAAACATGAATCGGATTTCCATCCATCTACCGTCCCCATACCAGGATTATTCACCCCTGACTCCACCCCCAACGGCATGGAAGGGTAAAGGAAAGACCCCGTTCCCCCCTTAATCTACAAGCGCCCCGACACGGTGGTTGTCGGGCTCCAAAGCGATCCTCCTCATGCCGAGGTAACCCCGGACTGGCCTCATGGAAGACCGCTAGAAGGAATAGTGATTCCACCGCCCCGCCGGCATTAATATGAGAAATGCATCTATTTCCTACCTTCCTACCATCCCCTAGCCTTGTCGTTCACGGGTATTCAGCGGCAATCGGACCACTTCCGGAGAAGGACTGATCCATCCCCAACGCCCCCTTCCCCACACCGAATCTTCCCCGTCTCCCCCTGCTCGAAGAATGAGGCGAGCCTTGGCAAGTCGATCCCCGCGACCATTGGACTGGACTTTGGTACCGGGTACTTTCTGCTTTCCCCGGGCATGTTCCTGTACTCCACATTTCCTTTTTTCCCTTTTTTTTTATGCTGCTCCTTCGGGCACACGTCGTCACGTAGTTTCGGGCTTAGACAGAATATAATTAGGCGTACATCCCTACTCCTGAGACGGTTTCTTCAATCCTCATTTCCTTCAGTCGCTGCCAACTGGATATTTCACCTCGCGTCCCGTTGACTCACCTACTCTCTTCCAACCAAGTCTCAACCAACTCTTTTTCTATCTCGTTCCAACGCTCCAGCGCCTCCCCGTCTCTCCCACGCCATCCATTACATCAGAGCTTCCGCATCCCCATCTTCATGTGAGTACACTCCCGTGTATCTTCCTGACATCATCTGTCGCCTCCCACCTCCGATCCGCCGAAAGTTGGCCCTCGGGCAGTTTCGGAAGAAGCTTCATCGCATATGCCATCGTCCTCAACCGCACCGAAAGAACCCGCGCTAACTGCCATCGATCCAGCTCGCCATTCTTGATCTCGATCTCCGAGCTCTCAGCCCAACTCCTGAGCCGAGGTAAATCTCGCCACGCGGCTCTAGGCTTTTCCCTTACAAAAAGGAAGCCCGCAATCCACATCTCGACCAAATCCATCCACCTCCATCTCATCGCAATGGCTTCCATCTCGACCTCCAACTCCGGCTCGGTCTCGGTGGCTCCGCCCATCTCCCACGAGGCTCTGGCCACTTTTACCCAAGACATCTCCCGCGCCATCATGACCGCCTCGCACCCCAAGCCGGCCAAGATGCATCCCAACTTCGTGGATGACATGCCTCCCGCTCCACCGCCATCGCCCGTCGCCTTCGCCGTTGACAGCAACGGCAAGGCCTCCAAGTCGAAGCACGAGAAGATCCCAAGCCTCAGCCTCGAGTAAATTATGGCCCGCGACTCGACTCCGCGTTGTACCACCACCTCATCCACTCCACCTCAGCCATCCATCCTACTTTCGTTCAGCGCTCCCGACTCGCGTCTACTCCATCCCTGGATCTGGGACTGGTTCCGCCAGCTTCCACCTGCTATCTTCCTTCCGGGTCTTGCGGAGCTGTTCTCCGCATCTCTTGCCTCTCTTTTCTGTTCTGCATTAGCATGGCGTGGAATTTCAGCCCTGCTCACTTGGGCTCCTTAATGACTGGGAATTCGGGTTTACATAAAACGGTCCGGCGTTTCGGGTACTTGTATTTTCCACTGCTTAATTTCAATTGATGGTTCATCAATCCTGGTCTCGGTGTTTAAACCACGCATTACCATTCCTCATCCTGCTACTCCGTAAAGTCCGACTACGTGCGCATAACTAAAATACTTCTTTTTTCTTTTCCTCCAAGGTCCCGTGAGGCCGGACATTGTACGGAGTACTCCATACGCTGCAATTTATCCCCCCTGGCGAGAGCGGAGCCCGAAGGATCCAGCCCCACACGGGACTGTAAACGAGCTGGGGCGAAAAGGAACACGTTGGAAAAGGCGGAACCGGGATGGAGGATCTCCGTACGGAGTAGATTAACTCAAACATTCTAAACAATGCATGCAACCAGCCCCTGATCGAAAGTACCATGTACCTCTCTACTTATTGCATGGACGGAGCACGCCGATGCTACCTCCCGCCGGCGTCGAACCCAACCCAAGCCTTATCAGGTCGATCCGACCCAAATGATGAACCTGCATGTGAGTCGCGCCGATCACCACGTCATCGGCGCCCCGGGGAAGACGGCATTGCACAACCTAGTTTGCCCCGTGGGAAGCACAAAGTGCCGAGGATCGGTCATACGGGGCGATTGGGTGTGAAAGCCGGGCGCACCATGCCGAGAGAAGGAATGCAGAACGAACCCCCCTTTTATTGCGGGGGAGATCCAATCGTCATGGATAAAAATGATATATCATGGAGGTGGAGGCGCGGTAGAGGTCGAGCTTGGCGTTGAATATGGCAATTCGCGCAGCAGCTGTTCTAATGCGGCCAGCGCGTTGAGGTCACCCTCGGCTGCGCGCTGGTTGATGTGGTTGACGTAAATGATCTGGGACTCGGTGCGGGCCCACGCCCGCAAGCGTTCCGTGAGATTCAGGTTGCGACGAGTGCTCATCACTGTGCGCACAGTATCCGTCTCGCCTTTCTCGTTCTTGAGGCTCTGCAGGCGTTGGATGAACTGGGCCTGGTGGGTGGGGGGCACAGCTCGTCGAGGGATGCCGCCAGGCGCCGACGTTTGAGAGGACAAGGCCGCGGGGACAGGATCATCAGAGTTGATCTCTGTGGTGTTCTCCTGGGCCAATCCCAGGCCAGCGTTGGAGGTGATGTTCGCCTTGCGGCCGAGGATCTTCACATTGTTGGCGGCGAGCAGTTCAAATGCTGGACCCTGGTGCAGAGGCGGGGTGAAAATGTGGTCCGTCGTTGAATCCGTCTGGGGATGAGAAAAGACCAATTCAGTTCCGATCTGATCGGCCCAGGAGCAGCTGAAGATTTGATTTTGATAGGAGACAATCGGGTTGTTCGTATGGAGGCCGAGCACTTGAACTCGCTCGCCGCTCATCATATTGCCCTCGGCACTCTGAATCGGAGTGAGCGCATCAACCGTAGGGTCTGTATCCTGGGATTCATTCCCTGGTTCGGCGGGGGAAGTGGTATTCTTGCGGCGCGGAAGGCGCACTGGGCCATGATAGGATGTGAGGTCCAGGTTCAGATAGAAGCTCTGGCACAGATGAGTATAGACACACAATTTCAAAGTTTGGTAAGGACTTACCTCCGTCTCTGTGTCATCATATTCATATTCATACTCGTCGTCCGAGTCCATTGGGTCCATGATGCGCAAGGGATTGCAATTGGAGATCTGGACGATAAGATACCGAACGATCCCCACTTATCCTGACCGCCCTGACCGCCTGCCGCACACGGTAACACGTGCGATCCGCTGATGCGTTGATTATCTTCCCTCTACTCTGTACTATCTCCATATTTGGATATTTCCTTATCCACCCTCGTACATTGGCCCAGCCGTGTGGCTCCCAGAATTCCTTAAGTAGCAGTGCATGATCTTAGCAGGCAGAATCTGTTGGCCCAAGGCTGATGCGGCTGAGTGGCGGGGATGAGTAAGCGGTCAATCCACATGCGGTGGCGGCATCGGCTGGATCGGGTTTGTTGATTTGTTATGGCGATTTGATTGCATGGTACCTGTTGAGAAGAATAGATAGACGAGATATTCATCTAGAATTTCGGGGAATTCTATGACCAAAGCGTGACCACCAACCCCGAATGCCAAAATCAAACTCCAATTCCTTCCCGTTCTCCCCGCTCTCCAATGGATCGGCCACCGAACAGACTCCGCGGGTTTCACCTTGACCCGGCCCAATTCACCGTCTCTCTCACTCTCCCACACCCCCCGACTTCAGGAACCAGAGCGAAACCATGCCGAGGGCATCATGTGGTCGTAAGTATCCGAGTCTTCCGCTCAAATGGCTTCAACTATGGCGATCGCCCCCGGCTTGGCTATCTGCATGCATATCCGCATGTTCCCGGTCGGCGCTTACTAGTTCGAGACCTTTCTTTTCGCCGAAGGGCGATTGCTGGAATTGGAATGGTCACTGACGGGATATGCAAATTTTTATAGTCGCCTACGCCTTAGCCACTCTCTTGTTGCTTTCCCTCGTTGTCTCTCGTCCCACTCTAGATCCTACGGCATGCTTGACCCCCTCATGCATTGATCCCGTGTCGAACGGATCGATTGATGACCCTCTGCATCACCGTCGCCCGATGCTGGTCATTGCGGAATCCCTACATCAAATGACTCGCAAGGCCAAGGCGACCATTGCTGCATTCTCGACGGTGATTGTGTATATCTCCGTCAATAGCATCGCCCGCACCTTGAATCCGACCGCCTTTGTCTGGTGTGAGGAGGACCGCGATGAGAGCAACTGGATTGCCACCTCGAAATCCTGGATCGACCGCAAGAGTTGCCGCTGGTTCGGCGTCTGCGGTGCGACGCATTTCCAAAGGGCCCGTGGCCGGTTTGGCCATCGCGATCCCACGGAGTGGGCCTCCTCCCAAGATGCTGAGCCGATGCCGTGGCGGTCATACTGGTTTGATGGAGCCAATCAATCCGAGTGGGATGCCGACGAGTGGGCTCGGCGGGAGATCCCCAGCTATGTTTTGGACTATGCCCCACTCGTCCATCTATACTCCGGGGAACAGTTCTGGCCCGGCGATATCGCGGAGCACCTATACTACACCACCCCTTCGCTCAATTACACCCCGATCCAGGCGCAATGGGATCACCCGAGCCTGTCTAACTTGGACGAACTCAATCAGTGGAATTCGCGGCATGTCTTTTTGACAAGCAACGATGACCCGCAATCCCGTCCACCCTGGCTGGAGGGCGAGAAGAATATCCCCGAACCCGGCCCCGAAGACAAGGCGCGCAACGAGACTTGGGGCGACTGGGATGGTCGAGTCGATGGGCGGATCCCGCAAGAGAGTGCTCAATGGCTCGATCTGAACCATGAGCAGAATGAGGACGAGGCAGAAACTGCCGCCGACCTTGATTCTGCGCTAGACACTGTGAAAGAAGAATTGCGTAAGCGTTATGGTGGGAAGCCGATTCAAGAGACCACCACTGGTGCAGGTGGTCGCAGTGATGCGCCGGCAGTCTTGCTCGTGATGGACAAGGGGAATGGTGTAGTGGATGCCTTTTGGTTCTTCTTCTACAGCTTCAACCTCGGCAACACCGTGGTCAATGTCCGGTTCGGAAACCACGTCGGTGACTGGGAACATTGTCTTATCCGCTTCCACCACGGCAAGCCTAAAGCCTTATTCTTCAGCGCCCACACGGCTGGCGAGGCTTATAGGTATGAGGCGGTGGAAAAGATTGGACAGCGGGTAAGTCCATTCATCAAGCAGTATCAGAGTTGATCCCATGCTAACATCCCCGAGCCTGTCATCTACTCCGCCGAGGGAAGCCATGCCATGTACGCTACTGCAGGCTTGCACCCATATGTCCTTCCATGGGGGCTCCTGCACGACGTGACAGATCGAGGCCCATTGTGGGACCCCTTGCTCAACTCGCATGCATACACATATGACTACAATAGTGACACCTTGCGCTCTTCAAACTTCAGTCCCTCCGCACCGACCGAGTGGTTTTATTTCGACGGCCACTGGGGTGACAAGTACTATCCCCTAGGTGATTCCCGCCAATATCGCTTCGCCGGGCAATATCACTACGTGAATGGACCGATTGGTCCTCGTTGGAAGCGCCTCGGTCGGCGCAAGATGTGCCAAGGGCCCGATGATGCACCTTGTGTCATCAGAGACTGGATCGGTGATGGCATGCGAGCTCCGAGATGGGCACCCAGTGATCCGGGAGAATAAATGTTTATGTCTCCCGATCTACCCCCGACCTCGCAGCTTCTACACCACACCCTGCCCGACTTGGATCAGACCTCAAGATGCTCCGACGTAGCATACATCCATTGCTATCTCTGAAGACTTGATGCAAAGTTTCCAAGTATATGTTTTCTTTTGGATATACCCCGCCTTGTTTTGCATTTCATTCCAAAGACAGTCCCACCCTGTCAAACTACCTCTATGGCTGGTCAATCTGGTACACGACATGGCATGATGATTCAGATATGACCTTTTTTTATTGATTGATGGCCCTCTCCTTGGCGTTGTGAGATGTTTGGCGTTGGATTTGTGGTTTCGCTTTTGGCGTTTTGAGTTTGGACTGCTAGAAGATCTCCCAACAACCAGAAAAAAGATTCTCATGAATATGAATACACTTTCTTGGCTACTCTTGGACGAAGTGGCCTTTTTGTTTCCGTACAACTGCAGGTGCCGAGAATCCATTGAAATTCAACAATAGTAGACTCAAGGTGAATCAGCGATATATTTTCAGGGCTATTCATGAGAAGCATGCTATCAATTACAGCAGATGTACACACGGGAAACATCGGTCTTTGGAGATGACCATCGTTTCTTCAAGGACCTACCCTCGGATTTCCCAAAGACGGATACGGCCTTGTTCATTGGCAACAGCCAGCTGCTCCGAGTTCGGCGAGACAGCCACAGAAGAGATGCGACCAAAGGGTGTGTTAGATGTGGGCCAGTTGCGGTATACAGTGCAAGACGGAAGATGGACTGGAATTGAGGAGTTAGTATTAGTTCAACACCCATTGCAGAACAGAAAGGAAGGACATACCGAGACGGAGAGCATCGCGCTTCCACCGGCTAGCCATAACCAGCATCTGCCCGTCCGGCGCAAAGACCAAATGGCTAACTGGAGTGGTGAGTTGGTCCAAGGCACGGACAGGCGACGGGTAGCTGGGGATACCAGCCTGCGTGGAACCGTCCTTCGCAGACGTGGCATTCGCAGAGGCAGCAGCCCACTCACGACGGTCATAGACGTTGACCACACCGCTAGAAGAGCCGATAGCAACCCAACGGTCACCACCGAGCTGAGTGCGGCCGGAGCGGCCGCCCAGGCTGAGGACAGTGGTGCCCACAGCACCGGCATCATGCCAGCGCGCGACGACGTGGCGCAAACGGCCATCCCACTCGGAGACCTCACCGTTCTTGCTGGCTACGGTCATACCCTCGCCGTCGGACCACCATGCAAAGTCGGCCACACCGCCGCGGCCGTCAACGCGAACTTGCGCGATCCATTGCGTGGTGCTGGCGTCGAGCACGTTGATGACACCACCACCTTTGCGGCTTGAGCCGACCAGTCCCATATATCGACCACATGGAGAAAGCTTGAAGCGCTCCATGGTTTTTTGTTCCTCTTTCCGATCAGCGGTGCCATTCACCTTGTCGACCTTTCCGGTATCCAAGTCCCAGATATGGAAGTAGCGTCGACGGCCCGAAACAAAGACTTTGTTCCCAGCCGGTGGAGAGAAAGCGGACGTGTGGATTGGCGTGCGCCGAATGTGCATGGAGGTTAGTAGTGGGTTCGGTGCGGGTGCTGAGGGGGAGATATGGTGCAAGAAGAGGGTCGAAGCAGGCCCCGAGGACAACAGAAGCGGGTAGTGAGGGTGGAACATGAGTGAATCAACAGAGGACTGAGAGAATCAATGGTTAGTTTGCAAAGTATGCTAAGCATCTGGGGTTTGCATGGCAGCTTACCGGTTGTGTTTTCCCGACATCCTTCAATCGCTGGATATCTATCACCTCTTGGCGCAGCTTGCGCTTACCGCCTGACCGAGTATTATCCTCGATGCGAGTGAGATTGGTAGCATTCTGAAGTAACTTGGCCAGAGGCTGCGAAGACAATTGCTCGTCTTCGGCATCTGTGTCCATTTCCTCCCCACTGTCGACATCGGAGTCATCGGAATCGGTCTTCCGGCGCTTCGCGGCCAGCTCTGGGTTGGCCCAGTTGGGAGTGGGATGCAATTGCAGAAATTGCCGGCGCAATCGTCTGGTGTATTCTTTGCCACTGATCACGTCCTCTGCCTCCGTGTTCCGCAGTTTGCGCAATCTAGCCTGGCCAGCGAGCGAGACAGCCAAACGCTCATCGTCACTGTCATGCCAGATTGCTGGCGCAGACTCTTCCTCTCCTTCCTCTGCATCGGACGGGGTCTCTGGAGAGGGTACAATCTCGGTAGACTCGGGGGCTGTTCCAGAATCAAGAAAGAAGAGCTAGAAACGCAAATTGTCAGCATTGTGGCCGAGACCAACCAGGAGAGAGTCGCATACATCCGAATCGTCCATATTTTCCAAGGCGTGATCGTCATCTTCCTCTCCAGCTTCATCCGCACTTCCACTCTCCTCACCACTTTGCAAGGTAAGCGCCATAGCATCTGCCCGCTCCTGCTGGCTCCTCAACGCGCCCATGAACCCCTCATCATCGCCAAAAAGCATGCGCTCGAGCTTCTTCTCAGACTCGTCCTTCTCTGGGAGATCATCCTCGTCTTCACTAGTTTCGTCGTCCATATCAATGTCTTCGTCAACCGCAGGGTGTTTCATCGTAGTATTCTCGAACGGAGACCGGGCGGCCGACCGCTTGGTCTTTTGTTTCAATCCAGTTTGAGGCATTGTGGCAGGTATAGCTCGAATTGAATGAAGTCCGCAAGATGCCGTCAGAACAGAAGTTCCGCTGCGATCGGCGGAGCTTTCGATGCCAGGATTGGAATATTTTTCGGGTTGATTTTTGCAGGGCCGGCAGATCGGAGCGGTGGGGAAGGCGGAGAAACTTCTTTTTTGCCGAAGGCGGTAACTTGAAGAACAGTGGAAAACATGATCAAACGGGAATGTCGAGCGATCAGAATGTCTTGGCCCTTGCTACAATAGTTATCATACAGTGTGGAGGTGGATCTACGCAGAATTCCAAATGAGTGGCATGAAAATCATGCACGTTGAAGAGCAGAGCATCATGTACACATTGGGCTTCAAAGCAGAACAAGCTGAAAAAGAATAAGGAAAAACTCCAGTGGCATAATCGTAAAAAGCACTATCCAAGCATTTCTCAACCAGGAACAGGTTATTTACCTTGCAACTCGTTGGTGCTGCTGCTAGAGCTCTGGGGCTCGTAGGGCGGGACCGGAGAATGATCCTCCGCGTTCTCCGATTCTTGCACTCGTTCAGCGGCTTTAGGTGTAGATTTCGGGTGTGTTGAATCTTCGTCATCAGAATCAGTCGAGTATGAATCGTCCATACCGGCAAGCAGTGCTTCTTGCCGGTGAAGATCGTCGTGCGGGATAGTGCCAGCGGTAGCCTCATCATCGCCATAAAGATCGAGAGTTAGAGGTTTCTTGATGAATGTATCGATGATGTAATATTGAATGGCGTTCATTATCACGGGGAAGAGGAGCATCACAAAGGTGATTTGAACGGCAGTATTCCCTTCCGTCCATCGCAAGGCCCAGTCTCCGATTTGAACAATGAAGGGCATGAGCTGGATGAGGAAGAAGACACAGATTTTCATGCCGAGAAGTCCAATAAAGTAAATCAAGGACTGCTTGAGCCACCATGTTGCCCTGGGTGGCCGACCGTAATTTCCTGACTCGATGGACTCCGGTGGTCGAGCAAGAGGTGTGTATGATGCAAAGAAGTTCAGGACACGGAGAATCAGGATCAAGATCGGAATACCGAGTGTGGTCTGTTCAGTTAGCCACCGGATTCGTCCTGACTGTTGAAATAAAAACAAAGCAAGGCAAACTCACATCGATACCCAGATTCAGCAAGTAAAATGAACAGGGATTGGGCTTATATTGTCTCTGAATCTCCAGCTGACCAGCGGAGAACATGGACATGAGTAGATTTGCCATGTGTAGCATCGCAGACCCAAAGACCTGCTTCGAGACATCAAAAGCCCACACCTTCAGCGGCCGCTGTGGCCGTTCTCTCCACCGTTTGTAAACCAAAGAGAGCAGTGCCAGTGCCCCGAGGGAAGCTTGAATAATCAGCGAAAATGAGCCGAAGAGTTTACACTCTCCTCCATCTTCGTCAGAGTCCTGCCCCGGCGTCGAGCTAGTTGAACCGTGATAATACAGCATGTGTGCACTCGACGAGGGCGATGGGGATGTCAGGCTAACCGGGGCGGCGGCAGCAGCAAGAAGGGAAGTTGTTGCCCTCGTGGCCATCGACATGGCGACGGCAGTATCCATCTTTAACTTGAAAGTATTCCCGCGGCGGGATGACGTTGTCTTCGGAGGACGCAAGGTGCCGCTTCCGGGTGTGATGCGGCGGGAAAGGCGATGGGTATTGAGCCGAGGGGCTTCTGAGGCGCGGCAGCGAACTATGTGCGAGGCATGGGATGCGGTTTGGTAGGTGGCAGATGTTGCCAGTGGGAGAGATGAGGTGAAGTCAAATACGAGATGCAGAGTGAGTTCAGCCGGGGGCGGTGTCCGTCCCCGCAGTAAGATCGACGGCGGCTGAACCGTTGCATAGCCTAAATTTCCCAGGACAGGGGATGGAAGCAAAGTTCAGAGATGTATTCTAGACATGTTTACTGCCTTTTTTTGCTCTAACTGATTAACTAGTGTCTGTATATGAATGCAAGTTTGACCGACCGCAAGACCTGGAGAATCGACACTATTTTTATCCTGGGTGGATACCGCTAATGCCGCGCTCAGGCATTCCTTTTGGACCCTGATCTTATAGGGCGAGATACGCTCTTATCGAAGCCAAGCCAGGCCGAAAAAGGCACCGGATAGAGATCTGAACTTTGACGAAAGGGCAGATACTACGAGAACATGATGGCCGAGCAAAGTGCGGGATTCAATATTGATCACCCAGAAACGCAGTGAATAATAAGATGCACATAGAAAATGAAAAGGAAATTAATCTTCGGCCGTAGTTCGTCGGGTGAAAAAAAGCCCGGATCGATACCAAAGGTAAAAGCCAACCTTTCGTCACCATTCGAAAGTGTCATGGCAAACGAATAGAATCCCAGGGAATAATCATAACGCCGGAAACCCCTCAACCGCCCTGATGTTGATAGCACAGGAGAGTCATTGGAACACCGTGCATAGCCCAATGCTAGCAGAGGGCATCGTATAGGTCGTCATCTCATCACTCTATCCCATGTTGCTGTTTAAGCCGCTCCAGGTTTTCTTGCCTTTCCGCAAGATCCTCTTTCGAACGGAGCATTTTGTCCGGCTGGTGATAAAGTACTGACGCCCGTGTTAGCATCCCAATCCACATGCCAGCGGTGATTGCACAACACTACATACCGACCAAGTATCTGTTTTGGAAATTGAATCCATTGAGCTTATCGCATGCCTGTTTGGCGTCGTGCACGTCGTCGTAGACCACAAATGCGGTGCCCTTCGAGTTGTTGGCGATACCCTGACGAATTTGCCTATCGACGGACGAGAAAAAAAAGTGTGAGCGGATAGAAGATCAAGAATCCGGAAAGAGCGGCTTAGCTTACCGGATAGGCCCAAACTTGCCGAAAAGGTCGAACAGCTGCTCTGCCGTTACGTTGTAGCTAGCGGGAGAGAAGATTAGCGAAGTATTCTCGACGGTACATGGTCGGTTGCAGGGCCATCGCGTGGTCATGTGTCTGTGGTCGTGGGTCGTTGAGAACGTACTTGAGGTTCTTGACGAAGAGTATTCTGCGAGACAGCCCAAGTTAGTCGTGGATCCCGGTAAATAGCACGTGGACAAAGTTCATAGTCGGACTCTACAGAGATGGAGCTGTGGGAGGGGCAGAGAAAGCAGTCTGCACATACCGATTTGCTTCGGGGGCGAGCTTCCGGCTCATTCTCAGGACAAATCAGGTCCGGAAAGGAAAGAGAATTAAGTGAAAATTGAACGCGGGATACCCGGGGTATCGAGGGCAGGTGGGAAGACGGAGAGAGGGCGGCGCAAGAGAGCGAGCGAGACCGCAGAACGAGCACGAGAGTTGGCTTGGCACTTCCTGTTATGCACTAGCGTGTTGATGAGATAAGCAGGCGTCAGGTTCGGCCGGAGCGGATACCGTACGTTACAGCCAAAGCTTGAGCAAGATCGAGGTTTCGCGGAGAGATACCTCGGGATTGAAGAAGATATACATGCAGAGTGGCTTATGTGCGGTCCATTAACAACGTGAGATTTAATTCTGCTATTATTGAACTAATCACAAGATGGTTCCGGAAAGTGCTGACTTCTCAATGTGATCTGAAGCCATACTGGATTATTTACTTTGCTCTGACAATCCGCTCTCAAAAAGCGCCCAATTATTAAGGTGAAGTCGTAGTGCGATCTCAATCCTAGATACTTTCTGCCTGAAATTAAATGTCCCATCACGTATCCAAACCAGGGTCATGGCTGATCCGGGATGTCTACTCTTACGGTGGCACTGTATCAATGGTACGGAGTCGTACGGGACGGTATGGGCAGCTCGGCGACGACGGTCTCGTCGCATCTCGAGCTTGCGGCATTCCTGCGGCTGGATCTTCTCTCAGTCACTCGCGGTTCACTGCCTTCACCTCGAATCCCTCGAAGACCTCGGGGAGTCAGGGCCGCGGTCGCCAAACCACCTCGTCCGAGCTGTTTAGTCTCTCAACCTTGCGAACTACTCGGCGACCCTCCCTCCCTCTCGCCTACACCTCGCATCCTCCCCCTCCCCCTCTCGCTCCGAAGCGTTCCATCCATTCGGACACTCATCGCCCGTCTTCCGGATTGCAGGAAATCTCTCCTGCCTACTGGATTGAACCGGGACTTCTCTTCTCTTGCCCGCGGGCTGCGGCGCAACGCTCGGCGCCTTTGTCCTCCCGCCGCTCGACAACCCCCTCAGCCAAGTGCTCCGCGACTTGACCCCGTCCACCACCTCCGTCCCCAATCGTCCATCGAGTACCTCGGTCCATCTCGTGGTATCGCGTGCGAATGCCCTCCTTCCAGGAATGACACTCTCTTCTGCTGCGACGGCCACTCGCTAGTCCGCGTGGTCCAACGTCCCCGCTTTGCACCCACCTGCCGCAAGCGCATATCCTCGCAACGCCGAACCTCATCTACACTTTCTATTTGGCAGAGAACCATCTCCACGGGCAGCAAAGATGAGTGCGGCATCTTTTCTCACCCCCGTCGGTGGGCGTCCCTCACAATATCGAACGCCGTCGCCGCCGCGACGCGCCGTTGAGCCCATCACACCGTCCACCTCCGAATTTCGTGCACCATGGACCGAGCGCAGCATCACTCGTGCCACGAGCCTTGATCGCGATCAGCGTCCCTCAAATCACAACCGGAATACCGCTACAGATGGCACCTCACATCATCGGTCGGGCCATGGTCGGTCAAACTCGACAATCGACACACTCGCGACCATTGCTCTCGCAACGAGCCCAACTTTTGCGCCACTTCCACATCGTCAACCCTCTCCGAACTCTCGGTCAACAGTCCCATTATTTCCTCCCGAACCCAATCCCGAACGTCCTGCGAAACGCCCACGATCCGAGAGAGACCCTTCACCCTATCATTCTCGCATGCCCCCAACTCAACCCCAACATTCCTTCGATAGCATGACAACTGACGCTGAGCTCCTCCTCAACCTTGCTCGGCCCACAAACTTCTACACCGGCCAAAGTGCCAAACGAGTGAGCATCGACGAGTCCTACCATGGAGGCAGTTCAATACGACAAAGCCGAGTTGGTTTCGCAGGTGGTGGCAATCGTGACCATGAGAACGACACACAGCCTGAGGAGCACAACCATCCCTCGCGTATGAGGTCTCGTTCGGATGGCTCGGCCTTTGCTTCGCGCCCCGTGATTCGGGGCATGCGTCCGACTACCAGCTCGGGCATTTTGCCTCCCATCGTCTGGGAGGATGAGAACGAGGACTTTTCCTCAAACGACGAATCCCGATATGCTCATCATGGAGAATATCGGTTCCCCAAGCCTCTGGAGCCACCTATTCTTCACGCAACGATGGAGCCGGTTCCAAAGGTCGAGGAAGAGGAAGGGGATTCGAATCAAGCCAGCTGCGCGGAGTGCCATCTGGTGCGAATCCCCGTGGAAACCGAGGAGCAGGACGAAGATACGTGGATTGGGTGTGATGGATGCAAGCGCTGGTTCCATCTTGTCTGTGCCGGGTTCAAAAACGACCGAGAAGTTCGCACCGTCGACAAGTTCATTTGCCGCTCATGTCGACCTGTGCACGGTCAGACAACTTTCGTGCGCAAATCATCCCGTGCGCGGACAGCAATTGACTACGCCGGGTTGAATCAAGGCCTAGTGAAAGCTGCTACCGACTCGCTGGAGCACCATTATCTAGAGCCCATTCGCCAAGGGAAGATTCGGTTCAACCCGGAGAACTTTCCTCGGATGAAGCCCGAATTGGTCACAGCGGAGTACTTTGAGCACGGCAACGGATGGAACGAGCCGGTCGTCATCCCCGGCTGTTGGAATACGCGTGAACCCGTCCCGGAAGTTGATTCGAGCTTCGAATCTCTCATCCAGGATGCCGAATCGCAAGAGATGTTTGATGAGTTACTCGAAAATCTCCCGGGGTACGAAAACCAAACCAAGGAATCGGTGGACTGTGGCCAAGATCAATTGGACATGGTCATCCCTCAGGGTTTGACCGTTCGTGCGGTGGCTGAACTCTATGGGCCCGAAGAGCGAGTTGAAGTCATCGATGTGAAGTCTCAACAAGGAGAGGACAAGCGTTGGAACATGCAGAAATGGGCCGACTACTACGAGAGCAACGAACCCAATAAGGTCGTTCGCAACGTCATCAGTCTGGAAGTTTCGCAGAGCAAACTAGGCAGACTCATCAAGCGACCCAAAGTCGTACGCGATTTGGACTTGCAAGATGCCGTTTGGCCTCAAGAACTTCAGGCTGTCGGTGACTACCCTAAGGTCCAATTCTATTGTCTCATGTCCGTCGCCGACTGCTATACCGACTTTCATATTGATTTTGGTGGATCATCGGTGTACTACCACATTCTCAAAGGGAAAAAGACATTCTTCTTCATTCCCCCGAAAGACAAACATCTGAAGAAATATGAGGAATGGTGCAACTCTCCAGCTCAGGACTCGATCTTCCTTGGGAGCCAGACAAAAGAATGCTATCGTGTGGACCTTTCAGAGGGCGATACCATGCTGATTCCGTCTGGGTGGATACACGCAGTGTGGACTCCGCAGAATAGTCTTGTCATTGGGGGTAACTTTTTGACCCGACTGAACTACGGCATGCAGATCAAAGTGCTCAACATTGAGAAGGATACCAATGTGCCCAAAAAGTTCCGGTACCCTTTCTTCCAGAAGATCCAATGGTATACACTGCTGAGATACCTCGAGGATGATCCCCTTCCACAGAGCGTGTTGGAGTCTTTTGCACAGGATGATAACTATCGGTTCCGCCGCCACTATCCGATCTACTACGAATTCGGGGAGCGTGCGAATCGAGATCCTGCCGGTTCACCTTACCACAACGCTCGTTTCTATTCCCAGGCAGAACTGGAAGGCTTGCCAGAGTTGACCAAGTACCTCTTGCGGACGGCCCTTATTGCTAGTTCATATCTTGTCGAAGGAGTCACAACAGAGGTCCGCAACGCGGTCAGACGGTCCATCCCGAAACCAATCGGAGACCCAGTGGACATGATCCGGAAGTTCGGTATTTGGGTTGCATGGAAACGCGGCAACGAGAGAGCGCCGCAATGGACTCGACCGGGCGTTATTGAAAGCAATCCAAAGATGTCTCTCAATGAAAAGAGACCAGCTGGGCGACCTAGCCGTCGGTCCGAGCGCAGTGTGGACAGCCAACGTACCTATGCCGAAAGACAAGCCGTTCGAGGGCCATCCGAAGATCTCGCCGCTGTGCCTTTCGCCCCCACAAACGGAGATGCTTATGATCTATCAGAGAGCGCAACGCCTGTGCCGACTGGTTTCGTTTCTGATTATTCAGTCCAGGATACCGCTACTTCAAAGTCACGAACTGTTGTTCCACGCGGTCCTGGTCTTGGGCCGAAGCGCGTTGCTTGCGATGCCTGTCGTCGACGACGCATTCGCTGTCGTCACAAAGATGAGCCCAATGACTTGATCCTAGGTAGGCAGATGGCGATCAACGGATTCGCCCCTGGATCAGGCTTCAGCACCCCGTCGTCATTGGCACAGGACGCAGTCTCTGCATTGAATTCATTAGCAGCCATTGCATCCCAGGCTGGCCTACAAAACAACGGCATCCCTAGGCTTGACGGGTTTGAAGGCTCGAGCAAGTTCGAGTCAGCTATCATGGGGCAATCCACAGTGGCTGCCAATAGGCTTCACGATGTGAGCCCGGATGGAGTCAATGGGGGAAGAAGGGACGCAGCAAGGCGTGTGATGACTGTCGGAAGAGCAAGGTAAGACAAAACACTCGGTTGTCTCTGAGGAAATCGTCGCTAATATAAGGACCAGCGGCGCTGTATCCACGACGAGTATGGCCGAATCGACCCTATCAAGGCCCAGGAGCGATCCAAACCTCGTGGCACGGCTTCCGCCAAACGACCCCGGTCAAATGAAGAAGAGGGTACGCCCATCACAGCCAAGAAAACGAAGCAGGAGAGCACCTCCCCTCTTGCTCACCCGGGATCTTTCAATCACAGTGAAGTGATGGGAGTTGCCCCATCAGCTGCACTAGGCGTCTCTCCCCATGATCACGGGATCGTTGGCTATGGCATCATCAATCAGCCTCAGGCACGATCTATCAAGGAGCATGAAGCACCCGCTGGCCAGGTGCTTTACGCATCGCCTCCCGTGTTCCATGCGAACCCGGCTGATATGAAGGATGCAAATGCCTTATCCATGTCTTCAAAGCCAACCACTGCCCTAGTATCACCGCCCACATCGCTGGCCGATGAAATGGACGTGCAGGACGGAGAAGCCTTGGCCTCGGTTGAGCATGAAACATCCACCGCGCTCCACACGCCCAACTCGAGCTCTCGTCACTCATCTCGCCAGCCCCGGCATGGTGAACGCTTTGTGGCGGAAACAGCCGCGACTCGTGCTCCCAAGGCAACCAGTCGACCGGCACCATCCACTGTGAACCGGACAACCCCAGGCCCGCCCCCTTCGTCCAGGAAACCATCGTCGCGACCCTCCTCGTCGCATGCGAAAAAGAGCTCCCCGATGGTTGAGAGGCGATTTGACCGTTATGTGGCTAGCTCCCTGTCTCCCCGCCAGGCAAAGCATGTCAAGCACCAGATTGACGAGGAAGGAACGGATCCCGAAAGCCTTCGTCTCATCAGAGAGCTTCAGGAAGAAGAATTCGGGTTGCGAAAGCGCTCCACCCGAGGCTAGACTTGAGCCAGCCGCTGTTCACGAACGAAACGCACAGATTTTCCATTCAATTGTGTCTCTTCATTTTTGATTAATTTCCTTACATCATTCCCCCGTCGGGTTCTTCGGGTTCTTCAGGGTATCATTTCAGGAGCTGGGCTGGGAGATTCCGCGTTTGTGTACCTTCATGTCGATTTGCAGGGCGTTTTCCGTTGCCATTCGGCAGGTTACGGCGTTTATGTTTGTGCATGGGGTTTCAATTACCTTGCCTGTTTGTCGCTCGTCCAAGTGATTTTATTTTCCTTTGTGTGGTTCATAATCCATATCGATTCCTCGGCGCTCCTTTCAATGCGATGGACTCCATCTTCTGACTTTCATATTTTTTCTTCTTTGTTTGAACACGATCATCGTTTATGTTGCGGATGCCCCTCGAGCTGTGCACAGGGCTGGTGGTTAGGCTGAATGTATTTTCGCTAATAGCACGTTGATTCTGCCTAGTCGCTCTTTACGTATCTTGTTCACGCGTAGGAGTGAAAGTCGGATATCCCGAGGGAGCTGCCTGGATTCGACATCAATCCGAGTATTAAGATATCTAGGTATACACCTCTAAAGGATGTAGGCCCCAATATTTGATTGGGGCTAGGCACACCTGAAAAAAGGGATAGTACAAACTGGTCGATAGCCAAGCTATAGTCTAGTTCGAAACTTATGGCGCTTTAGAATCGTTTGGCTGAGTTGCTGATGATGTCCTTGGTGCTGAAGTGCACATTGTCCACAGCTACCTCCCGGAACACCGATACCGTTTAGTTTCTAACCCGCGGAATAACTGGTTATCTCTTTTGCTTCTTGTCTTTTTTCCCCGGCCCTCGATTTTGAGGTGGGTGATAGATGCCGATTGACCAATCACAGCCGGACGAGATACGCCAATCAAAGGCATCAATGACTATATCCCACGACTAAACATGTTACAAGACATGTTGACTCTACTAGAGTTGTCTCAATCCACGAGCTCTGTCGATTCCATAGACCATTCTCACAAGCACTGACATCCCCACGTTCCCATGCGGGGGATCGACATCACCGCGACGCTCGGATTTCATTAGCCGAAGCTCATCAATAGCCGACCACGAAGCCCGCGACCGTAATGCAATACAATAACCGCGCGGAGAAGGCAGGACCCGATATTTAATCCTGCAATCCACCGTCTTTGATTCTTCCTGTCTCTCCCTCGGTCATTCGTTTCAATGTGGTATACTACAAAAGGAACATATATCAACATGGGCAAGCCGATCGTACTCCAGCTGGGCGATGATATTCGCTGGAACCATGAACTGTACGCCCAGTTCCAGGATCGATTCGAGATCAAGCGGTCATACAGCATGTCGCGACCAGAGTTCATCCGCGCGCTGAAGGATAAGCAATTCGGGGACTTTTTCGCCATCTATCGTCCCTTCTGGAATACGGGGGGTGAGATGGGCAATTGGGATGAAGAGTTGATCTCGCTGCTACCGGCCTCTTGCAAAGTATATGCCAGCGCTGGCGCTGGGTTTGACTGGGTGGACACGGCGACTCTGGCGAAGAAAGGTGAGGATCCCGTATCTGAGACGCGAGGGCAGAATTGATCTGATTATCGATGGCTGCAGGGGTGGTCTACTGTAATGCTGCGGCGGCGTGCACCGAGTCTGTCGCAGATGCCGCCATCTGGCTGATCATTTCCACCTTTCGCTTGTTCTCGTGGTCGGCGATGGCTGCCCGATCCGTCGACGCGGATCAGTTCGTCGATGCGAACCGGAATCTGGCGCCGGTCTCGCATAATCCCAAGGGCCACACGCTGGGGATTATCGGGTTTGGGCAGATTGGACGACGAACGGCCGAGAAGGCATTCCTGGCCCTCAACATGAAGATCCTGTACCATGACATTGTGCAAATGCCCCGGGCCCTGGAGCAAGTCTCCCAGGCCACCTTCCACCGGAGCATGGATACTCTCCTGGCCGAGTCGGACTGCGTGCTCGTGGCGACGCCGTTCAGCGGCGAGACTCTTTTGAATGCGTCGTTGTTGGCGAAGATGAAGCCCGGGTCTCGGCTGGTCAACATCGCCCGCGGGAAACTGCTCGACGAGGCGGCTCTGGTGGATGCACTCCAGCGCGGGCATCTCTCGGCGGCGGGACTGGACGTGCACTACAACGAGCCACACGTGAACCCGACGATTGCGCAGATGAAGAATGTGGAGATCATGGCGCACAATGCGGGCGCCTCGTTGGATTCCCACATTGGATTCGAGCGTCTGGGGATGGAGAACATTCTGTCCTTCTACCAGACGGGGAAGGCCATCACGCCGGTGAATCAGCAGTTGGTCGCCGCAGCATCGAAGCTTTAGGGGAGGGTGATGTTCATCATCACATTCTATACATAGTACACAATCAGCCTGAGATTCCATGGATAGAAACCGGTTCCATGAATAGAGTCATCGCCGCTGTCTTCGTATGTCTGGTCAGCACCGATCTCAGGATCATCATGCAGAACATAAAAATAGCGAGGATCCGATCGGCTCTATTTTTATGTGGTCGATCCGATCCCAATGAAAATAAGAGACGCCACGGGCTGGACGTGTCCCGGAGTAGGAGATATGCCACGCCCGTCGACTGGTCTTTGGTCACGATGATTGGTTCCTGGATTGTACACCCTCCTGCACCACTCAAATCCAGGTGAAATGGTGCGCGCGGGGGGAAGAAAGACTCCACTGGAGCACCCTCAAATTGCCCCAATCAGACCCAGGCAGTGCTGTAAGCCGGGGTGGCAGTGACCAGCACAATGGGGAAGGTCGACATTGTCTCACCGACCGGATTTGGGGCCCCGGTTGGCCCCTATATAGCCATTTGGCGACAAGGAGGCGGTGATAGGGAGGGAAAGTGGGGTGGACATTTTCGATTCTTGCATTACACCTTCAGCTCGCGTTATCTTAGCGCGCTTATCACGCTGACGATCGACAATATCGTCACCCGGATCGGGTCCAGCTGGTCCATCGTGGCCAATGCCCGGCCAGAACTATCACTGCCCTACGATGTGGAGCCACGGGAGTTCGTACCTACAGGGTCAGCATCCACGGTATGAAGTGCCAGCTGAACACGACGCGGGGAGGGGGCATGGGAGAAAAGCATCCTATATGAACCCTGGGCTCCTCCAAGTCACTCCCGTGTTTTCCTCCCCAGAACTATACAGAACTATACAGGTATCACCATGTACCCTTCACACGAATTACCCGTCCCCATGGCATTTCTGGGCCAAACGTTCCAACAAGATGAATCCTTCGATGGAGTCTATATCCTGCCCTCCACTGCGCAATCTATGAACTCGTATCCCACGGACTCGTGTGCCATGCCATCTACCAACAACTTGTTTCCCACCGACCACCACCAGCATCAACACCACCAACACCAAACAATCAATGATGGTCACTGGCTAGCAGTGCCCTCCTTCAACGAGATCCCCCCGTACCACAACATGACGGTAGGGATCAACGACATGCTCCCGTGGGGCCGCTACTCCCACCCGGCCCCCTCCCCGCAGCCCAGCCAAAGTGACTGCTCGTCCACGTCGGCCTTCCAACCATCCAATGACCTCGCCTACTACGGGACACCCACGGGCCACGGAACATGGCGTTGCTCCTACCCGGGCTGCAGCTCCAAAACCGTCTTCCACCGCGGATGCGACCTCCGCAAGCACTACAAGCGCCACGGCCGTCATTTTTTCTGTCGGCACCCGGGATGTCCGAAATCGACCTCCGGTGGCTTTTCCAGTCGCAAGGATCGGGGCCGGCACGAGGCTAAGCATAATCCGAGCATTCAGTGCGGCTGGGAAGGATGTCCGCGCATCTTCAGCCGGATGGATAATATGCGGGATCATGTGCGTCGGGTACACCAGAAAAAAAGCCGGGCTCGCTAGAATCGAGTACCAGAGGCCAAAAAGAAAAACAAACCGAAAAAAAAAAGGTGGTATAAATAGAAGCTCAGGCGTTGTGGGGGACTCGGGTTCAGCATGGGATTTGCCAGTTCCGCATTTAGGATTTAGGGGTTCGGCCAAGGGGGCTTGGATTTTGGATTTTGGATTCTGAATTTTGGACTTTCTTTGCTCAGCTGTACATAATTCTGGAAATGAATCTCGAGACCAGTTTATTTTCATTGGCCCCGCGCACCGTTTTGCCTAAATAGGGTTGTACGCTAGTGCATAGCCACGCTGCAACCTTGTCAAACTCGGGAGATCGAACTTCCTCGACGTCATTGGCAAACACTTCTCCCAATCGGACTAGATCGGTCCATCGCGCATCGTGTTGTGTTTCGATTTTGGCGTCCGGGGTCACGACCCGAATGTCGTCGATGGCACGCGTGCTGTATTCATACTCCTCGTCCTGCACAAAGGCCAGCTACGTGGTCAGTGTCTACGTCAAGAGATTAAAAAAAGCAGACATTTATTTCCAGACCGGCTTGTCCATCGCATGTGCCACGCCGAATGAGTGCGGGGCTACTGTGTCCGTGATAAAGGAGAGTCGATATGCAATCCGGTCGGTCGTTTCCAGGGCATAATAATTCGAGACCGGCAGTCGCAGGGATTCCAGATTCGGCTCCGGGCTGCTATACGTGGCATAGAGGGTTTCTTCGTTGAGAACCTCCCCGATCAGCATCCGAAGACGTCGCTCCTGGAACTACTCGGCAAAGGCGCCGCTGCGATGATACTCGGTGAATCCACCAAAGATGAATCGATCGTCGGTCACCGGCCGGGACGTATGATGCTGGAGGTGTGGGAGCGCCTTGATCAAGTCGGCAGAGCTCACACCACGCAGTCGATCGACCTTCTCCGGACCGGATAGGCTTGCGGGAATCTGAAAGTACTCACACAGCTCCTCGAACTGCAGGTTCACGTCCGCCATGGCCTTGGGCTGCGCGGGGATGGCATTCGATATAAGGTAGAACCGATGAAACAGCTGCGATTCACGCCGAAAGTCATGAAGCACCTGGACAAGCACCCCGTACGCACCGGCACTGCGCCCACCCAGGGTGATATTCCCGATATCCCCATTAAACGCGGCGATATTCTCGTAGACCCATTCCATCGCCCACCGCTGATCCCACAGACCAGAGTTCCCGGCCTTCTCCCCGGCACTTTCCTCCAGCAGGGCGTCGCCCGCCAGAAAGCCAAAGACATTGAGCCGGTATCCAATGCCGATCACAATGGCCTGCAGCTTACCGGTGGAGACCATCTCGGCGGGGTCCATACCGAGTTCCTGCAGCGGCTCGGCGATCTGAAACCAGCCCCCATGAATCCAAAGGCACCACGGGCCACTTCTTACCATGGTCATCAACGGGCGTCCATGTATTCAGACAGAGGCAGTCCTCGCTATACACCGCCGGGCCGGTATCGTTCTTAACGCCATGCGAGACTTCGGCCTGCGGACAGACGGGTCGGAAGAAAGAAGCATCAAAGGGACTGCCGTCGTGCTGGGTGTAGGAGTGAGAGTCCGGCAGTGCACGCGGTTTCTTCCAGCGATTCTCACCCACGGGGGGCAGTGCATACGGCACACCCGCGTATCGACGGGCCTTTTGGTCATACTGGATCCCGGGATGACACCTTTGGGGCCGAGATCCACCTCGTGGGGAGTTTCATGGTGCGCAGAGAGGGTATTTCCCATAATGGCAGGTCGATGACTTGATAGTTCCAGAACCCAGAAATGGGAATGAGGGGGAGAGAGGAGAAATCGAGGTTGCTGGTTGGGGTTAGTCGGATCGATTTGGCCCCACGGGAGGTAAATATAGAATATTTCATATTTGCAGTGAATGGATATTTACATTTATACTCGAGGAATAGAAGCTGGTTGTTACTGGATATGGTTTATACCAGAAACACAAGTCGGAAGGAACCATGGATCAAGATGACTCTTATCCTAAGCCAATCTGGGTACACAACCACTGGTCTCTTTCCCAATGTCCTCTTCTCTTTTGCCATCCTTTAAAGCATCTGAAGTCTACCGCACTCTCTACTAAACATCTAGCCCGGTATGCCCGTCACTCGCAAGATCTCGGCCAAAGAGCCTCTACCCTGGAACCAGTCCAAGGTCCACAGCGCGGATCAGTTACTTCAAGAAACCGCCGGAGAGGAGCACAAATGCAGTGAACGAATCCTTCAAAGCTCTTTCTCAATCTCTCCAGGTTAAAAGACTCACGTCACCGGCAGCAATCACGGCTTCGTGTGGGCAGCGTGGCATGCATACTCCGGCCATCACCATCTGGTCATACGACCCGAGGACATCTGGTTCTCCATCCTCGCCCAGCTAACCCTCTACATCAACGCCCATGCAGAGGAAAATGCGGTCGCTCTTTGTCGAACACGAAGGCAAGGAGGAGCTCAGACTCCTCTGCAAGGGAACCATGGAGACAGTCGATTTCGGGACCGTGGCACGGCGAATAACCGACTTGGTCAAGGAGAACATTCGCGACCCCAGTGTTCGGAATCGGATGATGCCCTCGTTTAGCACCACCACCAAGACAGTCAATGTGGTCACGATTCCCGCTGGCTTCGCGAGCGTTCCCCTCGTCATCGAAGATCACGGGCGCGTGTTTGATAAGACGATGGTAGCTGGTTTGGTTGGTATACTGGCCGAGAAAAGTAGTGACGCTCAAGACCCTAAGACTGCTGTGGTGTCCAAGAAAGCGGAACTGGCCTCGATTCGGCCGGTTTCGGGGTGGTGGATGTATCTCCAACAGAAGGAAGAAAAGAAGTGAACGGGAGGGCAATTTGACGGGGGGCAATGCGAAGCTTGATGAATAGTCGTGGCTTGCTTTATTATTGTCAACTTGGGCTCGATGCTCATCCACAGTCCTATATTTAATATCACGACCTTGCTTACGGCCTATCCATAAGAAGATGCCTAGGAAAAGAAAGAATTGACATCGGAAAACGATGCCCATCTCAAATTCGTACCTTCCCCGACCCGGGATTGTTTTAAATCGGACTCATAAGGCTCACGTCAAGGGAATGTGAGAGTAGCACAAATTACCCCTGATTCTGATACTCTGAAACCCTCCACTCGGACTTTTGTACGCCATAATATCCGACATTTGTTCGAATCCAGTTAGCTCATGCTCGTCAAAGTCATCTTCCCATTCTAAGCCCCCGTGATCATCTGCGCCGATCCCGTCACGGGCGCAGTAGTCTTGATAGTAATCGGGATACTATTCAGCGAAGCCATCTTCGAAGTGCTCCACATCAAATTGTACAATCCCTCTTTCCCAGTAGGCTGAGCATAGAACGCCGCACCGGGGACATTCAACAGGACAAAACTTCCATATAGATACCAGACATCGGTGAGTATCCCGCTCTGGCTTCCCACCATCGCCATGGCGGTAAAGACGACCGGCTTGCAGTATTGATCTCCCTTGATCGAGCTCGATGTCTGGGAAAATGCGTCCGAGTTACCGAGTGCCAAAACACTGGTGGCTGATAGGATCCCGTCAACGACGAAGCCTACGACGTCGGCGGGACTGACTTTGTCGCCGTCGACATCGGCTATCCATCTGCTTGGCTCCTTTCTGTTGCCGCTGTCGATTCTAACTTGAATATTATGAGCATCTAGTATGGAAGAATAGGATGTCTGTTGGCTCACCACACATGGGTGTCTTCATGATTGCGTCCGACGCCGTTGGATCGCCTATCTGAGCAATCCCTGGTTGTAATGAGTATGGCCATTGATGTGATAAGCTTAGGTATAATAATAAAGTCTCCTACCATCTGCAGAAAATATAGGCAATCCGCCAATGTTCTCGCCATAGGCATACAGCTTCAAGCGGGTGAGCGAGGGGATGGACATTCGCTTGTCCACCGCGTGAGCTGGACTCAAGAATACAAATATCCCTAGGAGAAGACATATCTTCGCCGATGAAAACATCTTAAAATGTGGAATGTCAAGATTTTCCTAAATTGATCGGAAGGTGTTTGGCCAGCTGCAAGTAGTCATAGATCACACGCAATGGCTCTGGCACGGTGTCTGATTATATTTCCCCGCCACGGAAACCTTTCGCTCGCCGACAAAAAGTCTTGAGATATTATTGGTTATTTAATTTCAAACTAGATGACCGGAATTCGGCCCCTCGTGCGTTCGGAGTGGTTCCTGCAGTGAAGCGCTGATCTTCTTTTCCCATGGGCCCAAGCTCACGCATGCGTCACATTGACAACCCGCGCTGTGAATGACCAAGAGATACATCATCTGGTTGAAGCTTCCAGTTGAAATATTTATTGAAGCCCTGGGCTTATCCGACATATTTAAATATCCGCTGCCGCGTGGTGGCACGAAGCTGCCACGCGACGCGTTGAAACACTGAAGTCGAAGTCTGCATTCCAGGGACGGCGAGTGACGTCTTAAGTCTCTCGATAGTTGGTGAAGGAAGACTCTGCTTATGGGACAGATCCTCATTCCTGAGCTGAGATATGACTTTTATTGCTTTCAAAACGAGCAGTCAAAGGTATTTAATGATTCCATATATCCTCGGATTTATCGGTGTAATCGTTGATGGTATAGAATTTTTCTAGAATATAATATTGCAAAACTATGCACTGCTTCCTCTGGATAGTCTTCTCCAGCAACCCCTGTCGACACGGGACCAATCAAGAGAACGGCTACCCAAGATCAAGCAGCTTACTTCGGGAGACAAACTCTTGAGAAAATGGCCATAGGTAAGCCAGGTCTGTAAATTATTCGGTCATACCGTCCATGATCTCACTTCCCGGGTCATTTAAATATCCTTAGAGCTCCTATGCTTTCCCGGTGTGTTTTGGATGACGTGAAGCTATGGCAAGGCTCCCTTATTCGAGCTTATTGGCTCAACTCATTCTCTTATGCTCCGCGTATGCTCAAAATCTAAACAGAAATTCCTCAAGTTCCAAACAGACTGAGTCAGCCTCGTCCAACACCGGTCATCATTCCTGCGGCAACTCGGCTCAGAACAGAGCTACCTGGTGTGATGGCTTTGACATCAACACAGACTACGAATTACTTGTTCCCGATACTGGAAGAACACGGGAATACTGGCTGACAGTGGGCGACTTTCAGCTTGCCCCGGATGGCTACTCCCGACCTGTCATGGCCATCAATGGGACGATCCCCGGGCCCACGCTTTTCGCCGACTGGGGCGACTGGCTCGTGATTCACGTGTTCAACGACATGACTTACTCGGAAAATGGAACCAGCATACACTGGCATGGCATTCGTCAAAACTACACCAACCAGTACGATGGCGTGCCCTCCATCACGCAGTGTCCCATTGCACCCAAGACGTCCATGACCTACAGGTGGCGCGCAACGCAGTACGGGACCGCGTGGTACCACTCGCATATCGGTCTCCAAGCTTGGGATGGTGTTTTTGGAGGTATCGTCATCAATGGACCGGCGACTGCAAACTATGACGAAGATAAGGGCGTGGTGATCTTGAACGACTGGGATCACCAGACGATGGCATCGCTGTATACCACCATGCAGAGCTCGGGGACTCAAGCCCTCGGTACCGCGCTTATCAATGGCACGATGGTGGCCGAGCATGATTCTACGACATATGGACAGTACTTCAGCATGGGAGTGAAGGAAGGTACTTCGTATCGACTGCGGCTTATCAACGCAGCCATCAACGAGGGCTTCTTGTTTACCGTTGACGGTCATGAATTCACAGTCATTGCAATGGATCTTGTACCCATCCACCCGTTCGTGACAGCCAATATCACCATTGCCATGGGTTCGTCGAGTTTCTTTCTCTCTCAGGGTGGATAACTAATTCTTGACTCCCAGGACAACGGTATGATATTGTTGTTGCAGCCAACCAAAGGGCCAGTGGCAACTCATTCTGGATACGAGCCATTCCACTCAGCTCGTGTCAAGCGAATGATAACGCGCGCAACATCCGTGGCTTTCTTTACTACGATACAAAGACCGTCCCAGCCGAATCCCAATACACATCCTTTTCGGATAACTGCAACGACCCGCCCAGGGCGCTCTTGGTACCCCATCTCGCAAAGACCGCCGGGGATGGACAGCCTGTCTATTCCACCTACCAAAACATCTCCGTCTATCTCGCACGAGAACCCTCGGCCAATAACTTTTACCGATGGTACCTCGACGGCACCACGATACGGACGTCGTGGGAGAATCCATCCTTGAAACAGATCTACACGATGAAAGAGGACTTTACCAAGTCCAACGCCGTGGTGGAGTTGCAGCAACCACGAGACTCATGGGTATACCTCTTGATCGAGACGCCTATAGGCATCTACCATCCCATCCACTTGCACGGGCATGAATTCTATATTCTATCCCAAGGATCTGGTCACTGGGATCCAGAAACGACACTACAAGACGCAAGCATTTTTCAAAATCCACCCCGGCGAGACACGGCCATGTTACCACAGAATGGACACTTGTTGCTAGCCTGGAAGATCGACAATCCTGGAGTGTGGTTGATGCATTGTCATATCGGATGGCATATTCTAGAAGGGTTTGCACTGCAGTTTGTTGAATTGAGAAGCGAAATCCCCGATATTGTACACCCTCAAGCCCTGCAGCCGGTGTGCGATCGATGGACGGGGGAGATGCCATGGGATGATTCGGGAGTATAAGATTCAAGTGCAGTTTTGTTTCTTCCCCGCTTTCTTTCATATCTGTTTGCACGGAATCCAGGTCACAGCTCTTGTTCTATAGCCACTTTACGAGGGGATTCGGGATGGTGCTGTCAGTATAGCGACAGAGACTTGATGGATAATTAATATGATGGGTTTCTTTGTGAAATCGGAGTCAACCGGATGAATCCACTGTGCATTCGACTTACAGGGCTGATATTTGAATGCAAATCCGGCATCACATACCCAATTGGGACTAGCTAGTATGGAATAAACCACTTTCAAGTGTCGGTTGCAGACTTCCACCCCATCTAAGTTGATGATCAACATTGACTGGAATTTGGGTTCGGTTCCTGTCGATCACAATCTTGAGCGCTGAATGGGGGATTTCACCCGGCATGTTGGACCAGACAGAGTGGAGAAACCAGTGCCACTTCATCCGCATATATTCCATAAGGTTTGATGGTATTTTGACTTGGCTCTTTCTGGATGTTGATCACTGACGGTGGGTGGGAGACCCGATTTACCCGTGCTCCAGCGCCGACACGAACCATTCATTACTCGGGAGAAAAAGAAATTAAAATAGAATAATATCTTCCATATTTATATATTCTTTTCATGCCAATTTCAAGCAGCTGAACTCCAGTCTCCCTTAGCATGTCACCTACATTTTAAATCGCTCGTCAACATCGCTCATGAAGATGTACCATACGATCCTAAAATTTCTCCCGGTGACATTCCTTGCAATTGTCTGCATTCTCTTCGGCCAGCGAGTCCATGGCCAGACAGTGGACTCGGAGAAATGCGCGACGGGCATCCATGCCGTCGTTTCGCGGGGCCAGGGGTCAGGGGATGATTTGGACGTCATGGGAACATTGACGGACCTGATCCTGCAGCAAATCCCAGGATCGACAGTTCTTGGCCTGCCGTATGATCATGGTGCAAAGGACAAGTTCAAGGCTGTTTCTCAGGGGGCGTTGATGCTGCAAAAATATGTCCGAGAATACGCCGACAGTTGCCCCCAGTCGAAAGTGGCTGTAATCGGATACTCTTTGGTATGTCTACTCTTCAGTTAATAACCTTTGGTTCCTAACGGTATACTTGTAGGGTGCTTGTCTCACCATGGAGGCTATTTGTGGAACGAGCTCTCTAGGATTGACCAATGTAGATGCTCTAGACCCATCTTATAACAAAACTAGTGAGTAACCGAAGTCTGACTTCATGAATCTCCTGGAAGAAAGGATTAACAAGATCTAGTAATTGGAACTATTGTCTATGGCGACGAGACATATTCTCCGTTTCAGTCTTGGAATGTTGGAAACTGTACAGTTGGCGCAGGAGTAAGATCTCCAATTGACCCCGAAAACACCCACAAGCTGACGAAAACAGTACTTCCCTCGCCTCAACTCAGGGTCTTGCTCCCCTTTTGCTAGCTCCATACAGAGCTACTGTGACTATGGTGATGACCAATGCTGTGCGATCTACCCGATGGACAACAACCAGGCACACCATACCTATATGGCGAAGTATAACCAAAAGGTGGTTGATTTTCTCAAGAGGCGCCTTGACGGTACCAATCACTAAAGACATAGATAGAAAGTATCCTTTTAGACATTCACTATGACAATCTCAAAGCCGTGGAGCCCCCGACGATCCCCTCGAGGCACCTCGCCGAGCTGCTAACGACGCTCGAGACTCTGCATTCATTCTCTTCCACATCGTCTTGCGTAGTTCATGTCCATCCAAAAACGCTCGGACCCATTCGCGGCGGAACTTGGGCAATTTTCGACCCTTTCCCCTGTCCCTCGCCCCAGCCAGGGCTCTAATTGTCTCAAAATAGTCCTCAAAGTCGGGGAAGATGAGGGTGAACTTCACACCGTCCCCTCTAGTTTTGACGCGATCTGCTTCCCATTTTCGCATTTCCTCGAGAGAAGGCAGAGAGGCTCGATTGGCGAGTAGTCGAGCCGCGAAAACTGCTTGCCATTCAAATACCTTGAATGTGAGCCCCGCTGCAACGGCGCCGATGAACAATAACGTCGGATCATTCTGCCACACAATATGCTGATACAGGTCAGGGACACGGTTGTTGCGAACCGGCACACTGGGCAGAAATGGGAGTGTCCAGCTGTAGCCAGTGCCGAAGATGATATTGTCCACATCGGTGATGCAGCTGCCATCTGTAAGGTGCAGAGATCTTTGAGAGACCCTCGCTATCGAAGGTTGTTTTCGTATATTGGGGTGGTTAAAAGCCTCGTCGCCGAAATATCCATTAGCGGAGTGTCCAATCACCACAGCATGAATCGGTGTCTTTGCTGTATCGGCGAGATCGAATGCGATGTCGGCCGCTGACACGGATGCTCCCACGACGACAACTCGCTGAATAGCACGGTTAGATGATGATTGCTATGCGTCGAGTCAGATCTTACCTTGTTTTCGAAAGAACTGCGACCCCGGAAGTGCTTGCTATGAAGTATACTCCCCGGTCTGGCTTTTTCAAACTCCTCCAACCCCTCGATGGGCGGGATATAAGGAACCCAATAGTGTCCGCTGGCCACGATGACTGCATCGAACCATTCAACCCACCAGTAGTCGCTTCTGTCGCCGTCTTTCCGGAGTACGACTCTCCACTCAGTGCCGACTTTCTCAACTAATTCCACGGTCGTACTGTAGGAAATCAGATCACTGTAGCCGTGGCGCGCCACAAGGCCTGCAACATATTTTCGGATGACATCCCAGTGCCGAAAGGGAGTATTCGGACCATGACGTGATATCGACAGCTCACTTCGTTCAGCGGGGATTGGCTCTTCACTAAACTGCATCGGTAGGAAGTCGATGTTGGTTTCCAGGTATGGATAGACCGATGACTCGCTAAACCGGGGCTGGTCTAGTTTCGGAGTCTGCGCAGGAAGCTGTGCAGGGATCTTCACTGGAGGGTCTGCCGTTCTTGTCGCCAGCGATGTAAAGTTGGATAGAGTGGGAGGTTTAGAAGAGTCACCGATCCTGATAGACATGTCAGCGATGATTCTTCACGAACAGCGACCAACATACCAGCATCCCCCCGGCCTTCACGGCGCTCAAACACGCGAATGATATCGAATTCTTCCTCTCGGGCTAATGCATCGATCGTGATGGCACCCGCTGGCCCAGCTCCGATCACCGCGACGCGTTTCACGTTCACGCCGACCATGTTGAAAATGAGCAGCGAGCTCACTCCCGGACAGAGATTGAGACAGATACAAAAATGTTTAGAGCATCAAATCCCGAAACCGGGGTCTCAAACCGGGGTTTGGCCCGACAATTCGGGTCTGGAGTCGTGGATGCTGGACTTTATCACGCCATCTGATGCCATCGCCCGCCATGACAGGCTCGCCCCGGTTTCAACCGCGTGGAAGGAATATCGACCCGAGCAAAATGACTGACAGATGTCTCTCGGATGAAAAAGCTGCTGGTTGTTCTCCACAAAAACAGATCCCGGGCAGCACGTCATTCGTGAGTGGGTAGATTCGAGATCTGGGACTGGCAGCCCGGGTCTTTTATACCGGCTGCAGGGATTGCCCGCTCTTCCGTGCTCTCTTTGAGCGATCTATATCCTGGCAGCACTCTCATTATGATTGACTTCAAAATGGAGGCAAAGCCCGCTTTTCAGGACAAGGGCTGCGAGGAATCCCCGTCTCCACCATCCGCAACGGCTTCATGGAGCCCCGAGCTCGAGAACAGAGCACGCAGAAAGTGAGTAAATACAATGTGTGAAGCAATGCCATTTTCTAACAGTTCTTCTAGAGTGGACTTTTCCGTACTGCCTCTGCTCTTCCTGGGCTTATTTGTTTTCCAGCTGGACCGCATGAACCTCGCCAGTGCATTGACGGGAGGTTTCGCCAGCGATATAAATGTATCCCAGTCCACCATCAATCTGGGCAATCAGCTCATGTTCATGGGAATTGTGGTCTTTGAAATTCCCTGCAACATGGCCCAACAACGAGTTAGTCCTTCCCCGCTGCCAATGTCGAGCGCTATGCTAAGAGAACAGGTCGGACCTCGCAAGTGGATCTCGGCACAGGTTTTTATTTTTGGTTTTCTTGCGACAATGCAGGTGTTCATTAAAACCCGTGGCGGATTCCTCGCCACGAGGCTACTTCTGGGACTGGCCGAGGCAGGCTACATCCCCGGCGCGGTCTACACCTTGTCGACCTGGTACACAAAGAAAGAGCTAGCGAAAAGAGTGGCCATTTTCTTTTTCGGCATGTTTGGTGGCAACGCGTTGAGTCCTTTGCTGGCCTCGGGGATCTTGTTGCTGGATGGGCGCCGCGGTATCAAAGGATGGCAGTGGCTTTTTCTGAGTATGACCTCTCTTCACGAAGCATGGGCTTGCTATTGACATTCAATACCAGTTGAAGGTCTCTTTACTATCTGTGTCTCCTTTATTTTGCTCCTCTTCCTGCCGGGTTCGCCCGAGATTCCTCGACCCTTGCTTACTTCAGGACTCGTCAAGTTCTCGGGACATGAACAGTATATCCTCACTCGCAGACTCGAAAACGACGACATTGAAAACAAAGGAGGTGCTCAGGGCCTGCAGATACCACTTCGAATTGTGTGGCGTACCGTCTCTCACTACCGTCGCTGGCCGCACTACGTTTCGACCTTTGTCGTCTTTTCAACGTGGAGTCCTCTGACTACATATACGCCTTCGATTATCATGTCAGCTCCATCGTCCCCCTTCTCATCGTGAACTACAAATCTTACATGCACGTCTAGGTCACTTGGATTCGACAGAATTTCAGCCAACGCCCTAGCTGCGGTGGGCCCGTTCATTGCCCTTGGTGTGGTATTTTCCTTTGCCTGGCTGAGCGATCGGACCAATATCCGAGGAGGCACAGTCATTACCGCTCAAATCTGCTACCTAGTCACTCTGATCGTGGCTCTCCTCGTACAACCACATGTCGGTCGATGGTCTCGCTGGGGTCTGTGGACAGCCGTGAATAGTTTCGCGGTTGGCTACCATCCGGTGCATAACTCGTGGGTTCAGCTTAATTGCCGCGATCCAAGAGAGCGTAGTATCAGCATTGCGTAAGTAGACAGAACTTTGGATGGAAAAAGAAGCTGATGGAATTTGGCTTTCCAGGATGTGGGTGATGTCTGCTATTAGTGGATTGATGGCTGGTGCGCAATACTTTCAAGCCGATGATAAACCACTGTGAGTGATAATCCACCCGAGTACCGGTGGAGTGGCTTCTGATTTTATCGTAAGATATTCCAAGGGTCTACGGACTATGATCATCATGGTGTCCGTTGGGATTGCCAGTGCAGCAATCCAGATTACCGTCTACATCGTTCATAATAGGCGTGTTGCCCAGGGCAAGCATCAAGCCAAAGATGAATCGGGTCCTATGATTTATGTGCCATGATTGGATTATACTCACATTTTTGATATGATTTTCAATTCCCGATGGAGATCTCCGCCGCTTGGCGATTTATACGGATGGTATTCAACTGCCTATAGCACATACCGGAAAGCTTTGTTGTCGATCTCTGTTTGGTCCTAGAATCACACCAGTTAGTCATGTGTTAGACATATGCGTTGCAGGTCAATCCATACCAACATGCCACGTTCGACTCCATCCTCATCCGACTCCAGATTATCAATCGCCTCGCGGTCCCGCCGCTTGTTGACACAGTACATGTACAAGTAGAGAGCAACAATTGCCGTTAATTTCACCACGTACCCAACCAACATTCTATAAAATATTAGCAAAATGGACGGTAGGCGAGTATAGTCTAAACGCACGCGATATAGGCACTATGGTAGCCGGGCGCTTCGCTCGACTTGAACGTCTGAGGACCGATAATATTCCCCACACAATATCCAGTGAAAAGCAGAGCACCGGTCACTTGTTTCTTGGTGTACCCAGCAATATTCGAGCTGATAATCGTGAGACTCATGCTGAACCCCAACCCCTGGAAATAACATAACCAGAGCGCAACCAGGCGACCCCACTTGTTCGAGTTGGGGAGACCGACTAGCAGGCCGGATCCGAGGATACAGGTCAGGTTTGCAAAGATCATGCACGCACTGCGAGAGTGGAACTTTCCATCGAACTTGGTGGCAATGTATCCACCTAGCAGTAGCGTGAGGAATTGGACTGCACCGCCGGGGATTTGGAGGTACTGTGTCCCGAGCGTGTCAAAGCCGAAGGAGCCGACAATAATAGATGTGAACTGTCAATATTTTAGTATTGATCATGAAAATGGCATAGCGGGTCATACGCTCGTCAATGCTGAATTCGGCACCTGGGCACCGATAGCCATGATAAATAAGAGCCAGGTCTTGGGATCCCACGCGGCTTGCCACACCTGATACCACTTGAACTGGTGGTTCTTTACGCTCTGTCTATTCACCGCAACTCGCTCCACGGCGATGGCTCTCTGTCGCTCACTCAGAAACTTGGCGGTCGATGGAAGATCCGGGAGAAGCCACAGAGCGAAGATGCCAGTGACGACGGAGAAAGCGCCGAAAATCAAAAACACATACATCCATCTCGGCAAGCCCGAGTTGATGTGTCCCACCGCGTAGCCGATCAATCTTTAGTGAAACATGCGTCAATATCAATGTCCCGGGCAGGCATGGCTCGGACCTTCACTCACCCGCCAAACATGGTCGCTATCCCGTTCGTGCAGTAATAGGCCTCCAGTCGCAGGGGCTGTTCGCGCGATGTATACCACATGCTCATGAGAAGAACGAAGCCGGGATTAACTACAGCTTCCACAACGCCAAGGAGGAAGCGGTTGACGGCGATGCCAGCAAAGTTGTAGCATGCCGGGGTCGTCATCAAAAGGCCACCCCAAACTAGACCCATCAGCACAGAAAATAGCCAACATCGGTCACGAACTGACCTATTGTTGTTCCACCAAGGAATTTCCCGACGGGCAGTTTTTGCAGCGCTAATCCAGCGGGCCATTGCGCGATCAAGTAGCCAAAGTAGAAAATCGAGCCTGGTCTGTTAGAAGCGTATGGAATGGGATCCGGCGAGAACATACCAAGCCATGAATAGTCCTGTCCATGCAGTCCCGTTCCCTCTTTGAGACCGTATACCGAAGCAAAGTTGATGCTGTTTTTGTCCAAGTACTGCCCAAGTCAGCGATGGCACAGGGAGAACCCTTGGAACAACGTACTTGAATCATATAGATCACAAATAGGAGAGGTATCAGTTGAAGATCAATCTTCTTCAACACCCTTTTCCCCTCCTCGGATGTGTACTCGAGGTCTCTGTTTTGTCTGTAGAGGTCATAGTTTTCATCCCGGTCGGATGTCGTAGACGAGATGGGCTGCGACACAGCTGCCTCTATCTGTTTCTCAGACATTTTGAGAATTGCCCGGTCCAAGAAGTATATCTGGTATGGCCGGATAAAGATTCTGGAAAAATTCAGGGGTCTCAAACGACTTTATAAAACATCTCGCACCCGGGGTGGAGAACGGCAGCATACACGCCATACCCCACAGTTAGAGCAGGAATCAGGCTGTAAATAAAAATCCGTATGCAGCGGGGCCTTCGGAGGAGAAGTCGACATCAAGTCCGCCAAGTATGCATCGTGCCCGCTGTGATTCGAGAATAAGCTCCGCGGGTGGGGGAATAAAACAGGGGCAGCGGAAAGAAAAAAACATCTTTTTCTCCAATCCTGCATCTGCCGAGCCTATTGACACGCGTGGAATTGGAGCTTGGGCGGTTTGGGTTGGGGGCCCGCATTGGAGGTTGTCATGGGTGGAGGCAATCACGACATCACTGCGCCGATTGCGTGTTTGGCAGTGATGGAGCGCGGTCGTTGGTGCCCTCGTTTTTGACTTCGGACATTTGCCGATATGACATGAGGGATTGTGCGTGAGTTTGGGCCTTTTTGTTGTTGTCTTGGGTTGGCAAGGTAGCCTACTTTCATCAATTGATGATGTTAAGTATATGTACCCCGGGCTGCGGCATCAAGTCTGAATAATTCGCTTTCAGGGGGATCCTCCATCGGCTGTGGTCTCTCTAATCAAGAGCTACAACAATACTATGACTATTATGACAACCGTACGTGACACTTGGGGAAATCCAGGCTATACTCGGTATGCCGAGGATCATCTCATACATCCCGAACTGATCGGCATCGGCATTCCGTATTCACGTGGTATTTACTACCATCGAGCACTCACGGGCTCGATTCAAGGACCGGTGCGGTCGACGTACGTACAAAATCGATATCATAATCCATCATACCAACACTCACGGGCAGATCACGCCAGAACTAAACGCGGAGGTTCTTGGCGGGCCGGAGTCGGCTTTTTGTTCTTGGCTATGGTCCATCCAAAGCTCTTATAGCAGAGTCTTCATGTCTTCCATGTTGCGAATACCAGCCAGGTTACCGGCCTTGACACGTTTCAGGGTCAAGGCGGCAATCAGAGCGGCTCCGACACCGGACCCATCCTCGGCCGCCTGGATGGAGACCTTATCCTGCTCGTTGGGAGCCCAGTCCAGAATCTCACGCAGAGCCTGGGCGCCACGGGCCTTGAAGTGCGGGTATTTGGTGAACACCGAGCCGTCGGCACCGACGTGGCACGAGTCGATGTTCTTCTTCCGGCAAATGGCGGCGACACCGCAGGAGGACAGGCGAGCAGCGCGAGTACCGATCAACTCAGCCAGACGACGGATCATTTCCAGCTCCGGCTTGGTGGGACGGATGTTGAGTTCGCGGTCGAAGACGTCCAGAGTCTCCGACAGATTCTCGTAGGGGTCCTCCTCGATGGCGGCCAGGAAGGACGCATCCAACAGGTAAGGCTTGCGCAGCTTCGAGGTGTCCTGGCCGTTGAAAATAAGACCCGGATGCGCCTCGATAATATCCAAGAGAGCAAGACGGAAGATCTCGCCCAGGTAGAGACCGGCGGTCATCTTCTCGAATGCCTGCTGGCCGGGCCGCGGTGAGTCGCGATCAATGATCTCGTCGTACTTGGTCAAGGGAAGGACCACACGCTCGTTGTCAAAGGCTCCATACTCGCAGTTGATGGCCACGGGCATGTCCGCGGGGAGGTTCAAGTGAGCGATCTTGGGCACTGATCCAACATTCTCCATGTATGCGGCGTTGACACCCGTGCCAAAAATGCAGCCAATCTTCATGTCGGAGTCGGTGTACGAAGAAGCGATCAGAGTACCCGTGGTGTCGTTGATGAGAGCGGCAACTTTGATGGGCAGACCCTAGCAACATTTTAGTGAGTCTATCACCACTCCTTGGACCCTTCCGACTACATACCCGCTTCTTGAGGATATCCTCCAGAGGCGGGACCACATCCTGACCCTCAACGCCATCAATATCGAACCCCTTAGTCCAGCGCTGCAGGATACCGTGGTCGATGTACTCCTGGGTGGCAGGGTAAGAGAAGGTGAAACCGAGGGGCAGCTTGGCCAGATTCTCCTCTCCGTGGTGGGTGTCAATGAATTGCTGCAAACAATCGGCAATGTACTCCCACAGCTCCTCAGCGGTACCGGTCCGGAGCTCTTCGGGCATCTTATATTTCGACTGGGTGATATCGAAGGCACCCTTCTTGTCCGTCAAGGTGATCTCGCAAACACGCAGGTTGGTACCGCCCATGTCGAGAGCCAGGAAAGTACCTTGCTCCTCGCCATCGGGGAAGCCCATCACCCAGGTGACATTCATAGGCTATAGGATCATCAGCGCGGGCTCGAGGTTGGTTTCGCGGGGGTTTGCGCTCACAATGTTGCCACCCTCGACAGTCAGACCTACGCGGTGCATCCATTAGCCATCTGCGGAGTCTCTCGGAGATCGGTTATTGGCGCCTACCTTTCTCCAGCTCTTTGATGAAGTGGTCCACGATCTCCTTCAGCTTCTTGCGGTCCACCGAGAAGACATCCTCAAAATGCTTGATCTCCTTTAGCAAATTTTGCGGCAGATCATGCATGGACCCTAAGACGATTAGTACACAGCGGACCGGGGGACGACGGAATGAATTTACCCTTGCGGGAAGGGGGATTCTTAGGACCGAGGCCGACCATAATGAAGCAGATATGAAATCACCAGGAGGGGTTGAAGTTGGGAAAAAGAGCAAGGAGGGGAGAATGACGATATGGAGAAGAGCGACAAGTGGGGCCGATCGTCCAAGCTGGATTTGGCTGCGGTGACAAAAGTCAATCCCGCTTTTCCCTGCCACGCGGGGACGAAGGATTCAAGGTCGATTTCAATTGATGCCACGGTCATATTTCTGGTTCTAAACTACATGATATCCCTCGTCTACCGGTCTTCGCGCGCCAAATGGGGGAATACATGCCCCAGCCCCGGGGATTCACGACGGGGTTCTCCCAACCGTTCACGCACTCGTTGCTGATACGCCCCCGTCTTTCCCAAGGTGCGGTCAACCTCTTCCGTAAGACGTTCCACCTCGTCCTGTAAGCGTTCGTCGCGGGTGAGCGGGGGTGCATCCTCCGCCGCTCGTGCCTGGGGGTCTGGATTGGTCTCATGCCAGAGCGCCTCCAGCTCCTCCTCCCAGCCCATCGCCTGGGCAAACTTTCGGACTCCGGCATCGCAGTCGCCCAGGATAAGCACGTCGTCAGGTCGCGATCCCAGACCCCCGACACGCTGCAGGTTGATGAGAACGCGAGGCACGCCGTCGCTGCACATCGAGGGCAAACTGGCAAATGGCTGCACGGATAGGCTGGTTCCCATCACGATGCAGAGATCCGCCTCTGCCGGCAGGGAGCGGTTCTCGAAAAAGGCGGAGGGGAGGGCCTCTCCAAAGAAGACAATATCGGGCTTGACTAGACCGCTACATTCTCCACACCGCGGTACCTCACAGTTGGCCACGATTTTGTGCATCTCGTCCCCGGGGAAAGGCTGTCGACAGTCAATGCAGCGCTGCGTTGCAAAGCTCCCGTGAGCCTCGACAATCATCTCCCCCAGGGACACCGGCCTGTCTCTCGAGACAGTCGATGTTTTGTGTAAAATGCTTTAGAAGCATGCCCTTTTCGTAAAGCAATCGGATGAAGGAATGTGCAATGGTCGGGCGGAAACGCCCAGGATAGAGCTCATGCGCCAGCGCGTAGAATGGCTTGGGATTCTTGCGAAAGAATTCAATATCAAACATCTCTTCGGGCTCGTCCAGGTCCAAATGGGCCAAATTTGCATAGAGACCGGTATCTGGAGACCGGAAATCCGGAATCCCCGCCGACGTGCTGATGCCCGCTCCCACCTGCGCCAGTTAGCCATCGACTCGCGATTTGTATCTTGGTGACCTACCATAACCACAATACGCTTGGCATTGTGCTGTTTGATGTATTTGGCCACTGCCTGGATGTTGCGCGCCTCCAACACCGAAGGGCGAGTGGATTCATCCACGACAGTCGACTCCTCGTTGCCCATGGCCCAGGATTGCCTAGAAATTTGATGGCGATTTCTGTGACGACGTCCGATTGTGCTGATCGGTGTCTATACTCAGACTCTGGAAGATGAAGATACACCAGACAGAAGTCAGGAAGTGTTGGAAGTAGACCAATCGTGGGGAAGATATGACGTCTGGGTTGAATCAAAGCCGCATCGGGCAAGCTAAAGTTGGAGCAGTAGATGTGAAATCAAAAAGGATTTACCACGCAAAGACTGCCAGGCCAGCTTTATATTCTATCCCCAATGTCTTTCAAACGCGCCTGTCGTGATTGTCCATCAAAAAAAGCGCCGAGCCTCACCGCCCCCGTGATGGACGGGTGTATTTGGCATCAACAACTCCGCAAGACTCGACCAACATGGCTCTTTCCCAGCCGGCCATGAATGGCCATGTGTCTTCGCCAGTGGACTCTCCAGATCAACTACATTCCCCCGACAATGTTTCCCCACCCGATGTCTTCAATGCCCGCTCCGTGGCTGAGATCAAGGCAGCGCTGTCCCACCTCCACCACCAAGAAGCCTCAGTAACCGCTCGCCTCGATGCTCTGGTAACTTCACAGCAAGATTTGTCGCGGGAACTCGGACGTCTGGATCTTATGCGCGCCAATATCGGGGCTCAGACAACTACGACGCGATCGATCAGCCATGGGATGCTGTCCGAGGCTGCGGGCACTGCCGACCGAATTTCTAGCGCAGTGCGTCGTCTCGATCTCGAACAGGCCAGAGTCAAAGCTACATTGGAGATGGTGGAGCAGGTGGCCGAGCTAAAAGCGTGCGCATTGGGTGTGGCGGGGTCAATGGGTGCTTCCCAGGACTGGGAGACCGCAGCCAGCTACCTGCACCGTGCTGCCCAAGTTCCACCGGCTGTCGTGAATGGCACATTTGCGGCTCAGATGGTTCCTACGGCTGAGGTACCCGACTCACCAAGTGTGACACTGGATAACGCGGCCGAGTCCTTGTGTGGGTTGTTCCTACGCGAATTCGACAAGGCTGTGAAGGAAAATGACGGCGCTAAGATCACCCGGTTCTTCAAATTATTCCCTTTGATCGGTCGTTCAGAGGTTGGCTTGGATGTTTATGGTCGCTATGTCTGTCAGGGAGTGGCTGCCCGAGCCCGTGGGAACCTCAACTCCGGTACTGGGGCCGCCAAGGATGACTTCTTCTATTCCAATGCGTTGAGGAAGCTATTCGAACATATTGCACAGATTGTCGAGGGCCATGGTGGCTTGGTCGAGCGTCACTATGGCCCGCGGAAGATGGGGCGGGTCATTGAACGGCTGCAGATTGAGGCGGACGTACAAGGTGGCATCATCTTGGACACTTGGAGTGACGAGCGCCATGTGGACCGCAAATTGATGGACATCAAATCCTATGCATTCACCTTTTTGGTGCAGAGCTTCTTGCCTACGCAACGTGCCGGTCCGCCCCGGTCTCACTCTCCAGCCCAGGGTGTCAACAATGCTTCTGAGGATGAAGGGGTGGATACCAAAGAGATCGACGGTATTCTCAACGAGTCCGTGGTTATGCTAAGTAAATGGTCCTCGTACTGCCGCTTCTTGGCAGATAAATGCAATGTGAGTGTCCTTGAATCACCTCTAAGCGTTCAGCATTGACTCCGTTCTAGCCCTTCGATGACGAGGATGACGAGGACGAGCGTCGATATGCAATGCCTGGTTTCTTGCAAAATTCCTCTTTGGCGCAAAAAATCAACGACAAATTGGTCTCCCCATTCAACGCCATGACGACGTTCTACTTCCGTCGCTCAGTAGAAAAGGCGTTTCAGATGGATGAATCGCCTACAGGATTGCACTTGAATTCGCAACGTCCTCTCAAGGCCGACCCCCCTTATATCACCAGCGCCGTCGATCTCATCATGTATATTGTCAACAACGTCCTAGAGAAGTCACTGTCGACCTCGCAAGTAGGCGTGGTGACTAACATCGTCCCTACCCTGTCCCGCGTTTTGGGGTCTGATTTCATCGGCATGACCCAACGCAAAATGCGCGACGAATGCTATCCACGGGTTGTGGTCCAGGGTGGCCAGCCTCCAGAACATCTGGTGGTTGCTTTCCTTGTCCAAATCAACAATTTAACTACCGGGATTGATTACATTCGCCTCTTGGTGCAGAACAACATCGGTTCGAAGAATCCCGTCTCTACCGATGGCAGTCAGAGCCCATCCGCTTTGGTCACCGATCACTTACGCTCGCTCTTCCCGGACCCAGCGTCGGCTCTTCGCGTGGCACAGACACTGCATTCTCTCGTCACCTCCTTCGAGTCCAAGGTTAATGACCTACTTTCAGATGGCACTCAAGTCGTTTTCAACAATGCTATCAAGCACCGTCTTCGCCCGATTCTGGCCGACGCATTCCGCGACGTGGAATATCAGCCGTCCAGCGATGCCGACACTCCCGCCGACGCTCCCGATGACTATCATGACCACGAAAGCAGTAGCGGTGGTAAGGAACTCGTCCGGCCACGTTTTGCTGCCGGTTGGTCCGAACTTCTCAACCCCTTGGCACGCATTCTGACTCAGACGGCCTTCGACCGTCTCCTCACGGTCACCATTGCATATTTCGCCCGGCTTTTGGAGAAGAGACTCTGGTCTTACCAAGGCCGCGTCAACCCCCTCGGCGCCGCTCGTCTGGAGCGCGACATAGCCGGTCTTGTCAGTGCCGTTGTTGATGTCGGGTATGGATCTAGTGCACCGGGTCGCTACCGCCACCGCGAGGCGCTCTCGCGGTGCGTGCAGATGACCCTTGTCATGAGCATGGACGAGGATGAATGGGACGAGGTCCTGGAGGGTGGCGAAGCGGTCGAGGTCGTGGACAAGCTCACTCGTGATGAGAGGATGCGTGTGCGTGCGATGGTACGACGGACATAGCCTTTTGAGCTATGTAGTTATATGGCATCAGATGACACGATGGTATGTTTGAGTGTACATAGTTGTAGCATCCAAAGGTCAGCATTTCAAGACTGGGGTCTCCGCAATGGATAAGCTTCCGAGAGTCGCCTATCCCGCGGTAGACAAAAACCAAGTCAATACAAAAGAGAGAAAGATGACTACTACAAAGGAGTTGAAGAATAGGCCATCAGAATCGAACCCTCAACCTCGCAGGTCCATATTTTTGGCCAAGTGAAAGGCTTCAAGAAGATCCTCGACTCATCCCAAAGGAACGGTCCAACTTCGACCCTCGATATCTCGAGACTTCATATAGCAAAGAGCATCAAAAAGTAGCGTATCTGAGCCTTCTTCTCTAAAGGAATTGGATAAAAAAGATCTGGTACCCGGGTTTCCCCGTTCTATCCCGCCCACCCCCTCCGAAACCCCTAGCCTGAGTATCTCGAAGCCGAGGTCACTCGGAGACACCTCCCTTAAGTTCAGTCGGAGCCAGAATCCTCGCCGGGTCCGGGGCGGTAACTGCGTTAGCCACCAAACCAGTCGACTATGAAGACTAGGGGTTGAAATGTTCTCCTTTTGACTAGATTAAATACCCTGTCCAGCTCACGTGGTAGGATTCTAGGTGTTGTCTATGTCAGCTGGAGTTTCTAACTTTCAGATCTTATTGTTCTCTGCGGAGTACGACTCCTTTGTGCTAATTCGCAATTTTCTTTGAATCAAGCCGACATTGATGGTTCGAAGCTCAGGCCACCGTACATGAGCCTTACACCATAAACGAAAAGAACGCACGTCTTAAAATTAGGCCCATAAATCATAGAACTCCATATTGAGCTATATTCTACGCTCACGGAGTAATCAGCCGTCAGTGCCATGATCCACTTAGTCGCCGAGTGGAGGTATTATTTCATTTCTGCGCTAGAAAGAGGCTACAAGGACTGAGCCCCCGAGACCCACCGTGATCTCAAATGCCAAACTAGTGATGCTATGACGTAGGGAAAGATAAGAAAGGACCCTTCACTATTGAATTAAATAGCCCGAGCTCCCAGTCGGATGTTCTGTCCTTGTCCCGAGCACGCGAGTCATCCGGTGCAGGGACATCGGCGCGATCTGTGATGCCGGCCTAAAGTTCGAGACTATTGATGCTTAGTTGCCTTGCCAAGCCGGCATCCCGCATTATGCTGCGATTCGACATGAAATGCCGCTGCGCGTGAATTGATACTCGAATGGATTCTCGAATTGAACAAATCGATGTCAGCATCGTCGGTGCTACGCGGATCTGTCTAGTCTCGACTAGTGCCGATTGAGGCTGCACTACGGAGTACTCGATGTTTCCCCCCCCGGGTGGCAGACCCGGGGCCACGGGAGCGAATCAACGATTTGTTTACGGAGTATTCTGTAGTTTAGGCTACATGGCATAGACCAAGACCGAGAGTGTTTCATCTGGTAAGACAAGAGCTGATTCCCCCTCACGTTGGATTGCATCTAAGTTTTCCCAGGATCCAAGTATACAAGGTGAGATAAGTGATTATTCACGGGATGAGTCAAGATCGGACCCGACGGGACCCTGCACTTCCCGATCCCGGGACAACCCGAACGGCCGCTTATCATCCAATCACGGGCCAGAGAGTTATCATGGACACTAGTCCCGATGCAGACAGGCTTGGCATCGTAGATCCGGTGTCGCAGTAATCCTGTCAGGAGAGTGCACATTCTCGATTTCAATCCGGCGGTCGAGGATATGGGAATTGGGTGCGAAATTCAATCGTCACTTTTTATGGTACTCAACCCCCCGCACTGAACTACGCCATTGCCGATACGGGGCTACGGTCAATTATGCTCCATGACGGGCCCCACCCAGTGGCAATGCGGCCACATATCTCTGGCCAATCACAGCCCCGATAAGAGCGCATTCTCTCATCCAATAGTATGTCCAGAATTCCTGATCGAGTGCGGCCATGATAAGCTTCATGAACCGCAACCAGAAGAAGATGCGGATGATAAGCTATCATGATAGGGAGGAGAGAGTCGGTGATGCCTCGACGTATATATAGAGCAGTCAGGAAAGTAGGTAAATCAAGTCTCGTCCGAGACGATTCACAGATTCTTCAATCCCCAGGATCCCTTCCCCGGAGTCATGAACCGGCCTGGTGGTTCCCTGGGAACTAAACCCAGTGCAGAGTCCACCGAAACAGACCCATGGACCATGGCCAAGAAGGCAAAAAAAAAGCAAGAAAAACTAGGAAAGATAGAAGAACAGACCCAAGTCATCGCCCTCGCCACAGCTACGGCAAATGAAGCCGTGCAATTCATGATGATGTGAGACGGCAAGGGTTCGTATATCTGGTACGGAGTAGAGATGTGTTTAAGAGTCTTGTCTCTATGAAGACAGCAGAAAATGATGTTTGGGGACGCCGCTACCTTCCCCGATCTAGGTTTGACCGATTGGGCCGAAGCGCGGATTATCCCATTGCTATTGTCATAAGCCTAATCTTGGGCTATTTCTCGTACCCGCGCCTCCCCCCAGGATTTTCCATTGCCAAGGTCTCGCAATTGATTTCAATTTCGTTCGCCTTGCTCCGTTGCTTTTTCTCCCGTTATCTGTACGCGCTTGTTCGCGTGGTCCGATTTCAGGTCGGGTGGAGCCCGGTGTCGATCCGACTTATCTCTGGATTTGCGACTCCGCAACGCTTCCAGAATTCTTATATTATTTTTCCTCCCCCGTGGCGAAACTCGAGTCCTTCTCCACACGCTCTGCATTCCTCAAAACCGGAGCTTCTCCTCCGGGCCCTTCTTCTTTCCCTCCTCCCGGCAACCTCCATCCTCACCCTTTCATACCTTAAGCCAATCCGTCCTTCCTCTGCAATCCTCTCTGGATCTTGTCAGATCTCACCATGTCGGCGTTCAACGGGAAGGCCCCGTACGCCCCGGACTACGCGTCCTACAACTGGGTTGGCGCTCCCTCCGACTACAGCCTGTCCACCAACCCGGACATGGGCGGTGATTCCCGTATGTCTCGATCCGCACGACCACCCGACAAGCTTCTAACATGAATGGAACATCAATAGGCACGGAGAATTTGAACAAATGGTTCCAATCCGGTGACCAGGCCTACATCATTGTGGCCTCCGCCATGGTCATGGTGATGATCCCCGGTCTGGGCTTCCTCTACTCGGGTCTTGCCCGTCGAAAGTCCGCGTTGAGTATGATCTGGGCCTGTATGGCTTCTCTGTCCGTCGTCACCTTCCAGTGGTACTTCTGGGGTTATTCCCTCGCCTTTTCCCCGACCGCGACCAACGGCTTTATCGGTAACCTGCGCAACTTTGGCTTGATGAAAACGCTGGCCGACCCCAGTCCCGGCTCTCCTTTGATTCCTAATATCCTCTATGCTTTCTACCAGGTACGTTCCTTCACAGGCAATCAAATGATCTGTTTCCGGCCGAGTTGAACCAATTGACACGTCTTTAGATGCAATTCTGCGGTGTGACGGCGGCTATCGTGATGGGCGCCGTGGCCGAACGCGGTCGGCTGCTGCCCGCCATGGTTTTCACCTTCATCTGGGCGACCATCGTGTACTGCCCCCTGGCCTGTTGGGTGTGGAATGTGAACGGGTGGGCGATGCAGTACGGTGTCATGGACTACGCCGGCGGTGGTCCCGTCGAGATCGGGTCCGGTTTCACGGCCCTTGCGTACTCCATGGTGCTCGGTCGCCGCCAGGAACGCATGATGCTCAACTTCCGCCCTCACAATGTCTCGCTCATTCTGCTCGGCACCGTTTTCCTGTGGTTCGGATGGTTGGGCTTCAACGGTGGCTCGTCCTTCGGTGCCAACATCCGTGCCGCGATTGCCTCGTGGAACACCAACTTGACCGCGGCCTTTGCGGCGATTACCTGGGTTCTGCTTGATTGGCGCCTGGCTCGCAAGTGGTCCATGGTCGGCTGGTGTTCCGGTACCATCTCGGGTCTCGTTGCGGCTACCCCTGCTTCTGGATTCATCACCCCGTGGGCCAGTGTGATCCTTGGTGTTGTGACGGGCATTGTTTGCAACTATGCCACCAAGAGTGAGTTTTCATGGAAAAAAGGATAAATCAGCATGCACTAACCTGCTCGCTCGATAGTCAAGTACTGGATCCGCATCGACGACTCGATGGATGTGTTGGCCGAGCACGGTATCGCGGGAATTGTCGGTCTGCTCTTCAACGCCCTCTTTGGTGATGACTCGATCACCGGTCTTGACGGTGTCAACACCGGCACCGGTGTCGGTGGCTGGGTCATCCACAACTACAAGCAGCTTTACATCCAGATTGCATACATCGTTGCCACCGCCTCTTACACCTTTGTCATGTCCGCCCTCATCGCCTACACCATCAATGCCATCCCGGGTCTGAAACTGCGTGCCTCCGAGGAAGCCGAGCTACTCGGCATGGACGACGACCAACTCGGCGAGTTTGCCTATGACTACGTTGAGGTTCGCCGTGACTACCTCGCCTGGACCCCGCAGAAGCACGACCAGCTCGAAGACGGCCACCACATCCCCGCCGCCGAGCGCTACGGCATTGGCGAGCACAGCGAGATGATGCTGGGCGGACCTCCGACTGAAATCATGCTCGAGGGCCAGCGGCCCAACGGCGAGATCAGCCAGAGCAGCCACGGCGGCAGCGAGGGCTCTATGGCCATGCAGGAGCTCAAGATTGCCCCGGCTCCACGTCAGGTTGCCGAGCAGCACCCACCCGACACCCAGGCGCACCCGCCCCAGTCTCCGACCGAGCAGCCCGTCGTCCTGCGACCGGTCAACGAGAAGACCGAGCAGTAGACTGTGTCTGGGTGCCGGTCACCCGCATTTTCTTCCGCATCCTTTTCCATCCTTTTCTCCTTTCCCTCTCGCATTGTTCGATATCCCATTGAGCGTTTTCTGCTTTTCTTGTCATTGTGAAAGCCCAGGGCTTTCCTCGTCTATGGCTCCTGACTCCCTGGACAACTTCGTCTTGTGTATAACCTATTTATCCTCTGGTCCACCTCCCCGACCAACCTCCCATTCTCGCCCTTTACCTTTTTACCCTACATCCCGCTTTTCCGCCGCTCTTCCCTACTTTGATTGGATATTCCTGGAAAAGCATCTTGATTTATTATATGATGTGTGGCGTTGTGACTTGATTTATGCTCAGCCGGTCTCGCGTCTGAGAATTCAAATTCCTTGTGAGGATACCAGCTACATAATAGAAAGCTTTGATTTAATCTCCTGGTGATTGTAGGTCTTTGTAGTTGTGCATGTAGCTCTCGAGTCAATCCAGTTGTCTGTAACATGACAACGACGGTAATCGCTTACGACTTGTATCCATACACTCTCCGTCAAAACGAACATTGAGATCATTCCATATACTAGATCCCTACAAACCTCCGGTAGCATGACGATCCCAAATACAAAGATTCGCATCGACAACCGGGCGCGGCTGTTCATTCTGCGCCGCCGCAGCACTAAATCGATTCCCGATATCAAAGCACTCGCGTTCAAGGATACCAACATCATCGCAATGCACGATCCCACGCAGCGAGAGCTGGCGCAGAATCTCCAATAACCAAACCCGACAAGTCACGCCGGGGATACTCCCAAGATCACCATCACGCGATCTCACAATCTGATCAAATGTCGCATGTAGATCTTCGGGAATGGATGCGATCTTGATAAGTGCGCATAGGAAGTTCTCTTTGAAGATACCTCCCGTGTGCCCGTGGTTGGGCATGTACACTTTGTAGGGGTTTTCGACTTGGTATTTTGTGCCTCCGGATGCTTGTCGGTGGAAGTAGAGTGCCCAGTGGAAATCGTTTTGGAGGGGAGGATCTGAGCGGAGGTATAGCGCGATTTGGAGGGTATTCGGGGTGAGGTTCGCGAGTGCGTCTTCTTGTTTCTTGCGGGTTGCTCTGGCGCGTTCGCGGGCGGCTGCCCTCTGGGCTTCTCTGCTGGGGCTTGATCCCATGGTCTGGGGTGTCGATGTTTTGTCGGGATGTCAGGATATCGGGATATCAGTGGAATATCGCCGGGTAGGGGGTATAAGGTGGGGTGGAGGTGAAGCGGCTGCATGCAGCCTGTTTGTCCCGCTCTTTGTATTTGGATTCTGCGTGCGTCAGATGTGTAGTGCATGTGTAGTGTCTCATTCAGTCTCTCTGTTCTCTAGGAATATTATGAGTCAGTTGAAAAAAGAATTCTAAGTCCAAAAATCAAACTTATATGCCAAGTCAAGCATCTACCCAACCAATTCGGAATTGCTCCGCGGAAAATATCTGTCTAAATGTCAGAAATAAAACTGCTAATAGAACTTGAAATCGATATCGCATTTCTCAATTTTATATGCCATAGCTAGATGACTACCATTGGGAAGGAAGTCAAGGCGTGAAGACAAGCTTAGAGTGGATTATTAGTCGGCCCACTTGATTTGTCTGATTAGAACTTATAGTGGTTCATAGTATGGCGCCCTGCTTTCGGATTTTTTTAAGCCGTAGAGGTCTACATCAGTAAAAGTATAGAATATTCGCTAGGCTTCATGGTCGGAGAAATAGCTAGATCAGATATAGGTGTTCTGGGGCTATGTTTCTTCGTTCTCGCTCTCTCTCTCTCTCTCTCTCTCTCTCTCTTTTTTGGCTGGCTGCAGCTATAAAGTTCCTCCCTCATTTCCTCCCGTAGACCTAGCGCACTCACCTAGTCCGTCTTTCGTCTACCATATCCGTTCAAATCGAAACCCGCCTCCACTTGCTTTGCCTCACAATGGCAGAATTTTAGCCACGTTGTCACCACGGCCGGCTGGCCCAATGGCAAGGCGCTTGACTACGAATCAAGAGATTGCAGGTTCGACCCCTGCGTCGGTCAATTTTTGCTTTCCTACTGAACAAAACCAGCATCTGGTTATTATGCTATTTTTGATTGAGAGAGACGTAGCTAGAAGGGTATCTGAGATAAGATGATTTTATTCACTTATAGATGATCCTGCCTTGCCGCCCCGATAATAGGTCAAGATTAGTGATGAGGAGCTCGATAGAGGAAGTGATCCATGAATATATATATATTTCAAGTTGGGCCGCTCTCTGGCAAATCCGGTTGGCACGAATGGGTCGACATGACCACCTATCGTAACCACAGTAAGGGATTCAGCGAGTTATATACAACAGCTCGATGATAGCATCTATCACTGACTAGCGGATACAGAAAAAAGAACCAGGATATCCACATAGGTATAAACTGATCCTCAAGACCAAGCTTAAGGGGTTGCCCTAATCGGGGGATTTGACACTTAAAGCGGGCCTAGGGTAAAGATTGAGAAAATGTGGAATGTATATTTTCACCGGGCGAATATCCAGTGTTCTCAACTCAACCAGACCCGAACTCGCTGTTAAACATCTCTATTATGTATAGGATATCAACCCGCAAATAGATTACACATCCGACTCGTATTCCATCTAAAATCCAAAATCCCGCCCCTCCATCTCATTACACATTGACACTGTACCCGGAGCCAAGTCCGCGCCGGCGATGAAGGACATGAAGGTACTTGCGTCCTTCATCCACCCAAAACACCGAGCTCGCAATGCACAGAAGCTTGAACAATGATCCAAAGCTCAGAGGCTCGGTCTGGAAGATACGCTGCAAGAACGGTAAGTAAATGACACAGGCCTGTCCAGCCAAGGAACCGAGGACGGCGTAGTTGAACATCTTGTTTCCAAATAGCGAGAGCTCGCCACGAAGAACCGACTTGCCCTCGCTGCGGCAAGTCAGTGCGTTAAACATGTCGAAGAGAACAAAGCAGGTGAAGGTCATGGTGGTATCGTGCGCGGTGACCACGCGAGACCGTTTGCCGAGGGGCTGCCCGTCGAGAATGTCGCCCATCTCATGGATATAGATGGCGAGGGTGCCGAGCATAATCACCAAGGCGGAAGTGAGAACTCGTCGAATAAGGGGTTTGGTGAGGACTCGTGCGGTTTTAGGACGCGGGGGACGGTTCATAATCGAGGGGTCTACGGGCTCAACACCAAGAGATTGGGCAGGCGGGCCATCCATGAGAATATCTAGACAGGTCAGATATATGAATCGTGGGCTGGGCGAATAGGAATGACTTACTGATCCAAAGAATCTGCATAGCATTCAGGGGGTTCTTGAATCCAAGAGTGGTGCTGAGCAACACAAGACTGAGCGCAGCCACACTGGTGCTGAGTTGGAACGTGATAAAGTTCTGGATGTTATAAAAGATGCCCTTGCCTTGCTCGATAGCCCGGAGAATGGTCGAGAAGTCGTCGTCGGTCAAGATCATGTCCGCCGCTTCTTTAGCAACGTCGGTACCCAGCTTGCCCATCGAGATGCCAATATCGGCCTTCTTTAGAGCCGGGGCATCATTGACACCGTCACCAGTCATAGCAACCACATCACCGCGCGACTGAAGCGCACGCACAATCTTCATCTTGTGTTCAGGGCTGGTACGAGCAAAGATCGATGTGGTAGAGATGGCCTGGGCGAGTTCAGAAGTGCTCATGTGGTCAATATCATTGCCCCGGAGAACTGGACGTCGACCGGAGGACTCATTCACGGGCATTCCAAGCTTCTTTGCAATTGCGACAGCGGTGGTATCGGCGTCACCGGTGATCATGATAACTCTCACCCCACCGGCCATCAAGCGGCGAATGGACTTGTGTACATCCGGGCGGGGAGGATCATTCATGCCGACCAGCCCGGAAAAGACCAGGCCATTATATCGATCGTCATCAGCGACTGGACTACCTTTCGGGGTACTCGATCGACTGCCGAACCCTCTCGATCTAGACGTATCGCGCACAGCACCACTGGCAAAAGCCAGGACTCTCAGACCCTCGGACGCCATGTCTTCCGCGGCATCTCGAATGACCTTGCGTCGAGGTTCGTCCAGGATCACCTCTCGGCCATCTTTAGTCAAGTAGGTATCACAGCGAGCCAAGACCTGCTCGAGGGCGCCCTTGATATAGGCAACATCCGATCCCCCTTGGGATGGTTCGCCCGGTGCACCGCTGCCGATAATCACTCCCATCCACTTTCGCTCGGAGCTGAACGGGGTTTCTGCCACACGGATACAGATTCGATCGCGGACGTCGTCCTCTGCCAGGGTATCCAGCAGGTCCAGAATGGCAACATCCGTAGGTTGACCAACCCAGCGACTCTTCACAGCACTAGAGGCCCGGTCAACGGTTGAGGACAGCACCGCCGCCGAAGAGGCAGTGGCAGGGGAGTTGGCATGCATCCGAGAGAGCCTAGCATTGTTGGCAATGTTTCCCACGCGGAGGATGGTGCGTGCGGCCGGTCCAGGTGAAACCACCGAGGCCATGTCACGCTGAACCTCGAATGGCTCGGCGCAGTCAAAATGCCACATCTTAGTCACAGTCATATGGTTGAGCGTCAGAGTTCCAGTCTTATCACTGCAAACCACATTGACGGAACCGAGGGTTTCCACACTAGGGAGTCGTCGCATAATTGCACCTCTCTTCGCCATGCGAAGAACGCCCAGGGCAAGAGTGACGGTGACAATAATAGGCAACCCTTCGGGAATGGCCGCAACGGCGAGGGAGACCCCGATGGTAAACATTTCCAACAGTTTCCGGCCTTGCAAAAGACCGACGACCACAATCAATCCAATGACTCCAAAGGAGATATAACTCAGTTCCTGGCCCAGGCGATCCATGGACAGCTGCAGAGGGGTTCGAGGACTTTCAATCTCTTGCAGAGAGACCGAAATGGCTCCAAACTCCGTCTTGGCGCCGGTCGATATAACGATTCCCTGACCATACCCAGAACGTACCAAGGTACCCATGAACGCAATGTTATGCTGCTCATTCAGACGAATGTCGGCACCAACGGCACCGGTAGCCGGGGCGTGATAAATAGGCGAACGAGGCGTTTCGTCGACCTTGAGGGGCTCAAGGGACGCTCCAAACTTGCCGCGAATGGCCGCGTCATACTTCACCACAGGTTCGTTCTCGCCAGTCAAGTTCGACTCGTCGATTGTAAGATCCGTCGCAGCAGTAATTCGAATATCGGCCGGGATGCGATCGCCGGTAGAGAAAAGCACCAAGTCTCCAGGTACCAGCTCATTTGCTGGGACAGTAGTAGATGCCTTGATCGCAGACGAGGCAGGGCTCTTGCTCCTTAGCTCACTCAGCTCCTCCCCTGGACCCCCGGGACCAGGAGAAGCACCGTCACTGGCACCACCCGTCGGGGAAATGTCTCGAATGAGATGTGCATAATGTGGCACGAGACGGCTTAACGCCTCGAGCGATTTCTCCGACCGGTATTCCTGAACAAATCCAACGGTCACCACTATAGTCACGGCGAGAGTAATGCTGACTGCATCGTCGTAGTTGCCCATTAAAAACGAGATACCGGCTGATGCGAGGAGGAGAAGGATCAGTGTTTCCCGAAACTGCTTGACAAACCGGAGCCATAGGGGTTCCGGTTCCTCATGAGGAAGTTCATTTGGACCATCGCGTGCGAGGCGCACCTCGGCTTCGGCGGGAGTAAGGCCATGGGCAAGAGATGTTTGTAATCGCTCGGCGGTTTCGTAGGGCTCGAGCCACGAGTATGTGGAGGTTGAGGTCTGCGGCCGCGACTTGGTCAGCTGTGGAAGTTCCCAATCGACTGGTGCATGACAAGCAGACGGAGAAGAGGGTAAAACAGAACAGGAGCATCTTTCGAGCATACCGATGAAGGTGCAGTTAGTCTTACACCGAGAGGTGTCGACGAGTTCGAGGATTGTGCATTATGCAGCGGCAGCGCAGGTGTCCCGGACCTTGACATCTCTCATGCTTTGCCAGGCAAAAAGGAAAAAGAAAAAAAGAAGCGAACAACACGCGTTAGACCAATCTCAGGCCACTGTTCATCCCGTCTAGATCGGAATTGGGGGGTGCAACCACGTTTGGGAGATGCGATCTGGCAGCAGCTTCCAATGGGGGCGGACCGGGCGGTTGGATGGGTGGGAACCGAGTCCGCCTAGGATCGACGGATGACTATGCACTCTCACCCCGGGATTCAACACACAAGCGATTAAAGGAGGATATCAGCAGGTTTCACCACGATGACGGCCAGTTGCACACGAAAAAAATTCCAAATCAGCCTCGCGTCGAATGCGTTTGGAAGCGACCAAATCGCATGGTGATGCATTACCTATTTCAGACTAGTGGCACCGGAGGACAGTAAATCCGGGATGACCGTTTAAGGTTAAGCGCGGTGATAATTATGACCAATCATAGCTCGCATTCCTCGTTTCCCAGCCTTCTGATATTACATCAGCAAGAATCTTTCTGCCCGAAGAGGCTGGGCTCACCTGACTCGACACCTGATTCCCACCGACGCGCATCCCTCGTTCTGTTTCTCTGCCAACTTGGATCATCGCGCCGCATCTTATACTTCCGACGCGACGTGTTTATCTCACCATTCCCACTTGCACCCTGTTTTCCCACCATCTGATCAGGGTTTGACCTCTCTTTTCGTTACGTTGGATATTTGTTTTCCCCGGCTTCAGCGCGTCGACACCTGCCGCTCCACCCCGCGCCCGCGCCGGGCGGGTTTTGACTGTCGGTTACTAGGACATCTAGTCGCTTGTGCATAGTTTTCTTCTACATCAGCACGCGCCATGTTCTACTCGGAGACTCTCCTGTCCAAGACGGGCCCGTTGGCCCGCGTGTGGCTGTCCGCCAACATCGAGCGCAAACTGTCCAAATCGCACATTCTTCAGTCCGACATTGAAAGCAGTGTAAGCGCCATTGTCGACCAAGGCCAGGCCCCCATGGCCCTCCGACTCAGCGGTCAGTTGTTGCTGGGTGTTGTGCGTATCTACAGTCGCAAGGCGCGCTATCTGTTAGACGATTGCAATGAGGCTTTGATGAAGATCAAGATGGTATTTACCCGGTTGTCCTATAAGTAATATTAAGACTAACGTCCTCTTAGGCTTTCCGCCTCACAAATAACAACGACTTGACAACAACAATGGCGGCACCGGGTGGTATTACCCTCCCCGATGTTCTCACGGAAACCGACCTTTTCACCAACCTCGACACCTCTCTTCTTTTCCCTCAAAATTTGAATTTCGAACCCGTGGAAAAGCGTCCAGGTGGGATGGACTTTGGCAGCCAGTTGCTACCGGATAGTAGCTTCCGTCGCTCTGCCTCCCAAGAACCTGCACGCCTCGAAGACCCCTCTCTGGTCGATCTTGACTTGGGAGAGGATGAGCTTCCCCTTGGAAATGAGTCGACTATGGAAATTGGTCGAGATGCGCCACCGCCTCGTCCTGTTGAAGATGATCTGTACAGTGATGCCGGCAAGCTGAACGACAATGACGATCTGGGTCTTGACCTGGGTGAAGATGATGCCCCTTTGGATAAGATGGATCTCGGCGATGATGGTCACGACAATCTGAATGACCTGTTGCCGGATGGTGGGATGGATCTCGGCAACGACGACTTTGGTGGCGAGACCCCCCGCCCCGCTGAAAAGCAGTTCCAGCGCAACTCCGAAAGCCCTCTCTCCGATGCCGGCTCCGTTCAGATGAACCAGCTTGAGGAGGAGTACAACCGTGAAACATCCGCCGTTCCCGATGCGTCCGCTCCGCAGACCCAGCGCGCCAAACGCCAAAAGGTGCAGCCCATCAAAATGGACAACCCCACCTTTTACTCGAGCGCACAAATCAAGGCCATGCAGAAGGACCATTCTGATATTATGAAGCCCGCAACTTTCCTGCCCCGCGACCCCGTCTTCCTCACTCTCCTGAACCAGCAGCAAAATGGTGGTTTCGTGTCGAGTATTTTTGGCGAAGAACGCGGCCGTGGCTTGGCACCGGAACTTCGCAGTCTTTTGTCGCTGGACTCTGTCAGGAAAGCCGGCGAGCTGAAGCGGAAGCGTGACAGCGGCATTTCCGATATGGACGTGGCTGCGGCCGATGTCCCCGCGTTGGAGTTGGGAGAAGAAGAGGCCCTCGCCCCCGTCGACGAGGGCATTGATCTCGACGCTACCATGAATGCCCGATCGGAGATTGACTTCCCCGGGGATGATGGCGAGCAGGATCTGCATCTGAGTGACGATGGTGGCATGGCTCAGCCCATGGAGGATCTGGAGGACACCATTCGTCCCGTGGACACCGAGCCGGTCTCTATGGGCACAAAGCATGCCGTGCACATCCTGCGGGAGCGCTTGGGAGACGCTACCGAGCAGAAGAAGAACGTTCTCTTCCAGGACATCCTTCCGGAGCAGCGCTCCAGCAAGGCCGACGCGACCAAGATGTTCTTCGAGGTGTTGGTGTTGGCCACCAAGGATGCCGTCAAGGTTGAGCAAAACACCAAGTCGATTGGCGCGCCTCTGAAGATTGGCGGCAAGCAGAACCTCTGGGGTTCGTGGGCCGAGGAGAACGTCGCTGGCGCCGCTAGCCAGCTGACCCAAGCCTTGTAAAGCCGCGTCCGCTAAAATTTGGTATTCACTGGCGCAATTCCCTTCATGTACAGCAGTGTTTGGGTAAAGGATTACTGGAAGATCCACTAATCGTTTGGGGTCGTCTTGTTTGAGTGATCTGTTTTAGGGACTGGCTCGGAGAATTGGAGAAAACGGTTGGATTGGAATTATTGGGACCGGCGTTCTGCGCGGCGTCGTAGTATTCTTAGCTAGTTAATTGAACATATCGAGTGACATTCCACTTGAACTGTAATTACAGGAGCCAAAGAAATCCATCAAAAGACTGTTTCCAAGCAAGGGCAGGAATCGGCATGATACAAGCACGTTGAGATTTCTAGCGAGCATACAACTTCGAGCACCATCCCTGTTCTTCCATTTCAGACACTCAAGGCATAGTCGGACGCGGGCCTACCGGGGCAGTTCTTGCATGAATCTCGGAAAGATCCGACTGCACCAAGAGAAGCTTGGCAACCAACTCATCTATACGCTGATCCAGATGACACTGGACGATTTGACAGGAAGCTTGATCACGAGCTTTTTTCTCCGCGTCCCGGATATCGGCGTTGGCCGCGTGTTTCCAGTTTCTGGCGAACCAGAGGCCCGGTGGGAGGAGATATAGGAGTACTAGACAGACTATGTCTAGGATTGAGGATCCTGAGCCTTCGAAGTCCAGGAGGGAGGGGGCCCACGATAGAAAATTGTGCATTTTAGGAGTTGATTGATCCGGAGGATGGACTACGAGATACGAGATATACTATGTGTATTTATGGGGATGTATAACAAAGGAGTTGGGGGGATGGGGGCGAACAAGGACGGTTTACCGAGACTTGTATTGAGATGGTGAGATGATCAGTAAATTGTGTATCTTTGTTCCAGGTCCATCATTCATCTAAATCCAACGCCCGATGTCGAAAAAAGCAAAATAAGAGCGCGATTTAGAATCAATAGCATAAACTGCACTGGATGCGAAGGAATCACCCGACACGCCCGGCAATGAGTCGTGTAACGGGTTCTAGAACGAGGGAAGAGCGGAATCTTCGGGCACCCTTGCATCCGCTCTCTGCTTGGTGCTTTCCACTATCGTCTTGGACTCGAAACGCCTTAGTAATGCGCCCACCTCCCAAAGCAGCGAATTCGGCCCTCGAGAAGAACCACGCTTCAAAATGGGCATCGGCCGGATTCCCCCCGGCCTTCTTGTCCTCGGACTAGCCCTGGTGGCAATCTACTTCCGCCCCTTGAATGACTTGCTGCTGGCCAAATGCATCCAGTACGGTATCCCGATCCCCCAGCCCACCGTCACCAACTCAGTCCGGGGGATCACGTACGTGGGAACGTACTCGACGGCCGGCGTGGAGCATTACCAGAATATCTTCTATGCGGCTGAGCCGACAGGAGATCGGCGATTCGCCCCGCCCGTTCCGATCGATCAGACCCCTGGATCCGTGGTCGATGCCACGGCGCCGGGGGCTTGGTGTCCACAGGGAACGGGGGATGTCCTCCCCTTCACGAGCAAGGTCGTGAACATTAGTGAGAACTGTCTGAGTTTGAGAATTGCGCGGTCAAGAGGTGTCTCGCCGGATGCAAGGTTACCGGTTGTCGTCTGGATCCACGGGGGTAAGTCCTCTCATATCTGACTGTCCGATGGTTGAGATTGACCGGCTATGATGGATGTAGGGGGGCATGCTCTCGGCTCTGCGTCTGAGATTCTCTATACCCCGGACGGCTTGGTGACGCAAGCCCGGACAGATGGACGGCCGCTGATCTACGTCGCGATCAATTACCGTCTGGGCGTTTTTGGATTTGCTACCGGCGATGCGCTGCTCCGGGACAAGCACACGAATGCTGGGTTGCGAGACCAGCGCGCGGCACTAGAATGTCTGTCATGCGATGCCAATCGTCATTCGGTTCAACGCTTATTGTTGATATAGGGGTGCGAGAGAATATCGGGGCTTTTGGAGGAGACCCCAACAGAGGTAATCAATTCACGATGCCAGGAACATGCACGAACTGACCATCTCCCAGTCACCGCAATTGGACAAAGTGTTGGGGCCAGCGACATAAGCCTCCAACTCACAGCCTTTGACGGCGAACAAGATGCTCCATTCCAACAAGCAGTGTAAGCCATACCCAGCAACACGAAAGCCATCCACTCACGCATCAGCAGAATGATGTCTGGCGCACTGGGGCTCAACTTCAACACCGATTCCGACCTCGTGGCCAAAAACACAGCAACCCTAGCCAAGCAGGTCGGATGTACAGACCAGGACAACGACCAATCTGCGCCAACGCTGCACTGTCTCCGTCATATCCCCTTTGAAATCTTAAGCAACGCCTCTGTCTCGATGTCACGCGCAGCCCGGCCCCCCTTTGGCGAGGCGTTTTTCTACCCGACCCTCGACAACGACTTCATCCGCGACAGACCCACGGAGCTAATGCGACAGGGCAAATATACCCGCAACATCCCGGTGATACTATCCTGGGTCGTCAACGACGGAGCCTGGTACGCGTCCCCAACCACATCGACAGACGAAGAAGTCCTCGCAAGTTTCGGCCGGTGGCTATTCAACTTGTCGCCCGCCACAAACCAGAGACTCCTCGCACTGTATCCAGTCTCGGACTTTGAGCATATGGTCCGTCCCGAAGACGCGACAACGGCGCAGTACTACCGTGCGGCGCAGATGAATCGCGATATCTGGTTCACATGTCCCGTGCTGGACTTTGCATGGCACTATGTCCGGGGTGGAGGCGTTGGTCGAGATATGGCGCGGGTGTATGTGCACAATGCGACGCGGTTTGCGCCTTCGTATGAGATGATGGGGACGGGCATGTGGCGGGTTGCGCATCTGAGTGATATCCCGTATGTGCTGAATGTGGCGGAGCTAGGAGGTCGAACGGACAATTCTCCGCAGCAGCTCAAGCTGGCGAGGGAGATGAGTCGGGCTATCGTGAGGTTTGTTGATGGTGGCAATGGGGATGCATGGCCGGCTGTGTTTCATGATGTCAATAGCCAGGAGCTGTTGACAGATTTCCCGGCTAGATTTACTCTGCAGCTGTTTGGAGGTCCCCATGGAGGGCAGGTGGTTACCGTCGATGACAACGATGGGGTTACAGCCGCGGACGAAGCCATGCGTTGGGAGAAGCTGACCAGCCGCTGTGCATTTATCAACGGGGCACAGATGAGAGAAGAGGCCGGGGTGTAGAGAGAGTGCCAGCAGATCTTGGAATCTATACCGACAGAGCTAGGGGGATATATGGATTATTTTCATGCGATTGAAATCAAAAACAATGCTTGCTCAGAATTCTATCCCATCCATCGATTCCCAACCCGTAATATATGTACAAGGAGAACACATGTGAAGCTTCACTGTCTTCCACCAGAATCAATCATCATCACCCAGCCAGGAATCCAAATCGTCTTCCTCCTCTGGTTCATTTTCGCTGAGAGGAACCAAATTCCACAACATATTGATCCCCTTCTTCCGCTCCCAGCTAGCTTCCTCCTTCAAGAATTTCCTCGCCGCCTGAACGAAGTCTAGACCTGATAGATGCTTGGTGGCATCATAAAACTTGCCACTTTTCTGGGACATCAGAGTTGCAAGAACCCCCGCAGTCATTGGGGCAGCTGGGGACATTTCTTAGTTCACCGATCGACTTTGGCTGCTGGCTACATACCATATGAGGTTCCGGATCCAATAATCTCATCCTCTACACCTTGACAGCTGACATCCGTGCCACAGGCATAGACTGTTAACTGGTCCCCTTCTTGGGAGGCCTCCCTGCGCGACCCGTCATATTCCGCATTACCGGCGACAATCAATGGGAAATCATCCGATCCCCAAACCGAGGGTACAGCGTCGATTTTAGGTCGCTCATCGTTCGCAGCATTACCAGCCACCGTAACAGTCGGCACGCCCAAATTCATGATTTGCCCGAGATAAGTATGGGCTTTATCAATGGACGGCTCCTGCTCTTTGTTCGGATCATGTATCTCATCGACCATGAGAGAGAACACAAGGACTGCTTTCTCAGCCTCGGTGTCTCTTTTCCGGAGCTTCTGCTGAATGTCCTTTCGCACCTCTAGCAGACCTTCCGAGACTGAAGCCCAGCTGTCATCTCCCGTTTGAACAGGCACCAAGATCCCACTTTTCGCTGTACCGAAATTGGTTCCCATCGCCTTGGAAGCGACACAGGTGCTATGATCATCGGGGCCATTTGCATCAGGCGAATGGGTCGCACGAAGCGTTTTGAGAGTCTGCGCCACGCGGTTCTTCGGGAATTCCTGTTCTATAATTAGCCGTAGGGAGATGGTGTCGGTTGAAAAGCCTGCCGAACCTTCGTTTGCGCTTCGTTAATGCCCTTGTCATCGTCAGCATTGGAACAAATCAGTGGTCGTCAAGCTCGTCAGAACCCACATCTTCAATAACGTAAATCCGAATCTTTTCACCCGCTTCGGTTGGATACACATAATCACTATACCGACAGAAGTCTTGACCGGGTGGAATACTAATCGTAACCAGCTCTGTTGGGGCCATGGTCTGTCTCTTGTATGCCTTTTGTTTATTGTCACGTCGCAATGATCGCGGTAGGAAGGTGGAATTCGTGTATGGGTCCGGGTTGATGAATGTGTTGGCTTTCGAGCGAACTCGATTTGCCCTCCGTGCTGCGTACTTCACGTCCGGGCTCGACTTGATTGTCTCGAGTTGTGCGGCAGTCAAGTCCACAATCCACCAGTTGAGCTCATTTTCGGTATCGTCGACAAAGGAGTAGATGCTGGATTCCTGGGTGATGGTCTTCAATTTCTCTTCGAGACGCCCGGTCAGGTCGGAGTCACGGCCATCGGCTGGTGAAACGATGCATTTGAATTTGGTATCTCGCTCGGTAATCGCTGGGTTATTGGAGGAGTTCATCGTAGGATGTGTAGGGCTTCGGGAGGGTATGGTAATAGCGACACAAGAGGTCCAGAAGTAGACCATGAGAAGGAAAAGGGCTTGCATAGTGGCGACCAATACCTCCTTGGTGCAAGTAGCAGCTACGGGGGTCACTGGATATTTATGAAGGGTAGCAAAGCACTCCTACATGTCCTATGAACGGTTTACAGGCTAATCCCCTAGCCAGCCAAAATACCAGTGAAACTACCAGCTGCTAAACTATATGTTACACCCGACTATACGCTAGACGATACGCCCGACTATACGCTAGACGATACCAGACGATACGCCAGACGAAAGCCAGCCAATGCCAGCCAATCTGCCGGCCAAACTACCCGCTAATAAACGCGTAGATGAAGACTCGCCCTACAAAAATGGATAGAAATCTACTTGGCAGATGTAGATCAAGCGATAGTGTAGGATTAAGAGTACTATTAAGCAGGGTAGTCCTATTGATCACAACGAAATGGTATTGAATAAATAGCCTTTTCCATACTCCGTACAGCGACTATTTTTTGGCTCTAAGCCGGCCCCGAATCCATCTAGCCCCCAAATCCATCCAGCCCATCGATCTACAACGGGGGCCAACCGACGCCGTTGTTACGGAGCGTAGCGGAGCAAAAAATAGGAGTGATTTGCCCCCAGTCCCTACTCCGTACTCCGTACTCCGTACAGTAGGATAGAGTTGAGGGATTTGAGTTTACACTAGGCCGTAACAGGAAGGAAATATGTTGGACCCACATGTAAGGTTTCTGCGGCATGATTGGTCTATCCGTCATAGAGCTAAACTACATTTGGCTAGGCTCGTACCAGCCGCGCTACACCTAAAGTGTAAACTACGCTATACCCTAAACCGCTAGCTAAACCAACAGCCAAACCAAACCACCAGCGCAACCGCTAATCCAGTAGCTACATCGCCAGCTGGATTGCCAGCCAGTATACCAACCGATACGCTAGCGAATAAACGCGTAGATAAAGCTTTACCTTAAAAACGTAGATAAAAAATGAATTTAAGAACGTAGATAAAGCGCTCGCTATGCTCCGCAACTTACATCGGCGCCCCCTGGTTATTTCCCCATCAAAACACTTCCTAAATGGTACATGGAATTCGTCCATCAGTGGGGCAGAACCCATAGTTATGTCACTGATTTTACTACGTAGGAGTTCTATTGCTACTAATAGACAGATCTATACACGTGCTCAATCGGGTGTTCTTATCGATGAATCGCTCGCTGTTAACGGAGCGAAGCGACGCAGAACCATTACCTGACGGAAGAACTGTCTATCTTTATGATATTTCAGCTATAGAAAAAATAAGCATGATGTGCCAAGACTGACGTGCTGCTGTTATACACTGCCAAATCGACGGCTAGCTTATCTAAGGTAGAAATCAAGGACTTTGACAACTATACAGTAAGCATGGGACTGCACGATATGACAGTCTGACTCCAAGGGCCAAGACGTAGTGGCTGAAGTAGATTTCTCACAGCGATACACTGGACACAGGCCCGATCCATGGAAACAGAATCCTCCGGCTGAAAGACAGGATTGCCGAGTACGCAGACGAATCATCTTGTATTTATCAAAGTAGCCCGTGAAGAAATAGGGGCAGGAGAAACACTGCTAGCAGCGACTCAATCATATATCACAGAATCACACTCGAGACACGTCTAAGCCCAGACTCCCCACATATACAGCTCTTCGTCTATCCTCTATTCCGAGGCCATGGCCCCATCGAAAGATATACCGCAAACTTTTCAACGCGCTTAGAAACAGAACACTTGGTCCTCTAGCTTGCTGACGGGGCGCGCCTTGGTGTAGCCCAGCGACTCGGTGGCCTTCTTCATGGCGCTGACCATGGGAGGGGGACCGCAGAGCAGAACCTTGACATCGCTTGCAGGGGCCGGCAGGCGCTCCTAATACGACATGAGTTGAATAGCACTTCAAGCATTTCACTCTGCAAACATACCTTGATCATGTCGGGGGTGACAAAGCCGACACCACCCTCCCAGTTGGCAGGCGGGTTGTTGAGCACGTAGTAAACACGGAAACCCTCGTCCTCCTTGGCCAGCTTCTCCAGCTTCTCCTGGAGCAGAATGTCGTCCGCGTTAACATTGGCGAAGATCAGGTCGACCTTGGTGGTGTCGTTGCCGCCGTTGCGGGGTCGGTTGCGGATGATGGCCTCGATGATCTGGAGCATGGGGGTGATACCGGTGCCACCGGCGATCATACCGATGTGGCGACACATGTTGGGGGTGTAGACCATGGCACCCTTGGGTCCGCGCACCTTCATGGTATCGCCAATCTTGAGCTGAGTCAAGTACTTGGAGATGTTACCCTGCTCGTAGGCCTTGACCAGCAGATCAAAGTAGCCCGCCTCGTTGTCGGAGGAGATTGGGGTGTAGGAACGGACGACCTCCTTAGGCTGGCCGTCGATGGTGGCGGCGAGCGAGATGTGCTGACCGATGGGCAGACCCAGGATATCGGTGGGACGGGGCAGGGCGAAGCGGTAAATGGCGACATTGTGGGAGATCTCGTTCTTCTCCTTGAGCACAAACTTCTGGAAGTCGGTGGGATTCAACACCTTGCGAGGCTCTGCGCAGAACGTTCGAGTTAGAACAATAAGTCCAGGATCGCATCGAATAGGGGTGAACACGTACTGCCATTGCTGAGGAAAGCATAACCAGTAAGGATACCGGCGACGGCGACAGCGTAGGCGACAAACTCGGGCTTGACCGCATAGACACCCGCGACAAGCAGGGCCGAGGGCACCAGGACCACACTGGCGTTGACAGCACTGAAAAGTCAACAATTGTCAAAAAGCAAGCAGTCCAGAGTCACTCACCTCATCTTGAACAGACCCGAGAAGAGATGGGAGGAAGAGAAGATCGAGGGGGAAAGAAAGTTGGGGGTTCCGCCCAACGGAATTTCGCACCCGATTGGGATTTGCTTTCCCCGCCTTCAAACATCTCCAAATTTCCCCCAAACAATGGGATCAACCCAGCCGGCCTTTCATTTGACGGCGCTGGATCACCAGCTGCTGTCCATGACCGACGAGGAATTCATTCCTCACGACTGGGAAGATCTCCGGTCCATCATCGGTGAGATCGTCCGACTCCAACACATGTGCTTCTGACTGAACACTTTTTTTCCCCTCATGCAGCCCGGAATGACCTCGGCGCGCTGAAGCGGAAACCCTCCGATCTGCGCCGATACCTGGCCTGGTCCGCCGAGACCAAAGCCCAATATGGCTCGATCATGAACTACATCTGCCAGAATCGACTGCACTGGTCTCTGCCGGCACCGGGGAATGAGAGTGGAGCCTTCAGGAACCCGCGTCCATTTGCCGATCCCGAGGACTACAAGATCCTCCGCAATGACTGGCCCTACGGCTTGACGCCCGGCATTTCGCATCTGGTCGTGTGGCTACGCACGCCCATCCCCGTCCGCTCCGAGGAGGGCCATTTGACGGACGAGTCGCGGGCCCTGATTGAGGGGTTTGTCCACAAGACCTTCGTGGCGCGGCTGGCCCGCGATGCGCACGCCTTTACACGGCCCGAGGAACACGTCCTGTGGTTCAAGAACTGGGTGGGCCTGCAGAGCGTGCGGGCATTAGAGCATGTGCATATCCTGGTGCGCGATGTGCCCGAAGATATTCTCGTGGAGTGGTCGGGAGAGACCAGATAGGAAGCGAATAGAATAAGAGCAATGCATTCAAATCAATCCGGTATCAAACGCCCCTAGCAACGGACCATGGAAGAAGGGAAAGAAAAAAGAAGTAGAAATATACACAGATCCTCCTTGGATCAGGTCTTCTGCTCCTCCACAAACTTCAGCGCTTCACCGCGCGACACCACATCCACCGTACTGGCCTTCTGGCGGAAACTGACGCCGTAGCACTTCTCCGCCACGTGCAACATCTCCGGTCGGAAGGTCGTGCAGATGAACTGTCCATTCGTCGAGTTTGAGATGGACTGCAGCATCTGCGCCACGGCGGTCCGGTACTGCGCATCAAGGTTGGCGTCGATCTCGTCGAATAGATAGAACGGCGCGGGATCACAGGCTTGGATGGCAAAGACGAGTGCCAGGGCACACAAACCTAGACAGTCAGTATAGGCGAGGACAACGGGGGACATAAATAAACTTACTCTTCTGACCACCACTCAGCTGCTGGATCCGCTGTTGCTCGTCATGCTTGCTGTTGAAGCTGACACTGATGCCAACACCCACGTAGTTCTCGACACTCTGGCGAGCGTCTTCATCGTCCGAGTCGAGCGCATCTTCCGGTTGCACGGTACGGTCGGTCTTGCGCTGAATGATTAGACGGCCACGTCCAGCCGGCACCAGCTTCTCAAAGACGTTGGCAAATTCGCGAGAGACCTGCTTGAAGGTTCGCTCAATCGCCTCGTCCTTGCGCTGGTCCAGGACCGAGATCAGATCGTCAATCGACTTTTGAGATGCGTCAAGCTCTTCGCGACGGGTAGTCAGGGTCTCCCGTTGCTTGGTGAAACTGTTGTATTGCTCAAAAGCCTTCTTGTTGACGTGTGAGTACTTTTTCAGTGCCTCATTGGTCTTGTGAAGCTTCTTCACCACTGCGTTCGAGTCGGTGTTTTTGTATTTGGTGAAAGCCTCGTCGGGGAGGACGCCCAAATCCCGAATGTTTGCAGCACACTCGGCGGCCTGCTTGGTGAGCGCTGCCTTCTTCTGCATGCTCTTCTCCATGCGTCGCTGATGTTTCTCGATGGACCGCGCCAGGTCTTCCATGTTGCGACGTGTCTCGGCGTTGCGTTGTTGGAGATCATTGACCTGCGCATTTGATTCCTCAATTGACGTGTCAACCTGCTTCAAGCGCAAATTGAGTTTCTCTAGGGCCTGGCTGAGGCGCTTCTGTTCGCGCTGGGTTTCTTTCAGATTGCCCTGCACTTCTTCCTCGGCCATGTCAATGTCTCGGTTGAGAAGCTGATCCAGCCGAGGATTGAGGTTCTCTCGCAATTCAACTTCCAGAATGGCTTTCCTTGCCTCCAGCTCGCTGCGCTTGGTGGAGAGCTCCTGGTGCTGTCGCCGGAGCTCTTGCACTGTACCACTTAGGCTTTCCAAGTGGGACTCTTCCTCGTTGGTCAAGGCCTTCTGGAAAGGCGAGGACAGCTCAGTCTGGAACGCATTAACCTGATCATTCAAGGAGGCCAAATTGGACTCGACGTTGCGAAGGGCGCGACGCTTAGCGTCAAGGGTATCGATCTTGTTCTGGAGCAGTTCACGCTTGCTTCGCAATTCATGTCGCAACGGGCCACTGCTGTTTTGAACCTGGTGCCGTTGCTGTTCGAGCTTTTGCAGCTCACCAACTGCCTTAGTGATCACCTGGTCCAGTTTCTCAAGCTCCTTTCGAATTTCCGTGCCACGGTTTCTTTTCGTCTCATATTCATCTCTCCACTTGCCAACATTCTTCACCGCATCGAGCCGTGACTGACGGGAGTCATGGAAACCACCAGTCAGAGCACCACGTTTGTCTGATCGATCACCCTCGGGAGTAATTGCGTTGACGCCATGGCTGCGGGCATATTGCGACGCAACCTGCAAGTTGGGGCAGATGATTGTCTTCCCAAATACATGCTGGAATGCTCGCTCGTAAGCCGGGTCATACTGCAATTTTTCGATCATAGGGATGGTATCGCTAGCCCGAGGCAGATTCGGAGGTTTGGAGCGCAAGCGGTTCAACGGCATGAATGTGACACGACCGGATTTTTCTTTCTGGAGAATTTCGAGGACTGTTGTGGCAGTCTCATCGGTATCGACGACGTAGTGGAACAGACTCTGTCCAGCTGTAACCTCCACTGCGGTCCTATACCTGTCGCTCACATCAAACAGCTCGGCCAGAGTGCCGTACACTCCTTCAAGGTTGTGTTGGCGTTTAATTTTCCGCACAGCGGCGATTCCTCGGCTGGTATTATGGTCCATCATATGAGAAAGACTACGCTCTGCGCGGTCCATCTCTTGAGAGGCACCAGAGAGAACGGAATCAAGCTTGGCTTCCTCTCGCCACAGTTCTCTGCATGATGGTTAATACCTGTATGTGCAATTGTTAAGATCCTCGACTTACTTTCGTTGATCCATCAACCGGTCTCGCTCATCCTTGGCGCTCTGAACTTGTTGGTCCACGGAATGCATGGTATCGCCCCGGCCGTCAATCTGGTCACGCAAGCGTTCCGTTTCGGGTTCCAACTGAGCAATTTCCCGTTCCAGCTCTTGGATATCCTCCTGTGTCTGCGAGACAACGCCTTGCACATTTTCAATTGACCGATTGCTTTCCCGGACCTCCATTTGCAGAAACTTGTCCCGCTCAGACTTGTTCTTAAACCGTGAATTGCGACCTTGCTTGGCATACAGGCGTTGACGGGAGGTGTCTGCCTCGGTCAACCTGGCTTTGACAGCATCTTCTTCATCTTTGGATGCGTTGAAGCTAGGCAAAATCTCCTGAAGTTCAGCCTCGCGCTCACGGATTGCGCTCTGTACCGATTCCAGATCGGCGTCGTGACGGCTCTTCAGAGCCTGGGCAGCGGCTTGGTTATCTGATAGAGCCTTGGCCTGCAGTTCAACCTGGGCCAGGCCCTTGGAAGCTTCTCGACGTTCATCCTCTAGTTGGGCCTTGTCCACCTTGAGAAATTCGATCTGCTGACGGCATTCAGCGATTTCGGCGTCAATTTGCGCCATGGCTTTTTCTCCTTCAACAAATTGGTCTCGGTTGCTATCAGCATCCTCGACTCCATTCTGGCGTGCTTCCTCGAGGTTGTCAAGGACATTGGAAATCTCGTGTTGTTCGCGAGAGTAGATGGTGTATTCTAGGCATCGGCGTTCCTTGTCTTTGTCTTGATAATTCCGCAGTTCGTCCTTTTCTTCTTCGAGCTCAGCCAATCGTTCGTTGATGTAGTCAAGGAGTTCATCGATCTTGGATCGTTTGCTGTTGGTCTCGTTCATGATCTTCAGCGACTCCGCACGGCGGGCCTCGTAGACCTGTGTACCTGCCACTTCTTTCAGCAGCACTAGACGCTCCGAGTCCTTCATGTTCGTCAACGCGGTCACCCGACCCTGAGGGACAATGTAGTAAGGATTCGAGCGGGAAAAGCCAGCCGACTCGAGGAGGTTCATCACATCGTTTTTAGTGGCGTTCTTGCGATCGAGGGTGTATTCATCTTTCTTGGTGCCGATGGTACGACGGAGGACAACTTCAGGCTTGCCGGTGGGAAATCGATCATCGGAGTTGTCGAAGATGATCTCGACGTAGGCCGACATCACCGCGGAGCCCGAGCCTTCGTGAAGAAGAGCCTGGCGTTCCTCTCGACCGAGATGTGTGTAGGCATCGCTTAGGACGAAACGAATGGCGGCAAAGAAGTTACTCTTGCCGGACCCATTGCGACCCACGATGACATTGTGCTTGGGCGAAAAAGGCTCGATAACCGTTTGGTCCTTGTAGCTGGCCGATCGTCAAAAAGGGAAGCTCGATCGGTGTCCTCGGAGACCACTTACCTTTTAAAGCCCTGAATGATAATCTGTTTGACGTACATGCTGGAAAGAGACGCGCGGCGCGGTGATCACTGAGAGCAGCACATTACGCGGCGACCGCGATAAAGGGGAGAGGGGAAGTTGGGAGCAAATCTGGCCCCAGGGTCGTCACCGTCGAGAGCAGGTCGCGGTAGTAAATTGACCGAGAATCAGATCGCGACGGGGAAAACGCGAAGGAACTCGCGTCTCGTTGGGCGCGGGGTTCTGCCGGGCGGTAAGGGCGGCGTCCACAGAAAAAAAGTAGTTGCGGGCTGGTCTTTTTCTGGTTCATTCAATTTTCGATTCGGACGTCGAGAATGAGTTCTGTGGAAACTCCCGCCCAAGAGCCGGGCCTTGCAGATGGTCTAGCACCGTCTCATACATATGTGCCTAACCAAGGATACGTGAACCCCGAGGGCACACACTCCCCCGCCGTGGGGCAGGAACCTATCGACCAAGAAGAACAGGAAGAAGATGACGAGGACTATGATGATATCTTCGAAGAGGAACTGGACCAAGAAGACTTCCAGTCCTCCAACTCTGCCGACTTGACCAAGGCCTACAACCGCCAACGCAAACTGAACGACCTTGCCGCCGATCCTAACGTACCGAAATGGACCTACCCCAAGACCAACACCCAAAAGCCCACCGTGAACACATTTGCATCCATCGACGACGAAGTGAAGTCTCTTACCCGTCATGCTGCGAAGATCAAGCTGGATGACCAACAAGCCGGCTTGTCAATCAAGGGCGAGCGTGGCGGGGACCGTGCGGACCGTGCTACATCAGAGCAAGTGCTGGATCCCCGTACGCGAATGCTTCTGTTGCAAATGATAAATCGAGGCCTTGTTTCCGAAATTCATGGCTGTCTCTCAACCGGAAAGGAGGCCAATGTCTACCATGCAATCTCTTATCCTGATGAGGACCTTGATAGCGCGGGAGAACACCGGGCAATCAAAGTCTACAAGACTAGTATCCTGGTGTTCAAGGACCGTGACAAGTATGTGTCGGGTGAATTCCGGTTCCGTCAAGGATACAATAAGAGCAACAACCGTGCGATGGTCAAACTTTGGGCCGAGAAGGAAATGCGCAATCTGCGAAGAATCTACTCGGCGGGCATTCCCTGCCCCGAGCCGATCTATCTCCGCCTGCATGTTCTGGTGATGGGCTTCCTGGGCAGCTCGAAAGGGCTACCGGCTCCCCGACTCAAGGATGTTGATTTTGACACTCCTGAACCAGAGCTCCGCTGGCGATCCTTATACATGGAATTGTTGTGCTACATGCGTGTCATGTACCAGACCTGCCGTTTGGTTCACGCCGATTTGAGCGAGTACAACATCCTCTACCACAAGGAACGTCTGTATGTCATCGATGTCAGCCAGAGTGTTGAGCATGACCACCCCCGCAGCTTGGAATTCCTTCGTATGGACATCAAGAATGTCAGCGACTTTTTCCGTCGAAAGGGCGTTCCTACTCTGCCAGAACGGACTATCTTCCACTTTATCCTGTCTCCTGAGGGACCGACGGATATCAGTGCTGGAAATGATCTAGTCATCGAATCCATTGAAAAGCTCTTTACTGCCCGCGAGGAAGGCACCGCTACTGAGGAGGACGAGGAGGTTGATACCGCTGTCTTTCGGCAGCAATATATTCCTCAGACCCTGGAGCAAGTATACGACATGGAGCGCGACGCTGAGAAAATCCGCGATGGCGCTGGCGCAGATCTCGTTTACGGTGACCTACTGGCCAATGGCAAGACCAAGCCAGTAGACGACGCAAACGAGGAGTCCGATGCTAGCGGGGGTGTTTCCGTCTCGGGCTCCGAAACTGGTGACAGTGACGAGGAAGGTGATCCCTTCGCAAAGAAACAGCCCCGCGGCAAACGGTTCGAGGACAAGGACTCGAAGCGCGAGCACAAGCAAAAAGTCAAGGAAGAGAAGCGTGACGCACGGTCGAAGAAGATGCCCAAGCATCTCAAGAAGCGATTGATTACATCCTCCTCGCGAAAGAAGAAATAGACTACTCATGCTTTGTGTCTGGTCTCTTCGTGTTGACGACTGCTGCCTTCGCTTTCTCGAATGTTTTCTTTCGCCATGATTTGATGATAAATGCATATAGGGATGGAGCATCTGGATCTGATACCTTGACATAGAACCAATAGGAAATAGGCTACGATTGACCACTTCCATCGATATGTCCCTAGACAGGATAGTATGCGGATTTCCTATGCTAAGGTGTACGACTTGCACTTGTAATAAACTTACTTTTCACCCCGACAGTCAGTAATACGACAGTTGACTCTAGGAGGATTATGGATTCTTGCCACCGGGATGGTTCCATTCCGGTATTTGCGACGTTTGGAAAGAAGGACTCAACCGTCTCGAGCCGGAAGAAAAGTTGTTTATAGAAAAACATGTCGGCCTGAAGCTCAAAGAGATGGAAAATGACGGGATTCTGGCCTGGAATCCGGATGAGTATACCTTGGACTATATGGAAAACTTAGCGTCTATGAGTCACGGAGTGCAGTTTTAGGGTATATTTGAGGAAATGATGTACCCTGTTGCTTGGCGCTTACGCTCTTTACTATTTTATGAAATTTGGTATAAAACTTGACGTGGCCCCCCGCGGTGAACAGAATTTATTTTCCCTTCTGACAACTCACCACCTGGGCTTCTCCCCATCCTTGTTCGACTTTCAGCTACAATACCATGCTACAAACTCAGGAACATGCGCTCGTATCACCCGAGCATATCGTCCTCGACTACGGGTGCTCGGATTGGCGGATCAGCAGCCAAACAGCTGCCGATTTGTACAGCTCTGGTACCAAGCTTTGGACGAAAGAGGATTTCAAAGACATAGAACGACAGTTGGGCCAATCTTGCACGATGGAACGATTTTCAGTCCGTCGAATTGATGGCAGCGTGATCCAAATCTCTAATCCTATGTCCAAAGTACAGAATCCTATCTGGTATGTGGGTACGGTATCCTGACCCAAGTTCAACCTGTAACCTAAATTTTCCTTGGGAAACCCTATGTCAAGTACCAAGAATATTGGTAACTCGTGAACACACAACCCAAAGGCCCAATCGAAACCTACCTATGCTCTTACATAGTGGATTGGAGCAATCGGACCGCACGGGATTTTCGTAAGCTGATAGCACAGCCTATGCAAGTCTTTGACGAGAAAGAATTGTTGTGGCAGAATAGCGTGACCTGTAAGAACTTGACAACCTTGGTCCAAGATGTACTCGGTACAAACACCGTGAAGAAAGTTCTCTGTTTCGGGCTCGGTGAATTTTGTCGCTCCTCCCCTGAATGGTATAAAAAGCAGCATAACTCTTGGAATGAGACCTCGGAAGTGGAAACCGTGATGAGCAGTATGATCTAGCATTCGATGGCTCGCACTATCGCTGAACTGTGTCGCGACAATGAAACAGTACCATTACTTGCCCAGGACCCAGAGTACACAGAGGTCACAAAAGAGATTTTGACCAAGAAGGGATCTCAAATTGTTGGACCTCACGGTGCAGGAGGATTCGCGGAAATCGACGAAGAATCGATCGTGATTACAGCCTTTGCTGCCGCCCCAGTTAAGCAGATTATCGCCGATCTTGGTCGGCCTTTGCTCATTATCTCCACCGGCTTTGGTGTCTTCAATGAACATGAGTAAGTTTGCTTTTATTGAATCTCGAATCTGTCTAACCAGGGCACTCCGCAGAAAACCATTTGCAGATGCCGACTCTCCCAGAACAAGGCAAATGTGGCTTGATTATGATCCCTACAGCTTTCCAGGCCATTCCGATGGCGATGGCGATGGATTAGGACATACATTCAAAGGATTACATTTGTACTGCAGACGCCAACAACCTCAGGATTCGCAAGGAGCTTGAGGTCACAGAACCTTATATCTAAGGATCGTGGATCACAAACCATCGCAAATATGAAATATATGTCAGATCGATCGTGTCTTATTTGCAATTAGTTGATAAATGAGGGCGGAGGTCAAAATTGGAATCGATCGAGCAAGACGAGAAAGTGATAGTGTAAAGTCTTCAGAGCTCTCTTTGAACGTCATTCGCATCTATCCACTGCCCGGCGCGCTGATTGTTGACCGTGCTTACGTCTGCACAGAGTAAAGAGTATGCACCGGCCAGCAAAAAACCGCCTAGTAAGGACAGTCTGGATGGATGATCAGACCAATTGGAGTTTCATCACAAGACAACTCACTTTCCTTTGATGGGGAACTAGGAAGAACAAGAAAATTGACGGATATAGCACATTGACATTGATTAGAGTCCTATACCATTTGCAGTCAATGGTTTCAAATAAGGCGCGCGAGAGATCGGGTTTGGAAGTCGCATCAGAGCCACCAATCAAGGAAAATTTCGGGTTCGCGCCGTCAACCGACCAAGGGCCAACTCGACCACACCTTTGGGTAGACTTGGGATGACCTCGCCCTCGGCATGCTCGTCGATACCCCCGGACTTGGAGATCGGCCGCATATCCGCCTCAACGGGAGCTTCTTGCTCTTGTCCTTCTGTCAATGCACCTTCCAGCTGACCGCCAGACACTCGCTGGAACTGGACTTGCATGGGTGCTCGACCAATACCTGGCCAGATGTCCGAGGGGAGGAAGTCGCCCTGCTCAACGCGAAAGCTCTCGCGAGCAGTCACTTCTTCCTCGTACAACTGGTCCAGTTTATGCTTTGTGTCTCGCAGAATCTTCTCCACACGCTGCCGAGCGTGTCGGCGGCGAGTCACCTCCAAAATCAAACTGTCATAAGCATTCAAGAACCCATCGTAGAGGGAATGCAGATCAGAAAGCTCTGCAAGACCAGATGCGAAGCGGTCATTTTCCTCGCCCCAGACACGGGCGAAATTGTGCGCCTGGGAGATGTATTGGGGTAGACGGGATGCAGCCAGAGTGGATAAATGCCGATGAACTTCTAGAGTAGCATTGGAAATGGACAGGAGTGCGTCTCGCTGCTCGCCCACTTTCTCATGGATGTTTTCCATTTCGCTGATTCGGTCCTGGATTTCGACGACCACGTCTTCTGCTTCTAGTGCATCTTTCGCCAGTACAGTCACCATCTCCCGATATTCTTCATCGGTCAATGGGTCTAGTGGGGCGTTCAGATTCGCGTTGATTTCGTCACCAATGTTTGGGACCCCCTCGCCGCTGGCTTGAACCTCTGGTGGCATATCACCGGTAATTGAGCGGGCAGCAGCCCCTCCACCTTCCGTATGTTTGACTGCCGTAACGCAGAGATCAAAATGACGCACGAGGGATTCCAAAAGACCGGCCATCTCTTGCGCATGGATCTCCAAGGACTGCAGCATTCCTGGCATGGAGGCCAGAGCCAACAAGTCCGACTCGGAAGCCGATGATGACGAAGAGGAGGCTGAGACTCGCGAAGACGCTAATTTAGCAGCGGACCGATAAAGACGAAGTGCCTTTTTGATAGAGGCAAGTTCATCATCAAACTCTCGATTCGAGGTATCTAAATCGGCGCGAGCATTGTTGGTTCGGTCAATAGAGCTTTTCAACGCCGTGTGCAGCTCTTCTACACCTCTCTCATCCACAAAGTCATGAAGGCTTTTGGGATTTTCATCCTTGGGGCGGAAGGATGAATGCACGACGGTATCTCGGAGAAGGTCCAGAGTATTCCGAAGTCGGGCATCTGCAGCATCCAAGCTCTTCAGAGCTTCCGCAAATTCACCCCGTCCACGATAAGAGATCTCCTCGACTTCCGAACGCACGCTGTACAGCAAGCGCAGTTGGCTGTTAAGACCTCGTCTCAAGAAGCTAGTGCGGGAGGACACCACGACGCCCTCTTCAAGGGTGGCGCGTGCGGCAGTGACGATCTCATTGGCCCGCCATACATGATTGATGGAGGAAAGGGATCGCTTAGCTGCTAGTAAGTGTGAGATAAGAGTCTCGAGCTGAGGGAGACTCTGGGCCTCGGCATTCTGACCCCCTCGGGCCTGAATTGACAAAGACGAAGACGGCGAGGCCATGATAGACCGAGCGTGAAAGATAGAACCACTTAGAATGATACGAGTAAGCTGGACGGCATGCTCGATGGCGGTGCAGTCCTGTACTACGGGTAAGCGGTCTGTCTAATCATTCAGATGGATGTGAGGGAATAGATGATCAACGAGCCAAGCCACCAAACTCGCAAGCACGGGAAACAGCAACCCGGACTCCTGAAACACGCGGCAAACGGACAAATCCTCTTAGATCCTAGAACGAACGGCTTACCTCATAGATCCTGCGGTCTGGACACACTAGAAACCCCTCGCAAAGACACCATGTCTCAAGGTTCAGCGTCAGCAATGATCCAGCATTCCTGAGATGGTGTGCGCAGAAGCAAATCAGAGTGGAGAAGGGCGGGTCAGAGGCAAAGGAAGAAGATCACGTCAAAAGGTCGAAATGTCGCGACTCGCAGCGGAGATGGCGCAATCACGTGGGTCTGCCCCAGACCGCCTTTCGCCTTGCGTGATCGTCATTTCTCTCGTCCGAAGCACGAGCGCAAAGCACTGTACGGAGTACGGATTGTGCAATCGCCCCGACTATTTAACTCGGCGCCTGTCGGTTTGTCGTCACTTTTTTTTTTCTTCCTACCGAAAACTTCCTCCCCCACGTTTTTTTGGCAGCGATCGCAGAATCTGTCAGGGTACTCACCACCCCCGATCCCCCGAGTGGCGGCGATCCCGCGACCCCGGAACCTTGGTGGTTTACAGGTTGCATTAAGACGAGCCCGTTCTTCCGGAGCACGTTTCTTGTCGAGCGCACCTACTTGCTTTTTGAAGATCATCCGCCCATCGCCACACACCCACCCGAGAACGATTGTTGCACTGCGCCCGCCCTTATCGTCGCGAGGCGATAGTCTCTGTCCCTTCTCAGCCTCGGGCCAACAACCACCAAACTGAGTTGCAATGGAATCCAACGCGAAGATAACGACGGATTTCAAGGACGTGGTGCGTTCCACGGAGATGGTGGGGACCACTGCGACAACTGCCGAATCCAACCGCTCCCAACCCCACGATGCCCGCGATAGCAAGACCACCGACGACCTCACCGAACTCGCCAGACAGAACGTTGCGCCTTTCCTGGCTAAATATCAGCCTCGCCAATATGCCCCTCTCCGTTCGGAGGATGGCACTCCCGCCATCCCTCGGCTTGTCAACGCTGGCTACTGCTATCGCCACCAACCAGATTCGAAATGTCGACGCCAGGCAGACGAACAGTCGATGCGTGAGCTACAACAGGTAAGCTGATCTGACCTTCTTCGGTACATCTCTGCTAACGATATTAGCAGGAATTAGAGACTCTCCCCCAAAGTGATCAGCAAGGCATTGCCCATGTCTGGTCCCTATTCTCCGCCGCCCCAGCCAAGCAGCGCAAGCTGATGTTGCAAGGCATTCTGGCCCAGTGCTGCTTCCCGCAACTTTCTTTCGTATCCGCCAGTGTCCGTGAACTGATTCGGATCGACTTCCTCACTGCTCTGCCCCCCGAGTTGTCTTTCAAAATCCTGCGCTATCTTGATACGGCTTCTTTGTGCCGCGCTGCCCAGGTCTCGCATCGCTGGAGAGCGCTGGCTGACGATGATGTGGTATGGCACCGGATGTGTGAGCAGCACATTCGTCGAAAGTGCAACAAATGTGGCTGGGGTCTTCCCCTGCTGGACCGCAAGCGTCTGCGCGAAGCGAAGCGTGAGATTGAGTTGCGTGCCACCAATTGGGGTAATCAGACGTCGGCCACCGGCGACGGTGCCCCCAACGGCACCTGCTCGGTGGTTGAACTTCCAAACACCGGTGGCAAGCGCAAGAACGAGTCCGACGATCACGGCTGTGCTATGATCAAAAGACATTGTGTCTCCCCTGCCTACCGTCCTGAGCCAGACGATGACTTCTTCAAGACTCGCTACCGTCCGTGGAAGGATGTCTACCGAGATCGATTCGTAGTTGGCATGAATTGGAAGCATCGACGCTGTTCAGTGAAGGTCTTCCGCGGCCACACCGATAGCGTTATGTGTCTCCAGTTCGAGGATAACATCTTGATGACCGGATCGTACGATGCCACCATCAAAATCTGGGATATGGAGACGCACGAAGAACTGCGCACTCTTCGCGGTCACACCGCCGGTGTGCGCTGTCTCCAGTTCGACGACACTAAACTGATTACCGGAAGTCTAGACCGTAGCATCCGAGTGTGGAACTGGCGTACTGGAGAGTGCATCTCCACGTACAATGGCCATTCTGAGGCGGTTATTGCGCTGCACTTTGATTCCACTCTTCTCGCCTCTGCGTCAGTGGACCACACAGTGAAGATCTGGAATTTCAAGGACAAGTCCACCTTCGTTCTCCCCCATCCCGAGGGAGTCAATGCCGTGAAGATTGATACGCCCTCCCGTACCGTCCTGACTGCTTGTGATGATGGTGCGGCTCGCTTGTGGGACCTCGACACGAAAACCATTATCCGAGTGTTCCACAACCATATTGGAGCTGTTCAGCAGGTCGTTCCCCTGCCTCGTGAGATCGAGCTTGAAAACCATTTGGCGGATTGCGAGAACGACCACGTGAGCACTTCTTCACAGAGCGGAGATACGGCCCCCAACACCTTCTCGCCTGTAATGGAGGCCAAGTCCTTGTCCGCGCAGCCCTCTTCTTTCGGATCATCCTTCGATCAAGAGCAGGGTCGGACTGAACCACCCCGATACATCATCACCAGCGGCGTGGATGCGACGATTCGACTGTGGGAGACTACCACCGGTCGATGCCTTCGTACGTTCTTTGGCCATCTGGAGGGTATTTGGGCGCTTTCGGCCGATACGCTCCGGATCGCCTCGGGCGGACTGGACCGCATGGTCAAGATCTGGGACCCTCGCGTTCCCACTTGCCAGGAGACCTATGAAGGCCACTCTGCTGCGGTCAACTGCATCGGGCTGAGTGACAGCCGCTTCATTACTGGAGGCGATGACTACCATGTCCGCATGTACGACTTCCGCGCTTAATTTCTTTTCTGCTTTCCTGCGCTCTCGGCTGCCGTGTACAGTCCGGCTTTACACTTGTTACATTATGGCGCCTTTTGATTTCGGATCGATACCCTGGCGCTTCTGAAAATACTCGTCCTGCATGTCAACATTCGGAACTGACTCGGTTCCGGTATGGACGGACGTTCCTATTATGCATCATTGCATTTCCGGCGTTTGGTACTTTTTACTTTTATCTATACTTCTGTACATCCATTGGGCTCACGCCAATACTACTGTAATGATCAATATACTGAATCCTTGGAGTGCCAGTACCTGATCTGAGATCACCAAGTTAGTGGGCTGTCTTGGTCATCCTGAGTTGATCGACTAGACACACTGATATGATAATTTCGATGCGCTGTCACTTTTACTGATTTATTTCCGAGTCCCACCATTGATATTTTGGTAGAACGCTGAATGCCAGATATAACGTTCATTTTGTCCTCTGGGGGCTTCGGCACGGATCCGTTGGACGATCAATCCCAACCAACGGTACATAGAACCAACCAAACCAAAACGGGATGCCTTAGATCAGTTAAGCTAGGTGAGAGCTGGGTCAGCGCCAGTATAGGATTAAGAGATAGTAGCGGGGGGCCTATATATTAACCATCATCCCTACCATTCTATCTTCCTCCCCTACCCTTCTCTTTCTGATACCTCATTCTCTCACCATTCACTGTTCCCTCATAAATCGCTTAACTTCATATTGAAAATGACCATCTCTGCTTTCACCGGCCAGGGGCTCACATGCCCCAGTCCAACCTACCATAGCGGGCATGGGACATGCTTGCTAACCCCTGGTATGTATGGTCTACATAGGTCACTCTGACAATGCTAATGATTTAGTCACGGCCTGGGTTGACTTAGAGGCCCAAAGGCCCGGTGCAGCAAAGCCTGCATGCGATACACGAGGTCCAGTGGAACAGTTCCGCTGGACCAAGAAGAACATCGTCATCGTTGTGGTTGGCATCGCTATGGGTGCTACTGCGGTTATCTGTGTGGGCCTGATGGCTGTGGAAGTGATTAAGACGAATCCGAAAGCTCCGCGATAGAATGCTTTATGTGTACGTTCTCTCTTTTGTCTCTGTTTCATATCATTGTTTCTTCTGTTTTGCCTGTCTTGTCGGTCACATTTGCATATTCATCGAGAATTGGATGGGACTTGCTATTACTTTCGTGTTGATTTCTATTCTACTCTGTTTCATTTTCTGGGAAATTGTTACGATACATGTTTGTATTTTCTCGTCTGAGGTCCATACATCATGGCCATGCGAGATATATTTGGAATTGTCAAAGTAGAATAAATTATCTACTAGTGTAATGTGTTCTCATATTCTCTAGTCATTATGATTACTTGACCTATCTCCGGCCACAAGTCGTCGTTTACAACATTCGTGGCTGCGCAGGATCGACCTCATTTAGTCATGCGGAATTGATGAGCCGCGCCCGGTGGTGACGACCCAAAGCCCACCTTCACCTCTCCACTTATCTGGCCCTTTGCAGATCATCGCTAGGCATCAAACGCGTTCGCGGCTCTGGCTGGAGCAAGGATTAGCAAATATCTAGCATCCCTTGAAAGAGACCAGCAACATTTGAAAGACCGCATATGACCCATGCGAATGTCGCCATCGCAGTCAACGCAGCCGGGTGCAAGGTCGTCCCAGCCACGCAAAAAACACATCCCCGGGACCCTTGTTCTGAATTGGCAATCGAATGAGAGTCAGCTCTCAAAACCATTGGTTCGTCGGCCGATGACAGCGTGCGAGGCATGTCGTTCGGCCAAGGTCAAGTGCAATGGTGAGCCAACCTGCGAACGATGTAAGAACCGTGGCTTGCACTGTTCGTACGGTCCCTCATTGAATCCTCAAGAAGGAGGTGGCCGTGAATCTCGGAGCCAATACAATACGAGAGAACCCAATACGAGAGATCAATCAGCATCCACAGAGCTTTCGTCAAACAGCCCAGCCATACCTACATCGCCCTCAACATCGCCCTCAATAAACCAGATCCAGCCAGCTCCGATGGCGGTCGAGCCAACAGGGAATTCCTCCGCCGTATCTAACCCAAACCCAGATCTGCTTTCTCTTACGCAAACTAATTCTGGAGGGCAATGGGGAGAGGAGATGTTCCACCATGCACTGGAGGAATTCGATTGGGTATTTCCTGGCTCTGATCTCAATTTTCAAGTACGTTCACCAACTGAAAGCTTCCATGAACCACCACTAACGTATCTCATATAGCCAACCGAAGATACAAATCAACGGAGCCTCGGGTTTTTACCATCAACTGATGGACTGAGCCCTCTCGCAAACCCAGATCACAACACCGCACCTCAACAACCAACAACAGATTCTTCTGGCCTGCCTTCCCAAAGACCACTGGCCTCGTTCAACTGTCACTGTCGCACAAATATGATGGCACAGATTCCCAACATCGAAGCTGCAATGTCAGAGCTCCCCAGACCGCAGCTAGACAAGATGTTTAAAGTCACAGGCGACGTCATTAGGAGCTGTCAAGAATCGACGCGCTGCGGCTGCCATATAGGGCCTGTGGATCTTGTCTGCATAATGACCGTGTTTGAGCAAACGGCCTTATGCTTTGATTTTATTGCCAAGTCGGGCTTTGACGGGACTATCAAAGTGGGAATTGGCAACTACTGTGTCTCGCTCACAGACGATGTTTCTTTGAAGCGGACCTTGGTTCTTGATTTGGTCAATCAGGCCAACCAGTTTCTGGATTCGATTAATGCTTTGGCGCAGAACATGCGTACGGCATTGAGAGAACCGGGTGTCAGATGCCTAGGAAGGTCTCCGGCTTGCTTGAACCAGTTTAACTTGGAGTATGTGCGAGAAGTTACGGCCAGCTTCAGGAAACTTTTCTGTCTGATGACAGATTATTTTGCTGAAAAAAATGGTCAGAACTGAGCTTGGAGAGCTGTGACGGCCTCACCATCCCCAAGCTCAGTCAAACTGCACCGAAAACCTCTTCCGAAGGTGTTCCCCATGATTGCGAAATACAATAAACATACCCCCCAGTCCCAGCGATATAAATGCCAGAAGGGTATTACCCCAGCCATAACCAAGTTTATCATACATAGGAACTCCGACCAGAGGAAGCAAGGCAGCAGTGAGACTTCGGAGGATGTTGCCCGCGGCAATCGCACTAGCCGCATATACTGTATAGGCATCGATCATGTAGACATTAAATGGGATCTGTGGATAGTCAGCTTGAACACTTATAAAAAGGTTGACACATACAAATGTGAACATGACTCCGAAGCCAACGATACCCGTGGCCACGATGGGGACGGCGGGATGGACTTTCTCCTGACAAGTCCACCCGTAGACAATAAGTCCGATCGGGATTGCGATGGCGCCGTATAACAAGGACTCGAGACGATACCTAAAATCAGGACATTAGTGTTTTTGCAATGGTGACGAATATTCATGTAATCAACATACTCAGGCTTAGCTTCTCCATGTTTCTGGGCGAGGCGTTCGTGAGTCTTGTCATTGGCATAGCTGGCAATACCCAACGAAATAAGGAACCCGATTGCCAGTCCAAGATAGACCAAGCCAAGAGTCCCATCATTGAATGTATATTGACTCTCGAAAACGACGGAAAAGGTTGAGAAAAGAAGGTACGTAAACCCATACACAACCGCATTGTAGATCGCCAACCCGGTGACCACCGGACAGAAGAGAAACATCTTGACTGGGCGTTGGATGGCTCGTTTGAGGATGCCACTGACAGGCATTTGACGCGCGCCCTTGGCGTAAAGTGAGGGATCCCCGGTCTCTTTTCGTAACTTCTTTGCTTTGCGCTCGAGGAGAACAGGCGCATATGTCTCGGAATATGTCAGAGCACAAATCAGCCCCATGGTGCCATTCTAGAGACGTGAGTATAGACACTCCAGGAAACCTGTAAGATATACTCACAAAGATAAGAAGTAACCAGAAGACCCATCGCCACCCCGCTGCCCCCGAGAGAAATGCACCAGCGATAGGACCAACAGCCGGACCGAGCAGAAAACCCGCCGAATACATGGACATGGCGAAGCCTCTCCGGTGAATGGGCACTAGATCTGAGATCGTGCCACCAGCATTGTTCAGCGAACAGGACGCCGAGCAACCTTGCAGAAAACGCATCACCACCAAGCCCGGTAAGGAAGGTGTCAAGGCACAGCCTAAGGAAAAGGCACTGAATCCGACATTTGCGCAGTTGTAGATTATGCGACGGCCGACAACTTCAGACATGGGACCCATGAGGATTGGTCCAACGCCAGTTCCTAGAAGCTGTAGGGCATGTATGAGAGTTGAGTACAGTAGGAGTTGAAGACGTCTAAGCGAACCTCGATTGTGACTACCAGGGTTCCAATCTCGTCGTTGCTGGAATGAAACTCCTTCATGATCTGTGGGACTGCTGGAGCGATTGCGGAAGAAGCTATCGATCTAGAATGAGTTAGAGCGGGGTTGGAATGCTGCAGTATATTCACTCACGTTGAGAATACGACCATAGTGATGATACCGACAAGCATAGATCTCCGCCAAGCAGGCCAGTTGCGAGGGTTCTCTGGATCGTCGGGGCCGTCCCAGTCTACCTCGTGGGAGCTTAAAGATTCGTCCTTGTCAATGTGAGTTGCGGGAGATGGAGCGTTCTGTTCGCCATCGGCTGCGTTGTTGCTGTTGGCTTTGGTACTATTCAAGTCCATGGCTGGCTGAGAGATGTCCCGAAGCCAGGATGTGTCAACTAGCCGAATTTCGCAGAGGTTTAGAACGAGAGAGAACGGGTCCAATTATAAACATCAGCTTGGAGGAATATTTGTAGTACGGACTTCTTTAAGGGGATTTATCCTTCGGAGGACTCAATCCTAGTATTTCCTAAACAGGAAGTGGATTTCCCGAAGAATCGCATCATCGGCATTGGTTGATCGATATACCACCAATAACTGAACTCAGGCTAACGCTCAGAAAGAACATAACTGATTGACAATACTTATGACCGCCGACAAAACCCACCTGGCATCTCTCTATAAGTGGGACTAGTCATAAAACATCAGCCAGGATGATTTGGTAGAGTATTTGGAGAGATCGCTCGCCAAACAACCTAGAAAATTAATTTTCTAACAAAACGAACTTCATGTTACAAGTTCATTACCAGCTTGACATGCATTTCCACCGCTCGGAATATTGATTGCCTGTTCAGGAAGGCGCCCGTAAACTTTCAGTGCGACGATCACTGCTGGTTCCGGATAAGCCTACTAAACCCATCTCTCGTCTACAGAGTAACCTAAACACGTCCATGAATACGCAATCTCAATCGTATAGGTGAAGATAATTTGCAACATAAATATTGTGCTGACCGACTGTAATACAGAAATTCTACATAGATGAGTCAAAGGGTGTAGCAGGGGACCCTACTGTGGTATCGTATTAAAAATTAATCCAAAGTTCCAACAGAGAGGAAAGTGGAGATGATGTATATGGCATCAATCATAAAAGATTTGTGATAGTGAAAGAGCGAAAGACTGAGAACAGCCGGATAATCCATCAAGGCGAGCGACGCGAATCCACCTCGGACATCTCCACCCAAGTCCCCTGCACATTTTTACTATCCGTCAAGATATTATGTGGCGTGCGCTCATCGGCGCTGTATTCAGAGGGTGCGAGGGTGGTGGCGGCGTCTTTGCCGGACGAGACAGAAATGGTGGTGGTAATGAGTGGGGGAGGGAAGGAGGGAGACGCGAGGGCCGAGGATCCGGGGGCTTGTTTGTAGCCGCGTGTTTGGCTTCGAGATACGGTGGACTTGATAAAACGGTGGGTGAAGGGACGGACGAGAGGCCACACGGGTGGGATGGACATGGTGATGAGAACGACCCATTCTTCGACTTCGCCCCAGAGAAAGAGGACGCCGACGCCGTCTATCGAGGTTAGTGTTGAAATAACAAACCAAAGCAAGGCCGCCGCAACTTACAAGAAGAATCATCGGTGAGGATGAATTTCGCGGCCCATGTCCGGACGATTGCGGCTGCGCCGGCAAAGATACCGCAGCCCATCAGGAAACTCAGACCCCATTTCAGCTTGCGGTCAATCTGCAACGGGAGAAGCATGTGGATGGGCACGATGGCAAGATAGAAATCGGAGATGGCTGCCACGGCACCGACAAAGTAGGTATAGTAGACACTCTTGCGATGGTCACACATGGCCTGACGGGCTGGATCCCAGAGTGCATTGACGGGAGTACATTGGAACCAGACCATGAGGACTTGGGGGATATTGAGAACGATGTTCAAGACGGCGACGGCAACCAGACTGCGGCGAATCTTAGGATCTATGCCGGGTTAACATGGGCATCTATCAATGCACCGAGGAACATACTGCCTTGTCCGTTCATCTCAATCAAGAAAACCGCGACAGCCACCTTCCCCGTAGGAATGGCCAGATTGAAGAAAAAGACAGTGATCCAGGTGTACTTCAGGAAGTTGTGTAGTTCGCCGACTTCGATAATGAGTGTGAGGTGGTTTCCGAGGCCATGGAGGATGGACAAGATGCCAAAAATCTGGGTAATGGCCGTGAATAGCTATCAAACATTAGTGGATGCCAGTGGAACTATATCTCAAGGATCATACCCAAGCAACCAGGGACCACATCAACGCGCAAGTGCCAAATTTGTTCACCCGCAACCGCACATACACCCGGAGCAGCATAAAGATTGTAGCCACGACGGCGAGCGAAATGCCCAGACGCAAATCGCCGGGTCCATAACCGCCATAGGCGGGGAACTGATCGTGAAGGGACATGATCAAACGAGTGACGCGGGACAGGCAATTCTAAGTCTCCATAGTCCGGGGGAGGGGAAATCCATCCCGAGCGCGATGCGGATACGGTGATCTTATAAACACAGCGGATGGGGATCCAGGCCGGGAAAGCGGAGGTCTCCGTCTTGTGTTGTACGCGACGAGATCCATAAATCTCGAGTGGGTCCGGCGGAACGTGCAGCAGGAACAAAAAGGCTTGGTTGGTAGACGGTCGAGTCGATCGAGTGGAGTTACTATCGACTCTGGCCAGCCACAATTGCCGCTATTGGTTCCGCGCGAAGCGGCCCAGATGGAGTGCGACTATGGATCATGGCCATTGACAGATGTCAGGGCATTGTTGCTGGCCGAGATCAATCCCAGCATTCAAGCCGGGACGGGACTCAACCGGGTCCCTTTCTGGACGCTGGGATTTTTGGTCGTGCAGGGATCGGAACCGATGCTGGTCCCTGGTCCCATAGTCCCATATTGGTTCCGGCGCTCGTATACATGCCGCGACTGGTCGCTTCTTGTCCCACGGTTCCGTGGGGTCCATGCATCGTCCCCCTGAATTGTACAGGCCCGACCACTCCATGTCAATCGCGTGGGCCGCTCCGTCCGATTGGATACGAGCGTGACGATCCGAAGTCTGACGCTATCGGTCGAGAGCGGGAGGTCAATAAACCCTAATCACCGGAGGTCAGTCTCCAGATTACTCCATTCAGTTGTCCTACAGATTCGGTGACGGGAACGAACGGGAGATCCACTCTCGCTGAGAGGATCTCGGTTGGGTAGGGATCGTCCCTGGTTCTGTGTTCCGGGTCAGTTAAATCCAGATGGGTGGATCATGATCGCGTGTGGATTGTGCTCGGGGTGATGGGTTGAGCAATTCTACTTCGGAAATCACGGTGAGCAAAGGGACAGTTGGAATTCAAACGCCTATCAGATGCAGTTTCAAGCCATCCCACCCTAGATCAGAAGTACACCGAGCTTGTTTCTACCCTCGGGCGCTTGTGGCATTCCAGAACCGAGGCTCGTCGAAGGATCAAACCCAATTCCCCAATAGTCCGGGATAAAGTAGATCTGAGGCTCTGAAGAATGCCTCAAAAATGAAGCCTCTGTCGTTCCACTAGCGAGTTCTCTTCCGAGAATCCTGTGCTGTTAAAGGGGGTTTCCCGAGGTGGAGCATCTTAGCGCCATCACTGGAGCCCTGCAGACATCTGCATTCTGATCGCCTCGGTGAGAGAAGCCTTCGGAAAGCTTTCCCAATCGACCTTCCGCTTGCACCAACACCGGGCCGGATATCGCAGCCGCTTGACCAGGTTGTGCTCGATACCCTGCGGCGCGAAGTCGATCACCACCGGACTTGGGCCGACCACCCTTGAACATGCCCAAAGGCCGCTCGTCCAACAGATCGTTGACGAGCTTTCTCATGTTCTCGTGATCCCCTGTGAAAGACGCGTGGGGATGGACTCGGCCGCCAGCAACGCCCACTCCGGAGTCTACCGCTTGACCCCTGGTCGACGGTCGGTTGAGGATCATCATAGTGCGGTCGACACAAAAAATATACGTGAAATCGCACTTCCTTTAATTCGGGGAAAAGCTCGTCCATCTCCGTGCCGTTTGGGGGGATGCACCAGTAACACCCACAATACCCGTGATCATCTTTGATGATGCGAGACCACCAGCGCACCCCATATTCTACATTAGTGGCGAAACGGTAGCCTTCGCTCTTGTCATGTACTAGCTCAACTTGAAGACAGAACGACAACGACCGAAATGTCTCGTACTGGAGCTTCTGCGTTGGGGTCCTTTGTAGTTGCATTGTCTCGAGAAGGCGGGGATCGCAAAAGTGAAGGCTGAGACTCTCGTAGACTACCGTTTGAGCCTCCGTGTAGATCTGCCGGTTCGTGCGCAACCAACTGAGCGGGCCCGGATCCGCGAGGGCAATGGAAGATCCAGTCGAATGAAGCTTGCGGCAAGACGTTTCGATGTATTCCGGGCCCAGTGCCTTTGAAACAACAGTGATGGATTGACACGAGTGGTATTTTGAGTATTCACTGGCGAGCAATATGATTGGAAGGTCCATAACCGCTTTCGAGATCATGCGACATAGCTCCGGGGGGGGGGGGGGGGGGGGGGGGATTAGGAGATGAGGGGCGTCGGAGGGCTCGTTTCTGTGAAACAGAGCCTCATGATCGCTAACCGAATGAGTTGTTCAATTCAGCGAGATCAACGGAATTGAGAGGTGATTGGGTTTCAGGCCAGGTGGGAATGCGGCTCAATTGAAGATTGAGTGTCCGAATCCTTCCACTTGACACGTTGAAGGATTTCTCCGCACGGGATGACCCGTTGATCACCTGGCAGCTGGATCAATCCATGTGCAAACAGTCACTTCCAGGCGTGGCAGGCGCTTATAGGCTTGCCCTGCACCTTCGCAGGAAGGAGGGGGCTGGCGTGCGGCTGAGGCTGAAGTGCTCCAATCACCGAATATTCTGGTTGCCGCTTGATGCGGGGTGCTCGGATGGAATGGTGTCGATGGATCTATATAAGGAGAAGGGAAATCCGGGAAAATCTACTCAGCAACCATCAATCCTCTTCTCAAAATGCACTCCCTTCCAAGTCTTCCAGTCAACTTTACTATGACGGTCCGCTGCAACGGATGTGACAAAAGTAAACCATGCGACCCTTACCCGGGCATCAAGGTCCAGGATACTAAGGTGACTCGCATGTACTGCGAACGGTGTGCACGAGCCAAAGGATTGATCCAGTGGTCAGATTCTATTCCATGGAATTGTTTTGGAGTAGGCTAATCAGGTATTCTATAGATCAAGCTCAATCCTGCCGGACATAGTGATACAAGAGCATCGTAGCCTTGTTGTCTCTAGCAACACTGGCCAAGGGAATTGTGGGATATTTTGTGAAGTGTATTTATGCTTATTCTCGGATGGAGGTAGTGAGTGAAGGGGGTTTTTCCAGGAGAGGAGCTATTTCTTTTTGAAAACAATAACCAATCGAATGACAAAATCCTCAATGTCCTGATGCTGACTGGGCATTGTTAGTATTCATTCACTATATCTCTCACCTTGTTTCCTACCATCCTGACATCTTCTGCCTGCTTAGGTATGTTGATGCTGCATGCATACCTGCTGAGTGCTCTTTTCCTCACCTCGCCCTGACTTTGCCCTCAACTTCGGCTCACATCTTCTCCACTCTCCTCTCTTCTGCCTCCAATTAACAAACGACATGCCTACGGAATTCACTTGTTTCCCTTGACTTCCCTGTGAGCTATAAATACTGATTAGGGAGTTCTCTATTTCCCAGAGGGTTATTGAAATCAAGCCTTAAGGCTTGCTTGCGATACCCCCGAGCTCGCTCGGTTGGTTGCGCACCAATCGGATCTACACGGCGGCTCGGCCGGTGGTCTACAAGAGTCTCAGTCTTCATGTTGCAATTCATTCCGTCGCGAGACAATGGAAATTCAATGTCAGAGGAGAACTGCCGGCGACCTGTTATCACTCGAGTCGGCCACCAGTCGCGCGCAGTGGCTATGGAGACTGGGGTCTGCTTTGAAAGTCCCGATCACCCGGATATCGAAAAAATCTGGTTCGATGCACAGCATGACATCCCTGTTTTGTATTGAAATCCTAGTCGTCAGTCCGATGGACACTGGGCAGATTCAACGATTTAGCCATGAGTATGCGTTGCAGGAGAGGGAAATGGAGCGCGTTCATGAGGAAGAGCGGATCAAATCGAAAGCTGGTAGAAGAAGGATGCAATGACGATAGGAAAGAGTGGGGTTAATGCCATCAATGGTTGATTGAGGGTATTTTCGACGGCGTTTACTTTCTTTCATGAGCCAGTTCGTGTAATTGAAACTTTAGAAAGTTCTCATTGGCATATTAATCAAATTATGAATAGACAGCTATTATTCGCTCATCGTAGAGTGGCTTCCCTATTCAGATTGGCCATTTCAAGGAATTTCTCCGACTGCTCATTGCACCTCGATTATCTTTTCAATCATAGCGAGGAACTTCTGGCGGTACTCATTCGCCGTTGTCGTAATTGACATGGGGCCCTGACGACCGACAACATTAAAGGTTTGCACCACACCGGACATCGCCTGTGCATGAAGCTTATGTCGAGCCCAGAAAAAGTCCAAGATGACTGCCCGATACCTCCACTTCCCATCAGCAGATAAAAGTCCTTCTCTCCATGGACTTTTCCGCCCAAGAACAGGTGGCGTCGAGGATGCAGGAATGCGCACCAAAAACAAAGAGTAATCAACAGCATTGGCATGTTGCAGAAATTTTGTATCGGACTCGATCGACCGCCGGAAATTGTCAAAGTCCCTTTTTGACAGACATAGCTTGTCGTTGAATGTGTCTGCCAGTCTGTTCAAAGTATCTTCGTTCACAAGTGGTTCGGGCACGAGGTCCCGTTCTGGATAAAAGTAGTCGATCGGTTTGAGGTCGTAAGTCTCCCAATTTATTCCAGCTGGGTCGTCGTCCTTGCCGCAGAGTATGTTCTCCATGATGATGTGATGCGCTGGGGTACAGCCAAGCATTGTACCCATCGTCACGTAAGGAGCCAAAATATAATCAGTTATCCAGACTAACATCGAGTCTGGATGATGGCGCATATATTCATAGTAAGGACCAAGGAGATCCGCTTGAAAGAAAGAGTGCTCAAAATGACGAGGCAAGCTCTTGACAACAAAATGGCCATCAAGGGTACCAAAGAATGTCTGGCGGCTCGAATCAGTATTTTGAATAATCATCCATCCAATTGAACTTGAACCCACCGAGCCGGAATACCCCAAATCACCCATGGCCTTGAGTGGTGGCTGCCCGCTAGTCGTATGGAAACTCGCCTGGTACTCATCTTCATCGAATTTCCATACTTCCTGGCGGAGCTTTTCGAAGAGATGCCTCTCGTACCGAACAAGCTTTATTCGACGCAGGGTAAAAAATGCCAAGAAGCGGCCGCATGGCGTCTTTTTGAAGCGATCCGGGTCGCGCAACAGGCCCGACTGAATGGACTTGGTCAAGGCCGATTCACGACGACTTGTGCCCATGATGAGGTTTGAACGGAGAAGAATTCGAAAGAGCCGTCTGATCTCCCCTGATATTAAGAACTTGCTTTTTTGCGTCTCGCGGTGGACACCACGCTAGTGACGTCAAGTATTGCTGGATCGAGCGGTGATTGGTCCAGCGCCAGTATAGCTGCATGTGACAGGTTGTAAATGCAAAAGACAGCTCAACAGCGCAGGTACGATGGACTATCATGTCGAGGGATTCAGCACTGTAACAATCTCGATTATTCGTCCAGACTCTATTTTTGTTATTCGCGGAGGATTTTCGCTGGGCTGATACACGCAAGTCGGTGTTTTTAACGTTGGAACTTCCAAGCCGGATGATTTAGCACATCTCATGAAGATAATCATTTCCTTGCGCGGGTATGTTTTCTGATCTCTTGGCTTCCCGACGCATGGCGTGTTATTTGACTGCCTCTTTGCGAACTGCACTAAATGAGTTTCGCCGAATAGACTAGAGTACTGCTTATCTACGGGGCCCGACCAGGCTTGAACCCATCGGGAATTATCTCGTTGATCGACCATAGCGGTCAGTATTTTTATGTGATATCCAACAAAGCTATTCCCCGCAAATTACGATGGGCTTAAAGCATCCACTCACGCCCGTCACGTGAAGAGTATATAGATCAACTCCAGTGGAGATGGTGTCTTTGGATCAGCGGGACAGATAATCATCCCACATCTTATCTATCATTTTCAACCTCATCATCACGGACTGTCGAGATATGAATGTCTCGACTTGAAGCTCGAATCAAAACTCTTCTTGCCTTTGTCACAGTGTATTCCTGTCCGCATGCCATTCTTTTGTGCACAGGTCAATGACAAGCTGGAAGGAACTTCAATGGCTGATACATTCGATGTTACATTCTACCGCAAATCCTTACTCTTGTACATGCCTTGTATCTCTGTGGACTCATAGATCCACAACTTCACACTAGACCCAAAATGGAATTGGGGATACATGCCCCTCGCCACGTGACGTACCGCCCGCTTGACTCACAGCAGAAAAAAGAACCCCCCGACAAATTCCCCCCTCGATGGGTCGCAGTCTGCTAAGCGGGGCCCGGCGATTCTGCTTTTTTTCTTGCTCTTTATTCTCTAGCCCTATTCCACCCCGCGCTTTGACTTCCCTACCGCTCCCCTCATTTCGCGCCCTCCCAGCGCGACCTCGATCTTTCGCAACCATGGCCGAAAGTCTACCCACCTCTGTCGAGGCCCTGACTCTGCAGTCCACCTCCCAGACCTCCAAGTTTCCCGCCTGCTTCCCCACCCTGAACCCGGTTGATATCTACCGTGAGCACATCGCCGAAGAGCTAGGCAAGGCTACCGGCATTGAGGCGGAGACGATCTATGCTCGCCTGGCATGGACAAGTACCCTGGACAAGGGCGATTTGAATTTGCCGGTACGTGAACTATACCATCCGCCGGGCCCAAGGCCCTTTTCGCCTCATGTGCAATTTTGCCTGAGCAGTTGAACGCACTAGCTTATACCTCTGTTTTGTTATCATTTAGGCCGCCGCGCTCCGAATCAAGAAAAATCCGATTGAATTGTGCAAGGAACTGGCCGAGAAATATCCTCCTTCCGATCTTGTCCATCCTCCCACCCCGGCCGGTCCTCACCTGCAATTCTTCTTCAAGGCGCAGCCGCTAGCAAGCACTGTCCTCGGCCGCGTCTTGACGGAGAAGGCAGCGTATGGTACCAATGGAAATATTGGTCTGAAGGATACGTCCGATCCCTCCAAGGGCCAGAAAAAAATTATCGTTGAATTCTCGTCGCCCAACATTGCCAAGCCCTTCCACGCCGGTCACCTGCGTAGTACCATCATTGGCGGTTTCCTTGCCAACCTTCACAGCGTTCTGGGATGGTAAATCAACCCCCCCTCAATACGCGAGGATGAAAGCTCTAACTCAATCTACAGGGATGTGCTTAAGATGAATTACCTCGGTGACTGGGGTAAGCAGTACGGTCTGCTGGCAAATGGATTCAAGTACTTTGGAGATGAAGAGGCTCTCAGCAAGGACCCCATCAACCACCTGTTTGACGTATATGTTAAGGTCAACGAGATTGTCCGGGAACATGACAAACCCATCCAGGAGCTGAAGGACCAGATTAAGGCAAAGAAGGAGAAGAAAGAAGACGTTTCGGCCCTGGAGGCCCAGCTTGCTCCTCTTGTTGATGCTAGCGAGGATGAAAAGGCGCGTCGCTACTTCAAGTCCATGGAGGACGGGGACCCCAGCGCGGTTGCCCTTTGGCGCCGCTTCCGTGACCTGAGTATCGCCAAGTACAAACAGACTTACGCCCGTCTCAACATCGACTTTGACGTCTACTCTGGCGAATCTCAGGTCAAGGCCGAGAGCATGTCTAATGCTTACAAGGCCATGGAAAAGGCTGGTGTTGCGGAGGAGTCCGACGGTGCTGTCATTGCCGACTTCACCAAGCACGGCGCGAAGAAGCTCGGCAAGGCTATCATCGTCCGCAAGGATGGCACTCCGCTCTATCTGACCCGTGACATTGGTGCTATTATCGAGCGTGATGAGGAGTACCACTTTGATAAGATGATCTACGTTGTTGCGGCACAGCAGGACCTGCACCTTGCTCAGCTCTTCAAGGTCACTGAGCTGATGGGCCGCAAGGACCTGGCTGACCGTTGTCAACACATCAACTTTGGTATGGTCCATGGCATGAGCACCCGAAAGGGTACCGTGAAGTTCTTGGATGACATCCTGCGGGATGTCGGTGAAAAGATGCACGAGGTTATGCGCAAGAACCAGACCAAGTACGAGCAAGTCGAGAACCCGGAGCAAACGGCCGATATCCTTGGTATTACCGCCGTTATGGTGCAGGACATGACTGGCAAGCGGTAGGTAACCCATCTGCTTGTTTGGATTCCACTTCTAACACCCACTAGTATTAACGGCTACGACTTCAACCTCGAAGCTATGACTTCCTTTGAGGGTGACACCGGACCCTACCTGCAGTACGCCCACGCTCGTCTGTGCTCCATGACCCGCAAGTCGGGCCTGGATGTGAACGAGTTGAGCTCGGCCAACTTTGACCTGCTCACCGAGCGACACGCCGTTGATCTGATCCGTCTGTTGGCGCAATGGCCCGATGTGCTTCTTAACACCGCCAAAACTCTCGAGCCCATCACCGTGCTCAGCTACCTGTTCCGGATGACCCACATGTTGAGCTCGAGCTACGACGTGCTCAAGGTCATTGGTAGCGAGGAAGAGGTCAAGAAGGCCCGTATGGGTCTCTACGCTGCCGCGCGCCAGGTCCTGCACAACGGCATGCGGGTGCTTGGCCTGAGCCCCGTCGACCGGTTAGTTTCCCACATCTCAGCTCAAGTCCTTTGCTAATCATATGTGTTTAGGATGTAATATCCCTTTTCTTTGTTCATTTGATTATACTTTTATTTTTAGATGCATTATGGCGCTGCGAGCAGGGCAATCAAAATATCACGGTTTTTCTTCTTTACTACTCGAGACGGGTCACAGTTTTTCAAAAACCGAAGATCTCCACTTCCATTTCAGACATGTGTCAAACAAAGGCCGAAATGAAAGCCGCGCTCTCATGGACTAGAGCTTATCGCCGTAGATCAGGGTGGCGCTCGGGTTCCATACAGCCCGAGACGAGCCCTTCTGGTCGATCGACCTCGGTGACCACCTGGGCATCACCCTGGTATCCACCTGGTTTCGGACGAGAATCTTATTAATATCACGATCCAGACTCAGAAACCTCAGTCATCTCGGCCTCCACAATCTCGTCCCCGCGCCCGTCGTCCCCGCGCCCGTCGAAGCCCGCCATCCTCGGGGACCACTGTCTTACTAAGCCCCACTGCAACCCCGGAATGTCAATACTAGTCACATCGAGGCTACCGATTCTTTATGATTCAATCTCCTGTAGAACAACATCTGGGCAAAGAATCTACCCTGAAATACCATCGACGACTAGATTGAGTCGACTCTGCATCGAAAATGCACACCGCTGTAAAGAGCGTATGGAACCTTTTCATAGAGCGACCAATGCCTATCGGGGACCTCGGACTATGATCCCCAGGAATGTATCTGCAGGATCCATCACCACGCACATCCACGCACAGTGGATCCGGTGATCCTAGACCCCGACGACCAGCCATGTAGATCCCGATGTGATAAAAATGTATATAACAAGCGTCGGACCCAGGAACCGGGACATGATCCTGGCGAAAGCACGCACAGCCAAAAAGAAGCAGCTCATAACCCCGGTCATCCTTGAGTGTGTGGTGCCGGCTCACTTACATTCCCGACTAGACATGGATGAGCCCCGTCTGCATAAGGCTTCGAGCGGGAGCCCGGACTTGGAACGCGGTGATGGGTCGGATTTCTTGAGGAATTCGATTGTTCGGGATTTCTCGTGGCGGGGGCTGACGGTTACTGTGAAAGATCGCCAGACAAAGGCAGCCCGGGATCTCATTAATGGGGTGAGCGGGGAGGTGAGACAGGGTATGTTGGGTTTTTCTTTGTTGCTGGCGATGTGGTCGCTAACGGGTCTTGTAGGAGAGATGGTCGCGTTGATGGGTCCATCTGGGTGTGGGAAGACGACTTTGTTGAATGTTCTTGCCCGGCGACCCGCTGCGTCCGGTGCAAAGGTGCTCGGGGATACCCATGTCAATGGTGTTGAGATTGACTCTGGGGCCTTTGGACGGATGACATCGTACGTCGAGCAAGAAGATGCCCTGATCGGGTCTTTGACTGTGCGCGAGACCATGAAATTCGGTGCGGACCTCTCGTTGCCCAGGTATGCCTGTCCCTGAATCCATGAGTGGTTCATGAGGAATAACAATGTCTACAGCTCCGTGCCGAAGCGGGATCGCATGAGCCGCATCCAAACGCTATTGGAAGCCTTTGGGATTCAAGAGCAAGCAGAGACCCTGGTTGGAACCCCGATCCGCAAGGGTATCAGTGGTGGACAGAAGCGGCGGGTCAGCGTGGCCAGCCAGCTCATCACCTGCCCTAAGATCTTGTTTCTGGATGAACCGACCAGTGGACTGGACTCGAAGGCAAGCTTCGAGGTGATGTCGTATGCGAAGGAGCTGGCGAGGCTGAACAATGTGAGTCTAACGACCGGATTGGATCTTGATTGAAGCTAATTGTCTCGATCTATATAGATCATTATCATCGCAAGTATCCACCAGCCTTCGACGACGACGTTCCAGCTGTTCGACCAACTCCTCCTTCTCTCCGGTGGACGAACGTGCTATTTCGGCCCCGTGCCCAATGTTGGCGATTACTTTGACGGAATTGGCCATCCGATTCCTGGAAATACGAACCCCGCCGAGTTTCTCCTGGATCTCGTCAGCTCCGACTTTAGTAGCGCTAAAAAGGAGGCACAGGAGCATGTCCAGCGAATCCAGCACGCGTGGGCCGAATCGGCAGAGGCAAATGCCATCACAAGACAGATATCCCAGCATGCTCGCACAGAGAAATCCCTGGGACAGGTCGCTACCGATGATCTGGCACGGCCGGGGGTCATTCGAATCACAACCGCGCTACTGCATCGGTCATTCATCAAAAGCTATCGCGATGTCGTTGCTTATGGGATCCGGATCGTCATGTATCTCGGTGCGCGCGGTCTATTCTCTTTGCAAGTTACACAAGCTGACTCGAATCCAGGTCTCGCGATCATGATGGGTACGGTGTGGCTCCGCCTGCATCCATCGCAGGAGTACATTCAGCCCTTGGTGAGCGCCATGGTAAGTGCATCTTCCATCACGGTGACACAAAAACAAAGCACTTACCCGCAACCAGTTCTTCGGGTCAGCCTTCATGTCGTTCATGGCTGTTGCATACGTCCCCGCTTTCCTCGAGGACCGCGGTACCTTCTTCAAGGAGCGAGCCAACGGTCTGTATGGCGCGGCGCCATTCGTGGTCTCGAACTTCCTCATCGGCCTGCCCTACCTCTGTAAGTATCCATACCTACCAGCCGTGACCCTGGCTAACCAAGCTTATAGTCTTGATTACAATGCTGTTCTCCATTGTGACTTACTGGCTCTCGAATTTCCGGCCCAGCGGCGACGCCTTCTTCACCTGGGTGATGTGGATCTTCCTCGATCTCGTGGCCGCCGAGTCCCTCGTCGTCTTCGTCACGGCCATCTTCCCCAACTTTGTCCTCTCCCTCGCCCTCGTCGCCTTTGCCAATGGACTGTGGATGAGCGTGGGCGGATTTTTCGTATCGCCAACGCTCCTCAATCCCTTCTGGAAATACGTGTTCCACTACATCGACTACCAGGTAAGATGCCACGGGATTCCCTCATTGGTCTCATTGGCCAGGGCTAATGGTTGCGGGTATGCAGGCGTACGTGTTTCAGGGCATGATGGTCAATGAATTCTCGCAACGGACGTACTCGTGCGGCCCGGGATGTCAATGCATGTACCAGACGGACTTGGCAGCGCAGTGCCAGATTCGCGGGACGGGCGTGCTGGAGACGTACGGCTATTCGACTGGTCGGACGGGCAAGTGGGCTGGGATTCTGGTGGGGATTATTGCCGTGTATCGGTTATTTGGATGGATTGCGTTGAGTCTGCGCAAGACGTGATAATCATAACCATCAGGATTGCTTTTGTACTATACACCGATGGAAAGGATAGAGATAGGAATAATTTGGAAGTAATTGAGATGGGAATAATAAAACATTGTCTATTGAATTGGCTTTTTTTTTTTTTTTTTTTTTTCTCCGACCTCAACCCTATCTCGTTCCTCGAAGCGAGATGTTGTAGTACCTCGCCCGCAAATCACGTCCCTCATAGTCTTTTGACCCCATGGTCTTTTGTGCAACTTGGAACTCTTCTACCTTCTACCCTGGACACCACGGGGATCATCACCGGCTGAGCAGGATCCGCGGAGCTGTCTCGGGGGATCGACAAGTGGTCACCTCTTTCCCCTCCGCAGATCATCCTCATAGCCCGAGGGTCCGGAATCCGAGGAATATTCACCAGACCGCGCAGAATTCCGGGAAAACTCCTCCACGCAGAGCTCCGTCCTCGCGAGTACTCCGTACGAAGAGTAGCGGTGAAGGTCGCTACCGCGGCTGATGCCATCCTGCAGACAGACGAAGCAAGGGATAGTGTACCATCGACCTCGGGAGGGGGAAGAGGGGAAGGGACAAACCGAGCAAAGCTTGAGAGTCGATGCGCCTATTGCGAATTACGATATGAACCAGTCCCACCGGCTCTTCCCCCCGGATCACCGGCGCTTGCGATCGTGTCCGGCGATTAATGGGACCCAAGCCAGGCAGCCGTGCCCGGAGCCGCATGGATATCCCGGGTGCGAATGGGATGAGTGGTCACCACGGCTGATTCGTGCCCGGGGCCTCCTCTTTTTCCCTTCGATTTGTCGTCGTGGATCCTCCCGCATTGACCTCACGGCTTGACTTTTTTAAATCACGGTTCTTTTCCCGTGCGGGGGGGGGGGGCCTAGGACCACAACCAGAATCGCACGCAAGGAGGTTGAGGGGAGGGGAATGGTCTGCATATCATGAAGTAGACGGAGAAAAACGCGGTGCTCCAAAGATAGCCTGCCACATCGCCTTGCCGTGCAGCCGGACCTTGGGAGTATGCGATTTTCTAGCGCCGTTCGATGGGCTCCACTCGAGTGGCGAGGAAGTGGGATCGGGTTTGGGACATAGTTGTGTTTGGGGGGTTTGGAATGTCCATGCATGCCATGTCCACCGACTTTTCGATGTACCGGGTACAGAGCGATTGTCTTACCCGAGGAGGATGGTTTTCTATTCTCGACGAACTTCTTTCTGAGCACTCTTGAGTCTCCAGAATCTCCCGATCTCCGTGAAATCCCGTGCAAGATTTGTAGATGGATTCCGGTGGGGAGGCGAGTATTGGGCCGCAACCAGGATTGGGCGTTAGGCGTAGAAAAGAGTCACAATATGTCCCCTTTTCCTTCAGCAGTTGGGAAGACATTGTAGAAAGGCACTACTCCGTACCAAGTATCTAGATACAGAACCAGGGTTTCCTGGCGGGTCCCCGAGCTTAAAGCGTAGCACCAAGTACGGAGTAAACAAGAGGTTCTTATTGATGACGCTTCCCCCCACTTCTTCTTTTTTTTCTTTTTCTTGGGTAGCGATGGTGAGAGCCTCTTCGTGAAACATTCCGTCGATTTTGCCCGTCTATTTGTGTGGCCGCGACCAAAAACTCCCTTATCAACTTTTTCTACTCCACCCCGGCCCAACTTCATCACCCAATTCCACCTGCAGCTGCACTCGCTCCCAACTCTCCCTCTTCCCACGCCCAACGCTCTCTGCACCCGATCCCAGTTTCTTGTCCCGCCCATCCCATGGAGACGTTGTGTTCTGGAATACACCACTTCACTCCCTTCCGCTGACAGATCCCGATCCCCTGCCATCGCTGCCCTGCGATCGGCAGGTCCGCCTTGGTGTCCCCCCTCTCGGGTGAAGCCTGGAGGTGAACCGGAGGTGAACTGGGGGAAAGGAACAGAATCTCATCGTCCCACCCAAAAATATCCTTGACTCATCGCAAAGGTACACCTGGTCCCGGGTGGTGGCTTGCTGTAAGTCGCATCCCTCCTTCGGGCCACAAGTGGGTTTTACCCACGTCCACAAACGGTTGACCAACCTGTTTCGTTTTTTTTTTTTCCTTCCAGGGCCCCATCCCACCGAAATCGTGCAGCCATGGCTGGGAAGGCTCCCCAGCCGGCCTTTGTCGAGGACTTTGACGACGTTGCGCATGACATCGTACCCGACTCTCGGCAGGTAGCCAATACCGCTGCCAAACTATCGAGGTTGGACTTTAGATCCGCGGAGCCGCTGATCGACGGCGCCAGTGACTCAGGGTATTCTAGTCGCACCGCCGCCACGGTCAACAGCACCCAATCTGGGCCGTCGGGCGGGAAGAGCCCACCGGTCCCTCTTAAGCTGGACATGCCCAAGCGTGCGGACCTCACCAGGAACTCCTCCAGCCGCAAAGACCGCAAGGACAAGGATCGAGCCCGGCCAGCGCGCGACGAGAAGATGCAGGTTGGTGCCTATCCAGCTCATCTGACTCACGTGCCCCGGTCGCCGTCCAAACCCCGCCGACGAGACTCCGTTCACGTTCGACAGTACCCTCCCGAAGGCTACTACGAAGGCTACTATCCTCCCTCGACTCCCGTCGACACCCCGCGAGCCATGGAGTACGGACCGCCGCCGGCGTACCTCTTCCGGCCTCCCGTCCCCGACTACACTCCCACCTCACCGCAACACTCTCGCTTCCCTCACGGTGCCATTGCGGAATACCATGCCAGCCGGCCGTCTGGTCGACCGGTTCGATCCAACACCTACCGCTCCAGCTACCACTCGGAGCGGCCCCAGAGTTGGGCCATGGGGTCGTCCCCCATCTACCACCAACAGATCTACCCGTATGATCCCCACGGGCCCCCACCGTCCTCGTCCGCATACTCCAATGCACCGTATTCCTCCTCCCCCTACGGCGGTGGTTCCTTCTACACCCCGTCGGACTACACCGTTGGGCCGGAGTATGGTCGGGATCGGTCTCGCTCCCGCCATCGGGAGCCGTCTCGAGCTCGTCGTGCCTCGGTGGTATATGCGGCCCCGCCAGACGAGGTGTTCCCGGAGTGGCTGGAAGATGGTGAGCCATTGGAGCAGTACTACTCGCGAGAGCCTCCTCGGGAATCTCGCGGGCGCCCCGTGAAGCTCACGCAGGAGTATGATGAGGACCGGCACCGGATGCCACCGCCACCGCCGCCGCCGCCGAAACACAAGTCGGTCCCACAGATCCACCAAGCCAGGCGGCCCGAACCGCGAAAGGCCCAAACCACGCAATCCATCCCCTCCAGCCGTCGTCCTTCCCGCGCGATGGACTTAACGGACTTGGATGCTGCACTTCCCGATGAGTACGATCACCGTCGATCGTCACGGGAGGCGAGGCTGCCCGAGCGCAGCGGTAGCCTCCGTGACAGCAAGCGGTCCACGTCGTACCACGACCACGCTCGCGGTGCTAAAGTGGCGGTGGAGCACTCTCGTCGACGACGCGCTCAGCAGTATTACTACGAGGATCGCGGCAGCAGCAACGGCGGCTTGGAAGATCGTGAACGCGAGATTGAGCGATACCAAGCTGCCCAAGCGGGCCGGTCCACTGCTCCCTTGCCGTTGTCGACCGAGGCTCTCATCCCCAAAAGTGCCAACGGTGCCGGCAGTGAGAATGGCAGCCAGAAAAGCCGATCGAACAGCAGCCGTGGCAGCGGCACGGGTTCCAAGGCAGAAGACAAGAACATGACCCTCATCATGAACGGAATGACGATCGGATTTGCCGAGGAGTCCCTCATGGGCAAATCCATCAGCATCCGGACCGGTGATGCCGGGGCCATGCACTTGAACATCGCCGACGGAACCCCCGCCGCCGCCGCTGCCAAACGGCCCAAGAACTACATCACAGGAGGTTCCTCTTATTCCGATTATACGGGTGGCTCGAGCCGCCGGGAGCTGGAGGATGTTCCCCGACGGAATCGCGACGATCGACGATCGGAACGCCCTAGTCGCCGGTCCAGCCGGTCCAGCTACGGGCCGACCCGGTATCAGGTCTGAGTCGCGAGTCTGTGCGTGGAATATCCTCGCGGCTCCCCCGTGATTTCCATTGGTTATTGGATGCTCTTGTGTTTTAGTGTCTCGTGTGCTTCTTGCATTAGCGAGATCATGGGTGGGTTCCTGTCAAAAAGTTGCTTCTGTTTGCCATTTGTCTGTTTTTGCGTTCCGGGTGGCTCTTGTGGTTGGTCTCCAAAAAAAAAAAAGTGGTGTTCGAGCAAAGCGTTCTGGTGGGATGATGTCTTGTCCCGGAGACATGCCCGACCTCTCCTCGTCGAACTGGGAGGACTCTCTGGGTTTTGTGCTTGCAATTGTTATTGCGGTGGGGGGACGCGAGTCGAGGCCCCAGTATCCCGTTGACCCTGGCCTTGTCCCTTGATCAAGGCCTGAACGGAGAGACCGGGCCCGCAAAACGACTCCCGTTACGGTGGAAATGATTGTACGATTCTGATGACCTGCGATGACAAGTTCGATGTTGCGATGTTTCTGCTTTCGATGCAACGCCTCATTCATGCCAGCGTTTTCCATGTATAGCTTTAGCTTTTTTTTCCCTTTCCATTTCATCTCATGTCAAATGCCTGTCTCCTGTCATACTGTCGTGGGCCTGTCTCGTTCTCCTGGTTCCTGGCTTGTTCGCGCGCGCCTCCGTGTTGAAGGGGAGAGATTATACCCATTCTTGTTTTTACTTGTCATGTCTCAACACCGGGTCATCTGGTCTGTTCGGGTCCTTTGGTCATTTGTATGGATTGTGTGGTATGAGTTTCGTAGTTTAGCGTCCAGCAAGGTGTAGGGTGTTCAATTGACTCGCCCAACACGCTGGTTTCATGATATTATGGAATACTTTCTATTTCAGTATTGTGCAATATCATATAGAGCTCTGTATGTCTCAAGAGCACCACAAAACCATCGAACTAAAAGGGGATAGAATTTCCGGGAATTTGATTCGTAGACGCGACTGTCTACGATAGTGGCCGCGAAGCGATCCCGATCCACTCAACCGAGATGATGATGATGATGCGCGGATAGTGATGGTTCCGATGTAGACACGGCAGTCCGCACCCAGCCCGAATACAGCAATATCTTGACGCAGATGGGGCAAACTTGATCCTACATGGCTAATATGCTTGGCCCCAAATTCGTCATCGAAACTCAAGAACGGAACAGAATACTGTATTTTCCAGCGGACACCAATCACGAAGCGACGTGCGCATGCCATATACATGATCATCTCTCACCGGTCCCGCTCCTGAACTCTACCCCGGGGGCATTTAAGCCACGATGTTCTTGTTTAATGAGGTCAAGAGAGGAGAAGTGACTGTCTTGTCAGAGTGTCTTCCCCAAAGTGAAGGTATAGATCTGTTGCGGGGAATATCGGTTGTCGGGCCAACGCGGGCGTAAACACGTCCCCAGCCTCCTCCAACCTCCTCAATTCCAGATCCCCCAGACCACTTGGGAGGAATTCTTTTGGTTTTGTATTTCCCATTTTCATCTGCTCACAATTCCACTAACCGCCAACCAGGTAAACTGAGGTTCACTGTATTCGACATTCTCCATCCACAAGAGCCCCGGTTTATCTCGACCCGGTGCAGATCTTTTGATTAAGGTGAGTGCCAGCCATTCTGGAATGTGTCGCGTCTTCTTACATTCTTGCAGAGTCTCGTCTTGAGCTTTGTGCTCTTGACCGCTCGATTCCATTCGTCATGGCTCCCGTGCCCTTCGATCCCACCGACATTCCGGTGATGTCAGTGGGAAACCCGCTCGAGAGTCGAGACATCAACCATGACACACCCGATATCCTGGCCACACCCAGCTTCAACAAGATCGCTGCTCGCGATGGTGACTCATCCACCCACACCAAGAAACCCAACTATGGCTCCGGCACAGTCGATCCCAAGAATATCAAAATGCAAGGCCTGATGGCCCTGTTTGCCATCATTGGTGCCGCTTTTGTCATTGCCGCGATCTGGTTTTTCTTCTGGGCCAAGAACGGCGGCTTCGTCTGGCGCAAGGGTGACTGGGAGGACTACAAATCGACCGTTCTGCGCCGTAAAGGACCCGACGGCCGCACGCTCAGTAACGCGACGAAGAGTACGAAGCTGGGCGGCGGCAGCGTCGTGGGCAAAGGCTACAGCGATGACGGATACACCTACACGGATGAAACCGGCACATACGACGGCACCGAAACGACCATGACGGAAGAGAAACCAAAGCGCAAGAAGCGCAACTTCCGCGAAACCGCCAAAAACAAGCTCCTCCGCCGACACAAGGACGAACGCTGGGAAGGCGAGGCCGACGACGACGTCCGCGCCTACCGAGAAGAGAAGCCCGCTCGCATCGGCGGCATGAACCGCCAAGCGGAGGGCACATACCACGGCAGCGACTACGATTCTTCGGCCCCGCCGACGCACTACAACCGCAGCGAGATGAGTGAGGTGCGCGACTACGCATACGAGCAGCCGCGCCGCTCGCGCACCCGCAACCGCAACCCCTCGGGCTTCTCCTTCACTGCCGGCAGTGAGGATGTCCTCAGCCAAGCGACCGAGGAGCACCGTCTGCGCGACCCGTCAACCCGCCGACACAACCGCCGCCGTGATCGTCGCAAGAGCGCCGCGCCTCCGTCTGCCCCGTCGTCCCGGACCAGTAGTCCCCGCAAGAAGGACCGTCGCTCGGTACCTGGAGGCTACACTGAGCCGCTGGATCTCTCGTCTGCCGGTGCCCGTTCGGACTATCAGTACTCGAACGTGGATACCGAGGACTCCGGCACCCGAAGCTACCACCATCCGATCCCCGGCCTGACCAAGGGCTACCGTCGCGATGGTAAAAGCCGCCGCCGCGACAGTCTGAGCGACAGCGACGGCGACGACACGCGGTACTCATAGGCTCTTGTTGGGATGTGTGCCGCTTTTTCTCTTTCTGTACTTTGAAGACTATGACGGGATGCACGTTCTGGCTTTGACATGAGGATATGGGGTTTTATTTTGATTCGAGCGACTCTACAATTTGTTGGTTTATGGATACACGGAAATTCTGGGAATGTACATAACGAACAGAATCAAGGGCGAGATGCAAGAATGTCCTCGCTATTGGATCTTCATTTGCCTTGGCCATGCGCTGGGCCAAAGTGGACCCATAAACAACGTATAGTCTTCTCAAACATTGGAGATACAATTGGGCAGGTATTGAAGACTCGACCAGAAACGAGTGAAACGCAGGCTAAAAACGGCCAAAATATGCATGGAGAGTCGACATGTGAATACAGATCCACTCGGTCCAGAATCATTCTCTGAAGAATCCCCTCTTACCAGGAAATCCCAGTTCATTCCCTGCAATGATCTCTGGATTTAGTGAAGCAATGTGGTCAGCCCGTCACGCAAGAGAACACCTCACATTCAGCCCGGATGACGTGCCAGCAACCACGACTGATTTCCAAGCAACAATCGACCCAAGTCTTATAAATGCCTTATTCAACAGTTCCATTATTGAGAACTGTGAAAGCCATGACGGTGGTCAAGAGCCGATGTGACGCACATTATCATGGCTCATCCAGACGAAACTCAGCCACTACTAGATCCGAGCCCTCGTGGCCATGTCGATCAAGTTGATCTTGATTCTTCGAGAGTCCCCGCCGGATATCCAGATACTCTCCCCGGCGCCAACCATGGGAAACACCTCAGCTGGACCAGCGCGTACATTCTCGTCGTGTCGCGCGTCATCGGCAGCGGCATCTTCGCCACGCCTGGATCCATCGTGAAATCCGCCGGAAGTGTCGGGCTAACGCTCCTGGTCTGGCTGGTCGGCACGATTCTGTCCGCTTGTGGTCTGGCCATCTCGATGGAGTACGGATGCATGCTGCCTCGCTCGGGCGGCGACAAGGTAGTTCTGTTCGGCTGTCCCTGCACGAAGACCCGCTAAGACTCGCCCGGCAGGTGTACCTGGAGTATACCTATCCGCGACCGAGGTTTCTCGCGTCGACCTTGATCGCGGTACACGCCGTGGTCCTGGGGTTCACCGCGAGCAACTGCATTATCTTTGCCAAGTATACATTCTTTGCGTTCAGCGTCGCGCCGACAGAGTCCCAGCATAAGATTCTTGCCGTGGGTCTTTTGACCGTCATCACGATTGTTCATGGCCGGTTCTTGAAGACGGGGATTTGGGTTCAGAATGCGCTTGGCTGGATCAAGATTTTCTTGATTGCCGCCATGTCGTTGACAGGCTTGTGGGTGATTCTGCTGAATATATTTGGTGACACGGTTCAGACTGCTCCGGTGGCCAGAGAGAATCCCGGTCTGGCATGGGAGACCTTGTGGGAAGGGTCCAATTGGAGCTGGAGCTTACTCTCGACGTCACTGTTCAAAGTCATCTATTCCTACGCGGGGCTAAGCAACATCAACAATGTGCTGAGTGAGGTGCAGAACCCCGTGCGAACGATCAAGACCGTGTGTCCGTCCGCTTTGATCACTGCCGGGGGTTTGTATTTGCTGGCCAATCTATCTTATCTTCTGGTGGTTCCGCTAGACGAGATCAAAAACAGCGGAGAACTGGTTGGTGCGCTACTCTTCGAACGACTGTTTGGTGATCATATCGGCAAGACCCTCTTTCCCCTTGCCATCGCTCTATCCGCAGCGGGCAATGTGATGGTGGTGACATACGCGTTGGTACGTCTGCTATTCTTTCAACAAGTGATCACATTCTAACGAACCCAGGCCCGGGTCAACCAAGAAATAGCCCGGCAGGGATTCCTTCCCTGGTCAAAACTCCTGTCATCGTCTAGACCGTTCGGTACACCACTGGGCGGTCTCATTGTACACTACTTCCCATCCGTCCTGGTGATTGCTCTGCCCCCGCAACAAGATGTCTACAACTTCATCTTGGACGTGGAGGGGTACCCCGGCCAGATAATGGCACTAGCGGTGACGGTCGGCTTGTTGATTCTGCGCTATAAAGAGCCATCCCGGATCCGCCCGTTCAAGGCATGGCTTCCCGCGGTCTGGCTGCGTATCGCCGTGTGTCTGGCATTGTTGATAGCCCCATTTATTCCACCACCGGGGTGGCGTGGGGATGTGCATTTCTTCTATGCGACATATGCAGTTGTCGGAATAGCCGTGTAAGATTTCTATTTCTATTGGCGAAGCAAATGCTAACTTGGTGGAGCAGTGTTTTGTTTGGCGTGGGGTATTGGTATGTGTGGACGATACTACTTCCGCGATGGGGTCGATATAAACTGGAGGAAGAAGTGGAAACACTCGACGACGGCACGAGTATCACTCGGCTTGTTCGACTGTATAGTGTCCGGTGAATTATGTGTATCTCAGTTCATTGCAAATGGATATTCTCTGCAGAAACTATTCTTTTATCTCCACTGGGTTGGGTATCTAGAAACCGGTGGGGTCGGCTCGAGCAGAACTACAAATCAGAGCACTTAGAGCGCCCCAAGTCCCCCGCGTTAAACTTTGAAAAACTGCGACGTCCAATTCGATTCCTTGAGTATATATCAGCATCCCCTCGACTTGGGACTCAACTATACTTGTGTTTTCACAATGGGCTCTCTTTCAACATATACCGATGCCCAATTAGAGGCGTACCTGGCCCGGATCGATTATGGCGACAGCGTCCAAGACCCCGGGACTACACTGCAGCAACTTCGCCAGAAGGTTCAAGCCGGCGGTCTTGATCCTCTTGCGGTCTTGTCGGACTTGCAACGACATCACCTCGCTGCTATCCCGTGGGGAAACTCAGGTCTCCATTACTCACAAAGCCGGACAATTTCGTTGCATTCCGAGAGTCTCTTCGAGAAGATGGTGGAACGACGGTTGGATGGATATTGTATGGAGAGTACGGGTCTATTCTTCACGGTCATGCGATCGCTCGGATATACGGTGTATGCCACCGGAGGCCGCGTGAGTCGTGCTATTGCCGCGGGGGTGGATGACGGACGATATGTTTCCATGTAAGTGCCCGTCCATGTTGATTTTCAAAGCAGACGGTATCAAGGCTGAAACTCTCGCTAGCGGACATATGGTGTTGATTGTAATCATCGACGGTCAGAAATTCATGGTCAGTATCTCTGCTCAAGGTATCTATGCACACTGACTCGTGCAGGTGGACGTCGGGTTTGGGAGAAATTGTGCTACAAAACCAATCCCGCTCAAGGACGGCGCAATCGCCACTTTCATTGGAGCATCGGAAATGCGTCTTATCCGGGATACTCTGGTCGAGTTCACCGACAAGACCCAAAAGGTCTGGATCTACCAAATAAGAGACAATCCCAAGAGCCCGTGGGTACCCAACATCTGCTTCTCAGACATCGAGTTCCTGCCCCAAGATTTCGAGGTCATCAACTTCTCCGTCAGCCAGAGACGGGCTAGCTGGTTTACGCAGATATTCGTCTGCATGCGAATGGTTACGGATTTCGAAAAACAAGAGATTGTTGGCCAATACATCATATCTGGCAAGGAGTTGAAGCGCAGGATACATGGCCAGACCGAGGTTCTCCAGACTTTTCAGAGTGAAGCAGATCGGGTCAAGGCTTTGGCGCAGTACTTTGGGATGCACCTTCGCCAGAGCGAGACTGAGGGAATCCGGGGATTGACCTCGGAGATCAAATAGACTAGGATCGGGACATCTACCACGGAAACAGCACATGGAATGGTATATGATACAGCGGTGTTTCTAGGAATTGCGATGGATATGTATGGCGGTCGAGGAACGGGGAAACGCAGACATGATAAACGACAAAAACGTTGCAATTTTGACCTAGTAAATCCGCTTCTCGATCTGCACGGGAGGTTAGCACCGGAGTCAATGTCAAGCAGTGGTGTTCGGAGATCCATACCTTCCACGGGTTGCTGACTTCGAATCCCTTTGGTGCGATGTGATTGCTGGACTGGCCTCGCGCTGTGCCGGTGATACGCTGGTCCCGCTCCATCACTGCAAGTTTGAATCGGATTAGCCTCCGTCTGTCCGCGCGATTGAACGAAATTCGGTCGAGTCGGTCGAATCGGTCGCAACTTACTTTGCTGGGAGAAAGTTAGCCAACACGTCTACCATTCCCGACCGCCGCGGGTCACAGGTTGGACTTACCCGATCCCAGAGATCCCGGTTCCAGCGGGTCTTCTTGCCCTCGTTGGAAAACCGCTTCACAAAGTGCAGGCCGACGCCGGAGACGCCGAACATCTGTGGTGGTGGTCAATCAAAGCTCCCGAGAATATGGACGAATCAGACGCACGCCAATGACAATCCCGTAGGGGAGCAGAGCCTCGAAGGGGACACCCATGTTGCGCAGTCGGGGGTGATCACGGAAAGACAGGGAGAAGGATTGCAGGGGTCGTCAATTCGAGGGTTGGTCGCGCGCGCTGGTCCAAGTCCGGGAGGGGAAGGAAGGGCTATCTCCATGGAGGCTTTTGGCGGCGACCCGGGAGAATGACTAAGCGTGTTCCGGCAGAATCCTGCGCTCGTCAATACAGCGAGATGGAAGGACTTCCACAGAGTGTTTATTATGAGAATACAGCTCAAAATGGAGCCAGAATGGAAAAATAGAAGAACAGGTATAGAACAGGTATAGAACAGGTATATTTGAATTGCCAACCAGTCACCCGAGATCTCCTTGAGTTTCCCCTTTAGGCGATCCGCCCAGACGCGGGATCTGATAATGTATATGTATGCTCCATAGACTGAGTCAGAAATGGCCTTCTCGATAAACACCATTTCCTGCTCCGTGTCCATCAACTCGACCTCATCCTGCCTGCACGTCAAAGGCGCATCTGGATCGAGGTCTGGGTGGGCCCGAATGGGATTAGCGCATCCTGACTCAGCCCTCCGGCAACGACACTCCAGACCAAGGGGCAGCGCATCGCATTTCGATTGCCAAAGACCGTCTCCGACCTCGTGGTTTGCGCCGTGACGCGTCGTGTCGCTTTTTCCGTGCTGCATTGCTCTGGTTTCTGCAAGTGGTGAGTGCCTTTGTCTCCGCGACACGTGGGCTGTGACCCGGTAACACTCAACTGACGCCTCTTGCCTTTCAGCAGCCACTTTGCGCTCGAGTATCCTGAAAGCTGAATACCTACCAATCCGATGCGCTGAGAGCTTCTCAACTCGACACACTCTCTCCTCGGACCTTTCAGGGTTCCCGATGCACCCCCGGATCATCACCGATACGAGCGGGGTGGCTCTGTAGCTTGACTCGGACAGTCCCTTCTTTACCAAAGACTTCTCGACGCTCGTGCGCACATAAACTGCGGGAGGCCGTCCATCGACCTGGCGACTGCGGTGACATCTACCATGGCGGCGACAGTGCCGCCAGTCAACGATGACCCGGGGAAACTTGACCCTCCGGCTGATAAGGACCAAGTCGATAGTGACCTGGATGCGGAAGGGGAGGAGGAAACAGACCTGTACCAGATGGACCAGCAACTTCAAGATGCGGTGCACCGAGCCTACACCGGGGAGGAGGCGGAGGAGGACGACGGCACTTCACGTGCCGCGGCTCGGAGCCAACGCAATGGTGGCGAAATCGACGAAACCGAACCCGTTGGGGCTGTAAAACTCCCCGGTGACGAAATGGAGTCCGACGAGGAGGATGAGGAGTCTAGGACAGCCGACGGGGATGCCGACCCCGCATTCGAGGACGATAACGACCGAGAAGAGTCGGGGGATTCCGAATCAGAAGGGGAAGACTGGGAAGCCGAAAGCAATGGACATGAGGATGGCGACGGGGACACTCGCAGTCGTGCAAATTGCATGTAAGTGGAGGCTTTCAGGAGTGCCCTTCGGGCTGCACCCGGGTCCGTGCTAACCAAACCATACCAGGTATTGCAACCAAGACGAAGAAAATGACCCCAGTGAGGATTTCGAGGAATGGCTTACCTGCAAAACTTGTGGTGATCATTGTACGCTTTTCCGTCGCGGGATTATGCCAATATTATTTCTTGAACAAACGCTGACACAGAATGTTGCAGCTCACCGACAATGTGCCCGTGAACAAGAAGCTTTCAATGATACCGATGGTGCGTTTAGCTTCATGCTAGCCTGGAGATTTTATCGCCGAAGGTTCCACACTAACCCCAAATCATGCAGATCCTTGGAAATGTCCCACCTGTATTCGCAGCGCCGAAATCCAGCCTCAGCCAATCGAAATCCCGGGAGCGCATCATAAGCCGGGGGTCTCTCATCTTCCCAAGGAGCTTTTGCCTGCACACGTGGGCAGGCAAGGTTCCGGTTTCCACTCTATCTTCGACACTAACCTCGATGATGAGTTCTTGAACAGCTCTCGTGCGCTGCGAAAGAGAAAAGCCTCATCGGTGGAAGAAGAGGAGCATGCTCCTGTCCTCCGTAAGCGGCGGCGTCAAACAGACCAGTTGGACGATAACGAGCTGCCGTATGAAGGCACTGCCGGTCCACATGTCAAGGACGCACTGTCACCAGCCCAAGCACGACCCGCTCGAGCTCGTCGCACCCGCGGAGGCGAAAAGGAACATTGCAGAATTGTTTCCAAACAATTCGGAAAACTTGTGTTGGGCTTCCGCCTCGATGAGGGCCGGGTATCCAAAATCCTCAGCACCCAAAGCCGACCGCTCCGGAAGAAGAAGAAAGGCCCCAAACCACCACCTGTGGCCCAAGAACCCCAGGCCCACTTCGCTGCTATCCCCCCAGCACCATACAACCATTTTCAACCGTTTACCGATCGAGATGGCGACGATTTGAAGTCTAAGCCATATGGCGGCATCTTGTCGGAAGGGGAAGCCGACACCTCAAAGACACTCCCCACCCAGCTTGATCGCGAGAAATTCGAGCAAGCTCGCCAGAGAGCGGAAGAAGAGTGGCAACGACGAGTACGCGAGGCAGAACTCAACGGCGAGGGGACCTCGACCGCGTCCCAGAAAGTCTCGGGGCCTCCTTCCAAGATCAAGTACATCAACTTCGGTGGCTACGAGATTGAAACCTGGTATGCCGCCCCCTACCCGGAAGAATACAGTCGCAACCGTGTGCTGTACATCTGCGAATTCTGCCTCAAATATATGAACTCCGACTATGTCGCCTGGCGCCATAAGCTTAAATGCCCCGCGAAGCATCCGCCGGGTGACGAGATTTACCGCGATGGCTCAATCTCAATTTTCGAGGTTGATGGTCGGAAGAACCCGGTTTATTGCCAGAACTTGTGTCTTCTTGCCAAGCTGTTCCTCGGGTCCAAGACCCTTTATTACGATGTCGAACCCTTTCTCTTTTATGTTATGTGCGAGTACGATGATCTTGGCTGTCACTTCGTGGGCTACTTCAGCAAAGAAAAACGACCCAGCTCAGCCAACAATGTCTCCTGCATTCTCACGCTTCCTATTCATCAACGCAAAGGCTACGGCAACCTTCTCATTGACTTCTCATATCTTCTGACCCGGATCGAGGGCAAGAACGGGTCTCCCGAAAAACCACTCTCTGACATGGGCCTGGTGTCGTACCGCAACTACTGGCGGTTGATCCTGTCATATCAACTTCGTGACCTGAAAACTCCCCTTAGCATCGCAGACCTCTCTGATCGAACGGGCATGACGGCCGATGATGTCGTCTCCGCCCTTGAAGGCCTGCGTGCGCTGGTGCGAGACCCCATCACCAAGACATACGCCTTCCGTCTCGACACCAAATACTTCGAGGAGGTGATCAGCAATTGGGAAAAGAAGGGGTATGTTCAGCTGAACCCGGATGCGTTGCTCTGGACCCCATACATCATGGGTCGCAATAACCAGTCCCATTTTGATCGGGCACCCTTGCATGCGGTGGCTCCTCGAGAGGATGCCGACGAAGATGAGGAAGAAGAGGATATGAAAGCATCTGGAAATGGGGATGAAGAGCCACAAACCAATGGCGCCGACGGTCTTGATGAGCCGGCTGGACCACCCTCGACGACCGCTCTCACGAATGGCATCCATGAGTCCGACCATGAAAAGTCTCCTCCAGAGCCTAGCCCAGCAGCCGGTATCCCTCCCTCACGATTTGAGCTCTGGCCCCCAGTTCATGTTCCCGCGGCTCCCAAGCGCAAGGCCGGCCGCTCGCACGGCAGCAAGGTGAATTCCCGGCCATCCATGACGCCAACCACCGTCCGCACTAGCGGCCGCAATACCCCCCGGCGGCCTTCCGGGCTACCAGCGTTCGCACCATTGGGCAATACCCCCAATACACGTCGCGGCCGCAGTGCGAACCTCACCGGCTCGCCTGCAGCTGAGGCTCCACCGGAACACACCAACGGGCTTGAGCTCGATCCCGCAGAGGCGGGCGAGGAAGAAGCCGTCCTTGACCCTAGCCCCGAGGACCTTGGGCTGGTGATGGAAGAAGGGTCAGATGGTGGCGGGGATGCCGAAGAGGTGAATGGTGACGAAGCCGAAGAAGCCATCGAAACCAACGGCGTTGATCACGATTCAGTCGTTGACGAAGGCCCAAAGACACCGGAAAAGAGACAAGGGTCTCCGTCTCGGTCGCCGGAAACCGCGACATCCCATCGATCCAAGGGGAAAGAGTCCGAGCAACCACCCAAGACGCCCCAATCAGTCAGCCGCAAGGCCCTGGTTGAGAAAGTGCAGGTGGTGATCCCAGCCGACCCGGCATCAGCAGCTTCACGACGCAGCCATAAGAAAAGAACAGCGGCGGCTGCTTCTGCCGCTGCCGCAAAGACCAACGGCATCGACCCCGGTCTTGACGCAGACGGGGAGGAAGACCCGGATGCCGACGCCGAGTACGAGGTGGATGGAGACGTGGTAATGGACGCATGATCACCCCCGCAGGACATCATCATGATTTGCAGCGATCCCTGCAAAGCATCGCATACGGACATGGGCGTTTTCTTTTTCTTTTCCTTTTTCTCCCTGGACTTGAGTCCAGATGGACAGTTTTGTCAGCTATTCTTATTGATCGACGAGCGCTCGCGTGGGCGGTTTGATCTCCGCGGGCTCGATGTGTCATGCAGCATATTATCCCCGTGGATGGACGCAGGGATTCCATGTTTGCTCAGCTTGTTATTTTGCGGGGTTTCTTTTTTCTTTTTGTCCAGCAAGGAGCGCAGGGGGAGCTAGGCGTTATCTTGTTTTGTCTAATCCATCTTTCTTCTCTTCTCATGGGGTGTCGGATGTATTATCTATGGTATCTATGGAAGGATTGCAATAGGAATCAGACCAATGCAATGATTGAAGAATAGTATTTTCAGGTGCAATAGTTGGAAATAGGAGTATATGCAATATTTGTAAATCACCGGTGGTAGTAGCATCCGAGTCATGGATCTATCAACTCGGCATTCGCCCGAACTCACCAGGAAGCGCAAGGCCTCTTTCACCTGTTCTTTCAGGGCATCTACGACCCCACCAGCTCGACCCAACTGAGCGAAATAATCATACCCACACTAGTGCTTCCTCCGGAGAAAAACTCGTAAGCAATAAGTGAAATCACACCGGACATAGCCGACATTTGCCCGATCGACCGATCGACCGTGCGCCCGCGAACCTTACACCGCATGCGCTCGGCCAACGAGGAGCACAAACGGGCAGCGCTGTCAGTGTCAATTGGGGCAAGGTTTGATCGGCGTCTGGGGGGTATGAGGTATATATCACATCGAGCCTGATTCGCGGTGTTTAATTCCCGGGAATCGGGGTGGGTGCGATGTGATGTGTTCCACGGGAAACCTCTACCGTAGGCAGGAGGGGGAAGGAGGGGAAGAGATGATAAAATAATAATAATCTACTCCGTATGTATTTTCTACTTCGTATACGGTAGATATGAACTGTGTTCCTTTCACTCGCTACGAAGATCGGCAGATCGGCGGCTGTCAGGAGCGCACACAACCATGGATCCCAAGGCCCCAAACCACCACGGACGCCAATTAAGCATAACCCCGTAGCGTTCCTAGATACCGTGGTTCACGACCTGTCATGTTCTACTCCGTACATCGACTGGACCCGTGTTGATCCTGATTTTCTCATGTCCATAGCCCGGCAAATCGCCAGTTCATCGTGCGTCAGTTATGCGTTGTCCCTGTCCCCACGTACTCCGTAGTCCATCCAGTTTAGTTTTCCCCCAAATTTTCGTGATTTCCGGTTTCTTTTTTCTTTTTTTTCTCTTGCACGACATTCCCCGTCCAATTGTTTTTATCGCTGTTGGTTCTTTTGCTATCTTCGTCTTCTTCCTTCACTCTACCCCTGGACCAGATCTCTCTAATCTGATGGGTCTTGAGGGTCTTTCTGGCCAAGACCAGGGTCCACGTCTCAACCCTCGGCCTTCAAGGCTCGATCACACCCATGGACCTCGACCCGCGGATGCCATGCGCATCCCAAACCACCGGGCAGATGCAGGTGATTCCTCGCTGAAAGTGACCTGCATGGCCCGTGGCAGCCCGGTTGGGGGTTTCCTGTTCCCGGGTGCGGTGGTGGTGGTGGATATCCCCCCTTTTCGGTCTTCGCCGAGGCTCTCCAGGCCAGCGACGGGTCCAAAGGAATTGGCTGAGCACCGCAGCACGAGCCACGGGGTCCGTGGATCGTCGAGGAGCAAGTGCCTATTTTGGCCGGTGGTTCTCCTTGCATGATCGCCGCACTATCGGTGCTTCTGGCGGAGATGGCCACTTTTTTTTCCCGGACAGGATCCGCTTGTCAGGTTCAGCTGCAGCTGCAGGGAGACCTACCTGCAGCCGGGGAATGACGTCCGATCAGCGACTCTCTCTCGGGACGCCAACCACCAAACCACCAGAAAAAGAAGAAAAAAGAAACCGACGGTGGCATGCACTGGCCTGCCACCGTTGAAATATCGGGACAGCGAACGTCCTCGGTCCTGCAAGTGGCTTGAACATGCAGCGTAGTGGCAGTGAAGGGATCTGCAGGTCTGCCCATCACCAGTTCGAGGTGTTTGGCCCCTTGAGATCTCCGGCGGGGCATGCAGAAAGGTACCGGCTCCACGCCAGGATCACGGCTGGCGGACTTGCATGACAGGCGCGATGTGACGAATCGACTGAGATATAGGCTGCTTTGCTCCCCGCTCTGTCAGTCTTTTTTTCGTTTTCTCTTCTCTCCCTCTCATTCCGGGGGCACATCTTTTTCCACATCGCGAGATCCAAACCCTCGCCGCGCGGTCTTTCACATCTCTCGTTGCGTGATGCGGGATGCCTCGCGAGAATCTTCGGCCTAAGGAATCGCCTCGCCTCGGGGTCTCGTGACAAGATCGGACCGATTCAGCTTCCGGAAACGTCGAGAGTCGAGAAACCCAAATCCAACCCTCAGCGGAGAATCATCGCATCGCATCGAGAAATCCAACATCTCCCCACGGTCGACATTATTATTGCATGATTGCATCGGTAAGAGATCCCCGGGGAAAGGGACAGGGACCCCCTTTTCCTTCCCCGGCCCGATGACATAAGGTTGGGTTGGCGCAAAAAAAGGCATCGACTAACACCGTCAGGGATCCCAAAGGCTCCAAGATCTCCAGGGGAGCGTGCACAGCCCCATGCGATCGCTCGACTCCATTTCCCGGGCTTGACTTGCATATGGGCCCCAACGGCGAATGTGCGCATCATCGATCCCGGAAGCAATTTTCGGGTCCACAGTTCAGCTGCAACTGGCCTTGACTGCTACGACTTGGGTTTAGTCCGCCACGGACTAGTCCGAATCGCCTGGAAAATTTGAAATTTTGCAACCCCAAAGAGGTCAGACCCGAAAAATTCCAGTGAAATTCCCTGTCCCCTGCCGTTCATTGGATGACAATTCTGGCCGGTGGACTGGACGTTGAGCCCGCTGATTTGCCCGTCGAGGGGAAAATCAACGCCCAATCGATTTTTGCTCCAACTTCCTTTCCAAAGTCCCATTTCCATTTCCATTTCCAGAGCACGACGACTTTCTACAACCTCATCTCCCCATCCTTTTCTCCCGGGAAAAGTCCCCATCGCACAGAAAACGACCCTGTCATTTCCGCCTCCGTTTGCAGCAACCCCCCTCCGCCGGTCGCCCATACTAAACGCGATCCATGGTAGGCCTCGCTCCTACCGTGAATCCCGCACCCGATCAATTCCCACCCCACTACAGCTTCCCACGACATCGTGACTCGTCCTGCCAGCCCAGCTCTGGTTTTCTACCGGGAGACCCATTCTTTCTCTCTCCCATCTTCCATCTCTCTCTCTAACTTGGTTCTCGCTGCATTTCCTCGGATCGAACCACCCGCTCGTACCTGGTGGTTCTGAAGTCCTCAATTCACGACCTTGTCCCCACCCGTCCGTCTTGATGAGTGCTTCGACCTTCTCCGACGCCTCTCTCTCTCGCGAAGCCCAGAGGTTCGTGGCTCATTCCGGCGCTGCCTGCTTGTTCCCGCACCTCTTACGCCGCGCTCCCAGGCCTGCCCACTGACTATGTTGATTAACCCCAGTTCTGACTTTGACCTGACCATTCGCCAGCAGCCCGACCGGGCGCGCGTGGCCGGGGGCAAAGAGAAGGAGCGCAAGCCCATTGATCCGCCCCCGATCGTTCAACTTCGGGTGCGCGATGAGGGCTCTTACCTAGCGCAGTGAGTTTCTCCCAAGTGCGCCGCGTGGGGTTCAGGGCTGACCATCCCCCGCACCCAGACACTACCTGCAAAGCCCCTATTATTTCATGTGCTGCAGCCTATACGACGCCACCGATGATCGTCCCGTGCCCGTCGCTCCCTCGACGGCCCTCGCCGGGACGTTGGTGTCGTCGTTGCACCGGCTGAAGGATTTGGACAACAGCGGTAAGCCTCGGAGTCCACCCGCGGGAGGTTCGGATCGTGGATCGCTAATCCCGAGTAGATGGGGGCTTTTTCGTGTTCGGTGATTTGTCCGTCAAGATCGAGGGCGAATTTCGTCTGAAATTCACCTTGTTCGAAATGCGAAAGTAGGTTGTGTCTTGTGCGCGGGCGCGGGCCGGGCAGTGGACGAGCTGAAGGCTGACTCGGTGGATTTTAGGGAACTGGTGTCCTACTTGAAAACGATTGTCTCCGAGCGATTCACCGGTACGACGCCAAAAAAAAAAAAAAGAACTGTGGGAAAGTCACGGTGCTGACAGATTTATAGTGTCCCCTCCAAAGAGCTTCCCCGGCATGATGGAATCCACGTCTCTCTCCCGTTCCTTCGCGGAGCAGGGAGTCAAACTTCGGATTCGCAAGGAACCTCGGACAATGTTGTAAGTGATGGTTCGGCCGAGCGACCATCGACCGCGGCTGACTCGATCGTAGGAAACGCACCATTCGCGCGGACGAGCTACCACAAGCAATGCCTCCGCGATCACCAGATCGCTCGTTCGCCCAGATTCCTCCCGCGGCCGGCTTTGCGGGCTATCCGGCGACCAATCGAGACTACACATATTACGGTGCGCCGGTGAAGCGACACCGAACCTCGATCGACTATGGTCGGCAGAGCATCTATGACGCAGACAGCCGCATGGCTCGCCCGATGGACACGTACGGGCAACCGACCGCGATGTACGGGCAGCCCAGCGCATACCAGACTCCGGCCATTCAGCCCTACCAGGCCGGTCAGGTCGTGCCAGATTACACGGTGGGTTTCCCCTCGGCTTGTTTTCCCCTTAAAGTTTCCAACTGATTGGATCCAGATGCCTTACGGTCTTCCGCCCTCACAGCCCATGTCCCAGATCCCAGATCCGTCTGGTCAGACTCGTTCCAGTCAACAAGCCGCGGTGGGACAACTGATGGCGATGAACCAGCCTGGTACCCCTGTACGGCACCCCTCTGCAAACCAGTGAGTTGGGATTTGGAGGACCCTGCTAAGGATTTCTTTCTTGGACCCGCGACAGACCCCGGATTCGACTGGAGCGATGATGGCTCAGGGATACCCCCGGTCCGGATACCCGAGCAGTTCTATTCTTCCCCCTTTGCAGCGGAATCGCAATGACCCCCAGGGCTCCAACGGATCCACGCGAGGCTACTTCGACCCGTCTTCTCCCACGGTCACTCCTATTCTCCCCTCGCAGCTGGGCCCCGACAGCGATCGCTTTGGTTCGGCCGGCCCAGCAGCCCTGGATCCCTCGGGGTAAACGGAGGTTCTCCGTCAACGGATCCGCCTTCCTTTCGCTTTCCTCTTTGGCCCGGGCCTCGACGGTCCTCTTTGGCTCTTATGTTTTTATTCTGATGATTGGTTTCTTTTTCGTGTCTGTCTGGATAGACCGGGGTGTTTAGATATCACGTTCACGTTCACGTTCACACGGTTTTCTGGCTTTACGATGGGTTGGGCTTTGGGTTTGTTACAGGCGCTTGGTGGGTAGAACAGGAGGAGGTTCTTTGGTTTTTTTTGAGAAAAGAAAAAGTGTCATCATTACTTCGTGTACATATGGGCCCGTTAGCAGTCTGCGCTCTATTCTTTCTAATCGACGCCCCATGGCTTCTGTTGATGCTCCTTCCTCAAGTTCCTCTTCCCCAACTCCCTCTTCCCATCTCACCCGAACCATCATGGATACATCTCAGCTCCCTCTCAGTGACCTCGACCTGTTTTGCGACTGGTCGGGCGATCCAAATGATCCTATCGAAGTCCGAATGACCATCGAGGTAAGTGTGGAAGCCAGCTGGTTCTTACAGTTCCTAATGTGATGATCTAGGTCTTGTGCGTGCCAAACACCACCGTGCCTATCATCACAACCGGATTCCCAGTCTTGAAGGTCGAGAAGTCCTCCATCCGCCCTATTGAAGCGAAACTTGATGTGAATGGAAAGTCCCAGCGCTCCAGTAACGAGCCATGCAGCCAATCGCCGCAAACCCCGGAGACCAAACCGACGGCATTTCCCAGAGACTTCTCTCCCCTTCTGGATTTCAATGACTTCTCTCCTCTCCCTACCCCCGGGAATGTTATTGTGCGAGACAAAACTGGAGGCACTGGGTCTGCCGACAAGCCCGGCCTTGCAGACTTGATGCGTAACCCGGCCAATGTCACTCCTCCCAGCTCGCGAAAGCGCAGTGCAAAAGCTGCATCCTTGCCGGATTCGGTGACGGACTCGGAACGGGGCTATGGCTCATCAAAGCACAAAGGAAAGTACTCCGGGGATGATTCTCAGTCGACAATCATTTCGCTCCGGCATTCCATTAAGCCCAGTCTGATCCCACGCCCCGTCAGTGCCTTCAATAATCCCACGGAGCCGGCCAGAGTGCCATTGCCTACGGACTCGGCGCCTACTTCGGTGGCTGATTATGGTCGCTTTGAGGAACTGCCGCTCATCCACAAAGAGGATGTACCTAAAGGCAATTTGAAGGAGAACCAAAATCCGAACACGCCTCTTTTCACGGCCACCGTGGATGATTTCGACGAGCTACTTCTGCAGGGCACAAAGACCAAGAGCGAGCAGGATTTGGAGAAGCTTTCTACTGTTGCGTCACCCGGTACCCCGTATGACAGGGAAAGCAGCCCAGATGTGTCTGGCTTCTCGTTGGGTGTTCCGGCCGATGAGGTGGAGGCTATGTCCTCCAGCCCTCCTCCGGTCCCATTGCCTCTTCATCCGGACCATCCACGTCTCATCGTCGTTGATAAGCATTACCATGTCCACACCCCCCGCCGATGCCGTTCCCAGCCAACACACTGTCTGCATTACCTTTCTGTTGTGCATGCAAAAGGGGCGGCCAAAGGGGTGGTGGCAAGTGATTTTCCCCAACCTGCCACGACTGCGGCACAATGAGAGTGGATACATTTACTTCTGGGTTCCCCCGGATCAAGGGCTTGAGATCCGTACCACGCATCTCAAGCGCTGGTCGATCAATCAGTCTTGCATGATTGCTCAATTTGCCCTGCCTTTTAGGTTGATTCTCCCACTGCGCCTTTGTGACGGACACTTCTATGGCTTCCTCAGGGACTTCCAAGTGGTCCAAACGATTCACTCGGAGGTAGTCAACGAGGATGACCTACGCTACTGCAGGGTCAAGCACGTTGCGGTCTGCTCTATTACAATGGTTGCACGCGACTTCTGGTCCGAGAAATGCGGTGTTTCTCTTTTCATCCACGGCGGCCCCGAAGGTGACTTCACCTGCACTCTCATGCCCCCTATGGGTCGATTCCCGAAGATCTGCCTGGAAACCGAATGTGACACGCCACCCGGTATTTCCAGCATCCAGATCATCTGCTCGCCACTGAGCCTGGTCTCATTTTCCCTTGCATGGGAAGTGCGCCTGCCTCGCGGACAGGTGCTTACCTGGATGCCACGCATCAAATCTAGCCCGGAGATGGATGATGTGGAGTCTGAGCTACAGGCCGAGTATGTCGATGCAGTGGCCAAGAAGAATGTTCAGACTATCACTGTGGAGTCCGTGGCACCATTTGATGATGAACCACCGGCCTCTCGACCAGGCCGCCTCCGGCGTGTTTGGTTCTCACGTCGATGGAGACAGGCGTTTAGTTTTGTCTTCGTTCTTTTCATATGCCGCCTGCTGTATCGTGCACACGATGCCATTTGTTCCTGCACTCATGCCGGGGTGCGGGTTGTAGGTCTGGAGGTTGTGCCTCCCCAGACCGTGCGTGTTCCTCTGGTCGCCGACGTGACTGAGATCAGAGGTATTACTATCGAAGCTCTCGCGCCGGTGGGCATTCCCAATGAGGTTGACACCATTATCGAAGAGCTTCCTCATGTCCCCGAAGAAGGTTCCAGTCTCGCTGAGGATACAATGGACGCTGCACTTGATGTGCCCAAGATGGACGCTGTCGAGCCCTCGCAGCCCACTATCACACCTTCCCTGTCCCTCCGCGACCGAATTGACTATCTTCTCGGCTGGAGAGGCCCACTGGGCGAGCTGTGATCCCAAACCCTATGTATGAATAGAAACTAGCATGAATCATCCTTCTATCGAATGTCTAGTCTCTTCTAGCTCTCCTTATATGGTAGCCGCAAGATAACTGTCTACAATTTCCCGTACAGCCCATCGCACCATCTCACTCATCCCTTGCTCTCCTTTGCCCGGGGCAACTCGCACTCCTACATCCTCACGCACCTCCGTCCCATCCCCAACCCGGCTCAACAAGTCCCCCTCCGCACCGCGCGGCACCAGCAACCACGCATGGTCCTGTACATACCGCGGCCAAACGATGTCATCCACATATCCCGGTGGATCCGTCCAGAAATTCTGCGGCGGTCGATCATCTTCCCCCTCCATATCGATTTCCCGCGTCCCATCCCCTGTCTCACTCGTCTTCGCCTTGTCTCCCTCCGTCGGACCCGGCGCAGGCCCGATGGTCACATACCCACTCCTCGCCTCACGCCGCTGCTTCACATTCTCATAGGACGCGGGTAAGAAGAGCGGGAGCTGGATCTGGGCATGAACAGGCTGCAGCGCCACAGCCGTCTCACTACTACCACCCCCACTCCCACTACCGGTATCCACGCCCGTCTGTGTCCCCAATGGACTATATAGAAGAAACCCCTCGAGAAATGCAATCGTAGGCGCTGGTCCTCCGCGTCCACCGAGGTCCCGGCCCACGCCAGCTCTCAGCTCGGCGATGAGCGAATCCGGGACCCCAGACTCGGTCTGTTCATTCTGGTCTTCTTTACTGCGGAGACGGGGCGGGAGACATCCGTTTGTGCGGACGTAGGCTAGTGCCTGCGCGAGGAACGTCGTGTCGATTGCGGCGGCGGTATCCCAGTCTTGGATTCTTGTGCCGGATGGGGTTGTCGTGTAGGGGATTCTAGATAGTCAGTTACATTCTTGAATCGCGATGCCCAAGATATAAAGAGAGGGGAGGGGAAACGGACTGGTCATCTGGGTAGTAAAAGTCATCTTCGTGGATGATAAAGGTGTGCAGCGGATCGGTGCCGGGAGAACCGGCGACACCGTTGAAGATACGCTGCAGGAGGCGCGCTAGCGTGGTCTTCCCGCTGGATGAGGGACCGGAGATGCCCACGATCAGGGCTTTCGGGGGTGTTGCGTCGGGCATGGGGAGTTGGAGAAGGAAGAATCGAGGCGGGGGTGGATCTTATCTTATCGGGATCTACAAATTGAGTTTGGGATTTGGATGTGGATTGCTACAACATTGCACGATTTCTATGGCTTTTGAACGCAGAATAAATCATCCTAAGGAGCCAGAAAAATCATTGTGATGTGTTTCTAGAACCTTCAGCGACCCTCACCCCCCAAAAAAAGAGAGAAGAAGAAAGAAAAAAGACCACTGGCGCTCACCGACGATGAAACATCTCCTTTCCCGCCAACACCTGCATCAAGTATGCCTGCACCTCACTGCGCGGCATGTAGCCACAGCTATGGCTCTCTAAATGGTTGAACAGACTGGACATGGAAGTGAACTGCCGCGCACACTTCGACTGGTTCGGGCAACGGTAGTCCCTACCCCTGTGCGCAGGCGAGAGGAGATGCTGTTTTAGCGCGGGGGAGTTGTTGAACTGCCGATGGCACAGGCAGCACTCCCACTTCTGGCCATTGAACGAGTCCATCGCGTTCGGATGCGGGGGAGGACCCCGTCGCGACACTTGCGGGGACTGTAATCACGCCCGTCGGGTCGCGGGCTCGGACTAGCCGCAGGACGGCGTCGCGATTCATCAGCGGCGCATTGCGGCAGGAGCTGCTCTCGATATGATTGGTGACCGCGCTGGCCGTGACGAAAGTACTTTCGCAGAAGAGACATTTGCTCGTGGAGCTGCGGTGGTTTTTCGATTGGAGGTGCTAGAGAAGGTTAGAAGGTCATCATCAAAAAAAAAAAAAAAAAAAAAAAAAAAAAGAGAGAAATAGGTATGACTGACTGCGCGATAGACTTGGTTATCGTTAAAGATGCGATCACATCGCTCGCAGTAGCACTTGTAGTGAGCGTTCTCTTGCATGTGCACGGCCAGGGCCTGCTGGGTGCGGAAGACGCGGTTGCAGGTCTCGCAGACGGCCCAGTGGTTCAGCTCGTACATGTGCATATCGCAGTCCTCGAAGGTGCAGAAGACTGCATCGCAAGAGGCGCATTTATGCATGATGAGGGTATGAATGGGTGAGGAGGGTGTGAAAGGTGAAGAAGGAAATGGGTCAGAGACATGGAAAGGAGAGGCAAAAGATCCAGAATAACATCGAGGTATGAAATGGGGGAAGAGAGAAAGAAAGATGGAACGAGACATGTTCAATCCGGGATGTGGTCACTACATTCTACACATTGAATTTAGTCTCACTAGAAACTGCTCATGCATTGCAACTCGAGGATATACTCTCGCTAGATCGAAACTTCAATGAAATCCAGCCGATCCAGTCTTGGTTGCGTGCAGCTACATCTGCACTTTTGCCATGTTCACATCCGAAAGGCCTAAATAATGTTCGTGAGCTGCAGCACTTTTACTTTCTTCAAGGCTGACGCACCAGCAGCATACTCCTTTCTGCGTCGGTGGCCCCCGACTGCCGCATCGACGATGGTGGGATGGAACGCACTGGCCGGAGTTAGCAAGAACCTACAGTGGATATTCAAACAACGTACCGGAACCCCGGACCTGATCATGCGGCCGAATGATAAAATGGATCTTGCACCGGCCGAAGATCTGCTGCGGCCATCGAGGCACACCACGGTCATGGCAACCCGCAATTGCACCCTCGATGAGGTTCTGGAAGTTGTCCCGAGTCACAACTTCCTCACTCGGCAATCGGAAACCATGCTGGAGCTCCTTGAAAAAGGACGGGTCTTCTCGAGTCCAGAGGATATCATCGCGCGCCGGATCAAACCCATGACACTCCGACTTCGACAGCCCGTTCACCAACAGGTCCAGATCGAGACAGGTGGCGTCGATCCACTTTTCATCGGCACTGATGACGCGCCGCTTGCCGGTCTTCGCGAGCAGGTCTCGCAGACGGAATCCGAACATGGGCTGCGGCGGCCACGCAGCGCGATGCACACGCAGGTCACTGTCTGGGATGCCATTGACCGAGACGCGCGGGAACAACATGACGGGGGAGATGTCGACGCGGCGGTAGAACAGCGGCTGCCGCTTGATGTGGCAGGCCAGTTGGAAGAGGGCCTCGATGCATCGATGAGGGTCTTTACGGAACAATGGCTGTACTTGCATGCCCAGCCGGGACGTGCTGGGATTGCAAAGATCGAAGCGGAGGGTTTCTCGGAACCGGGTTGTATCCAGTCTCTCCTCGACGATGGTGACGCCTTCTTCCGCGAGAAATACAGCCAAGAGGGCGCAGACGTGCGTGCGAGACTCTTGATCATTTTGGATGCCGAGTGCGGCAAAGAGGGTATCTTGATCTGCCAGCTTCAGGGACATGGTGGCTTTGACGAGATGTGGTAGGGAGACATGGGGCGGACAAAAGTGACGATGAAATGAAGATGAATTGAATTGAAGGGATGCCGGAACGAAATTGGTTGCCATTCACGTCACAGTGGAAGCCGACAAGGCTAGGCAGCTAGGAGGGATGCTGCCTATGGCTGCTCATTCACGGCGGGGGGGGGGGCATTAAGGCGGGGAATAACGGATTGAATGGGTTATTACAAAATAACCCGAGTAGACAGACCTACACCTATGGTTTGTATATCTGCCTGCCTAGTACACTATCTGTATATCGATCTATCTCGGTATGCTCCTCTATATCTTCCTACATCTTTGGATGAAAGATCCCCAAATTCAGATGAATCAACAGTGGTTTAGGCCAACACATCAATCAGGGCAAATATCAAGACTGCAAGAGATAGAATTTTACGATGGGTCTTTCCAAAAATCAAACAAACTGATCTATGCAAAAACAAGACCATAGGGGTATCAAGATCGTAAACAATGGAAAAGAAAAACAGATTTAGGCTCACGGACCGAAGATCGACCGCCGTCGCTCAGACTGGTCGTCTCCGTCAAATAACGAGATTGCTGGCGAAGGAGAGGCCCGCGGCAACGGACCTTTCTCTCGAGAGGGCCCCTCGCCCAGCACTTGCACATCGGCGGCGAACCCAATGCGAGGCCTCTTGGGCATTGGACTCGCATCCGGTGCAGCGTCCGAGTCAGCAACATCGGGCCCATCGGGATGACTCGCTGGAAAGTGGGCCCGCTTGGCTGGAGTACGCAGTCCAACCTCTTCATCATCCGGGATTGGCAGACGGTGTCGATCGAAAAAGGTCGTGGGATGATTCAACCACGCAACGCTGGTCTCATCTTCATCGCCAAGTTCGAGGAAGGGTTCACTCTGGATGATGTCACTCATGGTGTGATCATCCAACAGACTTTTCTCCGCGTGTTGGATTTCAGCCTCGGACATTTCCTTACGCCGACGAAGCATGCGGTCCTCCAGAGTACCCCGTAGCACGAGTGTCTCCACGTAGACCGGTCGCGTCTGGCCGATCCGGTGTGCTCGCTTGATCGCCTGGCTTTCCACATTGGGTTGCCAGATCGGATTGATGATGAAGACTCGCGAAGCCTGGGCGAGGTGAAGACCATGCGAGGCCTGGCGGAGGTCCATCAGTAGCACGCGGACATGGTCTGACTCGCGGAATATCTCGAGGTACTCTGTCCGCTGTTCAGGTTTCAGCGAGCTGGCATAGATTCTGAACTCGATTCCCAGAAGCTCGAGACCCTCTGAAATCCAGTACGCGGAGTTGATATTATCATAGAAGATGATGATTTTCTCTTCTTTCTGCAGCTCGGAAACTCTGTCTAAAAGGTAAGTCAGCTTCGCAGAGGCCGTGCCAACAAGCATTGCCTTCATCAACGGGGAATCCGCATCCAAGGAGCGGAAGATGTTCCGTTTAAACGTTCTTTTAGGGGGTTTTTTGCTCGGCGGTTTGGTGCTGTGACTCAATTGGCCCGCACTGGAGCTGGACGTCGAATCTGGGGCACTTCGACCGGAAGACACTTGGGCATTTTCTCGAAGTTCCCCGCGGAATTTAATGCCCACCCCGGAGAGACCGGTTGTGGGATCCGGCAGTCGTAGGTTTTTCGTAACGTGCTGCTGCACCTTGCAAGCCTGTGTGATACCAAGAAGGAGCGGATCTTGCGGTCTGCTCGGGTCAAGCGCCCACTGCTCTCGGTGATCGTCTGGGAAATCCTTGATAAGAATACCCAGCTCGTGTAGGTTCTTAAACTCTCGCCAGGTATTACAATTCAAAGCGCGATGGGCGACATCGATGCCGCGAGTGATTTGGTCGATATCGACTTCCGTCATCTTCGCTCGGTTTTTGTCAAGGTATTTATGCGCAACGTCGATTGCTTTCTGGACGTCTTCTTCGTTGGAACCCGCCCACCAGAATCCAGCCTGTCGCAAATTGTTGATCGTTTGGTTCAAATGTTTCCGGTTTGTCGGGTGAAACATGTAATCCGTACCCTGTCGCTCGGAGGTGATTGCATTGACTGCGAGACCAAACAGAAACAGGTTGATAGATAATCGATCATGGAACTGCGGCTCCAAATACTTGACATGATTGTAGAGACTCGGGAGCTCCACCTCTCGTTCAACGGTTTCGTATTGATGGCGCACCATTAATCCCTGAAGCGTTGCACGTATCGCCGGGGTCTTGCGGCGTCGACCGTCTGCTCCGATCGGTTTGATGTAAGTTGTCCAATCTGCACGATCTACTTCCTGGGGGTTGGACCAAGGTTTCAGGTCTAAGAATTCAATCACAATGCGCCGGAGGCGATCAAGTGCCTTCATTTCAGTTTCGTCCACTGTTCCTGTCTTCTTGCGGCCTTGCAGGATTCCGGAAACAACTTCCTCCGGTGACTCGCTGTCGCTGTCGATGGCCTCTTGCGAGGCAAGGCTGACCTCAACGCCGTACAGCCCATCAGCCGGTGTTCCTGAAACAACCCACCGGCGCTCAAAATGGAGCTGCCCGAACATATGCGTCATTCTAGTGCCTTGGCCCGCCACAGTGTGACCTTCATCAACGATGACACGCAGCAAATGGACTCTGGTCAGAGGCGAATCAACCTGAACGAAGCCATCGCGGCGATTGTCTTTTTGCTCCCCAGACTCGGCTTCGAAGCGGGTCTTGGCAAACAGGATGATGTCAAGTTGAAGGAGTTCTTCCACCGATGGTGTCTTATCAGAAGATCGCCTTAGAACCTTGACCCTCAAACCTGTGGTATGTTTTTCAATCTGGTGTTCCCAATGGTCGACCAGGTTATTCGGCACAACAATAAGAGTCGCTGAGCACAATCTAATCCGTTTAGCCGGTGGCCGCGGATAGGAAGTACTTTGTCGGCCTTGGTATCTGGTCTGATGAGGGGGGATCTCATATGAACCTATGTGGGTCTTGCAAGCCTCAATGCATCGAGTGTAGGATTTGCCTTCTTGCTTCCTCTCCTGAAAAAAGGTTGCCCATGGCTCAGAGTGCCGGCCTATCGCCGCCGCCGCCATACTCAATAATGAGCCTGTGGTCTCTCGGATGGGTATCAGATCGGGTTTATCGGGCAAAGACGAATACTGAATGGGAATTTTGGGTACGTGTCCACGAGTGGCCCAAATCACGGCCAAGCAGATGAGTGTTTTGCCGCATCCCATAGTCTCTGCAAGAATGCCTAATTCATGTCAGATTCTGGGCAAATTCAGTGTCTAGGCGACGGCATTCACCTCCACATGCTTCCGAATACATCACCTTGTCCCCCGTGACCATGCCCTCTTCCTTGTCGTAGTAATAAACCAAACCGGACGGACTTCGCAATTCCTGCAAACGAGGGTCAAGCATCTGAGCTGGTTCAGCCTCCCGTTGAATCATCGTAGCAGCCGACCGCCGTTGGTATGGGTACAAGCGAGTCTTGAGACCAAGGTCCGAAAAGTCCTCATCGGAGAGCAATTCGTCCATGGCCCTCCGCGACCACTGATCTTTCATGACATACACGTCCGGACTCGGGTTATCAAGAGTATTGAAAATGTACCAAAGAGACTCATCCTGACTCTCTTGGGCATTGTACATGGAGCCAGGCGCAGGTGGGCGCTCACCCTCCCACGCCTCGATGGAGGAGTCAACAGTCGACATGATATACTTCAAGGCTGCTCGTAGCCTCTTGGGAACTCTTTGTCTGCGGCTCGTCATTCTAGATACAACGTATACTCTAGAATTTCCCGCGGCGTTGATGTGGCTGTAGATCCAGCCATGTTGCTCCAGCTGTGAGATCTCCTGTGCCGGGTAGCCCGCCAGATGCTTACCCAGCACGCCGATCGGAATGCTTGACACGGGGACCTCAATTCCATTGTCCGTCCATTTAAGGTTCAGAGGTGATCGGTTTTCTGGTGTAATGTTTGGCACGGACGTATCTGGGGTAGGCTCGAGAGCGGATGGCGAATTGGTTGCATCAGTAACAAACAGGTGCCGGGGTGAGTTTGAAGGATTTCCATGTTTTTCACTCCAATCTTGAATTGTCCAGGCAGCCGCCATGGTACTCTCTCCTGGCGCCCAGGGGTTTATGATGGCGCATGAAAGAGATTCCAGGTCAAGGTCGACCGAAATGGCAGATCTCTCACCGCCTATGTGGGCCGTGGGGCTTATCGATAAGATCGACCGGATGCGGTGTCTACAGGAGGAAGACACAGTCGGGAATTAATTCGATTACAGTCTAGGTATCATGTCTCAAAAAGCTCCCGGTAATTCAACTCGATTCACTGGGCCAAAAAGTCTTCAATCTCAAATCCCACCCGCTTCAAGGATCTCTCTTCCAGCTCCCTTGACGTTCCATTTACCTTGCGCAGCACGATAGTGCGCGCATCCTGCAGACGCACCTCTACTGGGTTCCCGCCTACGCGGTCCAATTCCTCCCGGCTGCACTCCCGGATATATACTGTGATGTCAGGTCCCACACACGCACGCCAGAGGGAGGCCATCCACTGCCAGTGGTCCAATGGCCCGTACGAGTCACTGATGGGGATAGAGCAGGCAAAGGCATCCGCGGTGGTGAGCTGGTACCGTGGAACCAGAGCGATGGGTAAGGTAGAGGGGCTGCACGAGAGCACGCTGCCTTCGGATCCATTCTCACTTGATTGAGCGGGCGAGTGGATCTGCAGATTCGCTGTGCGCGGGATGATGGTCTTAGGAGACAAATCCCCTGCGCTCTCTTCATCCGGCGATGCTCTTGATCCGACGGAATTCGCCGCCGAGGAAGATCTGACGAATCCCTTGACCTCGTCGGAGATCCGATGCCACGCGGAGATAGTGTCGAGGTAGTCCACCGTTGCGTCGCCCGTGTGGCCTGCCTCGGAGGATCCCCGGGGCGCTTGAATGTCTGGGCCATCAAATATCCGGACATTATACTTGGACTCTTTTTTCAACAAACGGTCCAAAAATTCGACAGCCACCCGAACTAGTTCTGGGTCTTGACCATCGACGGCAATGACGGGGCCCCGGACTGGAGGATGACTTTCACAGAACGATGGCACCAGCGGTGGAGAGATCTTGGCCAAGAGCTTGATCTTATTCAAGAAGGGAATGGTCATGACAGTTGCCTCAACGCTGGACCCGTCTTGTGAGAAGGGTGTCAAGGGTGTGGTGGCAGGCGTGCCTGTTTGGAGTGGTGGCAGCTTCAAACTAGGGTCCGGGTGCGCCTGCGGGCCGCCATGCGGTCGTGGTGGTTGCACCATAGGAAGCACGTTCCGCTGCTGCATGTCTGGCCGAGCACTATACGGGGTAGTGGAGTATGGGGAGCCAGGGCTTCTGTCCCCCCGTCCACCAGGGCTCGGCTTGTCGGACATATAAGAGGTATGGGAGACACGGCGCCGTTTCATTTCAGGCAACAAATCATTCCTCTCATCCGGCTGGCGGTACCGGGACTGAGTATCAACCTGGTCAATTCTAATCGGCTTTGGCGGTTGCTTCGGGTCCCTTTCCCGGGCTTGAGAGCTTCTGGCTGTCATGGTGGCGATTGTCATAGGACCTGTCGAGAGATTGGATGGTCGATATGGTTGTGCCCCCGCCGCGGTGGGTGTGAAAGGGGCCATGGGGGAAGATGGAGCATTCATGATACGCCCACCACATCGGTTGCAATGGGTTTTCCCGGATGAATTATGGCTTAGGCCTAGTGCTGAGTTGCGGGCGCTGCCATCGCGGCCAAAGCGACGTGGTTGATAGCGGTACCCGGGGTACTGTTGGTTATGGCGGGCTTTCTCTTCCTAAATGACCGGGTAAGTCTTTGTGGCGAGCTCGGTCGGTTCGAATATCTTACCTCGGCAAGGGCTCTCCATTTATTCTTTTCCTCCTCCGACAGAGATCTCCACTGCTTGCCAATGATCTTGGAGATGTCCGGGTTCGCCAACCCCGGATTATGAGCGGCTACCAAGGCTTGGTAGTGCTGGCGATACAAGATGAAAGCTACATCCAACCACAGTCAGCGTCAACTCCCGGAAATATTCAAACCGCGGGGATCGGGAAACCCCCCGAATCCACTCCAAATAAGAAAAGCACTTGCCATGCTCAATCGACGACGGCGCGGATAGTATCGACTCACCATTACGAGGGCGGGGGATCTTTGGATCCGGTTGGCAGAGACAGAATTGCTCGGGACCATCTTTGAAGGCAGGCTTGATAGGACTGCCAGCCGAGGAGATGGAGGAACGATCCCGAAAGGCGAGATCCTTGGTCTCGATCATAGGGCCCGGAGGTCTAGTCCCATTGATGATCGGCAGCGGCTCCAGATTACCCACGGGCCCCTTGGACCGGGCAAGTGGCGTCGTCGACGACCCTCCATCCGGCCGGAGATCGGCATACCGGCAAGCGGCAGCATCAGGCTGGGTCATGGGAGGTGGAAGGGGCTCGTTCATGATCTTATGGTCGAGCAAATTGCTGGGTCTGGGCAGCGAGACTTGAGGGGTTTCATAGCGCAACGCAGCAGGGTTCGGAAGCACTCGATCGAAAGACATTTAACTATGGAGGGGAAGGGGAAGAAATAAGGAAGAAGAATGAGAAAAAAGGTCGAGCCAAAAGGCGCTCAAAGAGCAAAAAGGAAGCTCACAAGGGACCGAAGGGAATAGGAAAAATAAAAAGGAAGAAGCATGAGCCACGAGGAGGGGGAAGAATCAAAGAAAAGGGAGAGAAAAAAAAAGACCCCAACGTGGACAGATCGGGGGGGGTCAAGGGGAGAGACAAAGAGGCAGCCGATCTATACAGACACCCAGACAGGCAACGGACGATAGACAAAGACACGATCGAATTTTTGGAAATTTCTTTGTCTCTGGACCGGGGGGCACGATATCCCTGAGAAATCCCTGTATGGTGGCTGATTCTAGGACAATAGATCGAATTCCTCCGGCATTTCTATCTAGCCAACCAAGCCGGAGCATCAGAAAGACAGGGGAGAAAAAAGTGGAAAGGGAAAAAAAATGGGGCCGAAGTAACTATCACATCCAGCAAACGAGATCATTGTTTTCTTTGTCTCCGGATGCGGCGAGTCGCAGACGTCGCGCGATTCATGATTGGCGCCGGCCAATCGTCCCTCGGTTCCCCGGCAAATCGTGAAAGAAACATGCTCCCGACAAACATCGTGCCCAGCGGACGAGTCGATTTCCTTGGTTTGTCAATCTCAAGCGCGGATACTCGCAGTTCACCTTTTTACCCCCCGCTGTCAGGTCATGATCCACTTCGATATGATCTCATTGCCGCCGATCACGACTCCACACTGCGTGCAACTCTTCTGGGGACGGAACAATACCTGCCCTATGAGGCCTGTACCTTGAAGTCTCGTTTGACCGGTTACTACCGTGTCTCCCGTCCCGGCCGATTGGAACCTCTCCAGTCCGCATCAGGTAGGTGTTTGATGGGAGGGGAGTTCTCGGGTACCCACGCTGCGACATTGCCCGGTGCATTCATGGGGACAATGTCTAAGCTGCAAGCCCCCGGCTGTGGCGTCCGGTCACGGACTAGTTGACCAATAGTCCGTCAATCTGGCTATAGATCTCGGTCGCCATGAGCCGGTGGGCTGATGGGCCCAGGTGCATCTCGTTCCTGGACACTAATCAGCTCGGCAAAGGACTGTCGATCAGCGAGGTCTCCTACCAAAACAGATATTTCTCGGGATGAGCACACGGTGTCGACTGCCCCTTCTTTGACATCATGACCTGGATTCCACTTTCGCTTGCGACACAGGCCTCCCCAACATTCTCCCAGCCCGGGTCCTGGTTCTGTCCCAACCCATTCTCGGTCTTGATACCCGCGGCATAGAGCTGCCAGTCCCGGATGCGATCGAGGAGGAAGGCATTGGTGTCGAACAGGTAGATGGTTCCACGGTCCCATTTCTTCACGGATTCGCATAACTGCAAGCTCCAATATGCTAGAAGCTTGACGATATCCTTGTACTCAGTCCCCATCGATGTTAACCCCGGGAGAAAAGTCACGTCAACCGGCTGGGTGAGAATCACCTTGGGCTCCGTCGAGCCCCCAACGCTCAGAGAGCTCGTCCAATTGGTCCATGACCACCTGAATGCGTCGGGCCACCGAGCTTAGGGCTGTCTCGTAGTCCTTGGTCATCAGACTCCAAAGATCCCAGACACCAAACGAAACCACGAATATCGTTCGCCGCTGTCGGGACTGAATTTGGTCTGGCGAAAGCCCTTCGAGCAAACGAGAATCAGCGTCCAGCCACTGCCGGAGCTGGACCTTGAAATCGGCCAGGCATGTCTGAGACAGTCGACCCCGTAGTTCTAGTTCACGGTTATCCACGACCGAGCCCACTCGTCGGTCCCTGAACACGGCATTCGCAGTCTGCGCTAGGTTCTCCTGGTGGCACGAAATCTAGCCGGTTTCAGAGTCAGCCAATTGTTGCGGGTACAAACTTCCCCAGGGTCTCAGATAATTGCCATCCGAACGAGGTGAGAATCCCCACCATCGAGCAAAGCCAATCCGTCCAGACCATCCCCTGTGCTTCCCGGGTCTCGTTGTCACTCCATGAGTCTCCAAAGACTACCAGCCGCTGGTCAAACGTTCTGCCGGCTTGCAATGTTCCAGGTGCGAGCGGCACGAGGTCGCCCAGGTTCTGGGAAGTTGGAAACCAGGCCAAGTAGAGGATGATACATGCCGCCAGAGCACACACGACATAGAGACGGCTAAATAGCCGCATCATCAAGCAAGGGGCTGTGTGGCCAATGATGTCAAATTCGTGAAGCTGTCTGGACCCTAGAGAGTATTCTGGCAGGGGAGTGCAACAGCAAACTCTCTGCTGCAATTTACCGAAATTTATCCTTTTGATAAGAGGGACTGTCTCTAGTCATCGATAGTCCATGGCCTGGGGAAGAGCAATATTCCAAAATCTAGGCCCGGACGAAATTCCCACCGGAAAGGCCGGGATTAGCCGGGACTCCAGATCCGGATATGATGGGATGAAGTATGAAGGGAATAGGACAAATCAAATGAGCTTCACTATGTTTCTAAATCCACCCGTATTACTAAAAGTCAAATCGTGATCGGGCCACGCGGCGTGGCGGGGCTCAACGTGGAAGGGCATCGCGTGCCGATGCGTTGCACGGCATTATGCTTATTTGCTCAATCGACTCGGGCTCGTACGGGCGGAAGAAACAGGGGCGAGTGCACGTTTGATTTTAATTTACAATTGAGTAGAACGAATTGGTAATTCCATTTTCTAGTCTCGTTATCTACAGTAGCAGACTCGCCCCGGCAACAATGCCGGATACATAGATCGATGGACTGTCGGCTAACAAGCATGACGACGCTCGCGCCTAAATCCGATAAAGTCCGGCGGGGGCTGGAGACTCCTATATCACGCGATAAAATATACAACAGAATGGCGTCCGAAATTCTTGATCATGTTCGAAACGATTCTGCTTGGGCTTATCTATACTTCACTGAGAAGAATTAAGGTTGTTAGAGTACAAAGGCCTGGCACACGACACATTGAAAACTTGACAGATGGAACCCATTGATCTGGAGTTTCGAAAATACCCCCAGTTGACCGCTTTATCGGCCATTTTTTCTTAAAGAAAACACCCCAGGAGTTGATTGTATAGAAGCAAAGACTGATTCCATGCCCAATAGCGATCGCGATCCCCATTGTGAAACGATAACGTGACTAGTTCATCACGTGACAGGGTTAGCGATGCTGACTGTGCCTCCGACCCGAACAGGCTAGCGCATGCTGAATCAGCCACACACACACACTCGCTACACCAAACCTTGGGAACTCGAAAAATCCACACGACCGAACCCTTCAACCTCACCTGTCGACAACTCCGCGCTACCGTCTTGACCGCGCATCCCCGTCAAGATGAAGCTCAACATTTCCTACCCCGCCAATGGGTCTCAGAAGATCATCGAGGTCGACGATGAGCGCAAGCTCCGTCCCTTCATGGAGAAGCGCATGGGCACCGAAGTCAGCACTCCCCGATTTGATCCCCAATCACCGACACACACACACCACCTCCAAAATATTACACACACTCGCGCATAATGAGAACGAATGGGCTGATGGGTTTTTTTACGATTAGGTTGCCGGTGACGCTCTCGGCGACGAGTTCAAGGGTTACCTCTTCAAGATTACCGGTGGTAACGACAAGCAAGGTACGGCTCCTTGGAATACCATGCCCTACATGGCAATGGGAATATGAACCAACTCCTCTACGACTGGAACAAGATTGCTGACGATTCTGGATTCACAGGTTTCCCCATGAAGCAGGGTGGTACGTTTTCAACCGATTCTTCCTCGCCACACAACATAGGAAGCAGCTCGAAAAAATTTATCTCGCATACTCATCGCTATTCCAGTTCTTCTTCCCACCCGTACCCGCCTGCTCCTCTCCGAAGGCCACAGCTGCTACCGCCCCCGCCGCACCGGTGAGCGCAAGCGCAAGTCCGTCCGTGGTGGTACGTTTACATTTCGCTCGCCCCTCCCCATAACGGTCGGGATCATGGAAATTGACTTAATCCCTCGCAGCCATCACCGGTCTCGACCTTGCCGTCTTGGCCCTGAGCATCGTCAAGCAGGGTGAGGGCGAGCTCCCCGGCCTGACCGACACCGTCGTCCCCAAGCGTCTCGGCCCCAAGCGTGCCACCAAGATCCGCCGTTTCTTCGGCCTTGACAAGAAGGACGACGTCCGCAAGTTCGTCATCCGCCGCACCGTCGCCAAGGAGGGCAAGTCCGAGTACACCAAGGCCCCCAAGATCCAGCGTCTGGTTACTCCCCAGCGTCTGCAGCACAAGCGCCAGCGCGTTGCCATCAAGCGCCGCCGTGCTGAGGCTGGCCGTGAGGCTGCGTAAGCTACTACCTCATCCTTTCCAGTCTGCACACTCAGCTAACATGCCTCTTTAGCAACGACTACGCCAAGCTCCTGGCCAACCGTGTCCACGAGGAGAAGGCCAAGCGTGACGAGCTCCGCAAGCGGAGAGCTTCGTCGATGCGCAAGTAAACTCACCCGCGGTTTATGATTCGGTTCGCGGGACGGGTTTAATGGAGGAGGTTCGTGTTCAGGGATGATTGAGGGATAAAAAAAAGATCACTCCCATGACGCGGAATCTGCCTGATATGAGAAAGGGCATAAAAAAAAGAACGGAGGATCAGGTTTTGAACAAAGCAGGTGGATGGTTGACCACTCTCCCGGGGCCACGGTGATTCGGGCTCTGGGCTGATGCATCTGTGCTGGACCTACCTTTTTGATAACCCTTTTTGAATGGAGTGCATGCAATTTCATTGTTTCGATCTCACCTAGGTTCTTGTAGACTTGATTGTAAACACGGGGATGACCATCGATGACAGTACCATGAGTTCTACAATTTATAGGAATATACGGGTGTTTCCGACCAGGTTATCAACAGCCCACCTGGGCAACTTCGAACTTGGAGAGGCCACAGCCGTCTATGGATGCCCTTTGAACGCCACGAGGGGGTATTTGCACTACCTACCGCCCGAGTCTATGGTGAATTGCAACTTCGTGGTCACACTTGCTCAGGCTCAAGAATTTGTAATCTATTTGGGCATGGATATTTTCAAGGTACATGAGTAAAAATATATTTCTATCCGGTTCACTAGGACCATAATGGGCCCATGGCCTTCGGGGCGTGGTCTAGCCCTGGAGGTATGTTCAGTGTCGAGATATATTTAGGAGTCCATATGTTGACATAGTTCACACGAGATCTCCCAATCACCGGGAATGCAAACGCAAAAGGCCTCAGATTGCCTCAGATTGAAATTGGAATTAAAACTTCAGAGAGGCAATGAATATAGCAGTATGTTGTATTGTGTTTTGCTAGGGTAGCTGCTCGACTCTTCTGAGTATAACTACCCCCTTCGTGGAGCAACTTTCTCATCCACAAGTTTGTTTCAGATTCAGTACCTTCGTGACGCAGACAAGGATCCAGTCGAGTGGCCGCTTTCAATTGAAGAGTGATATAGGTCATGAAAATCGTATTTTTTGTTCTTCTACTCGTCCGCATTGAACCAGGATAACATACACGCATAAACGCCCCGGGATGATTGGGAATGGGGTATTTTCAAGGAAAGGGGCTTATGACACGGCGTGCGAGAACAGGAAGCTCACTGATTCACCGTTATGCGTGCGGCGGCAGGCCTCTCCCAGTGTAGGGCTGATGTCGATGGTCTCGATCTTATCGCAGAGCTCTTTCTTCTCTGCGTGAGGGACAGTGTTGGTGACGACTAGACGGCTCAGGCGGCTGCCGTTCAGGTTCTCGATGGCCTTGCCGGACAAAATGCCGTGCACGACGATGGCGTTCACCTCCTTTGCGCCGTGTTGCATGACGGTGTCGGCGGCCTTGACGAGAGTGCCGCAGGTGTCGGCCATATCGTCCACGATGATGGCAATCTTGTCCTTTACGTTGCCGACGAGAACCATACGAGATACCTCATTCGGGCGAGCACGCTCCTTGTGGATGAGAGCGAACTGCAAGTCCAGACGGTCTGCAATGCCAGTTGCTCTCTTAGCACCGCCGGCATCCGGGCTGACGATGACGCAGTTGTTCACATCCAGGTTTTCCCGAATCCACTTGAGCATGCTGGGCTCGGCGTACAAGTTGTCGACGGGGACATTGAAAAACCCCTGGATCTGGCTGGCATGCAGATCCATCGTAATGACGTGGTTGCAGCCGGCAGTCTGCAGCATATTGGCCATGAGTTTGGCGGTGATGGGAGCACGACTCTTGTCCTTCTTGTCCTGACGAGCGTAGGGGAAGTTGGGGATGACAGCGGTGATGCGCCGAGCCGAGGCGGTCTTGCAGGCATTGATCATAATCAAAAGCTCCATCAAGCCATCGTTGATGTCGTTGGGTCGAGTCGACTGCAAGATGAAGACTGCACAAGGTGATCAGTGACAGGGATCAGTACCTCGACTCGGGTCGGCGTACCATCTTCGTCTCGCACACTTTCACCGATCGTGACACTGGTCTCTTGGTTGGAGTACTGCAGGACCATAATCTTGGTTAACTCGATGCCGAGTCTGCATGTCGGTTAGTGGGAACCGGCGGCGAGGGGTGCATGACGTACCGATCAGCCACGAGCTGAGCCAGCTCAGGGTGGCTGTTGCCAGTCAGCAGCTTAATTGAATTGGAAGCCATGGTGGATGCGAGAGCAGAGGGAAGCCTGCTAGGACGGACTGCGCAATGACTCCAAGAAAAATCGATCCCACACCTGCCGCTTTTGGGCCCCGCATATTTTTCTGGGGTCCCGTGACCGTTGACCGCCTACGCTTCCGGCATTTTTATACTTGACACTGACAGATATTGATTTAGACAGATATCTATAGCGGGGGAGGGTGTTCAATTGTGTCAGCTGATGAAATGTGTGGGGAGTATACACGACAAGTCAAGATAAAGTGGTGTTGTGGATTTTCCGGACCCTGCACCCGACGTGCATATCGAAGTAAAAGCATTGACTTGGCAGCAAATCTATCTTGAATCGTTATACAAAGAGAAAAAAAATGATTATATGCTTCTCGTTTGTTTGAGAAAGACTCATTTCTCATCCCACATACTGAAACAGTCACATAACTAGAGGTTCAAGACCTGCAGCAAATTGACATCCCAACCCTCATCCTAGCAAACCTCAATCAACACCCCAATAAACCTTGTCCCTGACCAGACCCGACAAGAACCATAAAACCCAGTTTCTATTGATAACACGAGAACCGCGAGCCGAACGGGGCAACGAATTCGGTACTTCAATCCCGAGTATCCCCGGACACTAACCCGATCGGGCCGCGTCCTCGGACCAACAGCGTCATATCTCATACTAATCACCTTTCACTTTCTCCTTTCCACACGTCTCCAGAACACAATACACGAAATGTTCGGTACATCTGGAAGAAGAACGGTGCTTACCGGGTCAAAGTACCTGGCACCTTCAACGCTGCCCGCGCGAGCTGCGGTCGCCGTGCAATCGCCGAGCACCACAGCGCGAGACTTCCACGGCACACCGAGCAATGCGGCGACACGGCCGACTTGGATGCCGATGCGCGTGAAGACGCCATGGATAGAGGCTCTGACGGCGAGCCGGGAGGCGGCGAAGGGATCGCAAGACGGGGCGCAGGTCGTGCGCAGCAAGCCAGATCTGACGCCGAGAAAAATGTCGGAGACGAAGTATAGCGCGGTACGAGATGGAGATTACTGATTATCATCGTCGTGGCAAGATCATACTAATGATAATTCTCCTCGATACAGATCCTGCCGTTGGCGCAGGATAAGTGGTTATTGGATACCTATCTCAACGCCTCTGGACATATCCGGTATGACGCATAATCAATGTTCAATCCAATAGCAGGGCCATCACTAACTCCTCTCAGTCTTGGATCTCTCCTCATGGATCTCGACGCTTTCTCCGGTGTGATTGCCTACCGTCACACCGGAGATTCGGTGGCTACGGTGACGGCGGCTTGTGACCGGATCACCATTGAGCATCCCCTGATGGAAATTTGTGATCTCGAGCTGAGCGGACAGGTCACATATGCCACCGGCCGATCTAGTATGGAAATATCGCTGCAGGTAGCCAAGGCCCGCCCGGAAGGACAGGCGGCCCAGCCAGAAGATGTGCTGATTACCTGCGCGTTCACAATGGTGTCACTCGATCCAGTCACGAAGAAGTACCTTGCCCCGTGGATTTCCCGCACGCAAAGCTAATCCATATACGCAGGCCCGCATCGGTTGCCCCTATTCTCGTCGAAACCGAGGAGGAGAAGCGGCTTTTCCAAAAGGGTGAGGAAAACTACCAAGCCAAGAAAGCACTGCGAACGCGAAGTCTCCTCGAAAAAGCCCCAGACGACGAAGAAAGTAATCTCATACACTCCATGTGGACAAAAGAGATGTCCTATCTTAGTAAGTACCCAAACCCTTATTAACCCTTTCAATGGCGTGGGAGTACTGCAAATCTAACACAACGCAGACCCCCAAACCCCCGCCATCCGCCCAGCCAACCAAGTCTTCATGAGCGACACCGTCCTCAAATCCGCCATGATCATGCAGCCCCAAGATCGCAACCGACACAACTTCATGATCTTCGGCGGGTTCCTGCTCAAGCAAACCTTCGAGCTAGCGTTCTGCTGCGCGGCCTCGTTCGCGCACGCACGGCCAAACTTCCTCGCGCTGGACCCGAGCACGTTCGAGAATCCGGTGCCGGTGGGCAGCGTGCTGTACCTGCGGGCGACGGTGGCGTACACGGAGCCGGAGGAGCGCGAGGGCGACAGCACCAAGTACACGAAGGTGCAGGTGCGGGTCGACTCGAAGGTGCGGGACGTCGAGCACGGCACGAAGAAGTCAACGGGGATGTTCAATTACACGTTCCTCGTGGAGAAGGACGTGCATGTGATGCCCAAGTCTTACGGGGAGTTTATGCTCTGGACGGATGCGCGGCGTCGGGCGCTGAATGCCGCGGCTTTTGAGCCGGCGCATAAGACGAGTACGCTGCGTAGTATCCAGGACAGTGTGACGGAGTAGAGGGTCAGCAATAGCCATGTCGAAATCGACCAGGATAGTTCTGGGTACATCAAAAAATAATAGAGTCGGATCTAGAATCGGATCTTGAAACATCAACTTTTAGTCACTTCTCACTTTTCACTTTTCGCTTTTATTCTTTTTCCCGGGGGCAACACACACATAAAAAAGGGTATGTACAAGGAACCCCAGATGGCAATCACCTTACAATCACAATGCGTCCTTTTTTCACGGGTATGTATAGAATGGGGGCAGGAGGGGGATATATGTATGAGACAAAGAAAACAAAGAAAACGAGCCCAACCACACCCAGAACCAGAACCGACTCCACCGATGAAAGACTCCGACTTGGAGAAACCGATGGGAAAGTCAACACGAGAAACGAAAAGAGAAGAGAAAGAAAAAAAAATACCAAGAATCCACCCACGTGATGCATCAGATATACACAAATGCCAGTGCTGTGCTTTGGACCTTATAAACTCCTAGTCTCCTCCGGTGAGCAATGGCCATAAAACAAGAAAACGAGATCAATCATGTCATATCGTGAAATCTCGACGTGGAGGAGCCATGGGGAGGGCCCCATCCAACGCAAGAGATTCTTTTGTGTTGTAAGGGGGAAGGAAGATGGGGGAAATGTAGAGCGGAAATGTAGTAACTCAAGACGTGCCAAGCTGGTTGTCACTGTTCACTGAGAACCTCGTCGATCTTATTCGACGTCAAAGTTCCACTATTCGCCTGTGGAGCAGAGCCGGAATTCCGAGGCTCGGGCGGCTGTTCTTCCTTCATGCACGCGTTTTCCAAGATATTGGTCCATTTGCCGCTCGTCCCAGCATGAGAATGCTTGAGATGCTGACGGAAGTGGTCGGCGCGGAAGAACTTCTTAGCATTGTTGCACTCGCCAAACTTATGAACGGTTGTCAAGTGTTCAAAGCGACGATCCCAGTCCGGTCGGGGGAAATTGGGGAATTCTTCCCCGCAATACCCGCAGGTGTCGTGGGTGGGCCCTGCACTGGACTGGAAACTAGGAGAAACGGAGCCGTGGAATGCAGCTTGGAAGCTTGATAGAGCGGCGCATGACCAGGAGTGACGCCGGAGGTGAAGAGAATTTTGATGCCGCTCAGCTTCGTTCTTGTTTTTGAAGCGGTTGTTGCAGTATTGACACGCGTACTGCTTTTCCATCTCGTGGGCACGAAGATCATCTGGATTGTCGAATTTCTTGGGTTTCTTAGGACAACAATCGCAGATGTACAGCCCACTGATCTTGGGCGCGGTCGTCTTGGGCGCGGCCAACACCGTGGGCATTGGCACTTTCCCAGTGGCGTCCGTACTCGGTGGCTCCAGGTTGGTGGAGCTGGTCATGGGTCGTGGGATTGATGGAGGTTGGATGTGTGCGGCGGGGGAGCTAGGGTTTAAGATTGACTTCTCGTGAAAGGTATCGAGATCGGAGCCGGGCGAGAGGCCGCCGGGAGAAGGGCGGTCATAAGGCGAGACACTGGTCATGCTACTGCCTCCAATGGACAGAGTCGACGAATAAGAGCCGGAGGTCCGGATACTCAGAGATGACGCTGCTGACAGGGTCCGCTGACTCGGAGCATAACCGGGGTTGACAGAAAGGGTGTTGGAGAACGGGTGTCCACCGGTCCTTCGCTGCGACAAATCGCCATTGCTGGTCGCCAGGTGCAACGCATGTCGTTCGTCCCCAATTGGCTCTCGCGGTGGAGATGAAGCTCTCCGCTTCATGCCCTGCTTGCCCTCAGAATAGGGCGGAGTCGGTTCACGAAGAATGAACTGCCGCGGTGGCGCGGGTTCGTCCGAAGTGAAATCGCCCTCGATGTCGGAGAAAACACCCTGGTCATAGCTCCCTCGATTCGATCGGCTCGGTAAACTGATGCTGTCTTCACGAGAGGGCGTGGTTCCACGATATCGGCGTCGGCTCATCTCCCGCATGTAATCATAATCCAATGCTATTGATGGCGCATTGCTTTCGACACTCGGGCTGCGTCCTTCGATGTACTCTCGCCAGCCAATTTTGGACCGTGGCGATACTCCGCCCGATTGAGGGCTATAGTTCCATTTGACATCCAGGTTCGCGTTCTCCGACAGCCCGGGCGAAGGCAAATTGCTGGATGGTCGCGAGGGAACGGTAAGTGATGAGACGGAACCTCGGTGGTCCGATCCATGACTAACGGAACCTCGGGGGGATAACGAGTTTCCAATTTTGTTGAGTAGGTGTTGGTCATATGCATTTGACGAGTCCTGAACGCTTCGTAGTGAGAAATCCCGCTCACCCTTCAAGCTATAAGGAAGTTAGCAACCTGCTCAAAATATAACCGACCCGCGGAGATGATAATATGCATCTCAGTTGCAATCGCGCGGCTCCCAGGTACTCACATTGGTCCTGAAGGATTGAGAGAGGTGGCGCTAGGAAACCCATCGTTGGTAGGTGGGGGAGGCTCAATCTTAATTTGCGCCTCTGGACTGCGCGAGTGCGGGAATCCGCTCTGTCTGCCTTCCAGTTCGTCGATCGCCATCGGATCACTGCGAGGGGCCGGATCAGGCCGCCGGTGCCCGCCGAACAAGCTGGAGTTTGGGTTGATCGGCGGTAGGGTCGTGGAAGATTGGTCGTTGTTCGCATGGTGCCAGCCAGCATCGTAGCCGTTTTCTAGATTGTGAATCCTCGGCGGCGGAGGCAGCGGGGGCGGTGGCGCAGAATCCATAGCAGGACGAGTCGGAATCGGTAATGGGCCGTGGGATGCGAATGGCAGCTCGGGCATAGCTTGCGGAATACTTTCGGGGAGACGTCGACGGTCTGGTAGATCATAGAAGCTCGGTGATGGTCGAGGGTCCATTCTCTCACAGCGATGGTTCCCGGCACGCGAGCATAGATAGGCGGGAAGTCGCAACGTTCAGCATAGACCGGGATTGGCCGAAACCACCGAAAAGAAAAATATATAAAGGAAAAGGAAAGAAATCAAAGATCAATTCCAGGTCCACCGCCCAATCCAGTTGAGCGTAAAAGAGAGCGGGAGATCCGGGGCAGAAAAGGCCCGTTCGAAACCAGAAATTCCCAAGGGCGTAGGACTTGAACCCGTTGCTAACCAGAAGGACCAGCTTCTAATCAGTCCGAAGAGGGTTCAAAAAAGAAAGGGCTAGCGACACGAGTGAGCTGTGATCGCAGGGCCGAGAAAGGGAACCCAAAAAGCCGAGACCTACCTTTAGGTCCGGGCAATTCGCCTCATGGGATGAAACGTTCGGCGCAGTGACACACAGCCCCGTGGAATGCCGTGTCCCATAGAACCAGTTAGTCGCGACCGGAGCCACACATGCTTCTATTGACTGGGGGTGGGAGGTTGGAGATCGGGAGAGTGGGAGTTGGGGGAGGGAAAGACGGAGAGGCAGTGGGAGTATAGCAAAGTAATTCCACCCCGCCACTAGCTGAAGCAATTCCCCCGGGCTGAACAATAGGCAAAAGGGTGACGAAGACAGAAATCTCCGCCTCCACTTGGGACCACGGCTCAAGGAGAGTGAAAGAATATAATAATAATAAAAAAAAAAAAACACAAATAATAGAGACAAATGGGCGGAAGAAAATGCGCCCCAGGTGCGCGGGAAATCGGGGCAGTCGGTCGAGGCGGTGCAGCGCCGAATGATTGGATGCCAAGGGTTGGATAGACAAATGTTAGGGCAAGGGAGGCGACGGTGATCTCATCCTCGACCTGAAAGGGGGGGAGGGTAAGAGTTGGGGAGGCAAAGCGCAAAGCGAACCCACGATAGAACCCGAGTATGCTATTTTTTTTTTGAAGGTGGGAACTGACGTGGTAAAGAGGCAAAAAAGGCGCCGTGTCTCGTATGGGGGAGTTAGAAGGGGTAATCGAAGGGTATTCTGGTATAAGTACATACGGGGTCAGCCCAGTTACATACCAGTACGGCCCATCAGCCTTTTTTGGGTGGGGAAGGGCGATCGATCTCGATTCCACATGGAGAAATGAGGGAAAATGACACACCTGGCAAGGCTGGGTTTAGACTCGGTCAGGGCCCTTGGTCAGCCTTAGAAGGAGTGGTAGTTATAGGTTTCATCTAGCCCGGATACTTCTATTTCTCACACCCGATACGGAGGACAGAGTAGGTATAATTCGATGGTCCCATGTTCCCCCTCCAGCGAGAAACAAAATTACAATAAAAGAAAACTAGGTTGAGGAATCATTCAAGGGCCCCATCGTCAGGCTCTGCGATCGTCCCTTCAGCGGTGTGTCGAGTAACGGAGTACTCTGTATCGAACAAGTATATAGGGGGCAGGGGCGAAACGGCGCCCTTCCGTGGGACGCCCGTAGATGATCCAGCCCTGGACATATTCGGCAGGCTGTCGCATGCAATAATACACCGAGAACACCAGCGCGTGGACAGGAACCATGGTTGATGCGGTGGTGCTGACATCGCATACTCTTTTACAACCATCGCAGACAGTGACAAAATATGCACCGCGGGAGTCTTGGGGGTTCTTGGCAATAGGCTTAATATCTCCCGGGGATTCTGCAATAATCCTACGACATCGTCCATTATGCACTCCCTCCAGATTCGAACTCCCCTATTCCGTACCCGGAGGCTTGGGGTCGGAAATCCACCCCCCTCTGCTCCTGGTCTCCTGGCGCATGCAAAAAGCAGAGAACATTCTTTATTGCCTCCACATGAAGGGGGACAATGCTGAGTCGTTGGTGAGGACCCACTGATTTCCCTAGCGTACCCCACTTGGGCCCAGTCATGCATGCACTGCCACACTGCTGGTCCGCTGTCATTTGGAATCGAGAGCAGGGGAGGGGGCAGAATTTCGCATTGTGCGGTCGTCTCGGGGCCCAGTGGAAAGTCAAACCGGTTGAACAAGCGATAGTCCACCAGTCCGCACGCAGCGAGGGTGGTCTTCATAGTCGTTGACGTTGACAAGCTGTGGTTAGTCATGCCGGTTCAGTCTCCACACCAGCTTCAAGATTGGGATTTTTTTGAGCTCCTTTTTTGTATTCCTTGTTTTCAGAACAAGCGATGGACCGGTTTCTCGGGTACTCCGGGCTGCTCCACGGTTACATGGTGGACAGGGCCAACGGCAGTACCTCGGTTCATGCACGGACAATCGCCTCCCGAAGTCTCGACGGTGGCTGCTTGTGCCATGGAGGCGAGCCCTACGCACTACCCGTCTTAAGACATTGACTCTGGCGCAAGTTGCACGACTTGCACGAGGTGGGATGGTGGCACACCTGGTGCCGATCCAAAAAGGAGCCGACCACGCGTTATTGCTTCACAGCCATCCTCGGCAGGGCCTGAAGGTCTGGATCTCGAATAGCCAAGCAACGGTGATGCGTGGTTCTGCACATCCCATTAGGCAGGGATTGTCGGCGAACCCAACGTCCAAGGTTCCCCCCGGGTGCGCTGTCAAAATCCGACGCAAATTTGGATCAGCCTTAAGAGGGCTGCAGCCTACAAAAAAGTGTGTGCGTCAACGCCGCGGTTTGAGTTTACGGCAACGGAGGGCATAATGGGACGCGACGCCCGTCAGCCTTACCCTGGTCGATAACATCCCGGTGCTATACGCGCCGGATCCTGTGTTCCCCCTTGTTAGCGTCACTCGCGGCAAATCCACCCCTTGCAGTAGGGCGAATCGGCATTGACGACCGTCGAGAGGACGTTGGAAGATAGGGAGGGATCAGGATTCCCACCGGGGCGCGGCATGGACCGCTCGGCTATATTGCGTTGTTTCCCGCGTCGCCCAATGGCCTTGAGATGATTAGAACATCTAAGCGGTGGTAATGTGGAGAGGGAGCATGGCCAGAGAATAATAATCACACTGGTTGTGTCTCGAAATGTGGAGATGGCGCGGGTCCCCGGGTCACGGGATCCGGGATAAGCTCTACTGCATGAGGCATGGATAATCACCTGGTGGCAGCGAGCCCTTACCCTACGTTGGTTTCTGTCGTTTCTATGGGGATCCATAGCGATCATTCTGGTGTTGGATGCGGTGGTTAGAAATCGCCAAGATCATTCAGCGCGTCTCATGCATCTCCACGTGGGGGGAAGACTCTTCACCGAGAATCCTCTGCAAAGCCCTTTCCAGGGTGGGTCTTCCAGTTGCGACGGGTTTGACGGGTGACAGGCCAATATGGCGCAGGAATTTCTTTTGAAAAAGTATAGTTCACAGAGAAACCAGACCCCTCGAGTTGGAATGACGTCGGTTGAATCTTTGCGTTTGATCGTCGGGGATGGTATTGTTGCATATCGGGAAATATAGAATGGAGGTAGGATTCCAGTGTCTACGTCATACTTGGATTCTCAATAACTAAACAACTCTTGAGTAGACTGCTATAGGCTCGGCAGATATAGTCCACCCCATCTGAGAACCTAACTCACGCGCAAAAAGAATAAAACACGCTTGAAAGTGTAAACAGTGGAAGACCAACTTTATCTTGCCCATGCCGACGCCGCATTCAGCTCGATCCTCCGGCTTAACCGCCACTCGCATCATTCACCTCACGAGACAATCCACCCAACACGGCATGCCCTATGCGCCCAGCATGATAAGCCTTGCCGTCCCACGGGACTGCCGAGATCGCCCATACCATCAACGCTGATTCGCATCACACTGGCCAACCAACATCCCAACACCACCGGTCCCTGAAACTTCCGCATAGCCACGTTTAGTCGCGCGGCAGCAGAAAATACAGCATCGAATGTCACCGGGGCCACGTCGTTGGTCAGAGCGGATCCACCTCGCCCCCTCCCTTCGTTTCCCCGCGAGGCTTTTGGCGAGACCATTATACTTCACGCTCCCATGTCCATACAAAACCAAGGGCCCCACCACCCACCGTGCCCGTCGATGTTTCATCCTTTGGAGGATCAGCACGAACAGACGCCAATGACGCTGGCATGCACGGGGACGGTGATTAATTCCCAATTCTGGACGGGCGACTTTTCCAAGGTTGGGAAGCAAAAAGGAGGCTGTGCAAAAGCGGGTCATCTTCCTCCTCCTCCCGATTGGTGCGACATCGAGGTATGTGTATTACCCGTCACTCGGTCGTTTGGGGATTCCATGGTTAATTACAGAGTACCGACGGTGAGGGTTGTGCCTGGAATGTCTTTTCTTTTCTTTTGTTTCCGTCCAAGCATAAACCGCTGCGATCAGAAGTCGAAGTCGTGGAGTTGTAGTTAACGTGACCCGGTGACTGCTTACTCATTATCCTCACCACATCATCTCTCTCTCTCCCCATTCCCAGAGGTGGCCAGCCTTCCATCAGCCCTGGATTCAGAAAAGGAAAAAAAAAGATACACATACTCAATGCCTCCGGCTGATTGGCAGGCCCGACTGTCCTGGTGGGGGTGGGGCAGTGCACTGCCTTGCAGGGGAGCTCTCAGCTTCCCGGTGGAGTTCGCATACTTGGTTACGGGGCCCTCCTGAGGGAAGAATATCTGCCGCTGATATCATAGCCTGGACTCCATTTCGGCTAGTGAATAGACTTCCGCCTCTTGGAGCCCGTCCCGGTAGGGAATTGTGATCGCCGTGCGTTCCTGTGTGTTTAGGGTCGGTTTTAGGGTCGGGTTGGATGGGGTTAGTGTGTTTAGCGTGTCTAGTGCCGACATCTTGGATCTAGGCCATGCACTAATTCGAGGCAGCCTTTCCCGAGGAGCTCTCCCGTGCGCTGTAGTCTCCCGAGGACGTTCGCTACTCGGATGTCCTGCAATTGAGCTTCTCACGTCGTGGGTTGCATCCAGAGGTTTGCCCTGGCTGTTCTAGGGGTACCGTAGGCACTCGTATCAACGAGTCATGTCTCCGTATACACCGGAGTCAGAAGCGACAGACGAATCCTGAATGATCCACGCGTGTCAGTTTATCCACTTGAACACTACTCCGTCAAGGACCTCTTGCGTAGGCATCCATATATTCGAACCGAGACGAAGCTCTTCATAGCCGAGGGGCATTGCTAGGCTGCAAAGCATCTGAGCGTCTTCTATTCCAACGGGAAGGTCACCTAATGTCCAGGTAGGGATACTCGAGTAGTACTTCGCGCAGAAAGTGGTTTACACACCGCAGCCAAGCGACTATACCGAGCCCAGAGCAGCTAAGCTTACAACAGCAACCAGACAAGCATGCATTGGCATACACCAAGATAATCCACATAAGCGAACAGTACTGAGCAGATGCAGGTCTACAAGCCACCGGATACCCGCGTGGAGCCACAACTTGCGCGGCTCTACTTCCCAGCCCCGAAGGCCTTCCCCTCTACAGACCCAAGCCCGCCAAACCCGAGTATATCTGGCCTCGTCTGACACGAAGAGCCGCAACGCTCACCATTCTAGACCGCGTGTGCCTACTAGGGCTGATGAATGGGGGCGGTTTCTAGAAGAGGGGTTCATGGGCCTTGTTCGGCGAACTGCTCTAGTGCTTATACCACACGTTGCCCGCCTACGAGGAGTGATAGCCTCCAGCGGTGTAGAACAGGGCCTCGTTATGGAACCTGGTCGTGATAGGCGTGGTTCCCGCTATCTGCGCCCTTTCCCTGTACGAGATGGGGGCCATCGACCCGGCGTTCGACGTTGCGCGGTCAGAGGTCGCTATATGTTTCCAAAGCAAGTAGTTGATATGCGCCGTTCGTCTGGGATTCGGGGCGCCTTGCAGCGACATGGCTTTCGCAGAGAACCTCATTCGGAAGGAGATGTACATGTACATTCGGGGAATCTACCACAAAAATGCATCAAGGCACCCGGCGCAGAGCAATCACAAAGCCACCCCAGGATCAGGCTGGCCCCTCGCGCCGTTTCATCTAGATCTATACTCTGTATGTACATGGACTCATTGGGCGAATCGCGGCTATAGTGTCGTGTGCGCAATAACACGGCACTGGATGGGAGGGCTCAAGCTTTATTGCTGATCCTCCCCGCCGTGATGACGTTCCTCTAGTCCGGTTAGGTTTGCAAAGCCACGCTTGGCACATTGACAGGAAAAAGCAGCGGAGGGAGACGATCATGACACGAGGTAATATCTGCACAGCGGATCCACTAAGTTTCGGGGCCCTTTTTTCAAACGGGGGTTCGAAAAGGGGGCGGCTGGTGATTCGGGGACTGGGCTTGCAAGGGCGCAGCTCGGGCGTAATGACGATCATGTTGGGAGATGGGCCTTATCCCATGACTCTGTGTCGTTCCATTTCCCGAATCAACTGCCAAGAAAGGGAAACTCTGCGTGAGTTTGGGCAGCAATTGTGGCTGCCGTGGAGGCCACTCGTCTAGGTTACCACGGAAAACGGGGATTGGTATGGGTGTGGAGTGGATTTTCTGCTTCCCGGGTTGTGTGGCTTTGAAGTTGGTATCAAGGTGGAGTGCTAGAGACCCCGTGTTGGCACAGAGGGAAATAATGAGGGATTCTTCATCCTGTCCTGGTTTCGCTTGGCCATTTCAATGCTTCGCAGCCGATCAATGCGCATCTGGTAGAAGGTCCTGCACTTCATGAGTAAGTTGGAAAATATCGGCTATGGCAAACGTACTTGTGCAAAGCAAACACTCTCGGAGAAGTGTCGGAGTTGGTCTGCATGTCGCCTTTTTGAATGGAGTCGATCTAGCCAGAGAGCAGTCAGTAGTATATCTACACAGTATACACAGCATACCCGGCATCAGACTGTACCTTTTCGTCCCTTTCTTTCTCGTCATTGGATTTTGAGCTCTTGTCCTTTTCTTTGGACTTATCTTTACTCTGATCCTTATCCGCATCTTTCTCCTTCTTTTCGTCCTTGGTAGACTGCTTTTCTCGTTCTTTCTTCCGTTGCTGCTTCTCCTCATACTCCTTTTTCACTTTTTCAATCTCTTTCGCCATCGCCTCCTGTTTGAGACGCGCCGCCTCGCCTTCGTTGTCCACAATAGGCGAGCAGAAATGACGGTCCTGGAGATGTGCGGGGCACACATAGAAGAAGTCCTGAGCGAGTTTTAGCCTTGAGGCGCGAGGGTAGTCAAGACAGAGAAATAAAAAAGAAACTATCTGGACACAGCAGCCAAAGCTTTCTGATTCTCGTACTTACCTTGTTGTCGGGCGTGATCAACACGCTTGTGGACGGCTTGAAGCAAATCAAACATGCTTTTGCAGAAGTATCTGCGACGCGGCGCAGGTGATACACATTGGTCAGCGACATCCTGATGATGCAGATATCGTGTGTTTTTGAAACCCCGTCAAGCAGAAACGGCCAAAGCTTGCAAAGCCGAAGACATCGCATCGACTCCCTATGAAGTGGTGACCCAGAGTCATGTGACCTCGATGTACGAAACACCCAGTCATGACGACAACTACCGATTACTTCTAGGGAGACAAAGCGAATCTCGTTCTCGATGCAAATTACATCCGGTCTTCATATAACAAAAACGCCTGCTCATGCATTTGTCCACTGAAACCAGCCCCAACAGAAATACAGAGAAAAAGTTTGAGCGACTGGCCAGCGAGGAAGGTCACCTCAACACACATGATTAAAGACTTGCAAATAAAGCACCATCATAGATCATAAATGCTCCTCCTCGTTAATACCGGCGGCCTTCTCGGCGTCTCGCAGGTCCTTGCCTTGAAGGCCAATATCTCGCAAGTAGGGGTTAAAAGATGTCAACAGATCTTTGAGGCCATTTTTGAGCGCCCCCAGCACAACTTCCACATCAGGGACGGCGCGCCCGGACAACTCTATTTCACGCATGCGAGACGCTGACAAGCCGCGGTTCCGCGGTGGTCCCGAGAACCTGATATCGGACCAGTGTGGTTCAAGTTCACTGTAGACGAAGGTCTCGGTAGTCACGATGGTATTGGTGAAAAGAAGAATGGCAGACTGCACGTCACTTTGAACCTTGCCGTACTGATCTTCTGCCAGACTGGCTATCAAAAGCCGCGTCAAAGATTCGACAGCATCCAAAATCGGACCCGATGAGGACTCGGGTGTGCCGAGTACAACGCTGGATGCCCTTTGAGCAAATGTTTGAATGAATGGTTGTTGGATGGGAAATGAGAAAAAACCAAGAATGTGCGGGTAGATGACTTGATTAAAGCCCGTAGTGGCTACATTGGACAATCGCTTGAATCCATCCGAGGAAAGAAGCTTATCCTTGCGCTCAGGGGTGAGAATGACCGCCGAAGCGCGATCGAATGCTAGACGTGCGCGAGCCCGTGCCTGAGGAGTCCAATCCGGGGACTGACCATAGGACTTTGCCGCAGAACTAAATGCTTCGCCGAACCGATCTTGGCGAGACGTCCCTTTCGGCGAAGAAACAAAGACACTTTCGTCATTCAGCGGGCTAGTCAGACGAGGCAAGGTGTGAACAACGGGCTGAGCAGGCTCCAGCTTTGCTAATGCCTGAGTCGTAGGCTTGGGAGTGGGCTCGGGAGCAGACATGACGGCCTTGCTCGCTGCAATCCGAGCGGAAATACTCTTGATGACTTCCGTCGTGGACTCGAAGACCTGGGACCAGGTAGCACCTCCGTCCCTATCAATCTCGTTGAAGATTGCTTTTCGACGTTCAGGTAACCGTTGCGTAATGAGACTGAGCTCCCAGAGCGCAAACGCCTTCACAACAGGCTTCTTTGACTTTAAGCCCGTGAGCAGGCTACCGTTAGGGTCTTTCGCCTCTTCGGTCAGAGGCTGGCCTCGCTTCAGGGGCTCCTTCCCGATGAAAACAGAGAAGGAAAGATTGGCACTTTGCCAGCAAATGACGAGCAAAGAGCCCGAAAAGAAAGTCCGAATGACCAACTGCAGTACATTCGGGGGTAACCACGTGTCTGGCTCCGATGCGGACCTTGGGAAATTCCAGACGAGTTTGGCAAAATACATGGACCAACTCCACGCTGTCCGTCGCAGCAAGATTTGGTACAGCAAAGGGAAACCCACCACGGCGATTGAGCTTCGTCGGAGTCCATCGATGATCATTCTTGGCAAACCGTCCTGGATGTGTTTCATAGTTGGCGGCACTGGGTGAATGCGGTCGTCATCCTTATTTGTGGTTTGCTGGGTGATTGGGATCGAAATACGGTCATAGTCGTTGTAGAGATGGGCGACCGCCTGTACGCATGCCAGCAACAGGTGGAAGGTGTGGATGTAAATGGGTCTCTCGTTGAGAAGTGGTCTCTCGTGTGATCTAACCTCAATTAGTTCTACCCAATGTCTCCAGCGCTATGGTTGGACATACCTGCCACGGATGACCTGTTCCAGATGCGCATCTGCCGGGGAAGACCAGATGTAAACTTCGGTAAACCACCAAGCCGAGAAAAGATACCAGCCAAAAGTTTGTATGATCTGCATCGGGAAGAGCCACTTAAGTGTCGCGATAGACGAGTTGCCAGTTCTCGCACCTAGGTGCATTTGACCGACGCGAAGGATGAAGACTGGGAGGGGGGAGAGAAATAGGAGGAGGGTGCGGATACCGCATCCACCGATGGGAAACCATGACCAGAAGTCTACATCGAGAGATCGGGTCGATTAGCGAGTGTCATCAGGTTGGCGAGGCCTCAGGTGTTACTCGGCTTTCAGATCGCATCACTTACATGAAGTCTTTTCCCCGATCACAATTGCGGCGAAGTAACAAACGAGGAGCGCAAGCGCAGAGGCATGAACAAATCTTCGGTGCAACGCCGAGGTCAGGATGCGCCGATAAGGTCGGACTTTGGCCGCAGCCATGTTGTGCAAGCTTGAGCGGGATGGGACTCGTGAAAAGAATTCTTTGCGGACTTAGAGCATGATCAACGTGAGCAGTCAAGACCTGTACGACCCAAAAGGAATGAATAGTGGATCGGAACCGAGGTAATTCGAGGAAGCCGAGTCGAATTTGCTGCACAGCGCCGATGTGATCACGTCAGGTTTCAGTCCCAGAATTCTTTGAGGTATCAAAACACACCAGCCATTCAAATCATGTGACAGTGGCTGAAGCTGGATGTGGCACATGAAACTAATCCTAGTAAGGACTAGGGCAGCAGGTACGTCATGTGAGGGCGGCCTGCAGCGCCGGGCGGAGGCAGCAGTGCTGCATCTCCTCTTATCTTGTCTGTCTTCCGTGGTTGGCATTCACTCGTTTTCCACTACGTACACCAGTCATGTCTTTCGACCGGTTGAACACGCTGGAGTCCCAGCCTACGACTATGCGCCGGTCCGACGACCCGCAGTACCGCGATGATCCTGGCTTCGATCACCTGGCCGAGTCTCTCTCCGATCAGCTATTCACATTAACGGCGAACATATCTCGTCTCTCTAACCAGATTGCCCTTCTTGGTACCAAGAGAGACACCGAACGAGTACGCGAACGGGTTCATAATCTCTTGGAGGAAACCCGAGCCGGGTTCAAGGACGTTGGAGAGGGCCTCAAGAAGATCCAAACTTGGGAGGATGTCAATGTAAGCCAGACTCCATATCCTGACATGTGCTTTTATCTGACTGTTAAATTGCAGCCCTCGCAAAAATGGACGCAACAGAAGCTCTCTTCGGAATTCAGGGCTAACCTGGACGAATTCCAAACGGTCCAGCGTCGTGCCCTGGAGAAGCAGCGCGCATCCGCTGTCGCTGCTCGTACCGCAATCGATGATGGTGAGCAGGCACAGGAGAATACCGAGGCGCAATTGGAGCAACAACAGCTCGAGCACCAGTCTCGCCTGGCGAATCAAGGCGAGGTGGATTTCCAAGAAACCCTCATCATTGAGCGTGAGGCCGAGATTCGTAATATCGAACAAAGCGTTGGTGAATTGAACGAGCTCTTTCGAGATGTGGCACATATTGTCCATGAGCAGGGTGGACAACTTGATATCATCAGCGACAATGTCCAAAACGTTGGCCAAGACACACGAGGGGCCAATACAGAGCTACGCAGTGCCCATCGATACCAGAAGAATGCGCGTAACAAGGCGTGCTGCCTGCTTGTTATTTTGGCTGTCATCCTTGCCATCATTATACTTGCTGTGGTCCTTGGATAGATTATCCTTGAGCTGTTGTTTTGCCCACATCATGGTGGTTGAATCCCCTTTTTATGTTCACGCACGATATCCCCCATGCATCATATGCCATCGTGTTTCGCTGGCAATTCGTTGATTGAATTTTATGGCTTTAATCCAGGCGTATATGGAAAGGAGAATATCATTTCCCTCTTGATTCTTAACCAGGTGTAAATATCGTACATGATGTGTTGATACATGGTTTATACATATGACGTTCGAGGGCCCTGTTCATGACCATTTTTGCCGTAATGTCAGAAGCTGAATTCGGTCGGTTTAAAAGTCGACCTAGCTTGACCCGCATGCCTCACAACCCGGTACACTGATGGAAACGCATTCTCCAACCTTCGTAGCTGTTCAATTTGGGACGAACATCCAGGAAGAAGCTGAGTTTCCCAGGACCGGCGTTTCCAGTAAGACCAGGCTGGGTTCCATTGGACCCAGAGGTCTTTCCCTGGTAGAAGTCGATGACATATTCAACCTGCTCGCCATCACATCGTTCGACAACCCAGTCATGGCGATCAAAGGGCCGTTGATACCCAAGCCACCCGTTGATTCGCGCCCGTGGACTGAGAAACTGCGGCTCGACTCCAAGACCACGGAATGAATATAATTTTGGTCCTCCGCATTTTTGGCTTCCCGGATCCGACGAAGGGGCTTTTCGCTCCCAGTCTAAGATCTGCTTCCAGGCGCGTTCATTGACGGCGTTGTGAATGGGGATGATGGAGGCAACCGAAGTTGCCAGTTCCGACGCCGATGACGTTGACGAAGGCGAATTGCCCTTGCGCATTAACGCTTCGAAGAATTGCTTCTCTGATGGGTAGATCCAGTTGCCCGTGGCTTCATCGCGACCTGTTTCGGACTCGGAATTTGACGGGCAGCCATGCGAGGCGGCAGTCGCGGAAGCGGAATAGGGAGATGCGGGTTGCTTCTGGTTTTCGGGACAGGTTTTGGTCGCGCCTGGATCGCTAGCTCGAGGAATGGTGCTGATTTCTCGGTCGCTAGATAACGGTCGTTGCTTCATGGATGGTTGTCCTGACTCTGAGGCTGCGCCGGGCGGAGGATGCGACGAGTTGCCATTCTGCTGCAACCATATCTCGCGAGTTTTGTGGTCGACAGGGCAGGATGCTGCAGGCTCAGGAGCCGGAGTACTCGCACCAGCCCCCATGAGGTGTTGTAGATGGAAATTGGGAGAGATGACAAATTGAAGATCGACAGCCAAAGTAAGCGGAGCCATTATTTTGGCCTCACCGCCCCCACCGGCACCATTGAACCCTCCAGTCTAGTTTTCCCCTTTTACCTCCATTGCTCCCAATTCAATTCCATTCTATTTCTTATAATTAAAGGATACTATGGCTGCTCAATCGGGTCAGCCTGTTTACCGTGCCACCACCACTGCCCCAGTCAACATTGCCGTGATTAAGTATGTCCATGATGCCCCTCCTGGTTTCTCACTGCGCAGGGAATGCTCACCATAGAATTAATCTAGGTACTGGGGCAAGCGTGATGTTACCTTGAATTTACCAACCAATTCTTCTCTGTCTGTGACGCTTTCGCAGCGCTCTCTTCGCACTTTGACGACCGCCTCCTGCTCGGCCAACTACCCCGCCGAGGATACCCTGAACCTCAATGGCAAGCCCCAGGAGATCCAGTCCTCCAAGCGGACTCTTGCCTGCCTCTCCAACTTGCGTGCTCTCCGCAAGGCTCTCGAAGAGGCTGATGCATCCCTGCCTAAGCTCTCCACCCTTCCCCTCCGAATTGTCTCCGAGAACAACTTCCCCACGGCCGCCGGTCTTGCTAGCTCTGCGGCTGGCTTCGCCGCTCTGGTGCGAGCTGTCGCCGATCTGTACCAGCTGCCCCAGTCCGCCCGTGACCTGAGTCGCATTGCGCGTCAGGGATCCGGCTCTGCTTGTCGATCTCTGATGGGCGGTTATGTCGCATGGCGCACCGGCGAACTCGCCGACGGCAGTGATAGCCTTGCCGAGGAAGTTGCTCCCGCTGAGCATTGGCCGGAAATGCGGGCATTGGTTCTTGTCGTGAGCGCGGAGAAGAAGGATGTCCCTAGTACTGAAGGCATGCAGACCACGGTCAACACCTCGGACCTCTTCGCTACCCGAGCACAGTCCGTTGTTCCCGAGCGCATGGCCGCCATTGAGGAGGCTATCCGGGACAAGGACTTCCCCAAGTTTGCCGAGATCACGATGCGCGACTCGAACACGTTCCACGCTACTTGCCTGGACTCGTGGCCCCCGATCTTTTACATGAACGATGTGTCTCGTGCCGCTGTGCGCCTTGTGCACGACATCAACCGTGCCGTCGGCCGGACGGTCTGCGCTTATACCTTTGACGCTGGCCCGAATGCGGTCATCTACTACGAGGATAAGGACTCGGAGCTCGTGGCTGGCACCGTCAAGGCCATTCTGGGCGCCAACACTATTGGCTGGGAGGGTTACTTCTATGAGAAGCTGGCGAATGTCATGGCCCCCGGTGTTGCCCTGGACCAGATTGATTCGCGTGTTCTGGATGTCCTGAAGGATGGCGTTAGCCGCGTCATCCTGACCGGCGTTGGAGAGGGTCCTATTTCCGTGGAAGAGCACCTTGTTTCCGAGACGGGTGACATGGTCAACCAATAGGAGGACCCGAGACGAGTTTTATGAACCAGCAATCCTGCTCAGACGACTTGGAAGATACCCCCCACATTTCTTTTGGCAAAGGTCCTCTTCAACCGGTTCTTTCCAAGGATATAATCCCTTTCTTTGTATCTTTTTTGATCCCTCGGGCTTCTTAGAACATATGCAGCATGTCATATTTGACTTTGGTCACGGTAGTCTGATCTAATCAATTGAAACAGCTCATGGACGAAATTTCCTTGGCTAGAATCAAGACTTCCCGAAGCAATCCTGGGCCCTCATTTGATAGAGTTTCATCCGTTGTGACCTCAACATGTCTCACAGTCATCGCACCGTCCGAACCCATATCCGAACTGCTGGCACGAGGTTATGAAGTTCCTCTGCTGTAAAGCGTTCTGGACACAGCACCCGGCAATTCCGCAAGTACTGGGCCCATAAACCCCACCTATCTGATTGCAAACCCGGAGTGAGCGGTATTTTGCACCTCGGCATGTGCATTTGACGGTTTGTGCGGCCGACAGAGCGGTCATACCTAGGAGTAGGGCGAGGAAAGTTGACCTGGGGAAGTACATCGTCTAGACAATACTTTAGCATAACCTTGGAATGAAAGTCTGAGGTCAGTCATGTCTTCCACTTACAGTCTGATGGTTGAACTGCGGTCTATGTACAAAAGACCCGCAAAAATTGTCAGTTTCAGTAGGAGCAGAGAAGATATATAGACTTGGTTTTAGTATGTTGTGCATGTGAGTCGTGTTTACCGCGGGGGATAATCACAGGTAGCAGTTCTAGTTTCTCCCGCTGCTGTCATGCCTACTGTACGACCTAGCTGGATTATTTTGTAGATCGTCCTCCGTAACAGGAGGAAAACGGCGGTCATAGCGTGTGACGGAGAGGCGTGCTTGGGTGAAATGTCGCACTGGGTTGCAACAGAGCCCAAATGTGCAAAGGCGATGTTAAAGTATGTCTCGAAGATGACAGGATCAAATAGGAAGCTGCTCCGAGTCCTGTTCAAGGTGTTGCTTTCCTCGATCGCTTAGACTCAAGCCAGGTGATCATATAGCGATTATTGTCCACGAAATGTCTTAGAGTACCCTGAAAGTAGCACACCTTGAGAAATCTCTCCTTAATTTCAGTTTGCTTGACATACCACCGACTACAAGTAGGGCTGTAGGATTATCCCAAGTATCGTTGATGCCGAAATATATCCTGGCCGCGACTTCTTGATGAAAGGCGGATGACAACCAATCAGGACAAATGGATATTCCAGATTCTTCTCATAGCAAGGATAGTGATCCTCAACTTCTCCAGGAATAGTCACTCGACACACTTGATTCGCCCTCCGAATCATGCCGAGTCGGAAACAGCGACGGTCCCAAAACCCGAGCTCCACCGGATCCACTTTTTTATCGATGCTTAATGCCGAAGGAGCTGGCCGCGGCTTGAATTTGAACTTGAATTTATATGATAGGAAACATGCAGTCCAAGAGCCGATAAAAGAGCACTCCGTATAGAAATACATAGGCATCAAATCAGTGTTCAAGCGCCTCACGGAAACGAAGCTGCAATTCCACACAGACATCCAACCAAGGGAAACAGTCCGCGACCTAGATTCAACCCAGCCCACGTCTTCAGTAGACCCGTCACGTCCGCCGCCGACAACTCCGAGACGGATTTGGCCTTGGCCATCAAGGTCTTGTTCGTTTTCGCCATGGCCACCAATGTGTACGGGACAATACCCAGGATCATGCCACCCGCCGCGGCAAAGAGACCACTGCGACTCCCCGCCGCCGGCTCGTACAGCGGGGCACCCTTGCGAACGGACCAGGAGAGGTAGAAAAAGGCCGACGCGATGACCAAGGCAATGGGCGGGTTCTGCGTGCTGCCGTTGTCATAGATGAATTGCCATTGTTTGGCCAGGAGATTCGGCGACGCATTTGCCTCGTCCCGGGATCGAATGAGGGCGGGCACGATATTGACGCTGATCCCAGCGATGTTCCCTGCCCCATGCGATGAGTACATTACCCCGGCGTGGTCCGGGAATCAACGACATACCGGAGATCCATGCAGCCCCCGAGAGGCCCACAGCCTGGGCGATGCGGAAGCCGAGCGGGTAAGACATAATCGAGCTAGCCGCTGCAGTGTGATGTCAAAAGTTGGTGAAACACCCGATTCGAGGAGAAACAGAATTTATAAAAAAGAATGCAGGCGACAGGGGTGTGCGATCTTCCCGGACTCGATGAATCATGATCGGTGTTTGGCGGGTTTTGGCGGACTTTGCCGCATTGGGAACATCAGATTCGATCGGTGTTCGGGCACTGCGCCAGTTCGGTTTGGCTATAAATTGAAGCCCCCGGCCTGGTGGCGTCGGGCTAAATTGATTGATTCATATTCATCATGGCGACTTCCCGACTTTCGTGGCAGGCGTGGAGAGCGCGACCGCTGCTCGTATCCTCGGTGACGCTTCTCGGCGTCGGCGCCTTCTATACTTCTCGCTCGTTTCTGCTTCCGACAGGTCATGCAGAGTCGCCTGAGCCTTCGAAGGTGTTTGGCGGGTTCGGGTTCACTACGTTGCGGTTGAAAAGCTCGACGACCGTCAACCACAATACCAAGCGATTGGTGTTTGAATTCCCCGACGAGGCTGCCACCAGTGGATTATCCTTGACCTGTATGTTATCGGACGCCGAGTGGGTGGCTTTTTATCATATTCTAACAATAACAGCGGCTCTTTTGAGTATTTCCCGCCCCGAAGGACGTTGGCTGCCCGTTCTCCGACCATACACTCCCATCAGCAGTCTAGGTATGATCACGAGAACCGAGAAATGGGAAGATCTTCCCTAACAAATCCCCCAGAACAACCCGGCTTCATCGAATTCATGGTCAAGAAATACCCCAACGGCAAATCCAGCACACATCTCCATTCGCTCAAACCCGGCGACACTCTCACCTTCGCCGCGGCTCTAAAAGGCTTCCCATGGACCCCCAACAAATTCTCACAGGTCTATCTGATTGCCGGTGGAGCGGGAATCACGCCCATCTACCAGCTCGTCCGGGGCATCCTGGAGAACCCGAACGACAAGACCAAAATCAATCTCGTCTTTGGCGTGAACACGGAACAGGATCTGCTGCTTCGCGATGAGCTGGAGGAGTACAGGAACCGATTCCCGGATCGCTTCAATTACCTATACACCGTAAGTCATCCTCAAGAGCAGGGATCACCTCTGCGAAAGGGTTATGTGACGGAGGAGTTGCTGCGAAACGTCGTGCAGGATCCTGGCAAGGACACGCATGTCTTTGTCTGTGGGCCGCCCGGCATGGAAGATTCTTTGGTGGGCTCGAGGTGTGCCCCCGGAGGTATCTTGGGCCGATTGGGATTTACGAAGGAGCAGATTTATAAATTTTAGACTGGCTGCGCGTGCTATAACTCGATGTCTAGGCAATCAACTCTGGGGAGGGTGTATAATTAGAAAGATCGGGAAATACATAATATCACGTATATACTCGTTCACTAGGAAAATGAGAGAAATAGTTCCTTCATCTTGGGGTTGGACGTGCTCAACTAGTTGCTGGGGCCCATTTAATATACTCGAAGAAGCAGCTGATCGAAGGGAAAACTAGTTCATTGGTAGAAAGTCATGTCTATTGTAACTCGTTCAGGAAAGCAGCGAAGACTTCTTTATCTGCTTCACCACCGGCACTTCCTTGCCGTGGCCAGCACCGGCAGCCATGGCCGCCATGCTCTCCTCGAGGACCCGCGAGCCACCGGTAAGCTGGAGTTTAACCTCGTCCGAATCCTCCTCGGCCTTCTCGTCGGTCTTCCTCGTATCCACAGCTGGAATCTCAAACACATCATCGCGACAGTCCGCACACAATTTCAGCACCTCTTCCAAGGCTCGTTCCACGGCGGCACCACGCTCGCGCATGCCACGCCGCAGCAGAGCGTCAACCAAGGCCTCGGCTTCGGCAACGGTCGAGTTGACTCGTTCCATGAGTCGCCGGATACTGTTCACCAGATACTCTTCTTCGTACACGGTGCCCTTTTTCCCGCGGGCCCGCTTGCGCTCCTCGCGCCGGCGCGTTCGCGAGGTCTGCCATGTATTCGCTGTCTTGCCTGTTTTCCCGGTGTACCGAGTGAACATGGTGCGACCGGCGAGAGTCGTTGCCTCGGTGGGAGCCAGGGACACATTGTCGGGGATATCGGCGCCGCCTTCTCCACCGGTTGGGTCCCCACCATAGAAGGCGAGAGGGTCTGCCGCGCGCAGCTGGCGTAGTTCACGGACTCGGGGCACTTGGGCGTTGAGCTGGGACTTGCAGTCGGCCAGCAGGTCTGTCATGGAGCCCATTGCTTCTGCGAGACCAGAGTCGACAATCTCCTCGACTTGGTTCTGCTTGCCGTGGAGCGTCAGTAGACGGGCGGCGTCAGCGAACTTCGAGCCCCGGCAGAGAAGTCGCGCGGCAGGGACAATTTCGTGTAAGTGTTCGGCGTGGATAGTCGCCGCTGATACATAGTCGCGGTCTTCGACAAGTGTTGTGGCCAGGTCGTGGATGTGGGCCAGGAGGTCTTCTTCGGATAAAGAGGCCATCATGGCACAATACAGAGACTCTCGCCACATGTGGGCCAGGTTGTAGCACTTATAGGCCTCGTCGTAAACCGCAAGTGACTCGTACGCTACATTGAGTTAGTTAACTATTCTTTCCAAGACGCGATGCTCTACTTACCGATTGCCGCGTCCTTGTGCTTAGACTCGCCTTGGAGATAGTCAGCATAGAGATGCGTGATCTCTCTCTGCTGCTCTGGTTGGTATCTGTAGATGTCAAGAGCCTCCTTGTAAAGAACATGCTTGGTAACATAGTCCCGGAGCTCGTCATGGGATCCAAGGGCATAAAGATGTTTCAGTGCCTTTGTGAACCGGGAAAGGTGGTTGTCAATCTCAAATTGACGTCGAGTCTCGGGCAGCTGCTGTAACTTGCGAAGGAAGGGGAGGTATTCTCTCGGATCCTAGCAAGCATTAGCCACGAATTCCTCGTTAAGGTCTTGAGTACTAACCATCTGAGCCTGCTGGGCGACCAGAAGAGTGAGCTCAAGATCGTAGAGTCCCAACGCATTGGTGTAGAGTCTGTTGGCATCCGTCAGGAAACACATGTGCTCAATAGCGTCTTCTGCTTGCTCTGGATTTTGAACTTTCAATAGAATTAGCTATTTAAGTTCCAAACTAGACGAATGATTCGACCATACCTCTCAGATTGGCCACAAGACTCAAGCCGGCATCGAGATCAGGTGGTGACTTGCACACGTGTGCCGTCATAAGATTTTGCAAATTGGTGTCCAGTCGGGTCTGGAGAATCCCCAGGAACGCATCACAAATAGTGTTGACTTTGTTGATCTTGGCAATGGGCTTCAGAAGCGATGGTGCAGCTTGGGAATCAGGCTGAGCAACAGCCGCCGACTCATTCTTGGATATCTTGAGGGTGTCTTTATACAATGTTTGTGAGACATCTTCTTCGCTATACCATAGTCAGTAAGAAGGAAACAGACAGTGATATTCGCGCTTACCTCAAACGAGAGAGAAAGTCATCGATGAAGTCAACCTTTTTGACCTGTTCAATGAAGAGTTGAATGTTCTCCATAAACTGCTGGGGTGCATAGTCATGAAGAATGTTCATATCTACCATCTGGCTGCGACACGCGAGGAACGCACTCCGGTATTTCTTCTGATCGATGAAAGTCCGGATTCCTGCCAATACCAACGCACGGGGGTAAATGGTTTCAATGTTTCCGCGGGGAGCTTGGAGAACGACAGCGAAGATTGACGGGATCACCGACACCAATTTCGACCCACGCTCTATACTTCTGCATCTTTCATCTGTCTCTGGGGTATCGTCGGGGACCTCCATATCTTGAATTATGGGTTAGAGATATCGTGATAAAGATGTGATCGTTCTGTCATACCTTCCACGCGATTCAGATGAACGAATTTCAGCAAATGCTGCGAAGTGGTGAACAAGAGATGAGCAGGCGTCAGCATGAATGATGTGCAGTTCTTCGCAATCACTCGCTTGTTGGCGTACAGGGCGCCAGCTTTGGTCATGGTAATCAGGATTCGCTGGGACTGTTAGAACATTCTGTGGATTTCTCAGATCCTAGAAAACTAACCTCGTCCTCAGAAATGTACACAGCACGAGCCCAATGGGTATCGACGTTAGGACTTTCAGGGCGAGGAGCAACAACACCATCGCTTCCATCACCAAGCTCAATACTTGAGTAAGTCAAGGGACGACCTGCTTGGCCCGTATGGGAAAACCAAAGGGATTGGTGTCCAACGTCCGGGAAGATCGATGACAATTGCTCAGATTCTGCTGCCTGATAAACGAGCTGAGTCTCGCGAGTCTCCAAGGTCGTTCGCTCGATATGGCTGGTGCTAGGCGCATCGTCTTTGAGCACATAAACTTCAGTCTCGTTGAGAAAAGCAATCTGCCTGGGACGACTGGCGGGCGCGTCGGAGAGGGGGTAGCTTGACTCTAGAATGGGCACTGGAACAGGACGGCTCTTCAATGACCACAAGAAGACCGAGAAACTCTTCTCCATCAGGACTGCGATCCTCGTACCCGACCTGCTGAATGCCACGTCTATAATGTTAGAATCCAAGGGCAGCTCATTATGAGCCATCGGAGGAGGAACTCCAGCCAGCCGTAGCGGACTAAGCTTGAGAATTTCTTTCGGACTGTTAGAAAAGTATCTATTTCAGATGCTCATGATAACTTACTTCCGTCAATAACCCCAATGGCACCCACGTCCTCCGGGATCACCGTAGATCCGTGGTTGACATCGAAGGCATATTCCGCGTCAAAGATAAATCCTAATCAAAATCAGCATTATGAGCCAGTCTGTTGTCAAAGTCGAATAGCAGTACCTGAAGATGCAACAACAACTCGCAATGCCTTTTCTTGGTGCCATTCGAAAGCGAATGGTAGCGATGGCCCAGGCCCAACATTTACCGGAATCTCTTGTTTGAGATAGTAATGATAGTTACTCGTGGTCCAGAGTTGAACTCGGTCTTGAAACCTGACGGCCAGAACAGTGGAGTCGATATTCCACGACAAATGTATGCGCGATGCCCATGACTGCCGTTCTTGTTCAGTGAGGCGAAGAGTAAACTGGCCGTGTCGCAGACCGTTCCTCTCAAAGAAAACAACATCAATTCTGTCATCCAGCCTTTGGATTCCGGCGATGAGGTTTCCATATGGACGCCAGCTGAGAGCGCCTTCAAGACCATCCACCGGCTCGCTCACGCTATCCAGAGTCCCGTCTCTCGAGAACACCCGGATGGCACGGCGGCTACCCTCCTCGGTGGAATTGACAGCAACATAAGCACCATCACCCCGCCAGCTGATGGTGGTGCTGGCATCATCGTAGGTGCTCATCTTTCCCTCGTCGATTTTCTCCGGCACCGTGGGGTCTCGGAGGGCCTTGGCTCTCTTGCCATGGAATTGAGTTTCTTTCTTTCCCCAGCCAACAGATACATGCTGAGATGCCTGAAGATCAGCGGGGGCGAAAGTAATCTCGGCCACATTTTCGAACTCCCTGGTCATGTACAGAAACGTCTTCGCTCTGGTCGTGATAGCGAGCAACTCCTCATCAGGAGACCATGCGGCGGCAGTGATACCGACATCTACCGAGCCTAGAATCTCGATCTTATCCTCGCCTGGGAGGGGCTCCTCGCGGACAATGATGATGTCGCCGCCCTCAAGCACCAGACATGCCGATACATTGTCGGCAAAGTAGTGTAGAGATAGAACACGATCACAAGTCAGATCTGGCAATGGACAAGGTGCATCCCAGGAAGCGATGCATTCAAAGGCCTCGGGAGACAGAAGATCTGCAGATGTGACCTCGGGGCGTTTCCTGCGCAGCTCAATGACTGGACTCTGCTCCGAAGGGCCAAACGTGCATATGACCGAGTCGGACGAGGTATCCCATGCAGTGGCAGTCAAAGGAAGATTTCCATGGACTTGCGTCTCTTGGAGGCGTACATTCCTGAGGTTGCGCATCTTCCACGGCGGGTATCACTTGTATCGATTTGCACCTTTTTTCTTACCCCGCCATAGGATAGTGCGATGAAAATGAGAGCGAAGATATATCCCCAATCACCCCGGGCAAAGAACTCACAGTTCTCTATGCTTGCGATGAGGAGACTCGTAGTTGGGGGTGTCTTGACGTGGTTGTGGCACGCTGAAAACCGACTTTCTATCAATCGAACAATTTTTGATTTTCCACATCCGCTCAGCCAATGACTTCATCCATATTTCAACGTCGCAAGAGCTACACCTGTAGGGTTCTACAGAGCTACAACTGGAATCCTCAATGGTGTAATAAAATCCAATCCTATTCTCTAACTTTGTACATGATATCAAGCTGCTTCAACGCCCGATCCGCGAATTCCACTGTGAATCCATTCACATTGCCGTCGCATAAGAAGTCGCTTATTTGGTCTTGTAGGTTTGCCAGACTGGAAGAATATCGTTAGGGCTTGCGACATGGAGTAGGACAGAGGAGGCTTACCAGCAATGGCGAAAGGAGCACCGAAACCAGTGACTACATCATTCTTATTAGTCAAGGGGCTTGACTTGAGATATCGAAAAACTCACCCATAAATGCCCAGTATCTCCAGAAGAAGTGCTTGGTCAGGGGGTTGAAGGGGATGTTGGAGCGAGGACCCTCAGCATAATGGTAGGGGCTGCCGAGCTGGGTGCGAGTGGTGGAGAAACCACGACGGGCAGCAACGGTGGCCAGACGGGCCCGAACAGCGGTGGAGGCGTACATCTAGTCAGAATCAATATCTTGCAATGAATACAGGTCCAATTGGAACCATTGGCACCCACCTTGAGGCACAGAGGGGAGAGAATGAACGGTCGGGAATGAACGGATAGATCTCAAATGAACATCGCGAGGTGCGGAAATGGGATGATCACAGGTCACGGGATCTCTGAATATCACGTGCAATAAACTCCCAACATGGCTAGTGCTCATGACAAGCATCACGTGCAGCTCGATACTCAATATGGCTAGCGGGATCAGCGATAACATCCCACCGCCTTCCTTATCGACATCGTTCATTTTCTCCAAAAAAAAAGTTCGAGACCTTCATTCTTGCCCACTCGACTCCCGTGGTTCCTGGCCAAATCCAACCACTGGAGATGGACGAGCTTTTTGACGTCTTTGAGGATAAACCTCGGGCGGCTAAGCCGCCTGGCGGTTTTCCCAAGCGCCCAAAGAAGGACAAAAGCAAGAAGCGTGGTGACGTGAAGAATGGCGGTGCTGTTGTGCCCATGGACGTGGGAGAGGGTGCCCCGCCAACTGCAGATCCTGTAACCGAAAAATTCCCCGATTCCGAAATGCTCGATGCCCCCGATCAATTCTCCGAGGACGACGAACTGCCACAGAGAAAGCGCCTCCGACTCGCCGAAGCACCTGCACCTGTTGTTGCAGATTCATTCGAGACCGAACAAGAGCGCCAAATCGGGGTCTCTGGGGGTCTTCAAGTGGACAATACTGGTGCAGCGGTCGTTCTTTCGCACCAAGTGCGCCACCAAGTCGCGATCCCCCCGGACTATCCTTATGTGCCAATTTCCCAGCACCAGCCACCTGCACAACCCGCGAAGACATGGCCGTTCACCCTCGATCCATTCCAGCAAGTTGCTGTCTATTCGATCCAGAGAGAGGAAAGTGTTCTGGTCTCTGCGCATACTAGTGCCGGAAAGACTGTGATTGCCGAGTATGCCATTGCGCAAAGTCTGAAGGCCAACCAGCGAGTCATCTACACAAGTCCCATCAAGGCTCTGAGCAACCAGAAGTACCGCGAGTTTGAGGCTGAGTTCGGCGATGTCGGTTTGATGACTGGTGATGTCACTATCAACCCCACGGCTACCTGCCTTGTCATGACCACGGAGATTCTTCGTTCGATGCTGTACCGGGGTTCAGAAATCATGCGTGAAGTTGGATGGGTGGTCTTCGACGAAATTCATTACATGCGTGACCAGAATCGTGGCGTTGTCTGGGAAGAGACTATCATTCTCCTGCCGGATAAGGTCCGCTACGTGTTTCTGTCTGCCACCATTCCCAATGCTATGCAGTTCGCTGAATGGGTTACGAAGATGCACAACCAGCCTTGTCACGTCGTTTACACCGATTTCCGTCCCACTCCTCTGCAACACTACTTTTTCCCCGCCGGTGGCGAGGGTATCCATCTGATTGTGGACGAGAAAGGACACTTCCGCGAAGAGAACTTCCAGAAAGCCATGGGATCAATTGCCGATAAGCAAGGGACTGATCCAGCAGATGCTTTGGCCAAGCGCAAAGGCAAGGGCAAGGACAAGAAGCTGGACAAAGGCGGCGAAAAGGGCCCTTCGGATATCTTCAAGATCATCCACATGATTATGCGGAAGAATTTCAATCCCGTCATTGTATTCAGCTTTAGCAAGCGAGAGTGTGAGGCCGGTGCTCTCCAGTTGAAAAACCTATCCTTCAACGACGACTCCGAGAAGCAGATGGTGTCCAAAGTCTTCGAAAGTGCTATCGAAATGCTGTCCCCTGAAGATCGCGCGCTTCCACAGATCGCGAACTTGTTGCCTCTTCTGCGCAGAGGCGTTGGTGTCCACCACTCCGGCTTGCTACCGATTCTGAAGGAAACCATTGAGATTCTTTTCCAGGAAGGTCTCATCAAGGTACTGTTCGCCACCGAAACGTTCTCCATTGGCCTTAACATGCCTGCAAAGACTGTGGTCTTCACCAGTGTTCGTAAGTTCGATGGCACAAGCCAGCGATGGGTCACCCCGTCCGAGTTCATTCAAATGTCTGGCCGGGCTGGTCGACGTGGTCTTGATGAACGTGGTGTTGTTATCATGATGGTTGGTGAGGAGATGGACCCATCTGTTGCGAAGGAAATCGTGCGTGGTGAGCAAGACCGTCTCAATTCGGCATTCCACCTCGGCTACAATATGATCCTGAACTTGATGCGAGTGGAGGGCATCTCGCCGGAATACATGCTTGAGAGATGCTTCAAGCAATTCCAAAGCACGGGAAGCGTCGCGGATCTCGAGAAGGAGCTCAAAGATCTGGAAGAGAAGAGAGCAAACATGACGATCGAAGACGAAGGGACGGTCCGTGAATATCACGATCTGCGGAAGCAATTGGACATTTTCTCCGGCGATGTCCAAGCCGTGATCAGCCACCCGAATAACATGGTGCCTTTTCTGAACCCCGGTCGGTTTCTTCACGTGAAATACCAAGGTTTCGATTTTGGTTGGGGTATCTTGATTTCCTACAACGTCCGCAAGCCGGAGAAGAGGGGCGAAGAAATCCCTCCCCACCAATCCTACGTCGCCGACGTGCTTCTGAAGCTTAGCGATGGACCTTCGGTTGGGACAAAGACCACTCATGACCTCCCCCCGGTATCTACCCTGCCAAAGAAGGCGAAAAGCCTCGGATGGAGGTCGTGCCTCTTACGCTGAACTGTATCCACGCCGCTTCCCACATTCTCATCAGACTCCCCAAGGATTTGCGCTCGGCTGATTCACGAGATCTCATGCGGAAACAAGTGGATGAAGTCCAACGACGATTCCCTGATGGCATCCCCCTCATTGACCCTATTGAGAACATGAAAATCACGGATGAATCCTTCAAGAAGCTTCTCAGGGTGGGTTACTGTACCTGACCCAAGCTTTTATCAGTTACTAACGCATACTTAGAAAATCGAGGTGCTGGAGTCTCGCCTGCTGGGCAACCCGCTGCACAATTCACCCCGTTTGCCTGAGCTGTACGACCAGTATGTTGAGAAGCTAAACACCGGCACGTTGATCAAGGACACCAAGAACAAGATCGCCGATATGATGTCGATCATGCAACTTGACGAGCTCAAATGCCGCAAGCGCGTGCTGCGTCGATTCGGCTTCATCAACGAAGCGGAAGTGGTTCAGCTGAAGGCTCGGGTTGCTTGCGAGATCAGTACCGGGGATGAATTGGTGCTGTCGGAGCTGCTTTTCAACGGATTCTTCAACAACCTGACTCCCGAGCAGGTCGCAGCTGTCATCAGTGTGTTTGTGTTTGAGGAGAAGGTCAAAGAAGCGCCCCCTCTGACCAAGGATGAGCTTGCCAAGCCCTTGAAGGAGATTCAGTCGCAAGCCCGCATTGTTGCCAAGGTCTCGCAAGAGTCCAAAATGGCTGTCAACGAGGATGAATACGTCCAGAGCTTCCACTGGGAGTTGATGGAGGTGGTTTACGACTGGGCACATGGCAAGTCCTTTGCCGAGATTTGGTAAGTACCTTTGCGCTATTCTCCCTGTCCCCCCCCCCCCCCCCCCCCCCCCCCTTTTTTCTTTTTTTTTTTCGTTCGTCGTAACTAACTTGTTCGCTAGCAAAATGACCGATGTCTACGAGGGTAGTTTGATTCGTGTTTTTCGGCGGCTGGAGGAGTGTCTGCGGCAGATGGCCCAGGCCTCCAAGGCCATGGGAAGTGAGGATCTGGAAAAGAAGTTTGAGGCTGCGTTGAACAAGGTGCGCCGCGACATCGTCGCCGCTCAATCCCTGTATCTTTAATCATGATATCCCCTAGAGTTTCCCGGTATCCCAACCGCGAATTCTCCAATTTATCTATCTATCCTATGTGCAGATGGTCATGTAGTCATGTACCTGTAGCCAAGTAACCTCCGGACCTCGTGATGTGACATGAATGCCCAAGTGGCTCGGGCCTCCATTAATTTCAATCTCCCCATAAAATCCAAAACCTGGATCAACTCAAAATTCGGGGTGCGCAACGAGGGCTGCAACGTCGAGAAGTCACCTTGGACTTGCACGGCGGGATTGCGTTGCCGCCCGCAACGCCTTTTGCCTTTTCTCCACCGCTTCTCTTTCTTCTTCTCCCCACCTCAACCCTGTGGCTTTTCCCTTGGTCCTTCTCATCCCTTGCGATATTCGTATTGCTGCCATCACGGCTGTCATCATGAACAGCCTGGTGGCTACGCCTCCTGTCCCTCCTCATTTCTACGAGAACCCTCGCCTCTCTCCCTCCCGAATAAGTATGACTTTTGCAACCCCCTCCCCCGAGAAGAAGCGGTAGCTGGAAAATCAGAAAATGAAGAAAGGAATAACCGCCTGAGATGACTTTGGCTGACGGCAAGATCCCAGTGTCCACACCTTCATCCTCTTACACCAGCCGAAAGCGGAAAGCCGATGATGATGGCAACGACTACGATGGGCGAATGTCTGCCTCTCCCACCAACTCGCCTGCCTTTACTCCTCGCCAGCTCCCTTCTGCCAGGAATATTAAACGGACTCGGCCCAATGTGTCAGGCAGACCCCTGGCTCTTCCTCGCCTCCTCGAGACCCTCGACACGGATGCCTTGCGGTCGGTCGTGAGGACCATGTGCGAGCGCCACCCTCAGCTTGCGGACGAGGTTGCCCAGACTTCGCCCCGGCCAAGTGTCACTTCGACGCTTCAGGTGCTTCGCAACTACCAGGCTACGCTCCAGTCGTCGTTTCCTTTGGGTGGCAACACGGCCTCCGATTATGCCTACAACCGAGTCCGCCAGCCGCTCACGAACCTTCTGGAGGCTTTGAGCGACTTCACCCCCAATTTTCTCCCTCCGAATGAGTCCCAAGCGTCTATCTCGCTCAGCTACCTTGATGGAGCGACCGACATCATCCACGCCCTGCCTCGCTGGAGTACGCCACAGAACAACATCGAGCGGGACTCGGCGTATGATGAGATTTGCAAGGCCTGGATCCTGGTGATCCGGGAGGCGGCCAAGCGCGGAGGAGGTATTCAGCTCCAGTACGGGGGCTGGGACCAGAAGCTGGCCAAGCACAACCATAACTCCGGAGGCAAAATGCAGGCGGCTGTCAATGAACTCGGCTCCAGTCTTGGTTGGATGGGGGGTCCGGATTCCCCGTCCCACGGAGCCGGGGGCAGTGACCTGGGATCTATCCGGGATCAGCTTCTCTCGGGAACCTATGGTATGGGTACACCCGTCAAGGTTGGCCCTTGGTGAAGATCTTGATTTGCCCCCGAGTGGCCCCCGGGGCCACCCCTTTCTCCTCCGCCGATGGGGACCAACACCTCATCGCATCCACATCTTACATGGCCACTTGATGTCGCATGCTCATCTTCTCACCCATGCCAACGGTGAGCGTTTGGCCAACGGGTTCTCCCGACCCCACAATCTCCAACGTATGCCACGATCACGATACCTCCTGCATGACCTTAGAGCATCCAACGGGTCTCAGAATGGCGTTTATAGTATGCAAAGGCGAATACCTTGACAATTACATCCTTTCCATTTTCCTTTTGCGTTGCTATCGAGAAAGACGAGTATCGTCCTGAGTTTTGGAATCTTTGAATGAACTCGCTCTACCCACTACTTCTGCTTCGGTTGCGTTTCCTTGGCCTCTACTTGTCCGTCCCTTACTTATTCCCTTGATTTCATTCTTGGCCCTTCTCTTTTCCATCTCGTTTGTGTTTATTTTCTTGGGATTTCGGAAGGCGTGCTCTTTTGTTGCTCTATTTTGCCTCGCACTGTCTGGAGTCGTGTACATCCTTTTTTGTTCTCTTGTCTCTTTGGAAATTCTTGGACCCGGCGCGGAATTGCATTCCATTCCCCTTGGTCCCGGGCCTTTGGTCTGGTGATATACGATTGGCAGCCACGGCACTCGATTTGCTTTCTTTAATGCGTTGATCCTCGGGTCGACTCAAATAGTGCAGTGCATCTTCCAGCCTCCTCTAGCTATCCTAGTGGCTGGTGGGAAGCATGTCGGCTTTGGCTGCCGCTGTTCGCTTGTCAAACCGATTGCATACCAATTCAACCCGAAGTAAACTAGTTCTTTCTTACACGGGCGTTCTTACAATTCAAAACCGCGGATGCAATAGAGAGTATCATATTATTTCACTCGGACTCATTCTTTTCATTTGCAACGTCATAAGGGGAATCATTATCACAAGGCCATTCCCCTTTTATACCTCAAATTAACGTCTGCTTGACCATGCGGAACAGCCAACTCGCATCTTCCCAGCCGCCCTGCGAGCCGGGCTTCTCGATAATCCTAGTAGAATCACCTTCCGTATACGACAGTGCTTCATCGTCGGAATGATCGCCATCGACCGACGGGAGGGACAGTGTATCGTGATGTTCCCGCTTCGACGAAGCCGCTAGAGGTTCCTCGAAAGTGACCGTTGTCGTTGTCGGAGTCGCTCCAATCCGAGTAGCCGTGGACGACGTAGGAGCAGGCCACTCGTCCACTCCGAACAACGTCCATTCCACCAACCGGTCGATCCAGCTCCCGAGTCCAAAGCCTCGTTCACGCGTCAAGCGCTGAAGATCTGCCTCGTCGAAGCCGTCCGGCGTCTCGTCCGAGGCATACTCATCTTCGGACTCGTCTTCATCTCGGTCCCACGGCTCGGACTCCTCGTCCGATAGACCCCGCTCGTGTTGCTGCAGGGACGCCATCTCGGCGCGAATCCGCTCGTCCACGAAATCAGGGACCATGACCGAGCTGCGGCGACTTACTTCCGGGCTCGGCGTGGTCGTCTCCGGGCTGAGTGTGTGGCCTGTCGGCGACGCGGACGAGAGAGGCGGGATGGTAGTCATAGAGAGACCGGCGCGACTACCCCGCCGACTCGTCCCGCGCGAGCGAGAGCTCCGACGCGAGTATGCCGCTGGCGTGGAGGCTCCGGAGCGAGACTTGCGCGACGAAGCGCTGGATTTCGTGCGGTGGTGGTGGCGATGGTGAGCCGCGGCGTCGTCGAACGGCATCGAGACGAGGCTAGTCGAGCTCTCGCGCTTCGAGAGCCAGCTTTGACCCTTTTCTTCGCGGGTCGATGAGGCGAGCGCGATGCCCGCGCGGAGCATCCACTCTGCGTCCGACTTGCTCGGTGCGGGCTTGCCATCGCCGAGCCGCCGCGCATGAAGGGTGTTGGTATACTTCTTGTGCGCGGGTGTCTGGCGGTGAAGAGGGAGAGGTTCTGCACGATGAAACAGGTTTGTATCGCTCACCGGACCAGCGCGAGTCGAGCTCTTGCTGCGCGGGTGGCGGGTTCGCGATGTACTGCGCGAATGGGAGAGTATGGGTGGCGTGCTGGGCACCGAGGCGCTGGAGATGTAGGATGACCGTGGAGGTGATCGATTCCCGCTGATCGAGGGGTCATCACTGCCTCGCCGGCCGAAATAGTCGGTCGGTTCAGGGTCGTCGTCGATGGGGAATCGGGGCGTGAGTGGAGCTAGCGACACATGGTGGAGGTTGGGATATGAGCGGCGGGACCGAAAGCCGGGGTTATGGAGCTACCACGCCAGTCAGACCGGGTTCTTCTGGTTGCCTCTATACTTACCTCCATGGCTTGCGGTCTTTGCCAGGGGTGTGGGAGAATTTGAGGAAATGCGGAGTTGTCGCACGTGCGACATGTGAAAATGGCCGTGCACGCGGGTTGATTAGGAAGTACTCAATTGCATAATGTACATAATTAGATTTTTGTAGTCTATTCAACACCTGGAGATGTCGATATTAGGGCAACATCGATAATAATCGTTCGATCAGCGCCCTGAAACCAGTGGAAAAGTCCCAGGATGAGCTGGGCTGGTTCTTGCTCGAGCATCCAAGTACCATCGGCATCTCCACGCTACCCCAACTGGGCGTATAATCAAAGTACCGCTTGATATGGTATCTGGAAGATGCCCCAATGTCAACATAAATCCAATTCTCAACTGATATGGCAAGAATCACTCACGTCCACTGAATCGCACCCATGCAAAGATTGATGCAACCGTTGAGGAAAGCATCGACTTCGTCGCTGATATTGTGCTCTTGGCCCAGGGCATGGAGTTGTACCTCGAGAGACTGAAATTCCAAGTAGGATGTCTTCATCATTTGGACGGCATCGTCAACCGCTACCTGAGCGGATACATCATGGTGGTAGACCAGAAGCGGGATGATATTATCAACATGCCCGGATGCCTGCACGGTCAGCGGGGGTGTAGCAGGGTGGTGACGGGTCACTCACGATTTCATGGCGAGCAGATACAATATCATTGCACCTGTTAAGCCGTAAGCATGATTGATGGAAGTTGAGTGGATGTGCACACTCACAGTGCTATGATAATGTTGATCTGACGAAGTGCTTCCTTGACCAGGGCATGGGAGAGAAACCACGCGGGCGGATGCGAGTGCGAGGCTAGTCTGTGATCTTTCATTAGTATCGAGTTTGGACCAAGGTCCAGCTGTCCGTACAGATACATCGATATTGTGGGATACACGGCCGAGGTATCCATCCGGATAGGAAGGTAAGACTCTATATTCAAGATCTGTGCCTTGTCGCATTTTTTCTGCAGCTCGATAGTGGCAACGATATAGTCACGCAGGGTGTCAAACATGAACTTCCTCTCCGAGACTGTTCCATCGTGAGTATCCAGATTCACACTAACCTAAGGATCGGCGTGGCGCAGGTCTACTTACTCGAGGGGACTCGGTGTCGAATTCTGACCCCGATTTGATACCATGCCTGTGCTGCTCGGCATGTCGGGGCGAATAATGCAGGATCTTCGTCCAGAGCGCCCTCACCCAGCAGGCTCCATTGAATACTCGATAGCATTTCCCGCCGATATTGGTTCATTTGGTCGGTCTGGTTGTCCAACTCGCCAAAATCAAGAGCTGTGCCCGGGTCAGTCGAGAAGGGAAAAGAAGAGGCACTGTGACTAACCATCATCCCAGGAATATAGCTGACGAGTTTTCTCCGTTAGCTTTCGACTGCATAGAGCGAGTGATCGACATACCCAAGAGAGCCATATCACGGCGATTTTCAAATCCTCCAACCCAGCGTCTGGAAAGACGCTACGACAAAAGAAAACCGCGTCGATGCCACGATTCCGCTTCTGGGCGGTTTCATTTGGTATCCATCTGCAAGTGATATAAGTCTATGTAGCGAGGTGGGGTGTGCATGTGAAGGTTTCGAGCTACCTACCTTTTTTGAAAAGCAAGTAGCTCATCCTGTGTGCTCGGATCATCAATGGAATTGAAATGTGCCCGCCACGCTGGGAACAGATCAAACAGAAAAGGAATCTGGACCTTTTGCCCCGTACATCGCTGCAGCAATTGATCAACTTCGTTGACTGCACCCAGGAACGGCATGGCGAATGACTCGGCGAGGAAGATCTGACAGGGGTCCGGGATGATTAATGGCTAAATATGATTCATGTTCCAAGCTCGAATAGCTCCCGGGCACACAAAGTCCCGGCCTCGGATAAAGAACATCGGTAACAATACGGTCCCCTTTAAACCAGGGTCATTCGACGAGTGGTTCGTGGGCTTCTTAAACGAGGGACACGCAAGGTAAATCATGGCCGATCCTCGCCAATCAGGAGTCGACCGGCACGTCAACTCAAATCGATCGATACATCCGAGATGACGGGATTGGCCACGCACCTTGGGTTGACCCGAGTCCATGTGTGGCGCTCGCGCTAGTGCAACGCGTGCCACTCGCTCGGGATATCAACCTCCACTCCCCAAACAAGATATTCAAGGTCAACGGATTCTAGTCTTGCCAGCAATCCGTGGATCCCTTGTCCCCACTCCGTTGGTTATATTGTTTCTGCGGAGTAATCTGTCCTCTCGGTGGCAAAAGTAGATCTTGCTTTCCCACGTGAACTATACGATGCTAACAAGAGTGCCAACAAGAGCCGAAATGTATGATATCCCAGTGGCGAGTACGGAGTACCAACAGGGAAGGTAGTCCCCCTCCGCCAAGAGCATTCCAGCTCGTTTGACCTTTTCCTTGCCCACGGATGCTCGGCCATCGTCGGTTCTTCGTTGCCCCATGGGTTTGAGATCGGGCGATATGGCGCAACGGATGAGATACCGCATTACGGGGCCGTGAAAGGGGTTTGATTCCCTGCGCCCGGTATAGAAGAGGATTTCAAATTCGAAGACAAACCGAGAAAACACGACGGTACGCGCATAAGGTTTTGGGGGCCGTTGCCCCCACGGCCCATGATCAACCATAGCTCCATCCTTGCCACGCCCCAAGCGAGGCAAATCGAAAATCGATTCGTCGGCGAGGGTGAGTATGGACGGTGAATGTGTGGATGATTTACCCACCTAGCAACTATTGAACGCCCCCGAACAGGTACACTGGCCCCCGGTCCACGAGGCCATGGTCAGACTGGTCTGTAATAACGGCCAACCCCGTTGGAGAAGCAAGTAATTTTCGAAGTACCCCGTTAAAGGCCTGACCATGTCCACCTGCCCTGGATGCCCGTGAACTTGATCGATGTATCTGGTTTCTGTAGAAACATTCCCCTACTACTCACTCATTCCCCCCGACACAACATGGGCTTCCACACCAAATCAGCGGACGGGACATACACCGTCTGGAACCACTCTTTCAAATGGACGGACAAGCATTTCACCCCGGAGGAACTCCTGCCGTTGAGACAGCAAGCCGATGATCTCGCCGAAAACGCCGCGAGTCGACTCCAAGCGATTGCAGGCAAGGAGAAGGAGAATAACCCTAGTGCACCCCCCGCCCGGGCCGATATGTATGGCCTCTTGAAGAAACATCATGCCGACGATGAGGTCCTCCAGCAGCTCTGGGATGAGGTACACACCGTCCCCGACTGGGTCGATTGGGCCCAGATCGAGCGAGGACAGGAATTCCTCTATCGTTACTTGGTGCCGAATCTCACGGGGTTGGCCCTCCAGGGCTTCCTCGGTGGGACTGCAGTAAGTTCTCTTTTGGCCGTGATCGAATATATCGTTGACAAATCCAGACTATCGCGGGAGGAACCGAAGTACTTGTTCGCACCGGCAGCTTCTCCGTCCGCGTGCTCCCCCGACGATTCCTCGAGACCTTCCTATGGCTCCTACAGATCACTATCTCGCTGAAATCCATCCAACCGGGAGGCGAAGGACATATCTCAACCGTGCGAGTCCGCCTCCTCCATTCCACCGTGCGTAACCGCGTCTTAAAGCTCATCGAGAAAGACCCTGCATACTTCGATGCCGAGAAACTCGGTACACCCGTCAACCTCCGCGATGCGATCCATGCCACGGCCATCTTCTGCTGTATGCCGTTGTTCCGCCAGCTCCCCAAGATCGGGATCCAGCCCCAGCCCGAAGAAACGAGGGACTTCCTCGCCTTGTTCCGATACGTCGCCTACGTGATGGCGACCCCGGACTCCTACTTTGACGGGCCGGAGCAGTGCAAGGCAACGATGGAGAGTATTATGCTCTGTGAACCGGACCCAACCGAGGCCTCCAAGGCGATCGGCGTGAACTTTGTCTCGGCCGTCCAGGATTATCCCGGTGTTAATGTCTCTCGATCATTTTTCGTGACTGGTTGTCGTGCTATGAGCGGTGATGAACTAGCCGATAAGATGGGATTCCCGAAAACGAGTCCCATATATTATGCTGCATTTAAGGGATGGTGCACACTGCTTGTGGTGCTGACCACTCTGCAACAGTGGATCCCGGCCTTTGATCGGATGGTGATTAATGTAAGTATCCTGCCCAGGATGAAATACTATAGCTGACAGTCTTCTTTTCTCTCCACAGAAAGCGAAGGATTTCGTGCTGTCTAATATTTTCGAAGCCTCGCTGTTGAAGGGCGAGGGCCGGTTCGAGCTCCGATATGTGCCCCAGTTGAATCAATATACGAAAAAGGAAGAAGTTGCCGTCAAGACCTCGCTGTTCCGACCGATCGAGACTATTGGTCTCGTCGTGTTTACGATTCAATATTCGATGTACTTCCTTGCGATTGCTGCCCTGGTCAAACTTCTATTTGTGGGTGGGCGCGGACTCACTCCAATCTTTTGAGTCGGACTTGTGCTATACGAAGCATTATGATGTATCATACAGAGCAATATCAATTATATCATATTTTGTGCATGTCCTGTACATGTCATGATCTCACTTATACACCTGCAAGAACAGCTATCTATGTCTATTCCTCTTCTCATAGTCGTGAGTCTTGGAAATCCATATATTCGGCGCCCTTGGTTCTCACATCTTCCAGCACGTTATACTCCATGATCCACTTCATACGCTCCCCCAAGGCAGCGGGATTGAAGTTACTGGTCATTTGATCCGGCGAGTCCGAACTCGCCAATTTACCAGCTTCGTAGCTGGTTTGCGTCACTCGATCTGTGCGAGGCTTGCGCAGGTCCTGATAAAACCGGAAAGCAGACTCCAGGTCATCAGTCTTCCAGTGTCGGAGGATCGTGGCGAGGGCAATACCCGACTCAATCGCCATACACGTGCCCTGGCCTATCGACGGGTTAGATTAGGCTCTACAGCATTCAATCATGAAGTGAATGGTCAAACCAACCTTGATGGGGAAGAGTCGAATGAGCCGAGTCCCCGAGGAGGATAATCCCCGCGTCTTTCTGGTCCTGTTTCATTTCATACCACTTGTCCAGTGGCTCACGCACATACAGCGCCTGCTTCAGCATACGGCCATCGGGCGAGCCCTTGCGCAACCCCGCAATGATATTCTGGACCTGCGGACACCAGTCCCGCACGTGTTTATGCAGACTATCAATATCCGAGCGGGACATCCAACTCTCGGAATCCCAGGCCTCGAGCGGCTCTGACATGAACCCAATAATAGCGGCGCGATCCGTCCGCGTCTCGCGGTTCCCGATCGGCAGCACGAGGACGTGCCGCCGGGGACCCCGGAAATTGACTGTCCGCCGCAGTAACTGCGCCGTGTTCTCCGGTAGATCCTGGTAGTCGACGAAGCCGCGGTACACGACCTGGCCGGAGTAGATCGGCGAGTCGGCCAGACCCATGTCCTCGCGAACATTCGACTTGATGCCGTCGCAGCCAATCACCACATCCGCGTCTGTCGTGCTACCGTCTTCAAAACGTAGCGTGTACGGCGCGGCAGCCGTGCCGGTATTCCGGTCGATGGACGCGAGCCGTTTCCCCAGGTTCAGGCTCGACTCGGGCACGCGCTCCTTTAGCGAATCGAGGAGATGGGCGCGGTGCAGTAGACGCGCGGATGGCTGCGAGAATTCGTCGATGTGGCCCAGGTATTCACCGGTGTGGTAGTTGTGGTATTGCATATAGCAGGGCAGCTTGTGTGAAGACTTGTGCGTCATGCTCTCTTGCAGACCGAAAGCATCCAGGACACGATTTGCGTTGGACGTGATGTTCACGCCGGCGCCGACCTCGCCGAATTGAGGGGCTTGTTCGTATAGCTGGACATTCTTCAGTCCGGCATACAGGGCGGCGTTCAGGAAGGACATGCCACCCAGGCCACCGCCGACGATGGCGACTCGTTTTTCCTCGAAGCCCATGGAGATATGTAGATTGATACAGTGCTGTTCTTGACTGGTAAAAGATATGGTCGAGGATGAGATGACGGTGTCGCAGTTATATGTCGTTATATGTCGGAGATATCGGCTTCTCCCTGCTTGTAAGTACCGATCCGATGGCCAGCTGGAGGTGGCTTTGGCTTTCGGAGTGTGGAGAGATTGTGGGGTTTGGATGTTGGTTAGACTCTTCCGAGTCTTGATAGGCACGGAAATCCCGGTCGATCCTCGGGGTGAGGGGGGAATGGATTGCAGAAGTTCTCGGTAGTGGGTGAATCAAACGGTACAAATTGTTGTCGGATATGTCGTTTATGCTTCATCTCAACTGTCCAGGTTATTGCCCAACCGACAATTACGGAAGATCCATTCTATGCAAAGCCTCCCTCCAATTTTCCGTATACCCCGGAATTCCCAGCCCCGGACCAAGACTCTCTGCAGATCTATCGGAAGCCCCGCTACTGATGGTGGCGTGCAGCATCCGAAGCCCCACCGAGTCGTCGGATGGTCTATCTTATCAGGCGTGCGCAAACCGATCACATTCTAGCGATGTCGAGTTCCTTGAGTCGACGTTATGGCGATCCATGAAGGATTTCCCGGGTGTAAGTGCGCATTCAACAATGTCGCAAATTTGACAGAGGTCCTCTGATTAGGGAACCCCTTGTTGACTAGAGTTTTCGTCAGCGCTTAAATATTGCATAGCAGAGATGGTATGCTCTTTTTGAATCTACTTTATGTTCGGAAATCAAATCCTTCGTGAAAAGCGACACGACCTGTCACTTGTATACTTATTTTTGCTTTTCAATAATTACAGTCCGAAAATAAGCTTATATATCCCCGAAAGTGCGCCGGTTCGGTCTCGACGCAAGTCCTGTTGGGCGTCTGGTCTCTTACTCCACAATCTTGCCCTTGTTCACCACAAATCCTTCCAAGGCAGAGATAGCGGCCCACAGACGGTTCTCGGCCTCGGGGAAGACGAGCGAGCGAGGGCTGTAAAAGACCTCGTCACTTACTTCCTCCGGGTGCCGGGGAAGGCAGTGCATGAACTTCCAGGTCTCCTTGGCACCCCCACGCTTGGCGAGATCCGAGGTGATCTGGAAACCTTCAAAAGCCTTCATACGCTTAATCGACTCCTCCTCCTGACCCATGGACACCCATGTGTCGGTGACCAAGAGGTCGGCATCCTTGACCGCCTCCTCGGGAACATTGGTCTGGGTGAGTTTGCCGGCAGAAGGGACTCCCTCGCCCGCACTTTGAATAATGTTCAGCATGTCCGCGGGAATCTCGTAACCCTTCGGCGTAGCCACGGCCATATCAACGCCCATCTTGGTGGCGCCAATGGCCAAATCAAACAGAACATTGTTCGCATCGCCGACCCAGGCGATCTTGAGGCCCTCGAGGCCTAGGCTAGAGGTGCTTTGGGCCTTGGGTGTGAAGGACTCATAAATGGTGACAAAATCGGCGATAATTTGGAGCGGGTGGAACGAGTCACACAGCGCATTGATCACGGGGACAGACGAGTGCTTGGCCAAATCGGCAACATCCGAGTGCTTTGCGACTCGCGCAACAATGCAAGACACCATCGACGAGATCACGACGGAGGTGTCGTACAGGGACTCGTTCACACCAAGTTGGATATCTTCCTTGCCCAGGAACATAGGGTGACCACCCATTTGGACGGCAGCGGCTTCTGTAGATACACGGGTACGGGTACTTCGTTTGTTGAACATCATCGCAATGGTCTTGCCATACAGCGAGCCCAGTAGGCTCTGGGGGATGGCCCCGGACTTGATGGCTTGCTTGTGTGACGTCGCATTGCGCACGAGGGTCGCAAACTCGGCGGGGGTCAGGTCTGCAATGGACAGCAGGTGACGGACAGCGGGAGGAGAGGGAGATGGGGTCTGGTGGGCAAATCGTCGGAGACCATTAGCCTGGAGTGTTCGACGCAAAGAGGTAGAGCCGGCTAATTGAGTTACACTTTGGGCACCATAGCGGGTGGCAGCTTTGAGACCACTGGCCATGCTGGGCAGGGATTGTGGGAAGTAGAAAAGCGTGTGGGGGGGGGGGGGGGGGGGGAAACAGAGCAAAGTTCGGATTGGAGAAAGAAACTCAATGACTCAATTCCTCCACGCTGGGCTGCTGACTAATTTTGGGATCGACGGATTGTGCAACACTCCGGGGATCTTAGATTGAGGCAAAATTGAACTTTCAGATTTGGCAATAGGCTCGAGATCGAAGAGGGATCATAAAGAAGCAAGCCCAAGCCGGGTTGACATTCAAGCTCAAGAAGCCACAACTAGAGCGATAGGCTTTTGCGATACTTGGAATACTATAGTCTCCGGCCCGGGAGGTGGGATTGGCCATATATTCAGATTCAGATACCAAATTGAAAGCTGAAATAGAGTGCGAGCCAAACCATGCCAGCCCTCTGCTTCTTATGCAATCTACTTTCTCATGGATATTTCTTCTCGTAGAATCCCTTGATCAGGAACAGACTATAAAAAGATCGCGGTGGTGACACTCCCTCAATATACCATTCGAGATGTTCTATGTATTCAAGATACCAGGCCTTCTTGAGCTTAACCTTCTATTGATTATCTTATATTCATAATTCTTGCGAAAAAGATGCTCGGGAAATTAAGCACCAAATGGGTGGTGGCCTTATTGCCTGACCGCCCAACTCCGTCACATCTCCACACTTCCGTTATCGTGGCTTATCTTCAGCTTGTCTCTCGCATCTCCCCTCTGCTCGTGGCGAGGTATACTGGAATTTCAACTGCACCCGAATAAAACCTGGTCATCATGACCGATGAGGCGAGCCGGCCTCTCCTGGATGAGCAGGCCACATCCTCCGCACCCAACCCTTCCCAGGAGATCGCCACCCGCTCCGATCCGCGTGGATCATTCGAACTGTCATCCGAATCTACGCCCCTCCTGCATCGCCGCGATGACGACCTGGTCGCATACGGAACCGACCGAGACTCATCTCCCTCTTCGTCAATTGAATCGCGGCGATCGGGATCACCGGGCAGTTCTTGTAAGAAAACCGGCCGAGTGCGATGGCCCACGGTGCTCTCTCTCGCGCTCTTAACGACTAGTATCTTGGCGATCTTGCTATTCGCTTTCGCTGCGCCGGCCGTGATAAAGGAATATGCTCAAGAAGCTGCGGTGTTCGAGCCAACCGCGCTCTCCATAGACTCCACCACGTCAAATGGTGTCCGCGCTCGGGTCCAAGGCGATTTCGTCATGGACTCTAATCGAGTGAAGGGCAAATCTATCCGGACTTTTGGGAGATTTGCAACCTGGATTTCCAGAGAGATTGATACTGGGGATTCTGACGTTGAAGTATATCTTCCGGAGTACGGCAACATTTTGGTTGGCAATGCCGCGTTGCCATCGATCAAGGTCAACATTCGCAATGGCCACCACACCAAGATCGACTTCTTGACGGATTTAACACCCGGTGATCTCAAAGGCATACATGGAGTTGCCATGGATTGGATAGAAGGTCGATTGGGCCGTCTCAGTGTCAAAGGGAAAGCCACCTTACATTTGAAGGCAGGCTTAATCAACCTTGGGACTCAGATCTTGACAGATACTTTCACATTTGAAGGTGAATATTTCCCTTTTCGCCGCGTAGTCTGATATCCACTAACTTGAACTAGAAAATGACTTACCTGCATTGCCAGAAATCAATGTCGCGAAGCTGAGCATGCATGATGCCAAAGACCGAGCCGTGGCCGTTGATGTTTTGCTGTCTGCAGTTATTGACTCGCCTGTCGCACTGGCTGTGCCCGCGCTTGGGTTTGACATCTTTGTGCCAAACTGTTCGCCTGGTGATCCTCATATCCAGGTCGCCAATGCACAGACAGCGGAAGTCCAGATTCACCCCGGTGAACCAACGATAGTTGGCGTTGAAGGGCTTGTGAGGAGTCTCCCAGATTCGTTGACTGCCACTTGTCCTGGCGAAGATGGTTCTCCATTGGACCTATTGGTCGCTAGCTTTATCCGAGGTCTGAAAACGACCATCTATGTGCGCGGGGCAGACATGCCGTCATCCCAGGCACCGGAATGGATGGTGGATCTCTTGCGCAGCGTTACTGTGCCTCTCTCTTTTACGGGGCATGCATTGGATAACCTCGTGAAAAACTTCACCATGACTGATACCCATTTCTCCCTACCTGACCCATTTGCGGAACCCGACACTCCCGAGTCACAGCCTGCTGTATCGGCCTTGGTGAAAGTTCTCATCGCCCTGCCGAAGCAACTCAACTTCAACATTGATGTCCCTCGTGTTCGATCTCTTGCGAACGTCTACTACAAGGACAAGGTACTTGGGGTTCTGGATATCAACAAATGGCACAAAGCAAACTCAACGCTCGTGAAAGACCGAAGGGGGTCTTCGGGGCTGCTGGTGGAGTTTGCAATCAAAGATGCCCCACTAGAAGTGACCGACAGCGACTTGCTGGCGGATCTCGTCCAAACAATGCTTTTTGGTAGTGGCGGGGTCATGCTGCATATCACTGCCACCGTAGACACGAAGGTCTCGACAGGCTTGGGCCTCTTTACAGTGCGTGGAATTCCCACCGAAGGAGACGTGCCAGTCAAGAGTATGTTTTCATTATTTTCATAAAGTAGATAATATAAAGCGTTCTTGTTTTCTATGATTGACTTGTTCATAGCCCCTTCTGGCGACTCGATTGGCCATCTTCATCCTCGAGTCGTATCTTTGCAAATGGCCGAAAGTACGGAGTCGTCTCTTTTTGTATCCACCAAGGTCAATTTCACCAATCCGACTGAATACTCGGCGACCATTCCACTCGTTGATGTTCTTATGATATACAACGGGACAACCATCGCCCATGTGCTTGCCCGGGACATCTCGGTGGTCCCCGGCAACAACACAAATGTCTCTATTGAATTTGCATGGAGTCCATCGGAGTATGGAGGACGACGGGGAATAGAGAATGGAAGGGCTCTTCTCTCTTCCTATATCTCTGGTACGTTCTCGGCTTTGGCTTGTGTGTCCTGAGCTGAACAGAGCATATAACAGGCGCCAACACAACTGTTACCTTGCAAACCCACAAGGGAACAATTCCTGCTCTTCCCGAAATTGGCAAATCTCTCTCGATTATCCATATAGCCGTCCCTGTTCCTCGTGTATCTACACCAGGATCACCTGACGATGGTGGTGACAGACCCCATTTCATCCAAGACGCAACGGTACTACTCGGAGTCCCCGTCCCAGATCCATGAGATTGGGTGCTTATGCCCTCTTAGTTTTACCTCTGGTCTTCAACGGCCGAATTTACTCTATTCTCGCCCCTAGCAGAAACGACAATTGCGATCACGTCCATCGACGCCACCGCATTCTACGAAAAAGATGAGCCAGTTGGTCGCATCAATTACAAAGAGTCATTTAATGTTCCGCCCGGCCTGTCGCAAACTCCTCGCTTGCCAGTTGATCCGGTGGTAGGGGGGATCGGGTACGATGCCCTACGCAAAGCCCTGGGCCAATCATTACAGATGGACGCAGTGGCCAGAGTCGGCGTGTGCATCGAGAAGTACACGGACGAGGTCTTCTACCATGGCAAAGGAATTGCAGCGAAAGTTCGCATCTAGAGTGCTGGCCCGCCCTTCGTCTTCCGGCAGGGTTGATGAACTGGATTTCTGGCGTACGGAATGGAGCTGGGGCGTTTTTCCCTTGGGGGCATTTATCGCTGAGTTTGGATTTGTTGTTGGACTGCTTTGCTTACGTGACTACTTATTCAAGACGACCTCAAGTCTTGATTGTGTTTCTCAATTGATTTACAAATAGTTTGCAGATTGTTCGATCAAAGAAGCCACCTATGGATATTCTACTACAGCGGGAAACAAAACCGACGTTCGGCTAGAGGTACAATTGACTCGAAGCCACCAGTAAGAACAGTGCAAAACGAGAAAACCAAATCGTATTGGGTATGTATGGTGTTTTTTGGGACATAATGTACCAACGATAATTTAGCCGGGAGGCAGGGTGGAGGCGTCAACAACGTCGGCGGCCTCCTTCTCAACCTCCTCGCTTTGCTCCGATAGAGGGGAACGGGGCAGAGCCATGAGACCAGTGCGAGTAGACTCCAAGATACCAAAGGGACTGATCAGCTTAAGGAAAGAGTCAATTCGGCTGGGCTTAGCAGACCTGTTCAGACACATGTCAGTGAAATTATCTTGGCATAGAAAGCTCCTCCCGGGAGCTGGCACTTACAGCTCCACAATGCAGTTGTTGTTGCTGATATCCAGAACCTTCCCGCCGAATTGATGGGTCAGGCGGGTGATAGCGTCCAAATGCTCGTGCTTGTGACGCAGAGCCTGGCTGGATGGCAAGTTACGGGGGTGGTACTCGACTTGCTGGGCAGACTGGGCTTGCTGGGACTTCTTGTCCAAGGACTCGGTCGGCGTGGCGATCTCACGGTGGTGCTGTAGCAACTCCTCGAAGAACTCCGGACCAAGGATGGAAACCTTGGCGAGCAAGAGCTCACGCTGCACCAGAGCAGAATCGGTGTAGTCCAGGACAGCCCAGACGGGAACAAGATCATCCAGCTGGCGGCGGGCCTGCTCAACGACACCATCCTGGCCCTTTAGCACGATGGTCATACGGGACAGATCCTCAACCTCCGTGTTGCAGACCACCAGACTGTCAATATTGAAGCCACGAGCGGCAAGAATTCCAGAGACGCGAGACAGCACACCGGGCTCGTTCTGCACCAGACAGTTCAGGACATGCCGCTTCGGGGGGTTGGAGGGCGGCATGGGCGTCTCGTACAGAATCGACGAGACAGCAGTCTGCGCATCCCATTGGGGTGAGGCATCGGAAACGGGCAATGGCAGGGGAGAACGGCGGTGCAGTGCCTTGTAGGCCAATGCTGAGGTCGAGCTAGACGAGGCGCGGACAGCGCTGAACCGGGGCATCGTCGCCGCGGTGCGAGACCGGACAACAGCCGCCGGCTGCGACAGCAGCGACGCCGACGTTGCGCTCAGCGCCAATGAACGCCTGAAAGCCATGGGGGATTCAGGAGCTCTGTGGATTGTGCGATGAATCACTCCAGACTCTCCGGATTCTTTTTGCTCTTCCGACCTCGGCCATGCTGACTCACCCAGGTTCTAGCCTATTGAGGCCTAGCGTCATGCATTCTCACGTGATCCAGGTGTTCTCGATCGATATCGACAATTGCATGCTGGATGCATTTGCGAAGCATTGGTGGTTGCAACTCGAGTCGGAGACTCAATCAGATATAATCACTCACTGAATCGACACCGCCTCAGGCTTCGGAGTTTTGGCCGTCCGTTCCGCCTTCTTTGTCTCCTGACTCCTTCCCGCAACCCCGATCTGCGCCTTTTTTTTTCCCTGGCGACTTTGACTTGGATATTTCCACACCGCCACACCTCTTGCACACTTTCGCCATGGCTGATGATGATCGCCGTGTGAAGCGATCTCGCTTCGATCAAACTGAACCTGAGCCTCGGCGATCCCGGTTCGATCGCCGTTCTCGGTCCCCTTCTGCAAAGCAATCCGAATCTACACGCACCCGCAGTCCGCTCAGTCGCGAAGCTCGGAGTCCCGCCGGAGACGCTCCTAGCAAGCCAGCCGCAGCAGATCCCGCTGCTGCCGCAGGTATGTGTGATCTATTTATCTTTTTGTGTCCGACAATTCCACTGATCATACGTCTTCTTCGTCCAACAGCTGCCGCGGCCGCCAAGATCAATGCCCAATTGCAAGCTAGAAAGGGCATTCAACACGTCGATGTTCCTCCGATTCGCTCGGTGAATGCCCATTTCAATCGAATATCAAGTGGTACCGTTCTGACTTTCAATCACAGACCAGTAGCCCTGGAATGACCGCCGGGTCGCCTGGCAATGGTGATGGCGCGCCCAAAGAGGCCTATGTCGCCGACGGTGACTACATCAAAGATATCGAAATTAATGACCTGCGCAACCGCTACACCCTGACCAAGGGCTCTACTCAGCAATTGGTAATTACTCCTGTTGTCATTCGCTGATTTTCCAGACATTTGCCCCGCGTGACAGAGCAGAGTCACATCTACTGATGTCAATCCCTGATTTTCTTCTTTTGATCATATTTCTTTTCTTTTCCCTTTACTTGTGTGGCTGGATGAAGCTTACTCAAGGATTCAACGCTTAGCACCTCAAATTCCCTCTGTTGCATCTGCTGACCTCGGGCGCGTGAATTTAGATCAAAGATGAAACCGGCGCCGGTACGCCTTCTTTTCGTGTATTGTGTTGGTGAAGACGCTCATCGCTTACTCTTCTACAAGATGTTACGACCCGAGGAGAATACTATCCGGATAAGAACATGGCAACCGCTGCTGTATGTCATGTCTCCGCTGCTCTGCTTGTTTTCTAGTGGCTGATTTCATGCATTTAGAAACCCCCTCTTTTCCTTCATGTGACAAGCACCTCCAAGGAAGGCCTCGACAAGGCCGTGCAGCTGATCGACGATCTCATGAAGAAAGAACTTCCTAACCTCGTTGATGAACGACGATTCAAGCCGCGACCACAGGAGCAGTTCGAGCGTGATGAATTTGGTCGTGTATGTTCCTACGTCTTCTGTTCCTGGCAGAGCTCTTTTGACTAATTTCCTGCAGCGCAAATGGCCCGACGAGCGTATCCCCATTGATCTTGAGCCTATTCCAGGGTTCAATCTCCGCGCCCAGGTTGTTGGACAGGGTGGTGCGTATGTGAAGCACATCCAGCAAAAGACTCGCTGCCGTGTTCAGATCAAGGGTCGGGGCTCGGGCTTTATTGAATCGAGCACCGGCCGGGAAAGTGACGAGCCTATGTTCCTACATGTTGCGTAAGTCAAGCAGCGTCTCGTTCCTGTATCTTTCTTTTGGCTGACCATTCTACAAGTGGCCCGGATGCCAATGATGTCCAGGTCGCCAAGGAGCTCTGTGAAGACCTTTTGGCCAATGTTCGGGAGCAGCACCAACACTTCAAGGAGAACCCTCCTCAGCACAGCTACGGCGGCTATGGACAGCGTGGTGGCGATCGGCACCACGGTGGTGGAGGAGGGGGTGGTGGTTATGGCGGTTATAATAGCCGTAGCCAACAATCGCCATCTTCTGCCAGCCCCGCGGGTGCCGATTCCTCTGCCGCCATGGCGGATTACAGCGCGCAGTATGCTCAATACTACGGATCATCTGATCCGTACGCTGCCTACGGTGGATACCAGAACTATGTCGCTTATTGCCAGTACTACCAAGCCGCTGCCGCTCAGCAGCAACAACAGCAGTCTGCGGAGGGCTCCGCTCCCCCGCCGCCTCCCCCGTCTAATGAGGCTCCTCCTCCGCCACCTCCCGGTTCTGGGTCTCCGCCGCCGCCTCCCGGTGGTGGTAGCTACAGTGCGGTATGTACTGTGTCGGGAAGCTTGACTGGGTTCAATGCTCACAAAGGATGCGTTCTAGGTCCCTCCTCCGCCCGGTTTGTAGTTGATCGGCCACTTTGGAAATCGGAGCACCCTCGTCTGTTGGGAAGCTAAAAACAGCGTGCTTCATCAGTATGGTTAAAATGGACAAATTCAAGCGATCTAGTACTTTCTGACTCAATGGATTCGATATGCTTTTCAATTGGAATGCTCGCCGTATTGCGTGTGGATTATGGAGTACTTCACAAGTACATGAACAGCGGCCGAGAAGAAAAACAAATTCTCGATCAAGTCGATGGAGGTTGTGATATTCCACTGTCCAGCTGATCGCAAAGGAAAAAGAAACAGAAAAAACAATTTCAATAATTCTCAATTACAGTTAAGTTTTGGGGTGGAGACAAAATAAGTGGGTCCGCTATGTAGATATGTCACGTGGTGTGGGTAAACATGGGAATAGCATCATCATCAGAACACTGGGGGAGGGGGGGGGGGGATTGTTGGGGGTGGGACGGATGGAGACACGCCAAGTCCAACTAAAGATACAAAGGTAAAGATGGGGGTGCGTAAATTCAAGTTTTGGGGAGTCCAGGTATCCCTTCACCCCACATGGCTCAGTGGTAATGCACCATCACTTGTGATGGCCCTTCGGGGGTCTTGCGGCTCTTCTCCAGTGGGTGCTCTGTGTTCGAGCTATGGAAGATGCGCTCATTTATGAGCCACGTCGTTCTGCCAGCCGTCGGAACGTAGGTCCTAAGTAACGCAGTTCACCGTGAGGAGCAGGTTGTGGCATCGAAGAACCTTAATTGAGTTCGCGGCTATAAAGACTAGAGGGAGAATCGGCCCATATTTTTTTTATCTTCCTCTTCCACAATAGAAGAGTGCATTTTCGCTCGTAGATTTCTTCTATTCTTGTATACTGAGTATAGCCATTCATGCGTTCCTGATTATCGAGTCCTGATGCTGCTCATGAAGTTTCTCATCCACTCCGCGCTAAGCATAAACACTTCATAATACATAACCTCTCGCCAAAATTATTCCTACTTGTCGAGTCTTGAGTCTCGAGTCTTGAGGCTGTTCTCATGATGAAGATATCATTCCCCACGCTGAGCACTAAACCCACCCTAAACCAGAAACTCCCACCGCAATGCAAACAGAATGCTGGCCAGTGCAGTAAATCAAGTACACAATCCGAGTCAATGCACCAAATGCTTATACATAGCCTTCGTCATACATGTAATCTGGCACAGAATGAGCAACCATCTTCGCTTTGCGTTTGGCCAGAGCCGAGCGACCCTCTTTGCAGAAGTCGCAAGCAAAGTCACATGGCGAAGCCGCAGTCGCATCGAACCCATCTCCCCGTCCAGCGGGCTGCGAAGAAGGGGGTTTCTGAGAGCCCAGCTCTTCAAGCTCGAAATCTCCAAAGAGGTCTTTGATCATATCATGGCGACACCGGGTGACCGTCTCGCAGTATCGGACAACTTTCTTGAAGCTGTCCAGTCGAGCCTCTTGGTTTTTCATCAAGCTCGCCACGTACGGCTTGGGTCCACCGCGAATGCGCACGTTCTCGGCATCGCGGTTCAGTCGGTCACAGATCCGATCTCGCTCATGGATATTATAGTAGACCAGCGATGCGGCCGCTCGACCATCACGACCTGCACGTCCAGACTCCTGTACGAACCCTTCAAAGCTGCGCGCAGGTGTCCAATGCACCACGAATCGAACGTGGGGATTATCAATTCCCATCCCAAACGCGTTGGTGGCGACAATTATTGAGAATGCCGGCAACGGTTTTCCGTCATCACGAGGCTGAGGTGGCTGTGATGAAGTCCACATAGCTTGGATGCGAGTCCGATCCTCGGGTGGCAGACCGGCATGATATGCCACGGCGGAGATTGTTCTGCTGGATGAGAGCCTGTTCGCAAGCTCTTCTGCCATCGCACGCAGCCCGACATACACAATTCCGGATATTGGTGGAAGTTGTGCTGCAGCTTCGACGCCAATACGGGCTTCCCGACGGACGCGAATCGCTTTCAGCCACGATAACAGATTCTCGACTTGAAAATCTGCCGAGGATGTCCCGTCCATGGAGTCATTTACAAGGTAGCGAACCTCGTAGTGGATATTCGGACGTGCAGATGGGGTATTGAAAAGTTTGAGATGGGCATAATCAAGACCCAGCATATTGATAATGTCTGAGCGGACCCGGGGTGTTGCCGTTGCCGTGAGAGCTGTTATGGGCACAGATGGATTGACTAGATTTTTTTTGAACCATCCCAGCTCTTGATATGCCGGTCGAAAATCATGGCCCCATTCACTGATACAGTGTGCTTCATCAATTGCCACACGTATTAGTTGTCCTTGCCGGTGGACGACTTGCAGGTTGCGGCGGAAGCTGTCGGTCTGGCACAACTCAGGCGTGACATACAGCAAGCGAGTTCGAGGATGCCCTGAAAGCATATCCTCCAGTATCAGCCGACGTTCAGCGAGTGGAGTGTTTGAATTGATAGTCGAGACGGCAACTCCAATGGCCTGGAGCGCATTGACTTGGTCCATCTGTTCGTGTGTTAGCCAAGAAGAGAATGCATTCAGGCCTACTCCCTTACCATCAAAGCAAGCAGAGGACATATGACAATTGTCACTACAAATTAAAAAATCAGCACGCAATAATTAGCAGGGCAGCCTTGACAGCCACGGCGCACGGTGCTTACATCCGGTGCTAATGACGGCAGGTAGCTGGAAACACAAGCTTTTTCCGAACGAAGTTGAGGCCTGCAGAAATACATCGTGGCCTTCAACTGCAGCCTCGACAACATCTCGCTGGAGTGGACTAGCAATAGGTGAGCGAATATCTCCCGCGTGTGGAAGTGGGCTCTCTCGCACCGGAAAGACTTCTTTCGGAAGACCCGATGCAGATAGAATTCCAGATCCACTTTTCGACGCGAGAATCCAGATTTGGAGTCCATTTCAACGCCTCCTGGACTGATGGCCGAAGTCGACGATCCGACCGACTCGAGATCGATGCTTGTTGCGCGTCGGCAGCACGCGGTCACGTGGAAAGTTCCATGTTCCCCGTTTGGGAAGAGCGGAAAAGTCCAGAGCTTGACTCGATCACAGTTGGAAAGTGGAAAAGATCTGTCAATATTTATTAGAGACCCCTGGGTCGAAAAGATTGGAGGAAAAAAAAAGAGATCGGTCCTAAGTGAAACTGTCAGCTCCGCAAAGATATACCTATTCACGGAACGACGATTGAGGTATAATCTTGGAAGGTATCTACCTTGAAGACGTCCATCTAGATATGTATAGGCAAGTTCCAAAGACCAACATACTCAAATGAGATGTTCAATTATCCAAAAAACATGGGAAGGTTATCTGCTGGATATGATCTATATATAACAGGTTGTGCAATAATGTACAGGGTGGAACCACAGCCTTTTCTCTCCTAAAATCTTACATTCGGCGGGGACGTGACATTTGCTCATCAAGCACTTCCTTGACGGCAATCGCATCAAGAGCTTTGCGTTTGGTTGGCGGCCAGAACCGCTCCAGTTGTAACCATGCCTCCATGACCTCATGGGAACCACAACAGGTGCCAAAGGCGCGGAGAATGACCACGACCATGCGACGACCAATAAAAATGCCATTGCTGACACGTCGCTTGAGATATTCATGATGCTGACGATTGAGACCGGCCCCATAGTCCTCAAGCACAAGCTGAGTGACCTGACTCGAATCCCCGCTCGACGTTTTTGCGAAGGTTCCAGGATCGAGCTCGTCACTGAAAAACGGACTTAGCTCGGCATCAGCTACCTCCTCAGCTTCTTCCGCGTGCACACTGTCTTGAATGGTGGATCGGGTAGATTGTCTGTCGTTTCCAGGATCGTAATCAAGATCCACAGTGCTGTGTGGTCGACTTGGGAAGTTCGTGAATGTCTCGTCCAAGGTTGGCTCAGTCTCTGCCGTCGACAACAATGGCATGTAGAGGTTCTCGGATGTATTTGGCTCCGGTGCATCAGCATCGGGCGAATCGGCCTTGGGAATTTCATTGTCCACGTCCGCTACCACGAATGGGTTCTCCCAGACCATTTCTTGATCAGCGGGTTGGTCAGGATGCCTCCTTTGCGAGTCTCGAACAGCTCGAATAAAAGAGTGCCAGGTCAGTCGCAGCCTCTCCACAGTCCAGGTAGACTTCTTTCGACGGCCATGTAGCGCGAAGCCCTCAAAAAGGAGAATATAAATGAAGTGGCGAGGAGGTATGGGGAAAGTTTGCTCCATGTCCCGCAGAACGTCCATAAACATTGACAGATCACCACTCCCGTGGACACAGTGGCGAAGAAGGATGTAAAAAGTTCGTGTATCGGGGGTCATGGGGACGGATTCTTGGATGGCTCGATGGGATTCCGGGAGACGTTTCTTGAGGGATTTGGCATCCCGCAGCATGCGACCCAGTTCTCTAGTTTTTGCTCGATAAAGGGTGAACTCTGCAGAGAGGGATGGGATATGCGGAGATATAGAGCGCCCGTCTCTTGCGACTTCCTGTGCATCCATCATTTGCCTGTAGATCTCACGTGCCGTCTTGAGATCACCAGCCCGAAGAAAGGACGCCATCAGACAATTCAACACGACCGTATCGACGAGTTCCCCAGATTCGACAAATTTGTCAAAGGTTCTGCGGATTCCCTTCACATCCTTTTGCATGCCATGGTAGTAGATCTTCGAGACAAACCCGTCGCGGGAAAATGTAATGCCTCGCTTTGCCATTTCAGCCTCCAACCGATTGGCAACTGTGAATTGATGGCCCTTGAGGGCGATATCGAACAAGATGTTGAAGACCACCTGATCAGCCGGAATGCCCGCAATATGCTCCATTTGCTGCCAGATGCCTATCGCATGAACCATATTTCTTTCCCAGACCTTGCCATTGCCGCCACGACCGGCAAGGTGGATTGCAGATGACCACAGAGAGCGACTCATAGGAAGCCCGGCACTAATCATGTCGTCCACGAGTGCGTGATAACGACGGGCGTCGACTGCCCGCCGATTGGGAGGGTTTGCGAATTGTCGTAATAGGCGTCCGCGTGTCTGCTTGGATAGATAGGCCACACCGGGCGAAGGCATGTCTCGATATAACCGGAAGAGCTGCTGAGTGGTCGCAGGCTCGTCAGCGTACAGCATTCCCACGAGCGCCGCTACCGTGGGTCTCTCGACTGCATCACGCGAGTCATCCACGGTCTTGACGCTCGTTTGTTTCGGAAGTATAGCCTCCACAGCCTCTTCCCAGCCATGATTCTCGCCGAAAAGCCTGTCAAACAAGCTGGAAATAGTGATGCGAAGTCTCTGATCACGCGTGAGAGACGGTGGTGTGTCAACCGGCGATTCCGTTGAGATATCCATGCGTTGACGATCCCCTGGCCCCTCTAGTGATGATTGGACCAACCGTGGATTCGATACCGAGGTATCTAGGGTATTCGAGCGAAAATCAACATGGTGCATCTCACTTGCATCATCCTTGACCGATTCTATGCTGTGCGCGAACCACGACCGATTCCGCGAAGGCTGAAATAATCCTGACTTGTCCAAGCGACTCCTCGCCGGCGACTGGGCACCATTGGTAACTTCCCGACCCTTGCATCTTCGTAACCCGTGGTATGAATTGCCGGGTTGCCATGTCGATAGGCCACGGCCGCGTGGCGAGTGTTCATGGCAAAGACCGGCCACGACCAGTGAGCTCACAAAAAGGTCTGCTATCGACGCGACGGAAGGACGGGGGCGGCGGGTCGATAATCTTCGGACGGAGGTATGGAAAGAGGGGTTTTGACGAGACATTGGCTTTGCGCGAGAGAAAGATAGCTCGTCCAAGGCCTGCTTGGAGGGATGGCGCAGGCCCGGTGAGCTGAAGGACCGGTTGGGATGAGGCATGAGATAGCAGACATGGTGGACCTGGATTAGCCGTGCATGTCGGGGTGGAAGACCCAGGCCACTCGCAGAATTGAGACTTGACTGCGTCGTGGCCTTGTAAGCGAACGAGGGAAGGCGAGAAGAGGTTGGAAGAGCTGGAGTGTTTTTTTGGGGACGCTCTGGCTTTGCAGCGGATCCACGTCAGCCAATCGGGGCGCGCGCCTGGTCACGTCTTTTTCGACTCCCGCAATCTTCTGTCTCCCTCTCTCCACGACTTGCCCTTCCACCCTGCGACTTCGATCCTTGTTGAGGTTTGTTGTCCATTGAACCTTCTTCATGGGCAAATACAACTTCACAGCCCTTCGGGTGCGACAGACCGCGCTCCAGCAATTCGCGAGCGGGAAAATCAAGAACCTGCCACAATGGGTGGACGTCGTGGGCGAGATTCCTCCATCGGAAGTGCTCGTTCGCAATCGCCCGCCTCAACATGAGATGGTGCGGCAGCGTATGAAGACGCTCCCGGGATCCTCGCAGCCGCAGGTCGTTTTCGAGACCCAGGAGAAGCGCCGGAAACCGAAGAAGCCCAGCCGACTGTTTCAACCCGTCGAACTGAAGTATGAGGAGGACGAATTGCGAACTGAGTTTTTCCGTGATCATCCCTGGGAGCTTGCTCGGCCTCGCATGCTCGTGGAAACGACGGGCAAAGACTTCGAGAAGTACGACTGGAGCCGCATCCAACAGCCCGGAAAGCGACTGGACGGTGAAAGGTATGCTTTTTGCTTTAAAATGGAGCAACCCATTCTGAATTTTCTATGATTTTCGGCGCTGACGTTGGTTTTTCTAGTGTCGTCCAACGACAGCTTTGGCTATTGAACAACGTCCCGGACATTACCAAGAGCGCCGCATACGATATTGCCCGTCGCGAATTTTACCGACTTCGATTGAGAGAGGATATCGAGCGACGAATTGCAGCCGAGGAGGCCCAGGCAACCGGCGCCCAATTCGGACCGTCGTACATGGAAGTCGGTATGGAGCTGGAGAACAAGGAACACGAGAAGTGGAAGGCGTGGGCTCGAAACGAAGCTCAATTGCTTGAACAGCGACATACTTCGCTCTCTGGTGCGCCCGAAATCGTCGCGGAAACAGAGAAAGAAGACAGTTCAGACCTTCTGGACAACTTGGACAGCGGCGACTCCGAACCAATTCCCGCCGAAAAGTGAGACCGCTTCAGCTGGCTTAGCTGTCCTGCTTTGTATTGAAGAGCGTCTTGGGCCGGATTGCGGGCTCTGTATATTATTTGATTTATGTTGCTGGATGTATTCCCATAGCCCATCGATCCATACCATTGAAGCGCCCAGCCCAAGATATTGCACCAGGACCTTGTACCGTAAAATGATCAACATCGAACACCCGCATTTTCGTACTTCGATCGCAGAAACGATGGGCCGTGATGAAACACGCGAAACGTTGATCGCGGAGCTCCGTCAGGCTGCCGCACCGCCCAATCACAATCCTTCCAGCCCTTCCAACTTTCATTCCAGACTCAACTGCTCTGCGTCCATTGACCTCATTCCACGTCGATCCTGTTGAGACATTTCCTGATACTTCGTGGTTTGTCACCAGATCTGTCTAGGGTGTCCGAGTGCTTGCTGCGCCGTTGTCGCCCCCGAAGTCTCCTGCGATCCCCGAAGAGAACAGGATTCGCCCGCCCCTCCGCCGGTGCGCCCTGATCGAACCCGTCTCTCCTGAACTCTGCGAACGAAGCCCTTGCCTCTCGAGGTCTTGAGTGAAGCAACAATGTCCCATTGGATTGCATCTGCTATTGCCTCGTAACGGTCGAGATCTTAGGGAAATCTGGTGGTCCGTCGCACATCGGTAAACTGACTGAGCACCTGCTCCAGAGTGTTGCTACTTGACCACAAATTGGCCCTCGACCATGCTTTCCACGATGCCTCGACCCGAAGATACCGTTCGTGGCCCGCGGCCATATCCCGTCCCCGGAGAGGAAGGCGACAATGAGAAGGGACCAACCGATTCCCTTGTACCCCCGCCCCTGTCATATAATGAGAGTTCATCACACGAGGAGGATGGCTCAAGACCGGGAACTGCAATGGGGGAGGCACCGAGCGGTTCCAGCAAGTCAACACCAAGCTCAAAAATATTGTCCCATGAGGACACCATTGAGCTTGCGAGGCGCGCGGTCGAAAGTGGAATTCAGGACACCAAACGATCACTGGCGGGAAGCGAGGCTGTCACTGATGTGGTGAAACCCAAGTTGACGATCGACCTGGGTCATTCGCATATTTCCCGGATACCGGAGCCAGTGGTGGATATCATCAAAGATGAGGTGGAACGGTTTGTCCAACTTCAAGCCGAATGGCAAAGAAATCATGAAAGATCAATGACACTGACCACGGATGTACAGGCTTTCACTGTCTAATAACCATCTATTTCACATCCCGTATCGATTTGCTGAATGCTTCCATCTTCGATACCTCAATATCAGAGCTAACAACTTTCGAGAATTCCCTAAAGGGGTAAGTGGAAAAAAGCACTCTTCATGTTGGGCAATACCAACACCTTCCAGGTCTATAAATTACCGCTGCTGGAAATTCTCGATATCAGCCGAAACAAAGTGACTGCCTTACCGGACGAGATCAACAAATTGAGATCTTTGCGTGTATTATCGGTCATGCAGAACCGGTTGGACGACCTACCCGTTGGCCTATCTGAAATGAACAAGCTCCAGATCCTCAAAGTTGCAGGGAATCCTTTGCGATACCCTTTGCGACGCGTCCTGGAGGCATCCGAGGCCGACATTGCCCCGTCGGTCATGACCGACAACGAAAAGGAAGTTGCAGTAACCGCCGAGCTGAAGCGATTCCTCAAAACTCGACTCGCAGCGACTACTCCAGAGCCGGAGTTCAGCGCTGATACAAGGTATGTAAGGTATCTTGGCCCAGAAGAATCGAATTTAATCCCATATAGCGAGGGAGCATTTGAAACGCCGAAACCGGCTCCGACCAAGCGCAAGCTGAGTAGTCGATTCCCTGTTATCCCGAGCACAGGCGACAACTCGGCAGCTTCCTCCCGATCGCCCTCTTTGTCGCGAGCCCCGCCGATCCCGGCCAAGTCTCATTATCGCATGGCCTCGGGACAGCAAGCCGGGTATCAGATGGGTTCTCTGCAACGCCCTTGCGCGAATCCTCATGCTGTAAATGAACGCATTCGAAGTAACAGCGAAGGAATCATCCAGGCGTCCTTTGCAGCTCGAAACAAACGAATGGGTGTGATCACTCGCAAAAACACGGATCTGGGAACGCTGGACGAAACGCGACCCTACCGCAACAGCCATCTACGAGGTCTGAGTCATGGCTCTGTCCTTCGGCCTCGCCCGGCAGGTCCAACGCCTGCCAGCGGTAGCAGCTCTTCCAGTCCTAGTAGCCCGAGAGACCGTCGGCGCCCGCGTGATGGGTGGGTTAATCGGATGTCAAGCCTTCCCGAACATAAGGGAGAGCGAGGTTCTGATGAGCCGATCATCGAAAGCGCCAAGGGCATCTTATTTGCGTTGTTTCAAATCCATTCCCACATTTCCTCGCTGATCAATGTCATCAAACGTGATGATACTCGGCGCCACAGCCTCGAGCTTGTGTTCTATAATGCCTCTTCGCATGTGGACCGCCTCAATGAGGTACTGGAACATGCAGAAACATCTCTCCCTGATGATCCGGATTCCGCCCGGATGCTCATAGAGAGTGTTAAGCAAGAGTGTGAGACCTGTATTACGGCCTACATGCACGTGGGCACACAGTTGCGTCGGAGCGCAGCGAAGATTGTAACTAACGGGGACTCCCGATACGTGCGATCATTGATGTTGATGATGTATGGGAGTCTTGTGGAATTGCGGAACGCCTGTGCTAGTCTCAACGTCCCTCTTCGTCCAAAACACAAGCGAATCTCAGCTCCCCGATTACCCGTGCCGGAGCCGACCAAGGGACCACCGACCTCTGAACGGCTCCAGCGATCATTGGTTACTCCCACAAGGGATGCAGCGGGACCGACACGACGCCTACGAAGTGATACTACTATTAGACACCCGCAGGTGTCGATGGGTGGTCCTTTGCCCTTATTCACCAGCGGGCAGCCAGCTGTTGGCTCGCCTGGGTCTGTGACAACGTCATTCCACTCCTCGAGAAGTCCATCCAGTAGCCGATCAAATTTGATCAATACTTCAGTTCCGTCGTCGCTGGCGACGCCTCGATCGGGAGAATCATTCCCAACAATTCCAGCCACTGCTGGCCCTCGAATCAACCTGCTGACTGGGATGGACGAAATTGAAGAGGAGCGGGCTTTTGAGAAGATCTTCTACCAGCTTACTTCAGCCTATACCGCAGCGCTTCAGGCTCTCCCCCTGGCGCGGAGACAATTCTCTCGGTGCCTTGAAGCGGCAGAGCGGTCTCGAGAATCGGACGGGATCCAAATGCTTTGGAACAATTTGATCCGCCGCTCTCGATTCTGCCTGGAAGTCTCAGAGGCACTGGGCATGCACTTATCAACCATGAAAGTCAAAGAACCGAACGGTGGGCTCCGGAACCACCGAGAATTCTGGCAGTTGTGTAAAACTTTCATGCAGTCCTTCGTGGATCTTGTCACGGACATGCGTGAAGTGCGCAATATGCAGCTCCTCCCGCAAGACATCGTCGTCATCTTGCGTCCTGTGCAAAAAGCTAGTCGTGAAGCGGGGCGACTCATAGAGGCATCTCCCTGGTCTTTTCTCGCAGACATGGCGCAGGGGCCGAACAACTTGTACGGGCCCCCACTCCAGAATCCTCAATCGCAGCACCAAGCCTCCGCCTCGACTGGTGCTCTTGCTGCCCACCCTAACGCAAACCCTTTGAGCATGGGCATGTCCCCCCAATCGATCACCGTGCCTGCGACCCCCCTGAGTGCAGCACTTGGCCCCGCGGCGCAGGCCACCGTGCCTTCAACGCCGGCCAGCGCCTATAGTGATAAGTTCTTTGAGGGTGACGTCTTTCAGCGGGCTGATTCCCTCCTGTCCATGGGCACTCAGGCGCCATATTTTACACGACGATAAAAAGCAAAGACCGCCCCCGCGTGGGGAGCTGCCTCAGCTACGTTTACTCATATGATTCCCCCCATCTGCTTTCCACTTTTCATGATGAATTGGGCCATTACCAATGCCCTATGCCGGGGCCTACATGTATTTCTTTCTTCTCATTTAGCGGATCATTCCATTTCCTTTTTTGGGACAAAGATGGATGGATGAATACACAGGCTGGAGTCGTATTGGCTTCAGAGCTAGATTTCTACGCGAGAGTGCACAATGAAGGAGTTTTAGGCGATTAGTACATTTTGACCAGTCTCTGAATGGGTTTGGTGGGTGTCTTTTCCTTAGTTCATGGCCTGATCCGATTTGATTCGTCGCGGGGCCGCAGATTCATCATGAGTCATGCTGGTTCATGCTGAATTTGAATGACCTTGAATCACCTCTGATAGATAATCATGACTCTTTCTTATTCTTTATGATGCGATTGAATATCATGCGCGGTCATTGTATACACTGTGTCTAGTTTTGGTGAGAATGGTGGGGGATTGACGGCCTCGGGCCAAAGTAGCCCGGAAAACGATTGAACCCGCAGTGTTGAGCGGACAATGATAAATATCATGCATATGAACAGTACAATTCATTCCGTCAGAATGGCAGACAATTTTTATGATCGAGCAGTATCCTCGCAGCTGGAAATGTAGACTCGAGTCAACCGTAAGTACCACGAGAGTTTTTCCATACCCCCGCCAACCATGGTAATGACGAAAACCTTCCACTGAATGAGATCAGAACAAGAGTTCTGGATCTATTGATGTACAATATCTGTCGACATCGTCCGAAACCAGTCACTTTCGATTGCAGAGAGCCTCCGAAACTTACAATGATTGATGCTAAGTCACGAGTGATACCCATTAGGCTATTCCCAGTCCACGTGTTCCGGGGTCAATTGCAATGTAAACTGGTTTGTGGGTAATTGGCACGCCTCACTTTCACCAAAGTAACGGGGCGGATCCGGCGAAAGGATGCGGTTATGTTACGACCCGAGATTGAAGAATTTCCCGACAAAATTGATGGACTACTCCTTGTGGATGTGCATCGATACCGGTTAGGACTCTGAATACTGGTATCTATTATTGGAACCGACCCGGGGACGATCGGACGATCCGTGAAGAAATTCTGTCCGAATCGGGAAGGGTGTTGCCTTTTCTGCCTGAACTCCCAGGCCGACACACCCTAAATCGAACCTTGGAACGAAAACGATTGGATCCATCTTCATACTTCGTGCTCTCCAACCCACACGCCTGCACGATTATCGCACCCCCGAATGGGCTCTGCGCTCAAGATGACCCCGTCCAAAGTCGCCTGCATCGTCCACCGCTGGACCGGTGATTCCCCGACCAATTCGAGGCGACCTCACGTGGCCAGTGCGTCCCCGAAAGTGAGGCGTTGCGGGTCTTTCGCCCCTTGTCGGCTTCGTCGATGAAATCAAAGGGGGAAGAGAAACCCTAGATCCGATCGACGATCAGGGGAGCGACTCTCGAGGAGCTGGAAGCGGGTAGCAGCAGTGGAATGTCCCCAGTGCTGCTTGCGGACACCCGATTCGGGCGGTTTTCTTGAAAACGTTTCTCGCTCCCTTATATCAGTCCAACCCGGTCGCGTTGGCAACTTTCTTTTGGGGTTTTCCTTTCCTTTTTCCTCTTTGATCCCCTGCTGCTGCTCCCCTGTACGAGGCTTGGTTTCCCCTTTGACTTTCCCGCGATCCTTCCCGGGCCCCAAGCCTGTATACGGAGTACAGCCCATTCCGATTCGAGTGTCTCCGCCTATGACCCTCTGACTGGCCTATTTCATTTCCGACTTTTTGGCCTTGGGGAAATTCTCAGATTGGAATTCCTCTTCAAATTTAAGCACCTCTGAATCGAACCACGAGGGCGATCGCCCGCAGATCCCAGCTTCGTCGACTCCACCGCAATTGACAGCTCACTTGCATCACTTCGCCGACCAAGCGGATTGGCTGCCTGCCTGAGGCAAACAGGGGGCTCGGTCTCTGCAAAATGTAAGTGGGAAAAAAAACTTGGGTATCGGCTTGTCCTGTGAGTGGCAGGGGGGTGGGTAGTTTGCCATGGCGCAGGGCGAGGACCTTTGCCACCGATTGCCTTATCTAACGCCAGTTGCAGAAGTTCGAAGGAGGCCAGCGCTTCTCTTCCCATACACGCCATGGATCTCCAGGGTACGAAGGAGGCCCGGACGCAGGAGGAGGGGGCTGATGGTCCGCTAGAGGCCTACGGAGCCGGCAGTGGGCGATCCAAAGAGTATCACAAGAGCGAGGGGCGCGATTCTCACAAACATGACACCTCGACCAGCGTGCACCCTCTCCGTCGTCGACAGGCGCCATTTGCCTACCCCCCAGGGGCTCGCTCATCAACAGCGGTCATATCAAGCGCTGCACCTCGACCTCAAGATCCGACCCCTTCGCCAGAGGCTGTTAGCATCCCCGAGAAGCTGGGCCTGAGCTCCCGCGATCAGAGAATATTGTACAAAGCCCGGCGTCATCCGCCCGTGACCAAGAAGACCCTGAGCGAGCTCGACCTTCCTTGCATCATGAGCAACATCAACCTGCGAATGGACGCCAACTTTGACCGGGACCTGCATTTCAAGCCGGACTTGGATGGTGAAAAAGGCAAACGTAAACGGAAGGAAGCGACCGACTATTGGGAGTCGATGGCGACGGAAATCGCCATCTATGCCTTCATGGCTGCGCATCCCGACGCGGGTGATGGCACTGCCGAACCCGCCCAGCACACATTCGAGCCTCGTTTGCCTGCGATGTTCGAGACCCTGCAGGAGGTCATCAAAACCCTCGTCCCGGAGCGTGATCACCCGAGCGTCATGCAGAACTTGGAGGTACCCCTGCTTATGCAGCAAATACGCAAGGGCGTTCTCGATATGGTGGCGCTTGCATCATGGATGGCGGCACTCCTCAAAACCCACTGTGCACCGATGCGAGATGAATGGGTGGATCGCATGGTTGGACAGGTCACAGATGGATCGCAGTCACAAGATCCCAAGGAAATTGTCAATGGGCTACAAACGCTGTTTGCCATATTGGAGGCGATGAAACTGGTATGATATCTTTCTTGTCTGGGCTGTTGAACTCGACTCACAATTTGAAAACAGGATGTCGCCAACCACCAAATACGAACATTCCGTGTGTTGTTGATCGAAGATACCGTGCCCTTTCTACAGGAGTACTTTGAAGGCAAGATCAATCGCGGTAACTTTCACGTGGAGCCCGCCCGACTATGGTATCAGGCAGCTCGAGACCGAGCCCTGGAAGAGGACGCGCGCAAGAGCCGGACATCCCAATCCGACGACGGGATCAAGCCTTTGGAGTCACTTTTCCGCGGTGTGGCCGATCTGTTGCTCCAATTCGACGCCCCGGATGAGTTCCCTGTGACGTTCCTTTTCGACTCGGACCGGCTATGGCAACTCCGATCGACGGTCCAAAACCTGATTAACCTCGAGATCGCCTGGTATATCTTTGAGTCGTATGTGCACACTCAAAAACGGTACCTGTCCGCCCGCGACGAAACGTACTCCACCTTCCGTTCCCGGGTATGGTCCCTGATGGAAGACGGAGTGGATCCAGACGGCCGTCTCAACAGCGACGAAGACGATCCTGATCTGCGCGGTGGGGCACGCTGGCTCCAGAACATGCGTTGCATTTCCCTGGAGATCGCTCGCTTTGCCTGCGCCGCATGCTGTCTGGATGTCCTCGTCGCGGACGAGGTCGTCAGCCCTATCGAGGCCGCGCTTGAATGGCACCTCTCCAATGAGTCGGAGCTATTTCGGTACTTCCAGAATACCATGCGCGAGAAGGTGCTTGCAGCCACATTGACGTCGGCTCGCCGATATCTGACCCTCTCGCCGCTGGCAATCTGCGAGTCGCAACGCACCACGCCGGCCTCGACGAACCAGGGCTCTTCCACGACCACAACCTCGTCGCAATCCGTGCCAACGCAACAATACGACGTCGAGCGCATCGGCATGCGTCTCGCGCACCTAGGCGTCCTTCACTGGCGCGTCTGGGCTCCGCTTTTGTATCTGCGTGACGAGATTGCGGAATCAGAGCCGCCCGCCTTTGTCTAATTCCGAGAGTGGATAAGTGGATGACGTCGAGTTGGTAGCTTGTTCTATTTTTGTTTTTCTGGATTGAATTGTTTTTAGCGCATACATTGGGTTCATGGGCGTTTACAGGGCAATATCCACGGCGTTGCAATGGGCATGGATGATCTCCGGATTTGTTGGCTGCGTTCGGGAATAGAAAAGGCGTTCGAGTACTTTGGGCATTCCACTTTCAATTGTACACCAGCCTCAAGAATTCGCGCCTTGGCTTTGACATTCTATTCCTCGTAAACTCGGAGCGTAGATTTGATAATTGTAGGTACGGAACTGTCTATGTTGGTCCCTTCAGTCCGACGCGCGACAATCACGTCCGTGCACGCCTCCAGCTACCGCTTCCGTATCCCTTCCTCTATATACAACAACCCCCTCGAATGCGCCCGCGGATCCGGGCTGCACAATGCCCGCTCCATCGCTCGCGCTACGTACACACCCCTGGCTCACCAGCCTCAAAGCCGCCCAGCTCCAACGCCTTGCCCGCGCGACGGGCGTGCAATCCTCCGGTACACGGGCCGCGCTAATCGAGCGAGTCGGCGACGTCCTGCGCGGCCATGAACGCGAGTCTGCAACAGGCCTAGAAAACAGTGCCCAGGATGAATTGGGGTCAGGACGTGGCGAGACCGGCGCGCGATGCGCGACGCAGAAGACGCGCCGCGTGCTGAGCATCGATATGGGCGTGCGCAATTTCGCATTCGCGCATTTCCGGGTCCAGGCCGGTGGTACGGGGACGTGTGCGCCTGAGCTCATGGCGTGGCGACGGCTTGCGGTGTCGGACATCGGGGAGCTGGAGACTGGGGTCGAGCCCGAGTCTGAGTCTGAGGCGGACGTGAACCAAGACCGGGATCTGGGCTTGGACAAAGAAGTGGCCACGAGCGACAACAAGTACCAGCCGCATATCTACGCGGCCACGGCGTACACACTGATCAGTACATTGCTTGCGACGTACCGCCCGACGCATATCCTAATCGAGCGCCAGCGGTTTCGCTCCGGAGGCAGCAAGGCCGTTCTGGAGTGGTCGCTGCGCGTGGGTGTACTAGAGGGCATGCTACACGCAGTCCTGCATGCACTACGTGCAGAGCGCGCCGAGATGGCGCGGGTCTGTGTGCACGGCGTTGAACCGAACCGAGTCGTGCGGTATTGGGCCGATAATGTGCATACGTCTGGCTCCGGGCTTGAGATTGCCAGCGGGAAGATCTCTCCGAGGCAGCTGAAGAAGGCCAAGATCGATCTTGTTGGACGGTGGCTAGATGGGTCAACTGGCGCCGGTGCAGAGCCCGGGAAAGTGGTCGTTGGCTCGGACCCTGCCGTACGCGATCTTGTGGATGGTTACGTGCGGAAGTGGAAGAGTCCGCGATCACGGTCGCCCGGTGTGTTGAGCGCGGGCAAAGTGGATGATCTTGCGGATTGTCTGCTGCAAGGCATGACATGGCTGGAGTGGCAGGCGACGCGAGATAAATTGGCGCGCGAGGGCGAAAAAGCATTGACGTCGATTCTTTAAATACTGCATACCATATATCTGAGCATTATCTGAGCCATGTACTACATTACGATCTCCCATCTGGGCAGTTGATATTCCCATGCTCGACTCCGCCGATCAAGATCAGGATCAGGATCGACTCCACTCGCAGGATCGACACACGAAACCCTACCCCGACTACGACTCCAAGCACCACGCGGAAAAAGTTGCCATTCGAGCTAGAAATAAATCATCGATCCGGATGGATGAAGATCAAAACATGCCAAAAGCATAAAAAGGTGGATTTTGTACAAAAAGATCGATGTGCTGCAACCCCTCTTGCACCGGCACATCCAGAAGAAGAAAAAAGATCAAGCAAAGAGCGACAAGACTCGACCGATAACTCCGCGCAGGCATCTATTCATGATTGTAAAGGTTCCGAGTGAATGGAAAGCATGGATAGCTTTCCATTGAAGAATTGAAGCAACGGCCACCGAGTCTCACCATCACAGCTGGTAACATTGATGTTTTCAGCAATTGGCGAGAGCCGGGGCGCAAAAAAAAAGAAAGGTGTGAAACAGCCCATCACTGTAAGAACTGAATGAAGACGGGACCAGCGCAGAACGGGAAATACTCGGAACATTCTTCATCATTAACAGATCGCCATCGGTGTTATGCACGGGCACTCGTCGCAGACACCCCGTGCTTAGAAGAAGCGGCGGCGGAAGCTCGTCGCGAATGGACGGTTGCCACCGGTGCTCGAAGGGGTGGAGCTGGAGTAAGGCAGGATGCTCATCGAGCCGGAGGGCCCGACAGAGCTGGACCGGGCAGCCGAGCTGGATGGGACGACCGAGCTGGTCGCAAAGCTCGACAAAGCACGGCGACTCGAAGATGAGCGGGTAAAGAACGGGCGGGCCGTGGGCACGACGGGTGCAGTGGATTGGGCTTGGCCGTCGTCCTGGCCTTGGTCGTTGCCACCTTGATTGGCATTGCTGGGGACAGAGGTAACGCCAGCAGTCTAATTATAGTTAGCACTGTCTCACAAAGACGCGTCGAGATACGTACGGTAGTCACCGTTTCGGTCACAGTGACAGTAGCCGGGTTACAAGCACCAGCACCGGCGCCGGCGTTTCCAGTGCCACCCTCTCCACCGACCTGGACCGTGTGAGTTGGGGTGTGGACGACGGTCAGAGTCTCCGTCTTGGTGGACTCAATAGTCTTTGTCTGCTCGGGCTGCTGGCCATGGTTATTAGCAGCGGGTGCCTCGGTCTCTTGACCCGGAGCGGGGTACTAGACAACTGTTAGTGAGTACGGCCGACAGTCTCTTGACAACAAGGTACTTACCGCCGTAACGGTGTTGACATTGGTGGCGGTCTTGTGAATGGTGGTCGTAATGACGCTGGTCGAAGTTCCCGATCCCACGGTGTAGGTCACCGTCAGGTCAGACGTGGCCGCGGATCCACCGTTGCCGGGCTGAGCAGCCGAGCTAGCAATGCCGGTGCTCTTAGACGAGATGACGGGGGTGCTGGCCCAGCCCAAGGAAGACGAGACGCTGGACGGGGAAACACTGGACGATGGAGTGATACTGGACCGGTAGACACTGGAGGATGGAGTCCGGCTGAGACGGTGCAGACTGGAAGAAACACCGCTCGATGAGCGAACCCCCGACGAAGTACCACTAGACGGGTAGAGGCTGGAAGATGGAGTAGCGCTGGACGTGTAGATGCTGGAAGACGAACTACCACCAGCCGGGTTGACACCGGAAGGAGTAACACTGGACAGATAGGCACTGGAAGACGAAGCACCGTTGGAAGGGTAGGCACTGGAAGATGAACTACCACTGGACGGGTAGATGCTGGAAGACGAACTACCACCAGCCGGGTTGACACCGGAAGGAGTAACACTGGACAGATAGGCACTGGAAGACGAAGCACCGTTGGAAGGGTAGGCACTGGAAGATGAACTACCACTGGACGGGTAGATGCTGGAAGACGAACTACCACCAGCCGGGTTGACACCGGAAGGAGTAGCACTGGACGAGAAACTGCTCGACGACAGAGTACTGCTGGCACCCTGCGAGGACGATGCCAGGGGAGTGGGGGTGATGGTCACGTATCGAGTGGGCAGAGTCTCGGAAGAAGTGGTGTCACTGACGCTCCGAGCCTTGAGGTGACGAGCGTGGAGGGCATGATGTTCAGCCTCGCCCACGGTCGCCAGACCCGCCACCAGAGCCAGAGTAGCGATGTTGATAAAAAGCATGATGGAAAGAACCTCTAGGGTCGGGGACAATCAATGTCGAAGCGAAAGGAATGATGAGGTCGAAAGAGAGGAAGCGAAGTCAATTCGCGCGAGAAAAGAACGTGGGTGAAGAAGCGGAGAGAGAAGAGAAGAAGAAAAGAAGGGAGGGGCACTGATTTTAACTCGAATGTTTCGGGGTCAATTTCGTTTATTTGATGTTCTGGACTTGCATTTGAGTGAATTTAATTTACTTTTGAATGTAGTTCAGGCACCGCCCTCTGATTGGCCCGCAATTCGCCGGGCCTCCGCCCTTGCTCCACCATCAATTCCCTTGCTCATTCCTATTCCTGCGCTTTTCATCCTTGTCGGCGCTTACGGCCTTGCAGTGCATAGCTACCTGCGCTGTCTATTCCCCCCTGATTCGATTGTGACTTTGTTTGGATCTGCGAGGCGTCCGCTGACCATAACATGGACATTCGCTCCCGATCGCCATCCGATGTGGCCGTCCTCGTTTCAGTGGTGTTTCAAATTGACCACCCCGCCACCCATGTCTCGCCAGCGTTGGAATCGATGGATTCTCTTATAGATTACTATGCCGCGGCCGAAATGATGATAGTCGGTCTAGAGGGGCCCCGATCGCAGGGCCCCGATTGCGGGACCCCCTCGACCTACTTTCGGCGACAGCAGAGACCCGTTGTGCCCATCGCACATCATCTCCACCTGAGCTGTCATTCACTTCGGCAGGCCAACCGTGTCTAGACCGCTCCACCCCGCCCGGGCGTCCTGGGCCGGCCCCAGCACACTTGTTTTCTTGGGTCAACATGTCAGATCTTTATGGCCTGCGAGATTAACAGCCCGCCCTTATATCGCCCGTCCCAGTCAGGGTTCTACCGAGCGCACGGAGAAGCTTTTCCCGCTTGAAACACCCGGGCCTTCTTCGGGACAGGGGCTGGGTGTACCATCATGGTCAAACAAATGTGATGGATTCACGACTCCATTGTAACGAGTCTGTGCATCGACCCTTTCCGTTCATGCCGTGCATCTTGAGTCTGTGTTGACTCGGCGAATTACTGGGCAAGAAATTTCTCGCAGGGTAGGACGCTCGTCAGGATCCTCTGTGGTACGCACTGAACAGGAGGAACACGGAAAAAAGACCCGGCAACGGAAAAGAAAGATTGAAAACAGCTGACAGCACGGGTCGGTTTCCAATCCGGCCGACTTGTTTCTCCGGGTCCACATCAAATGGACAAGTTCATTTACCGGGAATGTTGATTATGTTAATGGGAAGAGGGTTGAAAAACAGTGCTCATCCCAACGGGGTTTAATTTGAGCTTATCTAGGTTTAACCTCCAAACGCGACACTCACGGGCGACAGGGCTAGGCCATTGCTCTTCACCACGTCGAATCTATCAGAGATCAGCATACAGAATACCTCGTCCTCCCGGCAATGCAGCACCGATCTTGACGATGCAATTCTTGAGGTCCTTGAACTTTTGATATTGAACTGACTTGAGAGACTAACTTTCACCATACCTTCGAAATATGCAGCAATAGTACCATCTCCATCGTATATCGAGGCAAGATGCATCGCAGGGACTCGGTTAGTATCGGGCCAACACCAATACCGACTCAATGCCTCTGTTTATTGGCCAATGGGCGTCCAAGATCCACATGAGTCAGCTGACATGAGACACCTGATTGGTCGTGCTGGCCAGGCTGTAGGGCATGCAGGGCGTTGTAAGGCGTGGAGTGGGGCCAGCTCTGGATTTTCTTCATCGGGTGGGGAGAAAAACGCAAAAGAGACTGCACTGGATGCATTTTCTCGTCTATCTGGACTTGTGCGAGGAGTAGACGTCGATATACACAGGGCTATTACCAATTCATTGGCCCAGGTGGGTTTAAATATACATATCAAAGACAAGTTGATTGACGATATACACCAGAATTGAAAAGGTTAACCGGTCACGAGTGAAAGGTTCGAGATGGAGGATCTATCGAGTCAGAAGACACCAAAAGAGACTATTCAGCAGCCATCTGGTCATTTCCGACATCCATTTACACTCCCGCTGGTAAGTCCTCCTCAATCTGCCATGTATCAATCTTGGGATTAATTCCTCCAGGCAAGAAAGCTACATATCGTGACTGCTGGAACGCTGTTCATCTTCAACAGTGCCTTTAGCTCTTCACTTCCTTCAGGCGCCCACGATGCCCTGGCGGCGTATTTCCATTTGCCAGGCGACAGCCTCAAGCTGGTCTTGCCAAACTCCCTGTATATGGTCGGCTTTGCATTGGGCCCCCTCATTTTTGGCCCTTTAAGTGAGCACGTTGGCCGTAAGCCGGTGCTCGTTGGAACCTATTTTGGCTACTTGGTCTTCACCATGGCTTGTGCTCTTGCCCCGAATTTTCCTGCCCTTCTTGTCTTCCGTCTGCTCTGTGGTCTCAATGCCGCCTCCCCTAATGCGGTTCTGGGTGGGTTGTACGCGGATATCTTTGAGAGCCCCCAGACTCGCGGCACGGCCCTGGCAATCTTCATGGTGGTGACTGCCTTTGGACCCCAACTCGCGCCTCTGGTCTCGGGCTTTATCTCGGAAATCTCATGGCGCTGGACGTTTTGGGTGGGACTAGCTGCTGGCGGGGCTGGCTTTCCGGTGATGGCGCTCATTCCCGAGACTTATGCCCCTGTTTTGAAGAAACGAGCTGCGAAGCGCGAAGCGAAGCACTCCAAGGCTTGCGCTGCTTCCACTGCCCTGAAGCATTCCGGAAGCTCGACTGGATTCATGGTTATTTTCACGCGGCCGTTCGTCATGACTGCGAAGGAGCCTGTTCTTCTCTTTTCCTCGCTTTTCATGGGATTCACATATGCGATCTTCTATCTATACTTTCAAGCATACCCGATCGTGTTCCAGAGTAAGTGTGGCCAATGCTATGATGGATGACTCGACTAACTCGCTGAAGAACTATATGGGCTGTCACCCGGTGTTGCTGGACTTGCTTTCCTCCCAAGTATGTAGGCGTCCACTCAAGCCATATCTGTCCTTCTAATTTTCATCTAGTCAGCGTGGGAGCGGTCTTTGCATTCTCCCTGTTCATGCTTTACACTTCTTACCACACCAAAGCCGTCGCTGCAAACAAAGAATGGGCAAGTGTCGAAGAATATCGAAGACTACCACTCGCCGCTGTCGGTGCACCTTTGTCAGTGATCTCCAGTACAATCAACAAGAGGACATAAGCTAACACGGTCTGTAGGCTTCCCATCGCACTCTTCTGGCTGGGATGGTCCGCAAAGCTGTCCATTCACCCGATCATGCCCATAATGTCGGGTCTGTGGTTTGGCATGGGCTATATCCTCATCTTCATGGCCATGATCAACTATCTCACCGATGCCTACAAGCAATATTCCGCCTCAGCCCAAGCGGCCGCCAGTACCATGCGATCGACCTTTGCCGTTTGTTTGCCCCTGGCCACCAACTCTATGTATGGCCAACTGGGTATTAACTGGGCGACTTCGTTGCTGGCGTTTATTTCCATGGCCTTGGCCGTCATTCCTTTCGTGTTTATCAGGTATGGAGAATGGATTCGGAGCAAGAGTTCGTTCTCGCAAAGGATTCTCAAGGGGGAAATGGTGGATGACCACAAAGAAGAAAACCCAGTTTAAGATAGACCGTTATATAGACTATTGATAATGAATATACCAGGAGCGCGGAATCTAATAGTGTTTCCCGCTCCGCATGTAACCGGGGAGCGGAACATGCGGGGCTTGGATTCTCCACCCGCCCCGATTTCCATGCAACAATCCATTCCCATTTGGTAATGAGAACCTTGCCATCTCGTTTTGCAACGCGGGGAGAGGCGGCCGCAAAGATTGCACCCGCTCCTGGAATTCCTCCCTTCAATGACCAGCCTCACACCCATTGCTGCCGCCATCAATGGAGAGACCGATCTCGAGGTTTGTCGCAAGCACCAAAACAATCCCCGACACCGCTCACCAGTCAAATGGTCCCAGTGCCTCGCCCAAACCCGACAAGGTCTTCCTCGAGGCATGCCACATCTACTTCCGCCACTGCCACAATAAACCGTACGGATTCTTCAGTGCCAGACTGTTCCATCAGAAAGTCTCCCGAAATGAAGTCCCGCTCTACCTGCGCCTCGCTCTCATCGCATCGGCTACGCGGTACTCGTCCCGCTCGCAATGGCAGGAAAGAAAACAGAGCACAATCGACAGTTATGCGAAATGCTCGTGGGAATTGATCATGAACTCTGTCCATGGATTGGATGACAACGCCGATGTCACGGTCATTCAGACTCTCGCTTTACTCGCGCTGATTGATGCAACCGGTCAGTTGGACACCGCTTGAAGTCTGAAAAGCTGCTAAGATAACACAGCGGGTCGACGGCGAGGAGCCTGGGTGAAGATCGGAATGGCGGTGCGAATTAGCCAGGATTTGCAAATGATGCTGGAACCGGATTCCAGCTTCTCGGATCTGGAGCGCGATGAGCGACGGAATCTCTTCTGGTCGTTGTATCTACTGGACCGCTTTGTATGTTGTGCGTTTGCGCGCCCGCCTGTCCTCAATGACTCGGATTGTCGCCTCAATTTGCCGACGTACTCGGAGCCTGAAGCTGGGTTCACGGTGACGTCCTTGCATGAGATGTTAGATGAAGGAACGCGGGATATCTCCATTCGACCCGGCATGTTCGGTATCAGTATCGGGCTGTCATCTGTGCTCGGAAGAACGGTCAAATGTATGATGAACGAGGGGCCGAGAGCTGAAGCGCCCTGGCAGCCACACTCTCAGTACAGTGCCATTTACGCTGATCTCGAATATTTGAAAGAACTGGCCGTTAAGAATGGCCCTGTGCTCGCTGCGCCAGACCAGCCCCGATCTCCAAAGACCATGCCAGACCCGGATCGCGAGCAGATAGCCCACATGGTCTTATCGCACACGCTGTACCATCTCTCGCACTGTATCTTGGGTCATCCATACCTCTTGAGTCTGAAGATCAGCAAAGTTTCGCGCGCCAACATGCCCGCTACATGGTTGGAGGAGACGCGAACGACATGCCTGGCTCATGCTGGAGCCTTGATCACCATTCTCGTTGAAGCCAAGGCTGCCGGATACATGCCCGTGCCATCATTCTACAGCTACTGCATTTTAGTTGCCAGTACAGTCCAAGGGCTGTACCTGTACAGCGAAGATGTATCCACGAGAGAAACTTCCGCCGAATACCTGCAGACATCTTTGCAATATTTGGGCGATATGTCTGAGTTATGGGAAAACGCTCACATCATGGTTAGTGATCGTTTCCCTCTGGCTTCTCAACTCTAACCATTGAATAATGACCAGGCCAGCGCCTTGAAATCATTCACCTCCCAATGCGCCCGGTGCAGCGACATTCTCTTACACAATGAGCCTCGTATCGAAAGTCTCACACCTACCGAGTCTGCAATCCTCAGGTCTGTGGTCGACTATTGGGAAATGATGGACCCGCGCAAACCGGTCTTTGATCGCACATCTGTTAAACCGAGTGACTTCCCTGCTCTACCCGTACTCAGTCCGGGCTACATCACGCCACCGTCGCCCAGTGGTGTAGACAGTATCACGCTTGGAGTGAATAATCCTACCTTTGCCGGAAACGCGATCGATCCGGATATAGTGATTCCATGCACGCCTCGAGCTTTATCGCCGATGATCTCTGATGGTGGTTCCCCGCGGTGGGATTGGGATAATGAGCTTGATGGGTTATAAACCTAGTCAATTTGTTTAATTTCAAAAAGATATGACATGGGATCGTTCCATTCATTTCGAGTAAAAAACGCCATGGAAGCGTCTTATCAAAGATCGAACATGCCAATAAAAGAATGAATCTATCAATCAGGGTTTGGGTTTTGCTGGATCAATTTTACTATTTCAACGTCGCTGTTTGAGGCAGACGAAGCTGCCTGGAGACCTGCATTCGACGAGCCATACGTGCCGGAATTACAAGTGCAGCGGAGTCGTTCTTGCCCCGTAGTGATCTCGCCCCGGCTTGCTCTTCATTCGTACACGGCTGTCCAAGCAGTATGGCACAGATAGCCAGGGTATTTTGAATCAGTAGGATTGTTCGGAGAGCGGATGGCACGACAAGGAAGGCAAGGGGAAAATGAGATGGACCGACGCGTCCGCCTGGGTTTTTTCTGGCGAAAATTCTGAAATGAAAACAAGATGCCAAGACCTGGAGTTGAACCGCTGACCACAGCGACCTAAAAAACTCATTTATTGCCAGACTGAGAACCCCGAAAGCCTCATTGTATTTAAAACCAACGAATACGGCTATACACAGGTAATATTCAGGCCTGCATTTATTTTTACAAGGGATTTACAAAAAAAAATTATCCCAGGCCATATCATTCTGACGTCCAAGTTCCCTCCCCACCCCTGGGCCCCCATGCCACTCAAACACAGAGAGGATTTTGTTGAAAGGGTAGGGAAACACTGGGTGATATACCCCACAAATTCACTTTCCAGGTTTAGTTTTCGGGAACCTGCGGGACCCACGAGCTTAATTTTAGAAAGCATGATTCATGCTGGGCTTTTTTTTGTTCATTTCCAGTGACCCCCAGCCGAGTTTTTTGGGTTCTTTCTACAGGATGTGTCTGATCTCAGCTATGGCGAGCTCATCTCGAGAAGTGAAGCATTTAGCTTCCGCTTTTCCACAAACCTGTTCGTGTCAACCACATTCATTTTCCACACATTCATCCTTCTCAATAATCGATGTAGCTTCGTGATAATTGAAAAACAAGGAATGCATCCCGTATTTTAATGACCTTGGTGCTAAACCTCGACACTCGCTATCGAACGTCTGGCTAGATGCATTTGACTTGCCACAAGGAAGCGCTGAAGAGCATACTAGTGATCGAGAATTTTGTGTTCTTCCTACCCCGACATAGCATCTGCATAAAAGAGCATACCCCGATGGATGGAATTCCGTTTTCCTTCTTTTTTCTTCGAGTCCCCGGTGATCGACACACTTATCAACCCCTCCTCCATCATACATCCGCACTCACCCGCATCTTGGACCTACCCTTTACGGCGCTCCACATTTCTAACACGAGGAATCCCTCGGAGCCAGCCGAGTACCGAGTCCAGAACACCGCTGGCAGCCACACCATGATGATCCCTATCTCACCCCGTGGAGAAAGTTTCGAGATCGGCACAAGATGCTACATCGGCAATTACCGCGCTCCAACCCAGCTCGTGCAGCCTCCACTTGCTGCTTTGATATGCTTTCTTTTTCTGATACCGCCATGCGACCCTTCATTTCCGGCCGTGAGTGTGATATATGAATCGCCGTCCTCGAGATGGGCTGATCAATGCTGCAAGAATTGAGCTGAGCTTGCTTCGGTCATGATTGTGAACATCTCCAGAACTCCGGGTCTGCCCACGCTATGGCTTTGCCTGGCCTTGCTGAATACTTGGGCCATGGCTGTGACATATCCATATACTGTCTACCGTGGCACTTTCATCCATCTGCCCCGACTGAATTCGAGTTCGGCAAAGCCGGAGCTGGTGCGGAACCAAGGTGCTCTCTGGGTTTCGTCCACGGATGGTCGTATTAAGGGGTATGATTGGAAGGTCCGCGATGATGCTAGCTTCCAGTCATTTCTCGCTGCTCATGGCTGGTCCGATGCCGATGCTAAGGCGACCGGAGATAGCAAGACATCCAAAGTCAAGATTGTGCAGTCGAAGGACGATCGAAATGAGTTCTTCTTCCCGGTATTCATTGGTAAGTCTTTTTATTCTATGGATATTTCACAGGTCCTGATCGGATAGACACCCACATCCACGCACCTCAGTTCCCCAACATCGGGCTGTTTGGATCTGCAGGTCTCTTAGACTGGCTGAACGAGTACACTTTCCCGGTTGAAGCCAGCTTCGGCTCCAAGTCCGACCCAAAGAACCAAAAAACAGACCCCAAAGCCACGCCACCAGAAGGCCTCCGCGTCTACGATGAAGTCGTCGCCCGCACTCTCGCCCACGGCACCACATGCGCCTCGTACTTTGCAACGATCCACGTTCCCGCCACGAACGCCCTCGCCGCACTGTGCCACTCGCACGGGCAGCGTGCTTTCATCGGTCGCGTGTGCATGGACAATCCCGATCAATGTCCGTCGTATTATATCGACCAGTCCGCCGACCAGGGCTTCAACGCGACCAAGTCGACCATCGACTATATCCACACCCTCGACCCGAACGGGACCCTGATCAACCCCATCATCACGCCCCGGTTCGCACCGAGCTGCTCGAAGCATTCCCTCGACGGTCTCGGCAAGTTAGCCGCATCTTATACCCCGCCTCTACACATCCAAACCCATATCTCCGAGACAAGCGATGAGGTCGACCTCGTGCATAAATTATTCCCCGATGCCGCGAGCTACGCCGACGTCTACGACAAAGCGCATCTGTTGACGTCGCGTACTATTCTCGCGCACGGCGTCCACCTCAGCCACGACGAACGCACGCTCATCCGCAAGCGCGGCGCAAAGGTCGCGCACTGTCCGGCCTCGAACTCGGCGCTCGGCTCGGGTCTGGCTCCGGTACGTCTCATGCTGGACGAAGGACTCACGGTTGGACTAGGCACCGACGTAAGCGGTGGGTATAGTCCCAGTATCCTCGAAACCGCACGTCAAGCTTGCCTCGTGTCACGGTTGCTAGGCTACAGCGCCGAGTATCAGGCGATGACGGGGAACAAGACCTCGGACGGGAGTGAGAAGCTCTCCGTGGAGGACAGCTTGTACCTTGCGACGCGCGGTGGTGCCGCGGTCGTCGATATGGCGGAGGATATCGGTGGGTTTGATAAGGGGATGATCTGGGATGCGCAACTCATTGAGCTGGGCGCTGTGAAGAATACTACTACCAGTCTGCTGGACGTGTCTCGCGTGAACGGGCTGGTGGCTCGGGGGGTGGTTGAGACTGGACCGGTGGGTAATGTGGACTTGTTTGGGAACGAGACCTGGCAAGAGCAGATCCAGAAGTGGATGTGGAGCGGGGATGATCGAAATGTGAAGAGTGTCTGGGTACAGGGAAAGCTGGTGCATACCAGAAAGTAAATAGGTTGGAGATATAGTCTTCTATCTGGGCGTGTGGATTGTACGAGGGAGAGCCGGATCATGTAGTCAGACAATTCGTTTCTTATGTAAGGTTCTTACGGTCATTATATTCCCGCTTGATTAAATTACATGAATTATCACACATTACATATATGGTGATTAGAGACAATGGGTATTTGTCAGAATGGAGATTACATGCCAGCTCGAGAACCAGACAGTCACCTAAAGAGCAATGGCCAAACCCAGCAGGCCCACGGCACCAGCAAAGCTCATAGCAGCACTGCCCGTTGCGATAGCCGCTCTGCCGGTAGAAGTCGAAGGCGTGACTGACGCAGAGCTAGAAGCAGATTCAGAGGCCGTCTCGGAGGAAGCCGAAGTAGACACGGACTGCGAGCTAGACTGGGTCTGGGTCGAAGGAGCGGCAGTGATAGAGGCCGAAGTCGCACGAGCACTAGTCACAGCCGTGGCCGAGGAGGTCGAGGCCGATCCAATGGGGCTGGCCGTCGCCGTAGCAGCTCCAAAGGCGAAATCCTCGCCCTGGGTAGCGACGGAGCTCACCCAGGCGAGCACGCTGGTGGGCAGGGCGTTGTACCAGTCCGGGTAGACACCCTGGGAAATCTCGCTGACGATGGAGGAGCGCGAGACCGGGTCCAAGAGGTCGTAGTACCACGAGACGGGGATCGCGGTGGCGAGCACTTCGCGGATGGAGGTGGGGATGCTCTCAAATATATCATAGACGTCGCTGGCATCGTAATCGTCGGAGTACACGGGAAGATCCAGGCTATCGTCGTTGTAGGCGACCCCATTGTCGAGGCTTGCAGATTCGGTCGCGACGGGACTGGCCAGAGCAGGCGCCAGGAGGAACAGGGCCGATACGGCCGAGATAGTCTTGAACTGCATAGTGGATGATATTTCCGGTTTGAGAAAGAAGGAGAGGGAAGAGAGCAGAGTTAACGAAAGTGACGACTGTAAATTGAACCACAATATCGCGCATCAGGCGTGTTAAATAGGAGGGGTCAGTCTTCTCTTTCTTCTCTTCTTCCAGGGTCCACGACTTGCTAGCTTCATCTAGTTCACCATCCGGTCTTACCTCTACCCAATCACGCTCGTCGCCGGCTCGCCAAACGTGGTTCTCACCTGCCATAATCCGCGCCACAATTGCGGCGATTCCGGGTTTGAGCCATTGCCAATAATAATCGTGGTGGGTCGGCACGCTCCTGGGGCCGAGTCAACCGATGCCGGGCAGGACGGGCTAGGATCGGCATGATCAGCTCTATATTTCATATTTGTTTTCATATTTGATGTCCTTGTATCTTGAACCATCATTTTATTATTAAGAAGAAGGAATCGATCACATCAAAGAAAAAGAAAAGGGGAAACCCAAGCTGCCACTTTGTTTAGCGTGACCCAAGTCGGGTTTTCTCCGGCGCTAGCATCAATGCGGATGCCAAAACATCCAGTTCGGGTAGAAACGAGTCGGATTCACCGAAGTTCCATGTTCAGCTGAAGCTCTACGGAGTGCCAATAATCCCTTGTCAACTTGGATTGACAGTAATTGCTAGATTCGGGATTAAATGCAGACAATCATGGATGACCGAATTGAAATGGATCATCCATCCTCCCCTCCGTCCTTATCTTATCGCCCTGCCCTGCGTGCCTCCGCCACCTACCATGGCTTCAATCCGGGGTCTGCGGACTCACTACGCATCGCTGCTGAAGCAATTCACGACATCTTCGAAAGATTTTGATATCCTTGCGAGCCTTCCAGCGGAAGACTCCCTCCCACCCAAGATCCTCTACGTCCTCGACTCGTCCTTCAACCCACCGACCCTAGCCCATCTCCGCATCGCGAGCTCCGCCCTCCTCGAACGACTCGAACCAAGCTCTCGCCTCCTCCTGCTGCTAGCCACACAAAATGCCGACAAGCCATCCAAACCGGCCTTGTTCGAGGACCGGCTTGCCATGATGGAGCTGTTCGCGCATGACCTGCGCGCCCATCTAGCCAAATCCTCCACTATCACCCATCCAGATTCCCCGTCCGATCGCCTACCAACAGTCGACATTGGCGTCACGAAGAAACCCTACTTCGTCGACAAGGCCTCGGCTATTGAGGCATCCGGGTGCTACCCTGATCGCCTTGAACAGGTCCATCTGACCGGCTACGACACGCTGATCCGCATATTGAACCCGAAATACTACCCGCCGGAGCACACGCTGGAGCCATTGAGTCCGCTGTTCTCGCGGCACCGATTACACGTGACATTGAGACCGGACGATGAATGGGGCGGCCGCGAGGAACAGCGGGAATTTCTGCGTAGTCTTGCGCGCGGGGATCGCGAGCACGAGGGCGGACGTCGAGACTGGGCTGAGAAGATCCAGCTGGTCGAGGGCAAGACGGCCGAGGAACATGCCGTCAGCTCGACCAAGGCGCGCGAGGCAGCGCAGTCGGAGTCGCACGATTTGAACTGGTTGGTTCCCAGTCGGGTTCGGGAGTTTATGCTGCTGGAAAAGCCCTACTTGGCGGATGACCACATCTCTGGCTCTTGATAATCCGCTCGTCTTTCGTTTACCACGGGCTACTAGGGAGTATACTGTGGCTGAATAGACTCGATGACGGATTGACCCGGGGATTTCCATCCAGGTACACGGCGTTTAGTTAGATCGTTATAATACATGAATGCAGTGCGTGTAAAGGACAGCGACTCCGGCCTTCACCCAGGATTCGACTGTGCGAGAGCCCCGGAAAATATCGTACATTTGGGATCGTCGAGACTGCCGCCTTGATCCCATAACCACGCTTCTCTTACTTCACTTTTTGTTCTCCTCCTCCTCGCGCCGACCGAGGGTGTAGGCCAAGCCGCCGCTGACCATGTTGATCAGACAGAAACCCATGGTCACACCGCGCACGATCCCGCGCGGGCCGAACTTCTGGCCGAGGGGCTGGCGACGACGGCTCGCCAGCAGGAAGTACAGACCGGACAATGTAGCACTGATCCCGGCCGTATCGGTCTTGAAGCCTTGTAGACTGGCGTAGCTGGTGAAGAGGAAGGCGGGGGCGAAGAGCATGGGGAATGGGCGGAGAGGCCGTGCATTCTGCGCGAAGATGAGGGAGGCCAGAATGGTCGAGGGGAAGGAGTTTTCTGAGAAGAGAGATATTAAAAACCTGTCTGGTAGTTCTTGTTCTCCAAGTACCTACCTCCCCAGGCGCGGAGCTTCTGCACCAGCGAGTCCTTGGTGCCCTCGGCGGAGTTGTCAGCCATTGTACGTTCAGCGATGGACCGTTTCGGCAGAGATGAAAGCGCAAAACACGTCTCAGACAGGTGGAGATTTGGAAGAAGTCCAATGGAGCACCACGCGACACCGACAGAGAGAAGTGGCCGTGGTCCGCGCGGATAAGCGTATCAATGCTTGGCGACGCCGAGAACACCGTATTGTATTGTGCCCCAGTCAACGTTCACGTCTCCGAGGCCCCCATCCGACGCACGTTCACATCATCCGGCCCTTGGAAAGACCCCAAACATCGTCCCGGCCATCTGGCACTGTTTGTGAAAGGCTCCGTGCCAATCGCAGTCCCTAGACCGAACCGCCTTTGTTCCGCCACCTGTCCGTGCCTGCCGCCCCCCTTCCCGGCTGACAACGAGACAAACGGCCTGTGAGACACCACGACCGATAAAATGCCAGCCACGGCATCGGGCTCTGATGCCAAGGATGGCAGCGCAAGGTCGCGCGAGCATAACCAGGGTAATCAAGATCGCAAGTACACCCCGGAGCAGAAGGCTGCCGTACTGCGGATTCGAAAGTGTGGCGGCACCGAGTTCTATGAGATTTTGTCCATCCAACGCTCGGCCACGGACAGTGAGATCAAGAAGGCGTACCGGAAACAGAGTCTGTTGACACATCCCGACAAGAACGGGTACGAGGGCGCGGATGAGGCCTTCAAAAGTGAGTGACGAGGTGGCCTCTACTGCCGAATCGTATTCTGACCATCTACGGCAGTGGTCTCGCGCGCATTCCAGATCCTCTCCGACTCCGACAAGAAATCGCGATACGATAAGTTTGGAGGCGATCCAGACAGCAGATTCAACCCCGGGCCGAGTGCTTCGAGTGGGGGATCACCCTTTGGCGGATTCAGCGGTGGTGGATTCCCTCGTGGAGGTGCTGGGCCGGCCTTTGACGCGGAGATATCACCGGAGGAGATGTTTAATCGGTTCTTCAACGGCGGGTTTGGAGGAATGGGTGGTGGGTTTAGCCCATTTGGTAAGGCGCGGCCACTCGTTGGTTTGTTTCGTTGCTGACATGTTCCCTAGGCGGTCCCCAATTCGTTTTCAACATGGGAGGAGGGCCGGGATTCCGGGTTCATCAGTTTGGAGGCGCGATGCCGCGCCGTCGGCCTCGCGCACCCGATGGCCAGCCCGAGCCGCCGATTGACAGCTGGGGATTCCTGCGCCAACTACTTCCTCTGATCCTTCTCTTCGTTCTTCCCCTGCTCTCCTCCCTGCTTTCCGGCTCTTCGACTCCCTCCGGCCCCTCTTATCGCTTTGATACGGCCAAACCCCCGCACACCATGGGCCGCACGACGCCGAAACTCAACATCAACTACTTTGTGAACCCGCTCGAGGTGGATGATTACAGTCCCCGCAAGTTGAAACAGCTCGACTCGCGCGTCGAGGTAGACTATGTCACTTCGATTCGAAATGAATGTGAGGTTGAAGTGCACGCTCGCGAACGCAAGATCCAAGAAGCCCAGGGCTGGTTCTTCCCCGACGTCGAGAAGATGAAGGAAGCACGAGCCATGGAGTTAAAGAACTGCCGGCGCTTGGATCAACTGCGTGGCAAGTTTTAAGCTGGGATTCTGTCCTAGTAATCATTTCTGTTCATGTCGATAGCACATGCGCGATGGCGGCGTCTTGGGTTCCTCTTTTCTACTTTTTGTCCTGTATAGTGGCTATGGAATGCATTTGCATCGACTCGATTTCCGAGCGTTGAATCCAGGGAAATGTATGAATCTGAAGTCCTTATGTGAATCTACTTGAAACGAAGATCCAGTCTTGGATGAAGTTGGCCCAGAGTCGATGTAGTTCATCGAGTTGATGTCGCTTAGTCAAATAACATCATTGCCCAACCGAGAAGAATGTCGGGGATCTTGACCGAACATCCCACGGGCGACGCATTTCTTTCCTTTCTCTGTTCCGCGCTGGGGTTGGATCTCTTGGGATTTACTTGCTGTCTGCCAGCTCCAAATCGCTGGAATCGGTGCTGTCACCTTGGGTCCACCACTTCACCCAGCGGAGTGACAACCACTTACGATCACAACCTCTCCGCGGCCATCTCACACCCCCGTTGCTACCCCGCCCTGAGATCGCGTACATCTTCAAGATGTCCGATTCTTTGTCCGACGCGGACAAGGTATGCTCCCGATCTGTTCCCCCGGTCTCTGCCCGCCGTGGCTAATGGCTGCTTGTCTCCGCGACTTCAGATCCGCAACAAGCGCTTGGCGAAGCTTTCAAACCCGGCTCCCAATTCTCCAACAGAAGGCTCCTCCCACTCTCCTCCCAGCTCCTCAGATCCCTCCCCCTCCCGGGCACCGGTGCCACCTCCGCAGAAAGCGCCCCTCCCCTCCCCCGCGGTGTCGACACCACAGGCCTCGGAAGGAAAGCGGATCAAGATTACTCCTGCGACTGCTGCGACTCCTGCCCCGGAACAACCACGTCCTGCAGCTTCGTCAAGTGGGACTCCACCGCCCGCGAAGATAGAGAGCATCGAGGCATTTGAAGATAGGACTTTAAGCGCAGTTTTCCGCTTGACTTTGAAGGAAGAGGCCGGGCGCGATATCCATGGACAACGGATGTATTTGCCTGCTCTGAAGGGAGAGTTACAAGATGAGGGCCAGGAGCTACGGATTCAGATATTGGTCCTTGACCAAGCATTGCTGGAAGCTGCCTCAAAGGAAGAGCGCCAACGTCCGCTTGACTACTTGCTGCCGTGCTGGAAGCGCATCACAAAGCTACACAAAGGGTTTCGTCGGACAAGCGACGCAGATCCAAAGTATCAAGTGCTCTGTGAGGCACGGCGACTATGCATGAGCTATTGCGTGTTTGCAATTGCCATGCCGGAGATGTTTGGGTATGTTTGACTGGAACAGGTGAACGGTGACTTTGATGCTAACTGATTTCAAGATTGGATTCTCCAGAGAAATCTCCATTGGCTGAATACCTTTTACTGGACCCGGAAGATGACAGGGGAGTGGATTTTGAATTCATCAGCGAGGCCGTCAAGCGATTTGGTGAGGACGAGAGTGTCAAGCCTGCCTTCATCGCTGCGGTGGAAGAGCTGAGCGTGCAGCTGTCACAGAAGAACATCAATGATGATTACAAGCCATATTCTACGGTTCGTTTAGTCCATTCCATTCAACCCTTTTCGTCGCAATTTGCGTGGTGTCAATTCCATTTCTACGTGGTGTTTATTGCGTTTCGCCCGAGGTTGGTTCAGCTTCATATTAACGGTGACTATGACTAGGCCCTGCGAAATCTTGTTCGCCACGCTTCCATCGCTGCGGCTATCACCGAGTCTGCGGTCTTCAACTCTTCAAGGGATCCAGCTCGGTTCGAGACTTCCACCCTCCTGGGGCCGTGGTTCCGGCTGTCACCCCTCCAGGGCGATGTGACCATGTCATATTTCTCGAGCCCAAAGACCCGTGACCAGGCATACATCTTAAATGCTCAGCGGTCTCTTCGAATGACGCAGCAAATGGTCAGCTCCGATCTTCTTGATATCGTCAACCATATGATCCGCGCTTCGAAGGAAGCTCGTGACCGAGTCCTTGATTGGATGGCGGCTGCTTTGAACATCAATCACAAGCGGCGCGCGATGCAGGTCGACCCGGAGCAAGTCTCGTCAGATGGATTCATGTTCAACCTCACGACTTGCTTGGATCAGCTCTGTGAACCTTTCATGGACGCCTCCTTCACCAAAATCGACCGTATTGACGCCCAGTATCTCCATCGGGATTCGCGCATTGACATGCGGGATGAGACCAAGATCAACGCGGATCAGCACGCATCAGATGCATTTTACGCCAAGAAAGCCGAGGGAACATCCAACTTTATCACGGAAATCTTTTTCCTGACGGTGGCCGCCCATCACTACGGCAGTGAGTCGCTGACTTCTAAGCTCGAGCAGCTGGAGAAGGATCTGCGGCATATGGAATCCACAATTACCAAGTTGGAACTGGAGCGACACAAATGGGCCAATAACCCCATGCAGCTTCGTGTTTTCGAGAACGCACTCAAGAAGTATAAAGATAAGCTTGATCTGGGCATCGCTTTAAAATACAGTCTGCAGGGTGTCTTGTTCGATGACCAGTGGCAAGCCCGGTCCATGCTATTCATGCGTTATGTGACCGTGTGGCTATTGAGACTCGTCTCGGGCGTGAACTTTCCCAAGCAGCGAATCACCCTGCCTCTACCTGAGCAACAGCCTGAAGTTTTCCAATGCCTACCGGAATACTTTCTGGACGACATTGTCAGCAACTTCAAATTCATTATGTGGTGCATGCCGCAGATTATTACTGCAACTCAAGGCGATGAGTTAGTCATGCTCTGCATCGCATTCTTGGAAAGCTCCAGTTACATCAAAAATCCCTACCTCAAGGCTGGTCTGACTTCAATCCTTTTCCGAGGCACGTGGAATCGCCCCGGTGGCGCGCGTGGAGTTCTCGTGGACCTACTGAACTCCATGGAGTTCGCCAATGAATACCTTTTGCATGCCGTTATGAAATTTTACATCGAGGCGGAGCACACCGGCACCCATACTCAATTCTTCGACAAGTTCAACATTCGATATGAAATCTTCCAAATCATAAAGTGCATTTGGCCCAATACACTCTACCGCGACAAGTTGTCCAACCAGGCCAATCAGAACCTGGACTTTTTCGTTCAATTCGTTAACCTCCTCCTGAACGATGTCACCTACGTTCTTGACGAGTCCTTTGGAGCCTTCAAGACTATCAACAACACACAGCAGGAACTCGCTCGAGGAGGCGCCTCGATGGATCCTACGACCCGGCAACAGCGGGAGGAGCATCTGTCGTCCGCGCAACGCAGTGCGAAGTCTTACATGCAACTCACTAATGAGACGGTGGCCATGTTGAAGCTTTTCACTGACGCTCTGGCCGACTCATTTACCATGCCGGAGATTGTTCAACGTCTCGCTGACATGTTGGACTACAATTTGGATGCCATGGTAGGACCCAAAAGCTCCGACCTCCGTGTCGACAACCTGCAGGAATACGGCTTTAATCCTCGAGCACTCCTGAGCGAGATCACCGATGTCTACCTGAATCTGATGAGCAAACAGAACTTCATCACGGCTATGGCCCGGGATGGGCGGTCTTACAAGCCCGCCAACTTTGAAAAGGCAGGCGAGATCCTGCGCAAATGGTCTTTGAAATCGCCGGAGGAGCTGAGTCGATGGGGCCAGCTGCTTCGAAAAGTTAAAGAGGCCAAGGCCCTTGATGAGCAGGCCGAGGAAGATTTGGGTGAAGTTCCCGACGAGTTCTTGGGTAAGTTTGTATGCGTCCCATCACGGGTCATCGTACTAATTTTTGCTTAGACCCGCTTATGTACACTCTCATGGAGGACCCGGTCATCTTACCCAATTCACGCATGTCGATTGACCGTGCTACCATCCGCTCGCATCTACTGAGTGACCCTCACGACCCTTTCAACCGTGTCCCACTCACTATGGAAGACGTACTTCCTGGTAAGATCACCCCTGGACTCCCTCGCTTAGACCATTGCTGACTATTGCAGACACGGAGCTCAAGGCCAAGATCGAGGCCTTCAAGGCCGAGCGAACTGGACGCAAGGGGGAGCAGATGGACACGACGGCGGATTAGCGAGTTCGCATATAGCATTCCAAATAGAGTTGTTGCTCTTCTGACCGCCTTTCCCAATCAGGTCATTACATCATCCGACCCTTGCCGCCCCACTTAGATTTGACCTACAACAGCGTCTTCCTCTCCATTCTCTCTTGTATTCTCCTGGATTTCATTGCAATTATGGGCGCTGTTCTTTCAACTGGCTGGGCGGGATTTCCGCCCATTGCCGACCACTTCCCTCCCACCCCGGAGGCGTACACATCCCTCCTATCGGCTTTTCAGTGGTTCCCGGTGGTAAGTAAACAATGATCCCTGCCGCAGGCAACCCGGGCGCCAAGGGTGGAATTGACAGGGTACCCAGATCACCATCTTCCAATGGGTCTTGTCATGGCATCCAGCAGGGAAAACCTCTCTTCAGAGCTCCATTCTCAACCTCCCGGGCCGTATAGCCTGGTGCATAATGGAGATCGCCGGTCCGGTAAACCTGATCTACAATCTGTCCATTGAGAGTCCGTCATTTTTCGACCTTCCGCGTCCCAATCAGCTTGTCGCAGCATTGTATTGTATACATTACTTCAATCGTGCGATTATTTCCCCTTTCTTCTCGGCGCCTAGCATGTCCCCGATCCACGTTTTGCTCATGCTGAGCGCCATCACCTTCAATTGGGTCAATTCGTCTTGTATTGTCGGTTGGCTGCGGGGGTATTCCATCCCTGTCCCTGGTTTCCGGACGGACGGAGTTGCGTCTCTAGCCTCTCCACTCTCGGGAGGCTCCTCGTCCCAACTAGCAGCCACGTTACCAGTGGTCGGCAGTGTCTTGTTCTTCATCGGGATGGCGGGCAACATCTACTCCGAGACCTCTCTCTTCCGAATGCGAAGAGAAGAAGCCGACAAACGCCTGGCCAAGAAGACAGATTCGACGCCCACAAGCACTGATACTTCTGGCCCTTCCAAAGGCAACAAGTTCCACAAAGTCTATGTCATTCCCCCGGCCAAGGGTGTCTTCGCCTCGATCTTGTATCCGCATTATGTATTCGAGTGGGTTGAGTGGACCGGTTTTGCTCTCGCAGGTGTAGCCGTCTACCCTCTTTCCGGCATTCTGTCGTCTATCGGGTCCGATGCTGCTGCAACGGTTTCCGTCGCCCCGCCACTCCGGCCTGCGCCTTGGGTGACTCCTTTTGCATGGGTTACAGATCGCCTGGGGCTGCCTCTTCCGCTGCCTGCGGTGCTGTTTGTCATCAACGCTATTGCAAATATGCTGCCTCATGCACGATGGGGACGTCGGTGGTATGTCGAGAAGTTTGGCGAGAAGGGCGTTGCGGGGAGAGGCGCGGTGGTGCCTGGTTGCGCTTGGATGTAATAACGACTGAATTGTCGAATAGAACCTAAAATATCGCTTTTCGGGTTGAGAAGATAGACTGTTTGTGCATCGGTGCGGTGTCATGCATATGTACCTGACGAATATATTCTTATTAACTCGGAGGCTGTCGGGCATCTAGATATGCATGGTTCTGGATCCATCAGATCAAGTACAGGAAATGACGAAGGTTTGAAGGGTAAGCAGCAACACTAAATCGAGTCTAACTAGGTCACCTACGGTACTTCGATCTCTGAATACAAAAACCAACCGTATAGTTATACTCGTCGATAGGCTGGTTAAGTCTACTATAAATTTATGCCATACTCTACGACACCCGGGTGGGAATATATCAGTTTTGGGGTATAATCAAGGTCGTAATAAGGCGTTGGATTCCCGGGTCCCCTGAATTGAATCATGAAAATGGCGCACTTTGAGGGCGCAGTTCAGTCGGTTAGCATCCGCCATGTCATGTCTCAAAATTCAACTATTGCGAGATTTTTGGGTATAAAGTGCGCTTTCTTTTGGCGTATAAAATATGAGAAAGGGCAGGGGAGTGGGGGCATGTTCGAAATATCCTCATCTGCCCCTTCTTGTTGGAGGAAGTAAAACCGAAGATCATGTCAGTCCTAGGTATCGCTGTCATGCTCAGTTCCTCTCTTCTTCCTCTCCTCAGAATCGCAGAAACTGCAAATCCGTCTAATCATCCACCATCGAGGGATCAGCGACCAGGATGCATCCTTAAGTGTTGCAGCATACGGGCAAATCGTGCCCCATGCGCGGCATAAACACCCCGCAAGAAGATCAAATCTCCTCGCGCCAGCCGCGCAATCTGCAAATGGGCTGGCAGAATCTCCTTGGCAATATCAATGGTCGGCTTTCTATCGTTGGCGTCCAGCAGGACTACCGTCGACTCTTGTAGGAATCGAGCAAAGACGATAAGGTAGCGACCAATCCAGCGAGCCCAGTGCGTCACGGCCAGACGCATACTCGACAAAGGGGGGATTGGCTGGGAGACGACGATCTGCAGGCGTTTCAGATGTGGGATCATCGATTGCCAGAGGGAGACGTCGGGCTCGCTGTTGCAATAGGTGTTTCCGGTGGGAACTGCCGTGATGAGCAGGTCTTGCATGAAACTGCGGCTGTATAGAGAGAAGTTTCGAATGAGACCTCTTTCGCCATCGGCATTGAGAGGGACCTCGAAGGTATTTTCAGAGAAGAGGATCTGCAGGACATCGGCCGTGACTTGGCGACTCACCAGCAGCATCTGTTTGGCTTGGTATAGAATCCACGGCTTCGTCACGTTGATGGTGTGTCCTTGGGGGAGACAGTATTTGTAGATCATCAACCGGAGCTCGAAAGGGAGGTGCAAAAAGCCCGCCCTTAGACGGAGAGTAGTGATGTGAAGTCTTTCGGTGCGGGAGACGAGAGCCGTGTTGACATCGACCTGTTGCTCATGAGAATCTCGACAGGCGGCTTGGTGGGCGTGAAGCGTCTGGGTATTGCTGGTCAGCATCTTGAAGGGGAAGTTACCACGATGGGATCCAGAGAACTCGGGCCGTTGCATGATGTTAAGCCCGGGATGGTCCTCGTAGAGGATGAAAGAGAGAAAATATGATTGTCGGGTGGTGAATTTGGCAAGGAACGATTCCTGTGGGAAACAGAAGAAAGAAAAAATGATGGTCAGTTGGCAGGTTTGTTGAGGAACGATTTCTGTAGATGGAAGACAGAAAGAACGATGAGCCGATGGCGCATTTGACGAAGAACAATTCTTGTAGGAGATGAAAGATAGAAAAGAGGATGTTCCGTCGGTAAGTTTCACGAGCAGCGATTGAGATGAAGAAATTCCTTCACCGAGACGCGTTGGCACGAGAATGTCGTAGGAGAGAAAGTCGAAATGAAAATTAATTTCCATGGTAGCTTTTTATACTCGGGCTATCTTCACAAGTTGCATTCACTTCAAGTCAATAAACGTGTCCAGTACCAAAACAATCCCTTTCCACTCCTTACTCTATCTTCCATATACGGTATACTTGATGATTCCGCCCATATAAGTGACCGAGTTGTTATCATGCGTGTTGATCACATCCGTGACGTTGAGTTGCACATAACGATGTTTCTGATCCCCCGAGATGAAGACCGGGACATAGGTTCTCGACGTAATTGTATCCATAGTAGAGCTGTTTGACGTAGATATCGGGCTTGCGACCCACCGTGGATGGTTTGGTGTTGTTGTAGCTCGCAAATTCGCTTGCCTTGGACGTAAACGCCGTGGCATTGGCCTCGTTTGACTGTCTAGCGGACAATATGACTCGGTAGACATATCTTCCGGGGTCGAGATTGTAGTTGTCAAAGGTGTTGCCGGAAACATTGGCCACGGTGGAGAACGAGGTCGAATCAGACTTGAGTTGAATCGAGTACCTTTCCAAGCTCGGATCCGAATTGGTCCAACTCAGTTTGGCGTTACTCACATTGGTACCGCTCGTAAGCTGGAAGACCTGCGCGGTGAGCCCTTGCTGAGCTACCGCGGCGGAAAAAAAAAAAAAAAAAAAAAAAGAACAGGCCGGTGATCATGGTCAACTCGGGCGATGAAATGCGATGCTTTCAACGATGGTCATTGAAGACGCTTTATAGGACTGAATCCAGTCCTACTCTTTTTCCCTTCTCCTTAGCATGACACTCAGCAAGCCCATCCAAATGAAGTGAATACTAGAAGGAGTGAAGATTATCCAAAACACCAGATATCCACCCAACCGAAACATGCAACAATCAGCAGCTTGATGACCTATCGTGGTAGAATCCCCGTGGCCAAGTGCGATCTGCGTGGGGATATTGATTCCTGCCGGTGGGATGTCAACGTCAATCACTTCCTCTCTCCATCTCATCCCAATATTGAGTCGTGCGAGTTCGAGATTGGCGTGCGAAGTCTCCCTCATCACTTTCAATGCGCATGCTGCAGTCCATAATAGAGATTCCAGAGATAAGCAGCATGGTAGCAATGCGTTCTTGATGATGCTTGCCCCTGCGTATAGCCCCGGTCTCCGCTCCGCTCCTCCCCCGCCTCCGCCCCGATTCCAGCTCGATTTGGATGCGGCATCTGTATCTGGCAATCGATACTGGCCTTGTCTACGCTCATACACATACACACGGCAATTATTCCCGCCGACGACCGTTACGGAACATAAATAGTGAAGTACATAGTATATATTCACAACTGATTCTACAAGGTAGAACGTAGTCTCGTCTCCAGGTCCATGCCAAGCAAGGAGGACCGAGAACGAAGGCAATGTTGAAGTATTGGGTGCCCAAAGGCACCCATGTTGAAATCGTTCAGTCATGTTGAAAACTCCGTAACCCGCTTTTCGTGCCCTCTAACCGCAAAACCGTTGAAACCCGTATGTTGAACTTTTGGTATCATCGTCGTAACTCATCAGAAAACAAACTCCCCGTGCTGAAGGCGGCAGGTTGAGAATGCCGCCTCCCCGATTAACACACTATAGGAAGACATTTGAAAAGGGAGAGATTACTGAGTGTACTTCTGGCGGAAGTACTTGGCAGCGGCCACCAGGTTGGCGAGCGCGGCCTTGGTCTCGGGCCACTGGCGGGTCTTCAGACCGCAGTCGGGGTTGATCCAGAGCTGCTCCGGGCGGATGTTGACCAGCATCTCCTCGACACGGTCCTTGATCTCCTGCTCGGAGGGAACACGGGGGGAGTGAATGTCGTAGACACCGGGGCCGATCTGGCTGCTAAGCGCATCGCTGTCCTTGAAGACCTTGAGGAGCTTGGCATCGGACTTGCTGTTCTCGATGGACAGAACGTCGGTGTCGAGAGCGGCAATGGCGTGGAAGAAGTCCTGGAACTCGGAGTAACAGAAGTGGGAGTGGATCTGGGTGCCGTCGTTGACACCGGCAGTGGAGAGCTTGAAAGCATCCACAGCCCAGCTGAGGTACTTCTCACGCTCGGTACCGGCACGGAGGGGCAGACCCTCACGCAGAGCAGGCTCGTCGACCTGAATGACTCTCACGTTGGCAGCCTCCAGGTCAACAACCTCGTCACGCAGAGCGAGAGCGAGCTGCTGAGCCTGAACGGACTGGTGAACATCGTCACGGGGGAAGGACCACCGCAGGCAAGTGATGGGGCCAGTCAGCATACCTTTTTGAACGATTAGCAAACACTCCCTACAGGCGGACATTGGGATAGATCATTCTTACCCTTCATGGGCTTCTTGGTGATGGAAGCGGCGTACTTCGACTCCTTCACGGTCATGGGAGCGGGGCGAGAGACATCGCCGACAATGATGGGGGGACGGACGCAGCGAGAGCCGTACGACTGGACCCAGGCGTGGGTGGTGAAGACGTAACCGGTCAAACGCTCACCGAAGTACTGGACCATGTCGTTACGCTCGGGCTCACCGTGGACCAGAACGTCAAGGTCGAGTTCTTCCTGGATGCGAACAACGTCGGCAATCTCCTTCTCAATGAACTTCTCGTACTCCTCGGGGGTGATCTCGCCCTTGGTGAACTTGTTGCGCTGGATACGGATCTCCTTGGTCTGGGGGAAGGAACCGATGGTGGTGGTGGGGAAGCGGGGGAGGTTGATGGACTTGCCCTGCTCGGCAATACGAGTGGCGAAGGGAGACTTGCGGTTGTGCTGCTCGGGGGTGACAGCGGCCTGGCGAGCCTTAACAGCGGGGTCGTTGGTGCGCTTGGAGGAGGCACGAGCCTCAACCGACTTGGCGTTAGCCTCGAGCTGCTCCTTGACGGCAGCGGGGCCTTCGGTGACAGCCTTGGCGATCACGACAACTTCGGCGGTCTTCTCGACAGCGAAGGAGAACCAGTCACGGACCTCGGCGTCGAGGGTCTTCTCGCTGGCCAGGGTGTGGGGGACGTGGAGCAGAGAGCTGGAGGTGGCAACAACAACGCGGTCCTTGCCCAGCTTCTGGATGGCGAGCTCGACCTTCTCGATGGCAGCCTTGAAGTTGGTCTTCCAGATGTTACGACCGTCAATGACACCAGCGGAGAGGACTTGCTGGGGGCCCAGGGCAGCAACAACGGTGTCAAGCTGCTCGGGGTTGCGGACCAGGTCGACGTGGACGGCGTGCACGTTCTTGGGAACGGCCTCGATGTTGTGAACGATGTCACCGAAGTAGGTGGCGACGGTGATCTTGGGGGCCTTGTCGCCCAGGTTGCCCAGCTTCTCGTAGGCGGGCTTGAAAGCAGCCTTGGCCTTGGGGGCGAGGTCAAAGACGAGAACGGGCTCATCGATCTGGACGCTCTCGGCGCCGGCGGCCTTGAGCTGAGCAAGGAGGTCAACGTAGAGGGGCAGGAGGTTGTCGAGCTGGTCAATGGGGTCGACGCTCTGGCCACGGTCGGCCTTACCGAGGACCAGGAAGGAAACGGGACCCAGGAGGACGGGGCGGGTGACAATGCCGGCCTCCTTGGCCTCGAGGAACTCAGCGACGGGCTTGGGGTTGGCAGCCAGCTTGAAGACCTGGTTGTCTTGGAGAGTGGGCTTCACGTAGTCTGCGCGAGAAAGGTCAATATACAATGCGGTGATATGTTCAAGGAAGGAAATTTACTAAACGAGATAACAATCAGCATGAATTCGTACAGTCTGAGAGGGAAAAAGGGAGTCTTACCGGTAGTTAGAGTCAAACCACTTGACCATCTCCTGAAGAAGTTGTTAGAGGCCGTTGTGGTATTTGGGACAGTAAAAACGTACCAGGGAAGGCACATCAACGCCCTCCTTCTGGAGACCACGACCCATGGCGAAGTACTCATCAAGAGCGTGCAGGTTGTACTTGCTGTAGCGCTCGGGGATGACACCGAAGAGCTGGATGTGGTCGAGGACCTGGTCGTAGAAAGCAAAGTCGTTGCTGGGGATGGAGTCGACACCGGCATCCTTCTGGATCTTCCAGTGCTCCAGACGGAGACGCTTGCCCTCAGCGATCAGCTCATCGCGGGAGGTCTTGCCACCCCAGTAGGCTTCCGTGGCCTTCTTCAGGTCACGGAGCCGACCCATACGGGGGAAACCGAGAACGGAGCTGGGTGATGGTCAGTGGGGCAGCCTCGAGAGACATGGGGAAGAGACATACGATTGAACCATTCTGACGGATGTGTAGAAAGGTGTAAAGGGGAAAGAAGTCAGGCGGGGTCTCCAAAAAGATAGAATGATGAGCAAGAACCCGAAGCCTTTAGGGAGGAAGAAAAGAAGAAGAGGAAGCGAGAGGGAAAAACGAAGAAAAATGGAGGGGAAGATTTGGGTCTAAACCTCAACGGGATGGAGGGGCAGTTGGTTTACAGACGGTATGCGGGAGTGATACCGGCCGGGTTACGCTGGGTAACGGTGGTCATGCCGCGGTAATGGGCTGGTAACAAACTCCCCACCTCCGGGATCGGCGGGGAATCACGCCATTTGGACACGATAACAAACTAAGGGGAGGGGAGGATGTTGAGAAGAGATGAGAAATGAGATAGAATATCTCAAAGATACACATAGGAGCTATACACTATGACAATGGCCATATGCAATCTCTCCCGGAATACCACGGCCCCCGAGGCCAGAGGAGACCAACCCTGGGACAGAGGGAGGAGTAGCTTTTGAATTCAAACACAAATAGACCCAAGTATCTTGGCCGGGAATCAACACTTTGATTCCAGGTACCTCTAGTCATAGTTTGGATCTCGATCTGCGCTAGGGCTGCAGACACCAATTGGTACCCTGGAGCACATATACGGAGATCGTCCATGCCATTCTCGTCCACAGAACCCTTCCCTCGTTCATAAAACAACATGAATCTTTTCCTTGCATACCACCCTGCGTGGACCGCTTTAAGGATTTACTGGATTCCAACCTCTTCGTGCCCAGCAGTTCTTGCAACCCGGTGACCAGCTCTGCTTCCCTGCCTGAGCCATTCCGGGATGGGTTTGGCTATCCATGACCTCTCGCCGTAAGCAGATGCCAAAATGTACAATCTCCATCTTCTCGACCTCGATGGATCCCGGTCTGGTGGCAACCGAATTAGGAAGGTACCGGGAACGATACCTTCTGTCCGCCGGGCGATTCAATCCACCAGAAACTTCCTCTGCTTGCGCTTCATCTCTTTCAAATCGATCCCGATGACAGGCTTGATTTGCCCGAGATGGAGGAAACCTCGTGCAGTTTCGCCAATCGACGTTGCCTCATCCGGTCAACCGGCTCATCCAGTGGAGGCACGGATGCTCCCGCTGCACGCGCAAGGTATGGCCCGTCGCGGGGGCTTATGCACTCTGCAGCCTGGCGGGTCTATCTAACGGTGGATCGCAGGGTCCTTTCCGCAGAAAAACCATGCTCAGCCCCGGAAACAGGGTCCATTGGAAAGCTTCTCGCATAAACTACGCCGCCGCTTCTCTCGAGAGTCCAAATCCTCGGGCGACCATCGAGAACCGGGGACGTTTGTCTTTCCATTTCCAACCCGCCCATCCAGGTCGATGGTACCAAAACCGAGCGTCAACCTTGCGGGTTTCGAGGTGGGAAGTAGTCTGATGAGTGAGAGAGGCTACGACAGCGATGCCCAGTTCATCTCAACCCCCAACCGGGCTGATTATTTGGGGCGATCACCTACAAACCGAGCTCTGCACAGGATAGAGCTGAGTGATTTAATTGAACAGAGCCACGAACGAAGCGAAACAGAAAGATGGCTAGCCAGTGGAAGTCCGAACTTTCCCGAATCTCATGAGTCGGCTTTTGGCATGCGGTTTATACCCACCCCGAATGGTACCCTAAGAGGCGCCTCCAGTCACTTTCATACGCCGCAAGAGACAAGAGGCTCACAAATTCCTGGTCAAGCCTCAGCCGAGAATGGTGACCCCCAAGACCAGGACAAAAGAACTCACAATATTCGATCGGCGCCATCTTTGTCCTCCCCCAACGAAGATGAGCTCTCGCCTACCATCAATGTCCCCAGTGCTATCAATGAGGCCACTCTGATATCGGACTGGAAAAACTTTCTACGTGCAAGCCGCCAAAGGTATGGCCTGGCGTCTTCGGGTTCTTTACCACCGCCATCACCGGAGCTCGTGGTTCCCAAAACACGACAGACATCCCACTCGGGTCGATCATTCACCGATCCTCGGTCGATACATCTGAGCGAAATGGGTATTTCAAAGCAACTAGCATCTCAATCGATGTCTTCGGGATCTTTCTCCTTCAGTCCATCGATTGCGAAGTTGGTTCAAGGAAATCAGCATCGCGCGTTGACGACTCCCTCACAAGAAAACATGCAGATGCGTCAGAAATCAAGCACCTCGACGGCTTCCCAACCTGGGGCAAGGGTTCAGGTAGCCCATTCGCGCGATCCATCTTCCTTTTACTCGCGTCAATCTAGTGCTTTGGCAGGAGTTCCATCCTCGGGAAGTCAATCCCTCAGACAGTCGGAGGACAGGGGCGCAAACAACAAGGCCGACGTGAAGGGAAGACCAACGACTAATCACGCGATTGATGACAGTATTCCGCCCCCGGATCATAGGGTCTTGAGTAGATTTCGAGAACATTGCGACTCGGGATCACTTCCTCTTCGCGGCAAATCCCGCGTCAACGGTATCAATGCCCTTGCTTCGCCTCGCAAAGTCAGTATCGGCTGGATGTCTGGCGGTCGACGGGTTGGTTATGGCTATAGCCTAGTGGAAGATTCTGAGGCAGAAATTGAGCAACATCGCGATGGCAGCCGTTCACATCGAAGTCAGACTCCTGAGTTAAAGGCAGAAGTGGTTGTTATGGCTACTGATACCACAAATGACCGTCAGTCTCGAGGGCAAAGCGTGCATCCGCCAGAAGCAGCAGCTCCTTCAACTTCAACTTCAAGTCATAGCACCCATCCAGAGCCCGTCAGCGCATCAGCCCATACATCGAAAGCGACTACGTTGCCGAGGGTCGTGGATTCTCCTGCCCAACCTGCGAGCGAGTACGGTTCACCTTTGTTTCTGCGGCCAGCTTTAGAAAATCACTTCCATCAGGACCTGAAATCCACCGATACGTTGGCTGATTGTGAAGCACTCGGGTCCTTACATTCGTCTCCGATGGTCCAGAACGGACATGGTGAGGCTGTCCAGACTCAACAGCATAATAGCAACGGCGATACAAGTTTCGCCCGCCGATGGGTTCGACTCAGTCGATCCATTAATATATTGCAAACCTCTCAAGATGGCAAGCATGACGTCCAAAAGACGTGGACAATCGGCGCCCCGCATCCTGCGAAGGAAGCGCACCGCGCGACCTTGATCGATTCCTTTGATGATGCACTGTACCATGACGCAAACAGCGGCAGCATGGACAAAGACCCGACTCCAAAGCTACAGGCTAACGCCTCTCGGGTCACAAGATGGGCTTTGAAGTTCTCTCGAGGCAGAGATAGCAGACAGGTCTCGATTGTGCACCGACAAGATCCATCGCAGACTTCTTCCAGTGCATACGAAGATTGTGAATCCAGCAGCATCAAACGAGCCACTTCTTTCAAACGCATCCCTGCCGAAGGCGGCTTTACCATGCCCGGGTCTTTTGAAGGAAGTCGCTGGGCGAGTCGAATCAGTCGTATGTTCTGAATTCCGTTCACAATTCACAGGGACCGCGGGCAGGGCGAAGGGACGGACAGGCATATGTCAAGACCTGAAGCCCGAGTTATATGATACAGGAAATGGTCTATTGTTAACCGGGTCCGGTAGATGGATTATGGATGTAGCTCCCAGCAGGTCATTAATCATACAGAGGTATCGAGATCCAAGCGCCCCTAAATGGAACGTATAATACAGGTGCAGCAAGTAAACGCCACATTCTCCAGATTCAGCGTGCGAAGGGTGGATCTAGCGCCGCTGCCGCTTGGAGCTCTTATCACTCGTGGCACTGAGCACACTGGCAGATCGCTTGTGATTCCCATCACCTTCTTTGGCTGGTGTTTCCGCCTCATTCCCATTGCCACCTTCGGCGGGCTCACCAGGCGCCGCAGGCGCAGGAGCAGGCGCAGGAGCATCCACGGTCGACTCCAACACACCTGGCGCGCCCTCGACAGCCTCCTTCTTGACCTCGGGGTTATCGGGGTCTTTCGCCGGCGTCTCAATACCGGCAGCCTCTCTCGCCTTGCGCTCCCGCTCGGCCTTGGCGGCTTCGAGCACCCGGATCTCACCCTCGACTTTCTCGGCCACCTTGCGGGCATCCAGAAGCAGGTTGACAGACTGGATGAGTTTCTCAAATTCCTTGCACACGCGCTCGGTCGGCATGAACAGACGAACGGGGATCTCCAGCTCAGCCAGAGCCCCGGCAAGCTTGAGCGTCTGCACATTCGACTTGGCTTGCGTGAGTTTCTGGGCGCGGTCGCTGCGGAACTGCACGCCGGCCGTGACGCGCTCGTGGTGCTGGACACCGTAGCGGGCCTCCTCAGCTGGCGTGAGCGTACGCACCGTCTGCTGCGCCTGGGCCATCGGGCCGCCCTTTTTATTCGCTCCTCCCGGCTGGGCGGAGGGTGTATCGGCGTGCCCGATGGCGCCGGCTTGCGTGGGTGTTTGGCCGGCCGGGCTGGCGACTGCGCCATCGGGGCCGAGGATGGAGCGGCGTTTCTTGCTCTTGTCCGCCTGTAGGAGCGTGCCCAGAAGCTGGGAGAGACCTTGACTGGATTGGTACATGGCGGTGTTACCGACACTGATGGGGACTTCGAGTCGGGAGTAGAGCTCGCGGCGCTCGGTGATGAAGCTCTGCTCATTGCTTGTGATGCGCTTGAGTTCTTCCAGCAGCATTGCCTCTTCGCGCACCTCGTCGGCAGTGCGGTTAAGCTGGAGGGCGGCAAGTTCCTTGCGATCTCGTTCGCGATCTGCATCGAACTTGAGCATCTTCTCGTGCAACTCGAACTCGGCTTCGGACATCTCCGAGGGTGGGTGCTCGATTTCCAGCATCTTCGCGGTGATGAAGTAGTATCGTGCCTTCATTTGCTCCATTGTGCGGTAATGCTTGGCGGGTACTAAAGCGTTGGCGTCCGCTTCGGAGGCCACGGGAGGTTGCTGATACTCGTAGCGGTCTGCAATCACTACCCAACGCAAGTCGTACTCGATAGCGAGGTCCATCAAATAGTCTGTCTCTTCGCGCGTCCAGTCGTCATGTCGGAGAATCCCGTTGTATTCGTCGTCGGTGTATCGACGCGGTACTCGCGGCTTGACATTATATTTGGCGAACGCGTATTCTTGTTCCCGCGGCTTCGGCGGCTCCTCCTTACCCTCTTCTTTAGTCTCGTCCACTTCCATCTGAGATTCTTCGGGTGCGGATGGTCGTGTTGATTCATGCTTGCGTTGCCAGTGGTTCAGAACTAGACCATCGGATCGAGCGTTGTTCGTGAACGGTGACATGCGCCTGGAAAGTATCAGAAATCAGTCGGTTCAATCGCCCGCCGATGTGAATGCATCCATACCATGGCCGCACCCGTAGCTTGTTCATCCATTTCGGGCGCCCCTTGTACTTGTTCTCGTTGATGGCGATCGGGGGCGCCCGCTCACCGAGCAGCGCAAAGAGTTCACGAGTGATTCCCTCTTTGTATAGAGTCAGCTATCGCGTATCTCCCAAGCATGTTTCTGCGACAAACCTGGACGCTTCTCAACGACCTTCTGCTTCTTATGCGGTCTGGGTTGGCCCTCAGCGGGCAAATCCAGCATATCCCGGACATCGGCACCGCTCGCCATGGCAGATCGCAGGAGACCGATATACACAAACACAAGAGCGATACAGTGGAGTATTCAGCGACGGAACAGAAAATCCAGGCTTGACCGTGATGGAATCGCGATGAAAATCGGACGCGAATTCTGGGCAAGGGAGGGCGGATGGATACGGCAGGCGGTGTAGGCCGGGGATGGTGCCAGATCACGGAGGTTTAGGAGTCGCTGTTGTGTTTCCCCCCAATCGCTTCGCTTCCCCATGGCTTTCCCTTCGTCATGGCTTGCGGCCACTCTGGCCCTGTTCTCTTTCCTGTCTCTGCTTCTTCCGGCCAATGCTCTCTACTTCTATGTGGACGGCCGGCAAACCAAGTGCTTCTTCGAGGACCTGCCGAAGGACACCCTAGTAGCGGGTATGGACCCCATGCAGCTGCAACTCCTTCATTACTATGCCATGGGGACTATTGGTTAGCTAACAGTACTGTTTTGCGATGAATAGGCAAGTTTGAGACTGAGGTCCTCAACCCCCAATCCAACACCTACTCCATCGACCACAGCCTGAAGGTCCAAATCACCGTCGAGGAGACCTTCGACAATGACCACCGCGTCGTGTCTAAGCGCGAAAACCACTCTGGCCGCTTCACCTTTTCGGCTGCCGACGCCGGTCAGCACCGCGTCTGTTTCATGGCCGACACCGACGCTACCAGCGGCTGGTTGTCCAATTCTAAGGGTGCCGTCAAGTTCAGCCTGGATCTCGTGATTGGCGAGACTAGTAAGATCGAGACCGAGGACAAGGACAAGATGAAGGATATTGTGCAGCGTGTGCGTGATCTGAACAGCCGGTTGCACGACATTCGCCGTGAGCAGGTGTACCAGCGGGTATGTTTACATTCGACTCCAGGGAGGAATTATGAGCTTGCGCTCTGCACGAGCTTGGCTCAGTGGTCACAACCGATACATCATGCTAATCCATTCTGTAGGAGCGCGAGGCCGAGTTCCGTGACCAGTCCGAGACCACCAACGGCCGTGTCGTGCGCTGGACTCTCATCCAGCTGGCTGTCCTGTCCGCCGCCTGCGCCTGGCAACTCTCCCACCTGCGCTCGTTCTTCATTAAGCAAAAGTTGACTTGAGAGGGCGATCGGGGTGTATCTTTCTTACCATACTGAATGTGTTTTGAGCCTTGCACCTTGCTTCCAGCTTTGTTGTACCGCATGCCCGATCTTCGGATTGATACGGTGGCTTGTTCTATTCGATGGTGTCGACACCATTAGGAAAACGTCATCCTGGGCCTGACATACATCAGTCTGGATTGTATAGGTAGCACAGCAGTTGGTTCATTACGGGATTCAAAAGGGAGTGACGGTAGACGAGCGACAGTCAATTTTGATAATGGATGTAATGACAGTTTTTTCTTGCCAATCCGAGTCTGAAGGTTGCACTTGATACGGAGTGAATTGTCTCTAGCTCTGCATCTCTCTAAGTACATGGGGAAACACCTTGCGTGTCAAAAGGGACCAAGCCCTATGGTAATTTTGGGGTCATCATTCATTATATCCAAGGGCAGAAGGTAATAAAAAAATGTAGGAGGTAAACTGCCCAACGTGGTATATGGCAGAAGAATGAGAAAAGAATATGACCCGAAAACGAGGGATGCTAGATGACTCGCCACAGAGGCCTCAAGGCCATGGGTAAAAAAGGGTGCAAGAAGAGCCCTGGAGACAAATGCGAGAACACGGTTTTCATGAGATCGTGTTTCTTGGGTATATTGGGTCGCTTTGTGATGCAAAGTGCCCATAAAAGGAAGAGATGGTAGGCGTTTCACATTGCCATGGGGACAGGCTCATCCAGAGTGCCGCAGAACTCAAGAATCAGTCTTTCCAGATCGCTGAGTTTGTATGGCTTGGTCATGTAGCCTTTGATTCCAACCTTGGAAGCGCGATTCAGAGCTTCATCGGTGACATCCGCGCTCACGGCGAGAACTGTGGGCGGCGGCGGTGCACGGAGAATGTTTGTATTTGTGTCCATCTCCATCATGTCGAGGCTAGGATTGGTCCCGTCATCAAAACCAGATTGGCTGATGTGGTTATCGACCATCTGGAGGATTCGAGACGTTGCTTCGTAGCCGTCCATTTGCGGCATCCACAGGTCCATCAACACAATGTCAATCGGCTTGATTTCTGTGGTATTTACTTGGGTCGCCGGACAGAGCTTGTCGTCGAATTGGGGGAATGCGTTCGATTTATTGGCCGTGGTCGACGCAGACAGGATTCCTTGGACAATCTGAACTGCTTCCTTGCCATCGGCTGCTTCGAGGACGTCACGGTAGCCCAGCTTCCGCAGCATGTTCACCAACACACGCCTGTTGATTCGATTATCCTCGGCAACAAGAAACCGCAATGGATACTTTTCTCCGAGCTTCTTGTCGTAAGTATCCCGGGAAATTGGATCGCGGTTGGGTCGAGACTTGGTCGATGGGGGCGGACTCTCGGATGACTTTTCATCGCTAGTGCTCGGCGTTGGCTGCTGTAATTGAGGATTTGGTAGGAGGGATGAAGAGGGGGAGCAGCTTCCCAATTAAAGCTGCTCGCGCTGCCCTGTCGAGAATGATCATTGATCATAGGCGGGGTCATAGTCCTCTCACTGGGAGTACCAGACTGGCTATAAGCATCGCGTTGGTTAACTGGGACTCGGATCTGGAACTCAGATCCATGGTTAGGTCCCGTCGTTGATGAGTGAACACAAATAAGATCACCTCCCATCTTCCGCGAGAGACCCTTGGCCACGAGAAGTCCAAGTCCAAGTCCGTCCTTACTCCGTGTTGTCGAAGCGTCCTCGCGAGCAAATGGTTTGAAAAGATTGGGGAGGAACGCAGCTGGGATTCCCGGGCCCGTATCCCGAACAAGAATCAAGACATCATTGTTCTTGGGATCGACTGTGGCAAACACGGTGATGGTGCCATTGTTCGTGAATTTGATGGCATTGAGAAAAACGCAAGATATTAATTTGGCCAGGTCGCGGTCGTCGGCGAGAAGAGTGTCTGGCATTTCCGGATCCACAGACCAGTCAACGGTCTTGGTAAAGAGCTCGCCCTTGAAAGAACGAGAACGAATCTCAATCTTTTCTCCGAATTCAGTAGCATGGCTGACAGCCGACTCGGGCCGGCCGCCAACATGCAGAGACTCGTTGATGACCAGGCGAAGAAGATCCCGAAGCTTGGTGAATCGCAAAGCCGAACCCCTCAGGTTCATATTGATCCCTTCGAGAAGCAAGTGAGGGGCAGAGCGCCGGGCTGCAAGCGTCGGACGTGGATCAACCATGTTGGCCATGACCGCCTCGATCTGGCGTGCCGGGGTGGCGTGGACGATTTGATCACTTTCGTGGACAGCGTTTTTGACCTCTTCGCTGCGAGGGGAGAGTTCTTGCCGGGTGGACGCTCGAAGCCGTTGTTTTCGGGCCGGATGTGGGTTCATGTCCATGGGAAGGCTCCGGCGTCTTTTGTATGGATTCACAGCGATGTTATTTCCTTCAATAAAGACGCTAGGGCGCCCTTCCATTTCTTCGACCGAGGGAATCTGGTTCTCAAAGATGCCGTTTTCTTCCTCCCGTTGTGGGGTCTTGGGGACCTGCATGTTGAGATCATAGGCGTGGACGACGTTATCTGCTGCTTCTACAGCTCGCCTTGCGCTATCCTGTACCATTTCAATTCCCTCTTTGAGGGTTTGAAAGATGCCACCTGGCTTGACGGGTGTCTTGCTTTCCATGGCCTCCCGCACCGTGGCATGCATCACGTCAAGCATACCCACCACTCCCTGCATCGGTGTCCGCAATTCGTGCGACAAACTGCGGGCATATGGCTTGAGGGGCTGCGAGATAAATTCGGGGAATACATTTTCAGCGTTATCGCCCGGGCTGTCCACGATCGAATGGCCAATTTTAGGAGATACGGAGTCTTGGTGCTCGGGGGACACATCGTGGCGTGAGAGTCGCTGGACGATCAGCTCATCCAGGGAATGCAGAATCATCTCAAGAAACGACCACGATAAATCTCGATCCCGGATGCCTTCCTTTGACCACATCAACCCGAAATGCGCCAGGCATTTACCGGCCGAGAAAAGCGGAATCGCCAGATAGGCCTCGGCAGCAAACGGGAGCTGATCGTCACCGAATGACGCCAACGAGCTGAGATTCTCGGGGATCAGGCACGGCCGCTCGTGGTCCATGTGTAGGAGGGGATTGCCGCCGGAGAAGTACCGATTCCGCTGCAGGCCAACATTCTGATACCCGTCGTTGTAGTAGAACACGGCCCCGAAAAGGGAGGGTCGTCGGCCACCGAGATCGGGCGTGGACTCGGCCGCTTGGACTCGACGGGCCACGAAGCCATATTGGGCCTTGCTGATCGATGTGATATCCTCCATGAGCCGTTTCCAGAACAGCTCGGTATCCGACGTCCGCAGACCCTGCTTGAGGGTGACGAGGTGCTCAATGGCGGCGGATTGAGCACCATCGTTCCATGCCCGGCCTGTTGCCTCGTACGGCATATCCCCGTGCTCGTGAACGGTCGCAAGTCCCTCGGCGATACATTCGGACTTGCAGGAGGGGAAGGACATGGCGGGACGCGGGTGGACGGAGTTAGGGACGTCGGACTCGGGCGAGTCGGTCATGATCCATAGGGACAGCAGTGGTGAAGGACTCTTGGGGAGAATATTCAGACAGTCACCATGACTGGAGTCGAGGTCGAGAGAAAGAGAGGGGGATCAGGAGGGGATTTTCCGGGTCCAGTGATGGGGCCACCGGGCGGTCTAGACACAAGGATGTGCTCAGGCTGAAACGCAGTGTTTCGTGGGTCAGGCCAGGCACATTATTTCCTCGGAACCTCGCTGGACTTGGTTGGGTTTTGTTTTTTTTTCTTTGTTGTCCTTTGAGTCCGGGTTATGATTATTATGATTATTGATTTTTTTCGCTTGGACTTCGCGGTGTCGGGAATCCCGTGCGCAAGGATCGGCGCTTCTAGACCCAACTCGGTACAGGGAACGCGCAGCTCAGGTCACGAGTACTTCCGATTCCCCGTTGTGTCCACTCTGGAGAAAGTACTCGATACCTGCACCCATCGAACCCCTCCCTGTTTGGCCCCATTGGGGAATTGATACACCTCACACGGGGCCAATCGATCGATCATGACATGCGTGGTGCAAAATCATAATATACTTACTTGCCCAGCATGGAACGTAGAACATCAGAGTCTATACTTCCAGTACACTTCCCCCCCCACAAGTCACATCGGTCCTCGAGGCGTGCGGTTCAACTTCAATTGCGGGGCAGTTTTCGATCGGGTCTGGGTGATATCTCGATTCCCACCTGCAAGTTGAGTCCCCACACAACGGTGGTTGGCTCATGTAGCTGCGAACGGTGCCCGATTTATGCTCCTCGATGGATTAGGCGATCTTGGGTGGAGAGCCAGTCAACGCTCGGATTGGCTGCATGTATCCGAAGATCAGACCCCGGTTATTCGGATTTCATTCGACTGACTACTACTCCGTATAGGTAGTCATTGTTTGTTTGGGGGCCGCGGGTGTGTTGTTTTCTAATCTTTGGTGGGACTCCAGGGCTGGTTAGGGAAATAATAGGACAACGCCGCAATATATATCGTACCCACCGTGGGACCCATCTTCGCTATGCGCAAAATTTCGGTACAGAGTCAAAGACTATAGGTGAAGTTATCACTGGGTCCACCATGACGGTGACCTCTTATGACACAGTCGCTTAGAGTGGCGGAGTTGGTAGCCGCCTTGAATAGCCTGCATGTTTCGGTCTAGTAGGACTACGCCCAAGGCAGATTCATGACTACGTGGAATTGTCCGATCAGGGCTCTCGATTAATACTTATCAATGGTCATCATGGCAAATCTGCGCAGACAATATTCATTGATAGGGAATCTATGCTTGCTTATGGAGGGCACATGTGAGCTGACAAACCCACCCGAGGCTGATCCGCATGCATGACAGCCACCCAACACCCTCACGTTGATACCCATGGAAAACAAAGCGATAGAATGGCCAATAATATAAAGAGGAATTACAATACTTGTCAACTCCTATAGCTAGAGCCTATAATATACCGAGAAACTAGTCCAGAGTGGATTCGAGGATGAACAAGAAGATCTAGTAAAAACAGGCATCGATAAATCACAGATAAAGCGTAAAATAAATTCAGGTATCACACCGGTAGTCTATCAAGTAGGGGATTGGAGTATCTCCCTTTATTCTCTCGTCCACATAGATCGTGGTTCATTCGGCCCCGCGGCAACGACCCATGTGACTCGGATCAACCCTCAGAACCAAAAACACCCAACAACCCAAACATATACATCCCTTTAATTGAAACTGTGAATTTGACCCCCATAAACTGACGACAGATAAATGCGGTAGGTCTTCCGAACCAATCAACACCTGGGTTCAAGTCGATCAGGTCAGCATAGGCGACTACTCTACTATAAAACCAACCATCTTCAAAATCATCGCGTTGACAGTAAATACCAGAAAATTCCCAAATGTCACCCATCACCCCATTCAACATCGCTGTTCCCGATGCTCAGCTCAAACAGCTTCGTCAGAAGCTCGAGCAGACCACCTTACCTGATGAGCTCAACGATGCAGGCTGGGGCATGGGTGTCCCCTTGGCTGATGTCAAGCGGTTGATTACAACCTGGCGGGACAATTTCGATTGGCGTGCCCAAGAGAAGAAGCTGAATGAACAGCTCTGTCAATTTATCGTGCCGGTCACCGTGGATGGGGTTGGGAATATGGATATCCACGTCGTGCATCATCGAAGCAGAAACCCACAAGCTATCCCGTTGCTCTTCATCCATGGATGTATGACCCATTTGCCTCAGATTAACCTGTCATATGGCCAGTTTTAACCAACACCTACTTCATCTAGGGCCGGGCAGCTTTCTCGAAGCAACGAAACTAATCCCATTACTCACGAAAGATGATGACGGGCCCTCGTTCGACGTCGTAGTGCCCTCACTGCCAAACTTTGGATTCTCCCAGGGTGCACACCAAGTACATACACAAGTCTCATCCTCGATATCTCACCAAATGCACGCAACTAACGTAAGAACCAGAAAGGATTCGGTCTCGCCCAGTACGCCGAGACTCTGCACAAAGTAATGCTGGCCCTGGACTACAACGAATACGGCAAGCTATCAACCCACCCCGAGTACAAAAACACAAACTAACACATTCCGCAGTGATCCAAGGTGGAGACTGGGGCAGCATGATTGCACGCACAATGTCCCAGTACTACGCAGCGCACACGCGAGCCATCCACCTCAACTTCATCCCCGTCATCCCGCCCTACCCATGGCGCAGCCCATTCCGCTTCGTCCAATCGCTCGGCAGCGTGCCCTTTTCGGCGCGGGATCGGGCCAAAGTAGCTCGCACCATCGGCTATGTCACGACAGGAAATGCGTACATGAAGATCATGGAGACGAAGCCGCAGACGATCGGGTACGGGCTGCACGATAGCCCCGTCGCGCTGCTGGCGTGGATCTACGAGAAGCTGCATGACTGGTCGGATGATTACGCGTGGACGGACGAGGAGGTCTTGACGTGGGTGAGTATTTACTACTTCTCGCGAGCGGGTCCCGCGGCGTCTGGGCGGATCTACTACGAGGCGTCGGCATCGAAGCCTGAGCGGGATACGGCTGCGGATGGGGAGGGGAGTGAGGGTACAATCAAGAATTGGATGACATTGACGCAGGTGCTCGGTGTTTCTGCCCCGAATCATGTACGCTTTGCTGTGGCCGAGTTCAAGGAAGAGATTATTATGTGGCCCATGGCTTGGTACCGGGCGATTGGCAATGTGGTCAAGGAAAAGGAATTTGACCGAGGGGGTCATTTTGCAGCATGGGAAGTGCCGGAGTTGCTGGTGGGAGACCTGAAGGAGTTCCTGGGCAAGGAGGGACCGGCCTACGGGGCAGTGACACGCAGGAGTGGCTATTGATCTCGCGCATTGAAACCATCGAACTATAGTGATGGAATACACGAGTTGGTGAAGAACACGCGGAAAGCAAGTCTGCGGGGACGTGATGACAGGCCTTGTATTATCGTGATAGGAGTTAGATGGAACATGTACTCGCAAGGCGAATCCATGCTCCGGCTCAATGTTGACAATCCGCATGTCACGGCGGTGATATTCCGTAGCTGATTGTCGATTGCATATCGTCATCCAGTAAAGACCGCAGACGCCGAACTCTGCCCTGAATCCGACATAAAGCCCAAAAAACCAGTTCGAACCTCGCGGACCCTTTCTTTAATCCTCGCGACCCTTGAGGAGTCGCTGAGTGACCCGGTCCTTCTCTATAATATACACATGGGCACCCCAACCGGAAAGGGCGTCTCGGTCGACGGCGGACAGTAGTGCTTGCGAGATAGTTTCAAAGAGATCCTCCGGCGCCTAGAACCGTCACATCAGTATGAACCATACAAAAACACGGGGGCTATGAACCTACCAGATCCGGCTCATACAGAGCCTCGCAGGTACCGAACAGCTGTTCACTGGCGGTTCCGCTCACGATGAAGTCCTTGGCAAGGTCAATGCAGCCAATGCTGTCAAATCCACAGATAAAGGGCTTCCCGGTTGTTTGGTTGATACCGGCAATCACGGGACTGATAAAGAATGGACCGAATCGCTTCTCGTACAGCGATGAGCTGACTAGGTTGGCCAGAGTCTGGGGTGCGATATGACGCTCCTCGCGCAGTCGGTACATGTTGACCTTGTAGCGGAACAGATCGGACACGGTGTTGACATCGGTGGCAAGACCAGTTAGACCGAGATAGGTAGACGGGGCGTAGTTGAAGATCTTCGGGAAGTTGTTGGAGATGGTCAGGGCTTGCATGCCCAACCGGAGGTCACAGGCGATGGCGACACAGTCCTTGCCCACCATGGCGACACAGGCGCCACCATCTAAAAGTCATTAGTAAACGGAGGGATTGGGAGCTGGGGAGCAAATGCTCGCGTACTGATGTCGAAGGGGGAGGACTGATGGTAGAAGGAGGAGGTTAGCTTGCGTCCACCGTTTATGGAGCGAGAGAAGGGAACCCTGGCCGTACCATTATTGCGGGAGATCAGAATCGATGCAGCTGGGAACCAAAAGAAGCTCAGAGGAGCAAAACGAGAGCAGGAGTGGCGGCGAGAGAGGTTGGGAAAGATGGACGGGGGAGGTGAAGTGATGACGGGGAGCTTGGGGAGGTGCGCGAAAGAGCTCGGATGACGCCGCACCGCTGCCTGTTTGGTCGGCCTCGACTGCCAACTACTTTCACCTCATTCCCTCCCCTCCACCTCGCTTGGATTTCTGCTCTGGGATCTCAGGCTCTCATATTTTTTTGATTCAACTATTTGGAGACATCTCCGCCATCTGTCATCTATCGACATACTCTGCGACCATGAGCGCCCACGTCGTGGTCATCGATGCCACGGCCAGGCGGGCAACAGTCAAAACGACACCGACCAAACACCTAACGGATATATTGCATGAAGCTTGCTCAAAACTTGGTTATAATTCTAGCCAATATGGCCTTAAGTGAGTCAGAAATTGGTCGATGAAGCGTAGATGATGCTGACCACGGCTCTTGAAGGCACAATCGCAAACAACTAGATCTTTCCCTTTCCTTTCGACTCTCCGGTCTCAGCTCGGGTGCTAAACTCGAGCTTGTGCAGCTCTCACGCTCCCCGTCTGTCGTCACTGTCGCTCTTCAACTGCCCGAGTCCGAAGCGCGGGGCGCTCCAAACGGGCGCATACTGGACAAGTTCCCAAGCACCACTACCCTTTGGTTGGTGCTGCGCAAATTCGAAGCGGGCGTAGCAGGTAATGGGTCTCTCCGAAATCTGACAGCGCGCGGGGTGCCCGTCAGCACAGCAGACGGTGCCTCGGGACGCTTATACTATGAGATACCCGTCCTCCGAGTTTTGGAGCGCGAAATTTCGAGCTTTGAAGACCTACAGAAATCCCTTGCTCAGCTAGGTTTCAACAGCGGGAATGTGCTCATGCGTCTGAGCTTCCGGCGAACAGAAGAGCCGATGGAAGAGGCTATGCTGAAGATTGGCGAGTACTTCAAGTCATCCGGAGAAGATCTCCCACCTCCCACAGCAGCGCAAGGCGCTGCAACGGAAGCAGCGGGGGATAAAACCAGTGAAGTCCTACAGCAAAGTGGCAGCTCTGCAGGGCCTCACCCCTCCAACGAGCCAACCGCTCCTCCTCCCTTTACAACCCAGGACACCCCAGTGTCTGCACCTCCCTCAGAGCACCCTCCCTCGACATCAGATCGATCCATTATCGTCTTCTCTCCTCCCTCAGAAACGACACCTTTGTCTGCACAGATGCCTTACAATGAGCAAGACTATGTGCCCTCTATTGAACACGCCAAATCCCACCAGCGACAGCTCAATCAATCCTCTCGCCCGCAGCGCTTGCCCACCGATGCCGAAATCGCCGCAAAGGCAGCTGCAGAGGAGAAGCGACGAGCAGAGATCCGCGAAATTGACGTGAAAGTCCGCTTCCCAGATCAGAGCCAGGTGGTAACTAAGTTTGGACCAACCGACTCGGGACAGTCGTTGCATGGCTTCGTACGGAGCTGCCTTGCCCCAGAGTTCTCCCACGAGAAGTTCATTCTCAACGTCTTCCTTTCCGCAGCACCGGCTCGCGCTGCAAATGCCACCGCAATTCCCGAGTCGCCCGACTCTCTCTTGATCAAAAACTTGGGCCTTGCTGGCAGAGTATTGGTGAACTTCACATGGGCCGAGGGCGCCTCTGCCACCGCTCGTCAGCGTCAGAATGACCTTCTTCGTCCAGAACTTCGTAACCAGGCCCGTGAACACAAGATTGAAGAGCCCGCAGAGCCGGTCGACGATCCTTCCGAATCGATATCTCACGATGCCGGACCGAGTGGTGCTCAAGCTGGCAGCAAACCCGGAGGATTGCGGAAGGGTGGTGTGCCGAAATGGCTGAAGTTGCCCGGCAAGAAATAAGCTTGATGAACTATGACATGTCTATGAATTATGCATCTAATGGAGTGTCATGGCCCTAGGAACATTTCCTTGTTCACATCTACCGATAGATTGATAGACTCAACCTACCACGCCTTGGAAATGTGTAATGCATTGCATCGCCATGCAAGACGCCACTTTGATCTTTGCGTAGTGAACGAGGTTATCTACCGTAGAATACCGAGTCTTAAGGTGGCAAATCGCAGTCCGAATGGACATGGCATGACCAGAACTCAACCCCAGAATCAATCTACATCTACAACAGCACAGCAAGTGAATTGGAACGATGTTTTCATTATGGTTTCTCTTCCTTATACAGGGAAGAGTTCCCACTTTTGCCACCCCTTCATCACAAAAAACCCCAGGAATTCCGATCCGCAAGCCATACGCTTTAAAGGCCGTACGATACAGTCACATCGGACCGGCCAGCGTGGGTAGAAAGGGCTTGGGCAATTCTTTTTTTCATTCGTAGTCCCTTGCACGCGCGCCAGGTATTCGAGTCGTTAAACGAAAGAAGAAAAAAGGTGCGGAATGGAGCGTTTAGTGACCCTGGACACGGCGGGCCTCGGCGATGACACCCTGCATGTCCTCAACCTTCCTCTTACCGCGGGTGAAGGTACCCAGCTGGAAGAATGTTAGCCTGTGTTGCCGAAATTGTGCGTAATGATCATCGCTGGTTCGATCGATGGACTGGCGCTTGTGCGCTGGTTGAATGATGCTGCTGAGCTGTTCGAAAAGACCGGCCAGGAGAGTTGTACGAACTCCCCAGTCCCAGAATTCAACGAAGGCACGCGCACGCATCCTCAACAGGCGACAGAAAACCAGGCCCAACTCTCTTCCAGCGAGTTATCAAGGGATGGGAAGATAGACGTACGCGCTTCTTAGCGAGCTTACGGGCACGCTTGTCTTGGGTGTTCCTCAGCAGCTCAATGATGCGGCGCTCGTAGGGGGCAAGGCCGACGACCTCACGGGCGATCTCGCGGACAAACGCAGTGCGGCGGGAAGATTGGCCCTTGGTGCGGCTAATCTTGTTCTTGGGGGTGTTGAGGGGAGTGGTTTTCTATCATCACTAGTCAGTCGAGAAATTCCCTTTGCATGACAGCAGTTGCGACAGATCATGAAATTGCTGATCAAATCGAGTTTGTCGTATCGTTGCGAGGTCGGTTTGGGTGTTGGGCATGTCACAGTTCACCCCCATATCCCATCTCGAAATTTTTCACCACCGGACGGATCTTGTATTCCGTGCTGCGACCCTCCTCTTATCGTCCAGTTCTGCACGGCGAAACATGGGATCCCCCTCTTGATAACCCTGTGACATTTTCCAAGCACCCTCGACCCAGCACGATCTTCGACGACTCGACAAAAGCGATAAGACCAGACAATCTGGAGTTCCAGCACTGCAAAAAGAAAATGATAGCACGTACCCGGCCACTGTTGTTGCCGACCACGATTCCGGTGCGTTCCTGCGCCATCTCGACGGTTGTGACTGAGGGGGTTGGCGGTGGTTGTCGAAGAAAGGGAATGAGGAAGTCGTGTGGAAATCCCCTAGTGCTTCGGGAACCGCACAATGGAAGTCTTGGCGCGGGTGGGTAGCGAGTAGGGTTAGGGCTACGACCACTTTGGGTTAGTATATTAGTGCCTCAGGCAAAAGGTTGGATAAGGTCACGTGCTATGTATGGCCTTTACAGTGCTCTGAGTTATCAATTCGATGCACGCTGTTATGTTCACATTTGTGCAGGATTCTACCAAAAAGGAGACTGGCAAATTTACAGGAGCTAGCCAATCATATTTTGACCGCCATGACCCCATCAAGTGCATCCTCCCAGCTTTCCATGAGTGATCCGCAGAACACCTCCACTGAGGACATGTCAAGAGTACCCTCCAATACGGTCTGGAGCTCCTTCTCGTATGGAGCCGATGGTTCACCCTGAAAGACCAGGTCAATCAGCGAGGTGAGCACGCCCGACTCGGAAAGGCGGCGCTTCAGAGAACGAGTGTTCGACCGAACCATCTCGAAGACCTCGAGCGTCAGAGCGGAAACCCGTTCCAAACGCTCCTTAGGTAGCTTGACGGTCTTGGAGGATTTGCGTGAGGCAAGTCCAACCAGCTGGGACAGTGCCTTGAGAGTCTCAAGGAGTGTGAAAACGGCATGTAGAAATCTCCATGTCGGCGCGATGGGAGTGCCAGTTTGGAGGAAGACCGATGAGGCAGTGATGAACTGCGAGTTGTCATTATCGCCGAGGGTCAAATAAATCTTCTTCTCATCAAGCCATTGCTCCACCTGCCCGAGAGCAGCGTCTGCTTGCTCTGAGGATGTAACCTTGGAGCCAGCCATGAAGGTTGCCACCCGCAGCAACTGCTTGTGGATTGTAGTGGCTTCTTTCTCCACTTCTGTCTGATCATTCTCAGCTTCTGAGAGAGAGAGTGCACTCAGGTCAGGAAGATCGGTTTCAGGCGTCAATGGTCTCTGGATCGCGATACCCTTCAAAACGCTGAAGAGTTGATCCGTGATTCTAGCAGAGGCCAGCCAGTTATCCTGAAGAACTGTGAGAGGGGACCGGATAAGGGAAGCAAGGTAATCTTACCCGTGGGAGCGGGCCCTGTCGCATACGAACTTCGAACTGGGGCTTTCCAATAAACTCACAATCCATGAAAGCATCGTACTTCCGAGTGTCCACACTAGGGGAGCTTTCTCGTACTACGGGACAGCAAAGTCAGCACCCAACGCGTTGTATACAACACGAGGAGGAAAGGTAGACAAACCAAGGTCATCATAACGGGTCATGGGGTCCCCGCCGACAATTCTTTGAGCACGACGAACGTCCAAAGCATACATCCGGCGACAGAGGCTGTTCAATAAGCGTCTTCGAAGTTCAATCAGTTCCTCGACATTGACATAAGTTCCAAACTCGAGGCCACGGCCTCGGAATCTCTGAGTATTGGCATCAGAAAGACGGAAGAAGTTGAGAGCTTGAACCAATGCCGCTTGCGGGTCAAAGTCCTTAAGCTCCGCAACGTCGCTGGTGGGAGGCGCGGCATGAGGGTGAATCGTGGCAAGACGTGTAAAGAGATTATGAGCAACCGACTCATACTGCATCTGCTTTACTGACAACTTGCTGAAAGAAGTCATGGCGAGAGATCCAGCGCCAAGCAAGAATTGAATGCGCACAAGGAGAAGCAGAGCTTGATAGTTATGTGGGGAGTCGTCGAGGAGGCGAACAAGGATACCGGCGGCACGAACCAAAGAGGTATCAGGAACCCTCGGCTGTGTCTCAGTTAAACTATTCAGCTGAAGCAGACTCATGACAGCAAGGATGCACAGGTCATCGCTCGGTCTGCTTTCAGTTTTTGAATTATCCGATGAATTCTGCTGCAGCTCATGTCCACCAATTGCATTGCCATAAAGCTTCATACAACGAGTCACAAACTCATCAACATTTTCCTTGGAGATAGTGCCATCTGAACCCGAGATATTGAGGCAGTAGTTGAGTTTGAGGGCATTTATGGTGGTAGCCAGGTTACTCTGGTCATTTTCAAGGTATTGGACCATTTCGGCCATTCCATCCTTGTTATCAGCCAGCACTCGGCGGATATCAGTAAAAGCATAGGGCTTGTGCTTATGACAATCCAGGTATTTCCGGCAGGAAACAAGAAGATCATCCGTCGACATTTCTCCCTTGTCAATTCCGCATCGAATGAGATCAAGGCGTGCCAACGCTGCATTGCGCGATTTGGGGTGGAGAGCGACAAAACGCTCAGGGATCTCCAGCGCTTCCGCAGTCACTCTAACCAAAATGTCAGTGAACCCTCTCTCGCAAATTTCAGGATACTGACCCAGGGGAAGTCAAGTGTCGAGTTGCCTCTATCAGCAGATTCCAGATTTCCCAGCTATCCATTTCCAAAACAGACTTCTGCTTTTCTTCATCGTCTGGAATTGTGAAAGTAGACTTTACGAAAGAGAGGGCCTCTTCCCACTGCTTGCTCACGCCCAGATTCACGGCTTTCAGACCAAGGAAAGTTGTATCATTCTGAACGATACGGGAACCGATTCCAAGATTCTCGCTGCTCAGAACCTTGACCACCTCGTCACTTCGGTCTTGCGATTCCAGGATCTTCACGAAGAGGTATAGCTCTTCGAGCGTCTGAATGGCACGAGGACTGCTCAACAGTTGGGCCTGTTATGTTATACAAAGGAATGGTCAACTTTTTGAATTCTGCCACAATCACGAGTGATTGAAAGAAAGGGTCAGTGGGTCAGTTCTTACAGGATCAGCTGGAACATCAGCAGCCGCCTTGGATATCATGCGGTATGCCAGAGTTCCAAAGAGTTTGCGGTCCATCTCCGAGCTCCTGCTATCGGTCGCCAGCAAATGGGAGAGGAAAATTGCCCAAAAGTAGTATTTGCGCTCCTTGGGAAAGTTCTTTTGCAGACTCATCGCAGCCTAGTTGGGTTATAACCCATTATCAGTCTTGGTTGTCCTGTTATAGATCCTCGTAGACAACCGACCTTCTGTGCCGACTTGAAGTCATTGTCCTCGAACGCAGTGTTGAACCATCGCAGCTGAATCTCCAGGTCTTGCGGCTTGGCCTTGCTTGCCTTGTCCCACAGACCGGCCCGGATATCACCCTGCTCATCCACCTTCTGGAGCGTCTTGAATAGAATGTCGAGGGTGTTGAGGTCGGTGGTCGGTGGTTCTGCACGGCACAGATCGAGTGTCTCTGCAATCCCACGCTTGTGGTGAGTTTCATCCGCATGGCGAAACAGCACATGTGCCCTCCAGGCCTGTCAAGGGGACCGTTAGTGAAATGCTTCTCTAGACGAAGCCCGTGGCAACATGGGGCTCAATTCATGAAGAACTCGGTCCACTCACCTTCAGAAACCGTCCATCTTCGCCTTTCTTGATGCGCTTCTCGATAAGCTGTAGAGCCTGTTTCAAATTCTGCCCGTCAATGGCATCCTGAACTTGGTTGTTGCGCCGAAGAAACACCGCATCATTGGCGGACGCCATGGTGACCAGCTGCAGGTGGGCTCGCAATTATCCAAGCCACCCAAGAGTTAGTCTGCTTCTCGGGCTGAGTACCGCGTACAAACAAACGGGGACAATCGTGGAAGAGTCGCCAACAACTTTTTGGCGGGGAAGCAGATCGAAGGCGGTGAGAAGCATGGAGGGGGCAACGGCGATCTCTCGGAGCTACAAATAAATCGAGAACGGGTGATGAATTTCTGACCATGAATTTTCATTGTTAGAAGCTTTATGATATAGCCCAGATCGAGACTAAATTGTCTTCATGTGCACCTTGTCTCAATATCCCGCGACTTGACTCGGACGACGCGCGAAGATCCATCGACATACAAGCTTACGGGACAGCAAGAAAAATTGATTTACCATGAGCAGCGCAACCCCATCTGATTGAAGATAAGGTTGTACCGGATAGCTCCGGTACCGCGGGTATAAATGAAGGACACTAGCAGATACTATATCTAACCACGTTCACTACCCTTCCATAATTCAGCCCTTGACTTCCTCGTGATGGGTACTCTCATCACTCTCCATCTTCCCACCCGCCTCGTGCACAGCACTTTCCCGGCGGATTGCCTCCTCAAGGTACTCGGGCTTAAGTTGACCGTGCTTATCGTAACGGAAGGGCTCCTTGACCGAAATGGTGACAACGTTAAACACGTTAGTCGACTTCTTGAAGATGTCGTCCATCTCCTCCAGGGAACGACGGCGCGTCTCGGGGAAGAAGAAATAGACAGAGGGAAAGATAAATGCATTGCTGCTACGGTCAGTATCAAGTCTGACAGGGCAGAGTCAGTCCAGCACGGGGGTCTTACATGACAGCGAAGATGATATAAGTCTTGTATCCAATACTGTCGAAAGCAACGGGGGTGATCATCACGACCATGAAGTTGAAGATCCAGTTGGCACTAAAATTCAAACCAGTTAGATCCCGAGTCCGACGGCATGGTGCTGTGGGACGTGATTTACCTAGTGGACAGTGCGTTGGTGGGTGCACGGATCCGCAGAGGCACGATCTCGGCCGGGTACAGCCACGTCATTCCAAGCCATCCGATGGCGAAGAATGTGTTGAACACGAACAAAAAGACGGCTTGTCCAATACCGGCCTGCGAGTCGCCAAGATGTTCCAAGCGATAGTTGGTACCCGCAAGGACGGCCATCGAGATGGCCATACCGGCAGCCTAGTTTGCTCGATTAGCCAACATGAATCGGATACGAAGCCGGAAATCAATCACGTACACCAAAAAGCATGAGAGGGCGACGGCCGACTTTCTCAATGATGAAGATGGGGATGAATGCAGCCATTAAGTATTCGGTGCCGTTACAAGCAGCCAGCAGCTTTGGTGTATTACCCTGTCCGAGACCAATTTTCCGATAGAGCTCCGGTGCCTGTTTGCGTTGATTAGCCTTGAGACTAAAGTATCGGCGATGGGGAACTTCACATAATAAGTAATCAGGTTGATTCCGGAGATCTGCTGGAACATTTGATTGACGTAGGCAAGTGCCACGCGGTGGAACTCTCGATATTCGCTCATCTTGAATAAGCTTCTGTACGATCCCTTGTTCATCTCATCGACAGTTGCTTGAATAGAGAGAAGCTCGTTCTTGATGAAAGGGTCGTCACGAGGTTTTTCATTGAGCGCCTCGAGAATCTCCAAAGCCTCTTCGTGCCGGCCCTGCATGACAAGCCATCGAGGGGACTCGGGCAGGTTCATGATGGAGACGAAGATCACCACAGCGAAGAGAATTTGGAAAGCAAGCGGGAATCGCCAGGCAACTTCATTGTCCGGAATAAAAGACATGCCTGATTAGACGTTAGGAACCCGCGTGTCACTGCCCATGACATAAATAGTCAATTCACTTACCGTAATTGATCCAGTAGCTGAGCGTGATACCTCCCGTAATAAGCATACCCTCGATCATAACCATCTTTCCACGATCGGTAGCCTTGGACGATTCGGATTGCCATGTCGGAACGGTACTTGTGTTCATGCCATTGCCGATACCGGTGACGATTCGACCCACGATGAAATGCGGCAAGCGAAACGCGGTGCACTGCAGTAAAGCGCCAGTCGCCATGGTGACACAGCCGCAAAAGATCGTCCGTCGTCGACCCAGCGGGTTACCGATGAAGATGGTTAAGATGGACCCGATAAAACATCCCAAGTTGTACGATGCAACGGTAATGCCCTGGTTGGTACTGTGTTGCGATTTGATGGCCTTCGCCCACGGTTCGTCGACCTGAATGGCGGGATCAATGGTATCGATGGAAGGGAAGTATTTGATAAAAGCTGGCAGATCTAGCAATCCACCCGTCACGCCCTGATCGTAACCGAAAAGCCTTGTTGTCAGTGTTAGCCGCCAGGTCACCGGATCTATACAACAGTATCCGCAGGGTCATACAAGAAATCAAGACTGCCAAGAGAACTGATGGCCAGGTTGAGGGCCCGGCCTCTCCAGCCAAAGTACTTTGGAAATCCAAGCATGATGCGAAAGCGCGCAAAAGACCAGGATCGAATGAAGCACCGAAGACTGAAAAAAAACGGGGCCTCGATGCGCAGCGGGTTATATACCACCCACACAACGAGCGTCTTCCCCCGGATCGACAGATCTGGTAACCCGAAAAGACCAGGGCTCTCCGGGGCCTGAGGGGAGAAGGCCAAGATTACGGGGAAGACATGGCCGCGGGGATGGAGAGTTCCATGGAAGTATCACTTGGGGGCGGGCTTGCCAGCGGAAATGTCACTGGCCCAATGAATCAGCCCGTACTTTTCGAAATCAGAATAATCCCGGCTCGCCTGGGCACGAAACACTTGGCAGCCGTATAGAATGGCTTGGCGATGATATAGCATCGCTTGGCGGGGGTGCCGCTCTCCCTTGGCGGCTGACATCGAAAGGATCGTGCGAATGCATTTCCATTGGCCGACTTTGTTCTTCCTTCCCTTCCCCAGCTAAAGGAATCTCTAGGGCTGAAGGATGACGGTTGTGAGTCAAAGCACTGCCACTGCCCACGGTTGGAACAGACGTGGGGTGAACCGACCCAAGATCGCGTTCAGTAAACCCCCCGTTTGCGGCCAAGGGCGACCTCGAAACCCCCGATCAAGGCATCGATAGGAACGGGCCAATCATCCTCGGCGAAGGATTTCCCTCTGTACGGCTTCGATGACATGCGCCGAACGTGCCGCACGTGGACTCGCGCGATCCAGCACAGCCAAGACGCTATAACCGGGGGTTGTTACTCGCTACGGCAGGCGAACAGCGCCTCCGCTTGGCTTTGTCAGGATGCCGAGAAAAACCGTCTTTCTGGCCCATGATCAGACCATTTCTCCGATTGGAACCTGGACGGGCCATCCGGAGAAGGATTGGGTCGAATGCCGTCGAGGCAGGCGCAGCTTCCTGGATACTAAAATTGGCACTCGGTCTTCCCTGTATACCCTCTCAGGGGCGCCTGAGCTCAAGCAATCCCTCCTACGTCATTTTCAAGCCGGGTGGCTGTCTCGGCTTGACGGGTGTCCCTGTTCGTGGCACGATGCGATGTACCCGGACTCAGGACATACCCCGGCTCATAACGGCAGACCACCTACTGTGAATGAACGACCAATCAGAATGACCAGCCTCACACACTAATCCGCTCGAAGGAATGAGCATCCAATCGACTCCCGGACAGTCTGAAACCGTGCTGACATCTACCCGGGCATGAGCCTGAGCGCCTTCACAGGATCGACTACGGCCGGGACAGGAAGTTCCCGCGTGGGATAATATCCGGACGAGATAGCTGAACTCTGAACCCTCCTTCTTCGGTAACCAATGGACATCCGAGCAGGCCGGAAGTAGTTGGAGGGCGTATTCCATAAAATTCAACCCGGCTTTGTGCTCATGAACAGTGAACAGGGAAGAAAGAAATGCGCCACCCTCGTGTCTTGGCAGTGGTCTATGTAACCATGGCTATTGTCTCCACGAGCACGCGGTTCTCGACGTTTGGATACCCCATGAGGGCAATGCGTCGAAGCTTGGCGTACAAAGAAATCATGTGCATAGGCGGGCGTCAAGTCATGATGTCAACGGCAAAAATGCGGCGCGCATGATCACCAGCCACGGAAGATGCGTACAAGGGTGTCGCTTTTCTGGAATATTGCTCATCCGGGTTAAGCCATGTTCGCTCCCCGGTCAATTTTTCAGCCTCGCAGTATTCGGGAATGGGAATAATGTGTGCATTCTTATCCATATAAAGTTCAAGGCCCCCCAGGCTGACTAGGCTCATCGTGAGCGACTCAGATCTTGTGGGGTTTGTCGATCTTACACGATACACAGCTTGTGCAATTGGATCCTCGCCATATATGTGGCTTTTGCTGAGAAAGGCTTCGATAGGCAAAGCTTGAATCCCTACCCAGACCCGGCTACAATAGAGCAAAAGAACGATAACAAAAGACTGATATTATTGGTACATGTCATGCTTGTTATTGTGGGGTCCACAATTCATTCGCATGTTGGAGAGAAGTCTCGCAATAGTAGAACATTTCTGAATCAGATCGCTTCCATATTTGAATGCTAGAGGCTAACGTTTTTCATGTCACTTCGATGTCCCCGCGGCTTTCTTTTGATTCAACTATATGACCGGTCAGTGACAGCCTTTCAACCAGCCAACGCAGCATTTCATTGACTACAAAAGCTACGCTGATGAGCAGGCCGATTTCACAAAGGAAAGACTTACCCAATTCTTTTTGCAGTCGCGATAGGCCCTGTAAGATGACAAGGTTAGTATAGGCGATCCCGGCAGGGTGAGAGGCGAGTCAAGTTGAATGACTAGTCTCATCATCCAAGAGAAGTAATGGGAGGTCTGTCCATACTGGAAGTAATCGCCGCACATCTCACGATCAAATGCGTTGCGCTTCATGCATTTGAGGCTCCGGTCTGCAAAGTCCTGACACGGATCGTAGTACTCGCTCGCGTTTTTACTGAGATTGAGTGAGCGATGTGAAAGCTATTTCAATTGCAACTGAACCTGAAGCGTCTTTGCGGTCGCGGTACTCGCAGCTTGGGCTTGCCTCATCTCGAGTTTATGTATAGATGGTAGCCTCGTGGCATCAAGCCAGTATCCAGGAGGTTCGCGACCAGCCCATGCCGATGCAAACACAAGCGACCGCATTTGAACGACTCAATTCACTCGGGAAAGAGAAGGACAGGTTCAACTCACTGTGAGAATTTCTTCTCGGCTTTTTCCCACGCCTTGCCGTGGTTCTCATCGCGTGAGGACTCGGCCGACATCAAGGCGGTGGGACCGGCACACGGTCTTGACACGAGAATCACCGATAGGCGAATTGGATATTGCGCTCTGGAACGAAGCAGACCGACAGGCTAAGTCGGGGAAGCTTGGAAAGAGCTGAGGGTTGATTGGGAGATCTGGTTAGCGTTGCTCCGGCAAGAATTGCGGGCCCGCGGTCTTGGCGTGGAGTTGCTGGCAGTATGTGGGAGCAATTGGAATAGGAACTACTTCTTTTATCATTCGCTCTGGGACAGTGTGCCCACTAATATGCGAGAAGAACACATGTCCGGCTTTGTGATTCAAAAGACATGGGCCAAATATTAGACCGAGCCATTCCATTCATTAACATTTGCGGCTTCATCTGACAGGAGGCCCACCTCAATATATGTACCACGACTACACATATAAATAACGGAATCGAAGTTGAGCAATATGACAACCGGGCGCTTGAAATGCTACAGGACCAACGGAGAAAGCTCAAATTGAAGAATTGGATAAGTGTGTGATCCTATGCATAAACAGCCCTCTCAGGAAGGGTTGTCGAAGAGGGTAAATCACGAGATGTGATATTGATCCCTGTCATTTCGTGGTAGGGCGAAGGGAAAGATACTCAGGAACCGAGGCCATAGTAATCCATCTTAAGGCTGAGATATTGAAAAGATCCTAGACGTGAGATTCGAACGATGCGATAACTTTGCAGGGGTGGATTCACTGGCGAGACGATAGTCATGTGACACACGACGATGATCTGATTTAGATTACATAAGTTAATGCCTGAGGCGGTATATTTCCTTCTCTTCACAGTGCCACCCTTGGGTTCGAACATTTTCACATTTCCCTGCTCTCCAACACGTCCTTGACATTCGCGCTGGGTGATCCGACAAATTAATCATTCAACTTTCAGTGGGTCTTTCTTCCGGGCAGTTCCTGAGCTCCCCGCCGCAGCTTGGGACTTTCGCGCCCCCGCCCATCGGAAGCGCCAACGTAAACTTGCCCATGCCAAAGCTTCCACTACCATAACCGCGCATTCCTATCGACTCCAAATCAGTCAAAATGGCGGGGGACGGTGACGCAGAGAAGGAGACATCGGGAGTAAGCTTCCTCATCCCCGGAGGAAGAGCTAGAAGTATCAACACTGACGCGTGCCCAGCTTGTCAATACCCTTCAAGGGCATATCGATGACCTCCGGAACTCCCTCCAGTGTGGCATATGTGTCAGGCCTCTATATGAACCCTTCACCCTGGCTTGTGGACATACCTTCTGCTATACCGTGAGTCTCGCGCACGGAGAGCTCATTTGGAGATACAGCTGACCATGCATAGTGTCTCTCGTCATGGTTCGCGGGAGGACGATCCAAGCGAACATGCCCAGACTGCAGAGCACCCGTTAAAACCCAACCCGCACCAGCGTACCTGGTAAGTCGATCGCGAGGGATCTTCCAGGACACTATCTTAATGCGCTGGAATCTAGGTTCGCACGATTGTACAGATGTTCACGAGTCGCGCCGAGCTCCTCGATAAGGAAGAAACCACGGCAGAGCACATCAAAAGTCACCAGGAGGAAATCCAGAAGCTAGATAACGACAAGGCCAACACCGACCCATACCAAGGCGGGCTGTTCGGCGGGCTGTTCAAACCGAAGCCCCCGCAACTCCAGCCAATAGTTGACGTGGATGACGGAGTAGCCCGCTGTCCGGTGTGCTCGTGGGAACTCGAAGACGATCATACCTGTGGCGGATGCGGCTGGCTCTATCGACCGGACTCGGATGGATCTGACTTGAGCGAATCCGACTTTACGGAGACCGACGAGTACGACTCGGCGTTGGAGGATGAGGAAATTGAAGAGGATGACTTAATGGAAGCAGCCGAAGACAGGGGGATGTATGGACCATATGGATCACTTCCATATGGTGGTGCTCCCTTCATGGGGCCAAGCTGGGGTCATATGCATGTTCCATTCCCTTGGGCTCATGGCCCCGCGTTTCCACTACCTCGGCCAGTGGGTGGCTTGCATATCGATGATGAGGATGATTATGACGAAGAAGAGGACGATGATTACGACGATATGGATTCATTCATTGATGACGACGGAGAAGACGGCCACAGCCACGGCCACGGCGGAGACTTCGACTCGCAGTCTGATCACTCCACGGTGGTGGATACTACTCGCCCTAGAAACCAGCCATCGTCCCGGGCGCCGCCTGTCATCCCATATAATCCAAGGCCAGAGTACGTCCCAAGTGACTCGGAAGATGGCGAAAGCGAGGCTACCGAGAATCCTGACGGCTTCACGAATGAAAATACTTGGACGACATCGTCGCATCAGAGAATATCTTCATCCGAAATCTCTGACTCGGAGGGTGACGAGGCTGAGAGCGACTCTCCCGTTAGGCATGTGCCCTCTTGGGACACACATGATAACGAGGACGAAGAAGACGAGTCAGATGAAGAAGACTCGGATGAACCCCACGCCGGCCGTCGCCGCCAATTCTACCAACCAACATCCATCAGTTCCGTCACAAACGACGAGACTGCGCCCGCCAGTTCCAGTTCGCCACCGAGACCAATGAGAACACCGCGCTACACAGGGTCCTCTGCTCGGAATGCCATTACAATCGATGACTCCGATGAAGACCAGCCCGTTGGACCGATGCGACGAGCGGCACAGCGGAGACAAGCTCGGTTTTCTCCTTACTGAATGCTGACGGTCACGTCGGCGCTACTAATTCGTCTTGATCCTCACCTGCATACTCGCATTTAACCTACATAATTTCCAATAGCGTGGCGCTCTGGATGGGATAGAAAAATGGCTGACGCCACGCGCGTCTTGAACTCTCTTTTTTGCATACGGGGACCCTCTCTTCTCTTGATCGGTGCAATGGCCTCGGGGCTGGGATTTGGATTCCCTTTTCTTTTTACAACTACCGCTTTAACTTGCATATACCCCTCCCGCCCTGTGCCTAGGACAGTATTTCACTGCTATTTCATCACAATTTAAGTATTGCGCTTTGATATGATGATCCTTTAGCCTAGTAGGAAGCGGTATAAGGACCAACCGACTTTGTCTTTGACAAGTGAACGGACGCTATAACTTCATGTGTCGTCCCATCAACGTCGTCCAGAATGGGATGGGGTACGTAACAACATACACGGGCGACGCTAGGTATAACCATCGGATATAAGTTATTGATGAGCATCTGCGACTATACCCGAAGGGCATAGAATATTCACAATCAATCTAAACCTGCGGTCCCTTGACGCCATTCTCGTAGCGGTCCTCGGCCTCCTCCCAATTGATTACCTTCCAGACGCCGGACACGTACGCGGCTTTGTTGTTTTGATACTACAGGAATCAGTACCACGTCATTCCAATTCATCCCGCCAATGTGGCAGGCGAGACACTCACCTGAAGATAGTAGGCATGTTCCCACATATCGATGCCAAAGATCGGCACCGCATCCGTCACCGGGTCCTGGTCCTTGGTAGTGACAATATCCAACTTGCCACCCGTCTCCTTGCCCACAAGCCAGCCCCAACCACTCCCCTGTAAATTCAAAAGGAGTTTTTCGAACGCGTCCTCGAAGTTCTGTACGCTGCCCCACTGGACCTCGATGGCTTTCTTGAGAGTGGGCGCCGATCGGTCGATGTTGGTTTGGCGTGAGTTGTAGGGCGCTAGATTCTTCCAGAATAGGGAGTGGTTGATGTGACCGCCGCCGTTGAACTTGATGCTTTGCTGTAGCGAGACCAGTTTGGGGATCTCGTTAGACTGTAAGGCGGCAGTTTGGTTGGCTAGGGCACTGTTCAGATTGTTGACGTAGGTCTGGTGGTGCTTGTCGTGGTGGATCTGCATGATTTGCTTGGAGATGACGGGTTCAAGGGCCTTGTCGGGTTAATCAGGTGAATCATGAGGGAAGGGCATCGCTGGTGGTGATACTCACATCATAGCTGTAGGGAAGAGGGGGTAAGGTGAACGTGCCGGCCATTTTGGACTGTCGAGTACTGAGATCCACGAGGTCCCGGTAAGCAAAGGTGAGAACACCTTTTTCGACCGGCGCGGCGAGAGCAAAGTAGAATAGTGAGCATAGATAGATGTAGAATTGGAGGGACGAGAAGCGAGCCATGATGGGGTGGCTACGTGCGGGAGTAGTTGAAAGAAAGGGGAACCAACAGAAACAAAGACAGTAAAATATCCCCATAGACTAGACTGCATTGGGACTTTAAGTCATGATGCTAGCTGCACATGCCAAGAGCTCGTCGTACAGAAGAGGACTGCATGATGCAGACTGACTGATTCCGAGACAGTGTTGGTCCACTGGACTGGCTCGATCTGCATTCCGGGGATTCCTCTCCATCCCCGGCATGGCCATCTGGAAAGGATAGATGCTTAATGAAACAGTCCAGACACTGGGAGATGTCTAGGTATAGGCGGGATGATCTTGTAAATTCTGGAATACAGCTGAAACATGTTTGTCATCTGCTTCAGGTTGTACATGAAGTCGTCATAAATGGAACACAGAGCGGGGAGGTTGTTGTAACAATTGTGGAAGATATTTATTTCTAATATTTGAAATAATGGCCTAGTATCGAATAATTCTGACGGCGAGATGCAAGATCTTTCAATGCTCCTCTAAAATAGTCACCAGACAAAGACGAGATCCAGCTACAATACTTGTAGTGTCGGACAGATTCCAATACAGACCAGTTTGAGCTGTGGAACAATAAGCTCCATTGGTCTCTCCATTTCTCGCCTATTCTCGGTAATCAATTTGACTGGAGCCAGCGTTCCGGGGTAATCTCAAGTTTGAAGTCAGATGAACAGTCCTGGATTGAGAGGAGGGATCAAACTACATTCGAAGCCTTGGTCACGTCGATACTTTCAGTCCAGAGTGGGATGAGTTCGGCCTTGGGAAGAAGTCTTCTCTGACAAGCCTTTGTATCTTCTGCACTCTTCACTTGGTTAATTATGAGAGTGTATTTATTCAACAATATTCCATCTCCGTGAGAGAATATGACTGCTATAATCGTCTGGCCTGGTTCCCTTCGACCTTCCACCCTGGATAGAGAAAGTACGTTCATCAACCCCACCGCCCTCGACACATCGCCCAGTGTTGATTGACGGAGCCTACTGAAGCTATATTCGCATGAATCGACACCACATCACACCAGGACATTTTTGGAGTGTTTACTTGCATGGTTTCCTAAGGGGGATTTTAACTAGCATGCATGGTGCTTCTAAAGTGATGGCATGATGACCCGTTCACTCTTGTGGAATAGAGCCCAAGTGATTGATAATCCGCTCTTGCCTGGCTAATAAGTGTGTTCCTCCGGCCTCGCTATATTCTCGAAGGCTCAAACAATATTCTTCAAACATGCGCTTCAAGAAGTCACCCTTGGAGTATTATTATCCACCTTGGCACTACGGGTTCCCCAGGGACCATTCCCACTATTGCATATCTTGTGGAAGAGACATGCAGCTCCCGGACCCTTGGTGGTGGAGATTCAGAGTCAGTGAGTCTTGGGACATGGGAACCTCGTTATGCTCAAGCCAAACTCATCGGTCATAGTATCCTCGACCCCCCACGGAATCCAGGTATCAGAGGTTGTTGAGGCAGAGCTTACCTGGGGCACCTCATTCTTGTGTGAGGAACTTGAATATTCCCGGGACCTCAGCGAGAGTCGACGTGCTGAAAAAATTTGGTCCCTGGTACGCAATGGGCTTAGCCAGACCAGCCACAGCCTTTTATGTCCATGAGGTTTGTTGGCCGCTCTTGGTCAACCATTTCACAAACGAAGATGCTCCGCTTGATACCTTGTTCGAAGCTTGTCGAGACATACCATTCGTGGGAAGAGAAGCCTTGCATTGTGAGTGCTGTTTCGCAAACAGGATAATGGTTTCTCATCCTTCCCTTGTAGGGAATCTCGATTGCTGGGAAGACCCTCCCTGTGGTAACGATTATCACGATCCCTTGCAGCGACCTTTCCTTGGAGAAGTTCTGCTTCGCGCAAAGCAGAGTCCGAGGGTGAAAGGTGTTGTGGCTGGCTCGAAAAGCAGCCCGACATCTAAGACCAATTGTTTTAGTTGGCTCCCTATAGAAACACGATTGGAAATTGCATGTTTCCTACCAACTGCGGACTTTCTGGCCCTGCGGCAATCATCGCGGGCAATGGTGTGTATCTATTGGATGAAAGCATTCTGGAGAACGAGGTTTAAATTACATGGAGACCGGGGGTTCCTCTCATGCCTGATGGAAGATCGTCAATGGGGGGAATGCAACAATTGGCGGCTGATTTACCACTCGACAGCAAGGCTAGACCGGTCCAAGAAGCAGCTATGGGAGCTCCGGAGGCATTGACAGCATCATATATGGCTTCGAGAAAGATGTTCCATGACCAAGATCCCAGATGATGACCCGATCTTGCAGAATTACCTCCTCCGCACACTGAGGTGGAAATACGCAGATGGCCCGATTCGGTGCGATAGAGATTATCGGTAGAGAGCCAAAAAGTCGAATTGTAGTACTTGCTGGATGGCGCATGAACTTCTGACCTAAACTATTCCTCTCCAAGATTCAGTGGTTAGTCTGGCAGTGTCAGTCCTTCGCGAAGGCCCGCAGACTTATATCACCGGGTTTGAGCTGGTTGGCGCGGGCCATGAAACACCAAATGTCATTTTGGGTTATCGCCTACCGGGAGGACAAGTCACTCTTGATATCCGAAATAAACATCTAAGAGATTTCTTGGTTGCTCGAGGCGACGGTGGAATTCATGCAATACGTCCGATCTTTGACGTCTCCACCGATGCCAGCTGGATCGGCAATCCAGATGGGCTCAGCACCAGGAAACACAAACAGATCCTTCTCCGGGAGGATATCAAAGCACTGCCTGGTCAATTCGATGTAAGTTGCCCGCGTTCATCCCAGCTTATAGAGCGGAAGACTTATGGTGGACTAGTATTGCAAGATGGTTTGTTTGTCGATAGCATGACAGATCAGGGTATTGCTACTCGAGGAACGCTTTCTAATAACAAATTTAGCTATTCAAGAATTTAGCGTTATGTTCTGAAGTTTGAACGGGTGTCTGGTATGACTATAAGCCAAGTCGCTCTTAGAATACAATGGGAGCGATGCAGTTAGAGTAAGATGGATTGATCTTCCATCATGCGGTATAGCCTTTAAATCTTCACCCAGAGCAGTCTTGATCTACCGCTCAACTCGGCTTCATGTTAGTTAAAACGAAAAAGTGGCATGTCAAGTCATCCATGCAAACCCGTGACCCCTCAACAGGCAAGCCCCACCAAACGGAAATCCTACTTCGAACAACAACCCAAGGGCATTGAGCGTCTGGGCAATCATTCATAATGCCTGCCACGACGACCGCTCCTTACGGCCACTGGAGTAGTCCGCTTACCGCGCATCGTTTGGCAAGCTCGAGCATCTCGCTCCATGAAGTTGCGGTCGATGTGTGTGCATCGAAGTCATGACTCAATTAGCACCGACTGACAAGGTCTAGGAATCTACGGGTTCTATATACTCTGTTGAGTGTCATCCCACAGAAGGTGGTCGTTTCGCCATCGTGCAGCATCTCAATGGAAAAAGCCAAGATGTCTTGCCCAAAGAGCTGAGTGCACACGCAATAGTACAGGAGATCGGTGGCGGCTCCATTGCCATGAGACCAGATGGACAGATTCTATTGTCTGATCAGAAATCCTGCAATGTATATCTGCTTGACCCAACCGCAGGCTCGGTGGCTCTCGTTCACCCGGCGACAGAAGGTATCCGATATGCGGATTTTTGTACACACCCCACTCACCACCAGTGGATCATCGCGATTAAAGAAGACCATCGTGATGCGACCCCCGAAACTCAAGCTACCCATGTGCACAATACTCTAGTAGCAATCAACACAGATACCGGAGAAGAGACAGCAATTGCCCAAGGAGATGACTTCTACTCGCACCCCAAATTTGATCCATCGGGGAAATATGTGTCGTGGATCCAATGGTCACATCCTGATATGCCGTGGACTGGAACTGTGCTGTACATGGCCGAATGGCACGACCCATTCTTGGAAAATGTCATCCAGATCGCCGGCAAGGCCGAACAAGAGAGTATTGCGCAGCCCAAATGGGGACTCGACGGAGCCTTGTATTACGCGAGTGATCTTTCAGGGTATTGGCAACTGTCATCTTTCCATCCAGAGACTCGAGAGCGACGTTCCCTCGTATTCGAGGGAACAGAGAACGCAGACTTTGCGGCGGCGGAATGGGAACTCGGAAGGTAAGTCTTGATACCGGTGTCGCTGCCACCGATCTAATCAAGATCAGCTCCACGTACATTTCTCTAAACGAGAGAACAATGGTAGCAACGGCGATTATTCATGCCACCAGCAAAATCATTTTCATCGACACGGTGTCCCAATCCGTTCGGGATCTGAATCTACCTTATTTAGATATTGCCCACCGCGGCAATGGCATCTATCGTGTATCATCCAACTCATTCGCAGTCGTCGGATCTTCAGCAACCTCCCCTCAAGAACTGGCGCTGGTTTCCATCACTTCATCTTTTGAGGTTCAGAGGACAGTCTTGACTTCGACCGCGCTATTTGAGCTGGCGCCGGAGTACGTCTCCTTTGCAACAGAGTACACGGCCCCTCAGAGATACGGACCCATATGCGACGGCGATGTATACATGTTCTACTTCCCGCCTCGGAATCCCGAATTCCAAGCCGAGGAGACCAGGCTTCCGCCGTTGCTTGTCAATGTCCACGGTGGTCCCAATGGGTCCATTACTCCCGCACTTAATTTGGATATTCAATACTGGACGACCCGCGGATTTGCTGTCTGCGCTGTGAACTATACCGGCTCGACTGGCTTCGGACGCGAATACCGTGAGCGACTCTCCGGGTACTGGGGCTTGGTAGACGTGGGTGATGCCGTGAGCGCAGTTGAGTTTCTCGCAGACAAAGGGCTCATCGACAAAACCCGTGTTGGAATCTACGGCGGCAGTGCTGGGGGGTACGTGACCCTGCGAGCGCTGCACATGTATCCCGATGTCTGGGCGGCAGGCATTAGCTCCTACGGTATCAGTGATGTCAGGGCACTGCAGGCCGACTCTTACAAATTTGAAAGCCAGGATGTGGATAGGCTACTGCTGAGCAAGACGGAGGCAAAGTATCGAGAGCAGGAGCTCAGAGCTCGGAGTCCGTGTTATTTTGCCGAGGACATCAAGGCTGCTTTACTGCTCCTACAGGGGACCGTTGATATGATTGTTCCCGTTGCCCAGGCGAGAATGATGGCTGATGCTATGCGGACGCACGGAAGAGTCGCGGAAGTGGTTGAGTTTGAGGGTGAAGGACATGGATGGCGCGGACAAAAGGCACTCTATGAGTCTTTTGTACGGAAAGAGGAGTGGTGGAAGCTCCATTTAACTTGATCAGACTCATACGAATCGCTTACTGCTACATCTATTGTTTCTCCCGGAACTTCATACTGCGTCTACTGATCCGCAAAGGCAGTGAGGAATGCCATAGTGGGACTACCCGGGAAATCTTCGATATAGAGTACATGTACAATCACCCAACTCCAGGACCCCCACCCATGAAAAAAACCAGATCGAGCTTCAACTTTTATGCATCCTCCTCTATGTCTTGGGGCGAGGTGAAGGGGACCTCAAACACAATCGCACCATTGCGCCCATTTGTTCCATCGTAGTTGTTGCCGTAGCACTGCCACCGGCCCAGTCGATGCTCCTTGCCAACTGCAGCGACGATGCAGAGCCCGCGGGGCTGAGATTGATTTTTGGACTGGGGCTGAGGCTTTGAAGCTGATCTAGGCTGATTCGGTTCGGTGGCTTCGGGGCGGCGTTCAAAGACGGCAATGCCATTCACAATGCCCTTGATCAGGGACTCGCTCTCGTCCTTTTGATCGGTTGGCTGCTTTTCAGCATTCAGACCATCTGGAGAGGTGGTGTTGAAGGAAAGGGAATGATTAAGTTGTTTCGAGGGGGTGTCGAGGGTCGACTGTCCAAGTGAGCCAGTGCCCACGGGACCCATAGGGATAATCGTCTTCTTGTCATCGGAAATGCACCATGCCCGGATACAACCGTCCCAGCTGCCACTGAGCACAATGTCCGTGCCTGGGACACTAGCTAGCGCGGTGATCCAGCGGGGCGTGCGGCGCAAGAACCGAGAATTTTGAGCTGCCGTCTCTTGGTTGACCTCGGGGGACAGCTCATCCAAAGGCGGAATCGGGTCTAGGCCATGGGCGAGCGGGATGGTATAAAGTGGCTTCTTCTTGTGAATGGACCACAAGCTAATCGAGCCAGAGTCTGAGCCCGTAACAAAGTGGTTCGGCGGCAAAGCAGCACAGCAATCCATGGTGTTTTCGTGGTAAGGAGCTTTCTTCGACGCGCCCCCTCGGAAGACGAGTTGCGTCTCATCAACAACCTTCCAAATTCGAGCCGTTCGGTCCCGGCTGCCCACACTTAAACATTCGTCAATGGTCATAGCCGCGATCCCGGTAACATGATCCTGGTGTCCAAACAACGTCTCGACGTATGCATGGCCAGCGCTACTGATGCTCCATGTTTTTATCGTGCGATCGAGACTTCCCGAGAACAGCTGCTCGCCGGAAGACATTGTCGAAATATGTCGAGCAAAAGCCAGGCCGCTGACGGAGTCCCGGTGCTGAGTGAAAGTTTTCGTGGGCGTGAGAGTCTCGGCATCCCAAATTACCAGCTTGTTGTCTGCTCCACCAGTCGCCACAAATTTCCCCGAGGGAGATACAGCTACCGACAAGATGGTTCCCGTGTGCCCAGCTTCCTCGCCCGTTTCGCCAATCTTCCGCATACCACGCACATATTTGACTCTCTTCGGCTTCTTGCGCTGAGGCGCCGGGGGTCGTTTCGAAGAGCCTTTCTTATCATTTGCCTCGGAAGATTCTGGCGCGGCGGGTGTCGCCAATTCCCACTTGATTAGGGTCTTATCTTTCGAGACAGTGTAGGCGTAGGGAGGATGCAGAGCGATTGAGGTAGTCGTTTGTGTGTCAGAGCGGAAGAACGAATGTGAAGCCGTTGAAAAGGAGAGCTTGGAAGCAATTCGGCGAAAAACTCGTCCTTTAAATTCATCCTGTGCAGACTTTGTCAGTGGCGCTCAACCTGAGCAGACTCCAATGTCCACATACCACATCTTCTTTAAGCCTCTCGGCGATGAGATCTCGATCGATCTCAGCCGCATCGAAACCAACTTCCTCGCCGACATCATCTCTGACATTGTCCAAATAGCGTTCCGCAAGTTTCAATCGTCGATCTGCGGCAGTCTCGCCTTCATCGTCCGAGTCGGACTCGCTCGAGCCCTCGTCTTTCAGAGCATCCTCATCCTCGTCTAGGTCACTTCCAGAGATCGATTCATCTCGTTTTGCAGCGCGGCGGCCTTCTTGTTCATGTTTTGCGTCGACACCTCGTTTCTTTGCCGCGGGCGCAGCGCGATCGTCTCTCTTGCGCTTGCGCTGGGAGGCAGGGACGGTGAAGAAGGACGACATTATCCTTCAATTACCCAGGTCGATCCCTACCAGGTATTTTCACGGAGGCTGGAAAATTCGCCGAACAGCAAGTGTTGATCGCGAGTCGGACCCGGTCCAACTTTTTTTTCGGGGAAAAAAGCGACTAAGCGGCGGCTGAGTCAGCGAAGCTGAGAGCTCCAGGCGTCAAGCTCACCGCGCGGTCATCGACCCCAGTCACTTCGCTCCGCCATCACCTCGAATCTCCTTCATCCTTTGCTTGTACCCCTTGATTTCTTATAACTGCGAAAATGTAAGTTTCCGAAGGTATCTTTTAGGATACTGAAATTCCGGATCTAATCAATCTCGTTTGCTAGGGAGGTTCTCTTGGGCATCACCGGCAAGGACTTTGTCCTTGTTGCAGCCTCCAAGGCTACCATGCGCGGCCCGACGATTATCAAGGCCGAGGACGACAAGACACGGCAGGTGAACAAGCACACACTCATGGCCTTCTCGGGAGAGGCTGGAGACACCGGTGAGTAGCTTATGGAATTGCAGCCGGATTGGAGTGCTTATGATGCGTCATTACTAGTGCAATTTGCCGAATATGTCCAAGCGAATGTTCAACTCTACTCGATGCGCAACGATACCGAGCTCAGCCCCTCTGCCGTTTCCAGCTTTGTGCGGGGTGAATTGGCCCGCAGCTTGCGATCACGAAGCCCGTACACCGTCAACCTTCTGATGGGTGGCATTGATCCGGTCACTGAGCAACCGCATTTGTACTGGATTGACTACTTGGCCTCGCTCGCGCCTGTACCATACGCCGCCCACGGCTATGCCCAGTACGTTTAGCCCACCCCAATACACTTATGTGCCGTTGGCCGGCGTAGACATACTGACGGATGCAGATACTACTGTCTTTCTATCCTCGACAAACACCACAACTCCAACATCTCCCTGGATGAAGGAGTCAAGCTTCTGGAAATGTGCACAGATGAGCTTAAGCGCCGGCTACCCATTGACTACAAGGGCGTATGTTACCAATTATCCTCCTGTTTTACCAGTATGACTGACTTGATGGTTTAGGTCCTGGTGAAGGTGATCACGAAGGATGGCGTGAAGGAGGTGGACTTTGATAACGATAGAATTGCTCGGAGTGCTTAATGGTCATGCACCGGCGTTGTATCATATCTTATGACGTTTTAAACTTGACACGTTTGTTTACGGAATCCTCCCCCATTGACCCCATATGGTTGTCAACCAGTAGCCCGCAATCAATTACTCGTTAAAGCCTAAATATCGTAATGTTCATGTCTTTGCCTCGAAGCGACCAAAACAACATCGCAGATGACATCGATGCCTCCATCCGTGTTTGCTCTGTTTGCACCCGCCCAAGCTTGCGGAACTGGAGAACTTCGACGCTTCTTCTCTTTCAGCCACACCAGTCGCAATGTCGAAGAGACCAGCAGAGCTTCCGCTGGAGGAGAACAACCCTGGCTCCCCGGCCTCGAAAAAGGCACGCGTGGAGGACGAATCCGACCCCCGCAACGGCGCCGTCCCTGCGCAACGAGCGCCCGGCCAGGAATTGGAGCAAGACGATCGCAATGGCGCAAATATCCTCGCAGCGGCTGACAAAGAGGGCGAAGCACTTCAAGAAGGCGCTGATCATGACCTCTCCGATACTGATGAGGACCGCCCTGCTCTCAGTGCTCCGAAACGGCAAACCCAGCCCATGGAAGGCTACGGCGATCTCTATCTCGACACCGTGAATCGCGGCGTACTCGATTTCGACTTCGAGAAGCTTTGCTCCGTCAGCCTTTCGAATATCAACGTATACGCGTGTCTCGTCTGTGGGAAGTACTTTACTGGGCGTGGCCCCAAGTCGCATGCGTACTACCATGCCCTTGACATTGGACACCATGTTTACATCAATATTGGCACGAAAAAGGTCTACGTCTTGCCTGAAGGGTATGAGGTGAAAAGTAGCGCCTTGGACGATATCAAATATGTGGTGGATCCACACTACAGTAAAGCTGAAGTTGGGAAGCTTGATAAAGAAGTTCATGATGCCTGGGATTTGTCTGGCTCACGATATAGGCCTGGTAAGACTTGCTTCGGGGATATTATTACTCTTCTAATGCTGACTGCCAAAAAGGATTCGTCGGAATGAACAATATCAAGGCTAATGATTACTTGAACGTCGTGGTTCAGCTTCTTGCGCATGTACTTCCCATCCGCAACTTCTTTCTTCTACACGAATTTCCGCAGGGTACCCCACAGCTTCCCGTCCGCTTCAGCACGCTTGTTCGGAAGTTGTGGAATCCCAAGGCATTCCGATCTCATGTATCACCGCATGAACTGCTGCAAGAGATTGCCCTACGATCGTCCAAGCGCTTCACTCTCACTCAACAATCCGACCCTGTGGAATTTTTGTCTTGGTTCCTCAATAACCTTCATCTCTCTCTCGGCGGGTCGAAAAAGCCATCCGCGACGCCCACTAGCGTCATCCACGCCGCGTTCCAGGGTCACCTCAAAATTGAAAGCCAGGCGATCACTGCACACTCGGACACCCAAAATGCGCGCCTGGTCTTCACGGAATCTGGATCAATCAACAGCCAAACAACACCATTCCTAATCCTTACTCTCGACCTCCCTCCAACACCTCTGTTCCAGTCCACGAACAGGGAATCCATTATCCCACAAATACCACTCACAACTCTCCTCAACAAATACAATGGAATCACCGCGTCTGAAAAGATGGCGCAGCGTGTGCGTCATCGCCTCCTTCACCCCCTCCCCCCATACCTCCTGTTCCACATCAAGCGCTTCAGCAAGAATCGCTTCGTGTCCGAACGCAACCCCACCATCGTCACATTCCCCTCTCCGCGCTCCCTTGACATGTCACCGTATGTCGAACCAAACCCTGATGTCTGGCCTCCGGGCGAGCCCATTATGTACGACCTGGTCGCAAACATCATTCTCGATCCCACCGTCGCTGCCCCAGGCGCAACCGAGGATGCGGCTGACAAGGGTGTGAATGCCGCGTCCGGGTCAACGGGCTCTTCCTCCGGTGCCGGCGGTGGCAGCGAGAAGGTTTCCTGGCTTGTGCAGCTCCACGACAAGGCCATGTCGGCTGAGAACACTCGCCATCAACAAGGTGGTGCCGCAGAGCAACAGCAACGTGGCCCGGAGTGGCTCGAGATCCAAGACTTGTTCGTGAAGCGCGCTGAAAGCGAGACCCTTTTCACGCGCGAGGGTTATCTGATGGTTTGGGAGCGCCGCAAGATCCCCGGCCAGAAGGGCAAGGGACGGGCTGGTGCGAGATAAAATAAGCATTGGACCCCGGGATCTCAAGTCTTGAAGGAATCTAATTGAAGAAATTGTGTTTATCAAGTCTATGATTTGTATCTTCTGTGTGTGGATGAATAACCTCTCAATCCAATTTAGAAGGTTAGATGTAACACTAGCAATATGACGATTTCACGCTCCAAAACTATGTTGATTATTGTCTACGCTGGCGTCGGATTTCTTGACGGCTGCTGTGTCAATGCTTGAATAGGTGTGCGTGAAATCATTCGATGTTCAAAGAGACCCCCAGCCACAAAACTTCCTTCCAATCCTCATCGTCGAGCCGACGAGGAACCCCCACACTCCAGCTCGCAACGCGGCTTGCATGCCTCGCAAGAGGACAAGTCTCCCCGTGTATGCAAACCGGTCTGACCAAGACTGTCCGCCAAACCATAAACCCATTGGGTGGAGATCGGAGAGCATGACATCCGAAGACGGGTACATGGTAAGATAAGAAGTAGCTAAAGAACGCAAGCAAAGCGATTCAAGTGGCGATAGGATGATGGTGCTGATGACGGCAGCTAGATGGGACGCGAGCGAGTCCACAGGGTGGGCTGAGAGGAGAGTCACGCGATGGGCAGTGGCTGACGAATCTGTGAGCGGTTGGCCCTGAACACGCGACGGGTGTGTTGGTGGGAGGACTTCAGGTTCACCCTGGGAGTCTGCATTCTGTGCTGCATCCGCCGCTGGCTGAGGTTGGATGGTAGGCTCATCATCGTTTGGTTCCTCGACGCCGTCGGGGAGAATGTTGGGGAGTTGGGAAGTAGACGGCTCTTCCGGCTCTTCCGGGACTTGGGGTAGATTTGCACCGACTTGTAACAGATTTCGAAGTTCAGGCTCGGGTGTTTCAGCACTTTGATCTTCACCGGCGCTGTTCGAGAGATCATCGTCTGTTTGCAACGCTCGCTGGGTCGCCTGGAGATGAGCCTGAGTCAAGATCAATGCCTCTAGGAACTCAGCAATCGACCTGTTGCGATCGACCGCATGTGAGTGCGGACGAAATCCTGGGCTATCACGACCAAGCCGAGGGATTTGGGGGCTTGGTACCGAGGTTGGGTTTTCCGGGTTGCGATTGCGATTACCCAGGAGTTCCAGTTGCATAGTGATGATGTCGGAGCTCTGATGGATGAGAGACGCTCGGACCCGCGGCGAAGTTGGGGGTGACGTCTCCGGTGATGATGGACGCGAGACCAGTGTGTTTGAACGGGAATTTTGCTGTTCCTGGGCGCTGTATCCTTGTTGATGACTCGCTTGACTTTGTGGGTGAGACATCGCCGAGTGAGTATTTCTCTGACCAAGAGTGGCAATTTCTTGAAAGTAATCATTGCTCATCTCCCCAGGAGATTGAGACATGCGATTCTCATTTGTGAGAACTTGGTTCATATCGAGAGGCGGTTCTGCATCACGCACTTCGGCATCATCTGATGTGGCTGGCACGTCTCGTGGTGTGGCAGTAGCGGCTGCATTCGGTAACTCAACCACCGAGCTTTCAGTTTCAGCTCGAGTATGAGCCTCCTGGAGCTCGTGCCGCAGAGTCTCAATTGTGTTACGGAGGCTCTCTATTCTCTCCGGGTCCACCCCTTCAATAGCCTGCAGTTCAGGTGACCGTTTTGGCAAAAGCCCGAACCCCGTAAAGACCCATCTGCCAATGGCAATGATTTCATGTTTGATGTCTTGCAGCAACGTGAGCCTAGCCCGGCGAGTCTCCTCCTCGGACTTTCGTCCCAAACTCGGAACCAACCATTCAATCAGGTTTTCCTCGTATGCAACTCGGATTGACAACTCATCGGCAAGAGTTGGTTTTGGAAGTTGACGCCGGATCAGCCGATAGATGCGCTCTTCCAGTTCCGGGCGTAGATAGAAGGCATAAAGGAATGTCAAAGCCCCGGGAGATGTCATCAGACGCATGAGAAATGCGCCAATAGAGGGAGCCGAGAGATCAGTCGGTAACGGTGGCAATTGAATCAAAGATCCCCCACGAAATGGGATTAACAGTCGAGTACTGGGGAACACATTTGACGGCACAAGCGATAAACTCTGAAGCAAAGAGTACATATATGCTTCCACTGAGAGAAGAAGCACACAATTTCTTGTTCTGTGTTCATTATCAGCGGGATGTCCCAAAGTTTGAGGATGTGAGCTTACATCGAGTATGCAAGACCGGAGAGGGACCGAATCCCGAGGGAAGAGTTCTCATTGCTCGTGAAACCGAGAAAATAATCCCGTAGTGTGACGAAAACGCGCTTCAGTGGATTATCACGAGCTATGGCTAGAGTACTTGACACAGCCCATGCGGGAATCCCGGCAGTGTAAAAATTGATGACTCCCACCGCACACCGTTCGGAGTGCAGAGTATCAAGAACTGCAGCATGGGTGTAACGTTGGTATGTCTGTGGGTTCACCAGAAATCAGCAAAGATCTCAAACATGTAGAGATTGCTCTTACGTGAATACGCCCGGTGAGAGACGAGGACCACCAGGTGCCAAAGAAGACGAATAGCTGATCAAGAGTAGTGATAACTAGACCAAAATCATTCTCCGCTGCGATCTGGGTCATTGTCTCCTGTTCGTTGGACGATTTGGCATTCCGGTCTTCGCCGCTGACAACTATCCCCATAGTAGAAAGAATATCATTTTTTGCTCGGCGAAGTTCCCGTCCAAGAGTCTTGGACTCGGGGTTGACTGGGTGGCCTCGTGAATCATACTGCTGCATGTAGTTGTCGGCATGGATGTTGGAGACTCTCCGCACTGGCCCCAAAGGGTCAACCGAAGATGCTTCGGGGGGCTCATATGGTGACCGGCCCTGTTAGACGGTCAATAAAAGGACATAAATGGTATGAATTGTCCGTCAAATTCAAGCAAGCGCAAGCAAATAATGAGAATAGTTCGAGTATGCCATTGCATTGGGATGACAAGTTCATGCGATAAACGTTCTTGGTTCACGCGCGATAGAGTTGGTGCAATTTTATCCCCCAGTTGCATCCAGGATAGTCATCCAGCATAGTTATTCTCGTTGAAGGTAGTACATCAAAGAGCCAGTGGATGTAGATGGGAGTGGTTAAGAATCAAGGAGATCTTACCAAGGCGAGCCGGTTCAGGTAAGCCTGTCGGCCCATGGCAAAATGTACCAGTACCGTAAGGAGATTCCCATCACCTCACGAGGCCCAGCCTGGCGTTCCTCATTTGCAGCGAAGTTGATGTTGGTCACAAGAGCTGAAGCCGCAGGTGAGGTCCACGTGCACGGTCCCTATCTTATCGCGACAAACAGTGCAAACACCAAAAAAAAGTCGCTCCGAGCTTCGCGAACTCCGACTTGTCCAAGTGCGATGGCGTGAAGAGTCTACACAGGCTGGGATTTACATCATGTCGAAAGCCATCGTGAAAACTACTTTCGAGGCCTCCAAGACCATCCGGCCGATTTACACCGGCGGGAGTACCGCCCTCGATGCTAGTGGTCGAATCTTGCTGAGCTGCGTGGGGGAGGATGCTTTGCTTGTCGATCTAGAGACCGGTGGTCATCTTGCCAGCTTGGAAGGGGTAGGTTCAATTGGGCTTCTGCTTGTTGTGGCGCACAACTAACTGAGAATTCTCGCAGGACGGAGAAATTATAACAAGCTTGGCCAGTATGTTCACTCTGATCTCTACCGGAATCGCGTATTAATAGGCTCTCAGTCACACCATCGGCGTCGCATGCCATTGTCTGTTCGCGGTCTATGTCTATGCGCATCTATTCTCTTTCCCCCTTCGACGAAGATTCGCAGACTGTCGAAGCAGAGCTCGTCCGGACCCTCAAACCACACACAGCGCCAGTCGTGACGAGTGCGATTGACCACACCAGCACTCTTCTTGCCACAGGTGGTGCTGATGGAGCAATCAAAGTATGGGATATTCGAGGCGGTTATGTCACACACACCTTCCACGATCGAGGTGTCATTTCTGCGCTCTGTTTCTTCGAAGTATCCCCGGAGAACGACAGCAAGTCTACCTCATCCAAAAACAAGAAGAACAAGCGCAATGATGACGACGATGAGATGGACGACGCCACTTCAGAACCCGTCAACTCTACTCTGGGCTTCCGGTTGGCTTCTGGAAGCGAGGAAGGCAAGGTTCGCGTGTGGGATTTGCACAAGAGGAAATCAATCGCGTCCCTCGACTCGCACGTCTCTTTAGTACGCAGCTTGTCTTTCTCTCCCGCGGAGAATGCGCTCCTTTCCGCAAGCAGAGATAAAACCGTCATTGTTTGGGATGCGCGCACCTGGAAAACACGCAGAATTATCCCTGTGCTCGAGAGCGTCGAAGCTGCATCGTTCATTGCGGACAGTGGATTATGCGCTATCGGTGGAGAGAACGGTCGACTGCGCATTTTTGACTGCAACCGAGGTGGCGAGGTGACAGAGGATCAAGAAGCTGGTGAGGATTTCGAGACTATTGTGGCCATCCAGTACTCCTCCAGCATGTCTTTCCTCATGACCGTTCATGCCGACCAGACTCTTCGCCAACATTCACTTGATTCCTTGTCAGCCTACAAATCGGGTTCCAAATTGGAACCGTTAGCTATCATCAGGCGTATCTCGGGCAATGACGACGAGATAATTGACTGTGCATTCGTCGGTCCCGATAGGTCCATGCTTGCCCTGGCCACGAACACTGAAAGCATTCGGCTGGTCTCGGCCGCTCCTTCTGAGGACCGCCCTTCGCCTCACGGCGAGGATTTCTTTGGTGCCGATATCGCCCATTTGGACGCCCATGACGATATCATTATTTGTCTTGATGTCGATTGGTCTGGTCACTGGCTAGTTACGGGAGCTAAAGATAACAAGGCGATCCTGTGGCGTCTTGATCCCAAGAACTCTTCATACTCATGCTTTGCAATCCTCACTGGACATGCTGAATCGTTGGGAGCAGTTGCCCTTCCACGATCTCCGCCACCTGTTGGCAGCGCTGCCTTCAACGACCCGGCCAACCATCCCCCCGCTTTTCTACTCACGGCCTCTCAAGATAAGACGATCAAACGCTGGGAGGTTGGTAAGCTTGGCCCTCTCAATGGAGAGAAGCCACACTCCCCTAAGGCAGTATATACCCGGAAGGCTCACGAGAAAGATATCAATGCCCTTGATGTCGATCACTCTTCCGAATGGATGGCATCCGCTTCCCAGGATCGGACTGTGAAGATCTGGTCTGCGGAAGAGGGCTCTGCGGTTGGAATTCTGCGTGGTCATAAAAGAGGTGTTTGGAGCGTGCGGTTTGCGCCCAAGAACACCCCAATCGTCAATTCGGAGGCTGGGACCAGCACAAATCGCGGATTGGTGGCTACCGCAGCCGGCGATAAGATGGTCAAACTCTGGAGCTTGTCTGACTACAGCTGTCTGCTGACGTTCGAGGGTCACTCCGGAAGTGTCCTCAAAGTTATCTGGCTTCCGCCTCCCCAGGTTTCCCAGCCTTCGAATGGCGAGGATGAAGATGAAGAGGCATCTGCTGCCAAGAACTCGATTCAGGCACGACCTCTCATTGCCTCTGCGGCCGGGGATGGTCTTGTCAAGATTTGGAGTCCCTACACGGGAGAAAATGAATGTACGCTGGATAATCATGTCGACCGAGTATGGGCACTCGCCAGTCCTTTTCCCGCCGGCACCCGCACCGACAACAAGACAGCGTCCTCGAAGATCAACTCTATTCCCTATGCCCTGGCCAGTGGCTCTGCAGACTCCACGGTGACTATGTGGTCCGACACAACGTCAGCGACCTACACAGCTGCCGTCAACGCCAACTCCGAGCGCGTCGAACAAGATCAACAACTGCAGAACTACATCCGTGCCGGCGCCTACCGCGAAGCCATCACCCTTGCCCTCCAGCTCAACCACCCGGGCCGTCTGCTCTCCCTCTTCCAGACTGCCATCGATGCCGCCGACGATCCCACGGCACCCGCCGAGGATCGCGAGCGTGCTGCAAATAGTTTGACCGGCAACCCCTCGATCGATGAAGTCCTGCAGTCCCTCGACCCCGCGAATTTGCGCACATTACTCCTTCGTCTCCGTGACTGGAACACTAATGCGCGCACGGCACGCATTGCTCAGCGCATCCTCCACGCCTTGTTCCGGTCATACCCCGCCTCGACCTTTGTCGAGCTAGCCACGCAGTCGGTGCGCGGTAAGAACGGGCGCAATGCGGCGGGCTTGAAGGATATCCTGCAAGCTCTCGCATCGTACACGGAGCGACATTACCGTCGGGTCGAGGAGTTGGCGGATGACAGCTACCTAGTAGAATGGGTTCTTGGGGAAATGGACGGAGGCATCGGACTCGGAGAGTTGAGTCTTGGTGCCAATGGAAGCTTGGATGATACTGAGGAGCACGAGCAGGATGTTATCATGCTGGGAGCTTAAAACTGCCTTGCATTTCTTGTATATTGATCGGCGCATTTGTTATTGGGGAGTACCATGGGAGTGGGATAAGATAAAAGCCATCTATTTTTCTTATACAGCGGTTCCAAGGGTTTTTATAAACCCAGTCCGAGCGGGAAACACGTTCAACCATGTAGCCAGTGTGTTGGAAATGGTTTCTTCAGTTATTCTTCGGAGAGTCTATTGAGTATCTTCATACACTTCTAAGCGGTGCTTTTTTACGGAGAATAACAAAAGTTAATGTCAGATCCTTCTTTGGATCACCTCTAGATTTCTCAAGAGTACAAGGGTATCTTTGCTTTACAATATGTCGAGGCTATGTAGCACCACCTTCGCACATCTTGGTCATTTTTATACAGACACGCCAGCCTTGTTGATTGTGGCTGTTAATCACGTCTGCTTCCGCGAGAGTCTCGATCTCGGTCTCTGTCGTGTCGAGATGAATGAGATGAGTGCCGTGAGCTGCTATAACGATCATCTCTATGCCGACGGTCTCGATCTCGTTCACGCTCCCGGTCCCGGTCTCGTCGAGACTCTCTATCATCATCACGATCCCGTCGACGATCTCTATCACGTTCGCGGTCACGGTACGACCGATCGTCTCTGCGGCGATCATCGTCATCATCATACCGTGACCGTCGTGAAGAATGGCGCCCACTAGACCGGCTTCGGTCCCGGCGCGAGGAGCCACTGCTTCGACCCGAGCGTTCATCATCGTAGTCGCGTTTCCGATATTCCCGGTCTCGATCTCTGTCCCGTCCACTCTTTTCCAGGTTGCGATCGCGCCGCTCGCGCCACTCGTCCTTCTCTGGCTCGGCCTTGGACGCCTTCTTCATGGCAGCAAGTTCTTCCTCTGTGATATACTCGCCGGTTTGCTTGTTTCGCATCATGACCGGCATGTACACGCCCTCCGTATTGCCTCCGCTCGGGCTCTCTTCGCCTTGCTTACGCGACGCCTTGCGCATAGCGGATTTTCCCCATGCTCCCAACTCGGCTTCGGCGCCTTTGCCACCCGATGTGTCTTTCGCACCAATGCCCAAGAAGCCCGGGCGACGCTCTGGTACGCGAGGCTTCAATGCGCGTTCTGCGGCTGTAGACGAGCTGTAATTCCCTCGCCCAATAGCCTGGCCATCCTTCCATCCCATGCCTCGTAAAAGAGCGGCACCAAATTCTTCGACGGGAATGGCGTTGTACTGATCTAGGGTCGCAGGTTCTGGGCGCGACGCCACGTCGGTTCGGAAAGAAGATCCCTCGTCGTATTGCGGTGTGTCGTCCTCGTCCCGGGGCCTTGAGGCCTCAATCACCAGATCCGATCTGCGCTCTACCTCCCCTGTAGTCTCTCGTAGCAAGGCTTGCATGGCGATTTGATCGTCTGTAAGAGGCTTGTTCTCCGAGGGGAGAGGTTTCTCGTCTTGCTTAGGTTGTTCTGTGCCCACGGTCTCGCCCTCTATCTCTTCAGCAGAGCCCCGTGCAAAGCTCAGTCCGTATGCCATGCTGGGTCCCTCAGTCTCGACCGCAGCGCCACCGGGAGCTTGGCCATTCTTCTCAGCTTCTTGCATGGCCTGAACCTCCCGCGGCAGGAGATTCTTTTTGCCCTTTCGCACATTCACGCCGGGTCGATCGCGCCAGTTGTTCTTGCTCGTGACTGGAATAACGAGGGGCTTGTCCTTGTCGCTGACAGTCTGCCCGTCTGCGGCTAGGGCGCCGCCGGTGTGCGTATCGAAGCCGGATACTTCCTCGTGGACCGGGGCCCTCTCTTCTTCATCGGAGGAGTCATCACCATGGCCAAGCTGGTGCGGTCGACGGGGCAAAGAGCGGTTTTTATGTGCCGGGGATTCGGTGGGACGATTGCGACTGGATCCAAACCCGAAAGCAGTCTTTTTGGTGTTCCCGTTCGAGGTTGCGGAGAGGGAGAATGACTTGGGAGCACTGCCATTGGTATTTCCAGAGCCGTGCGATGAAGACATCGCGACGGAGCCACAAGGGAACGAAAAGTGTGGCGAATGCTTGGGAGCAATGCTGTCGTGGATTTGAGAGCGCTAGGGCGGTGACGAAGGCGGAGCCAAGCACACGCTTCGATTTTACGGAGTCACGACTACAGTTAGAGAGAAAATCGCAAGATGGGAAACTAATCATACAATTCATGCTCGTAAATTCCAGGGAAAAAACCGACCCAGAATTTTCGCCAATCCGACAGAATAATACATGCTCAAATCCAGAAGCACAGCACTGGTAAGAAAGGAGCCAGTGTTATCGGGTCCATTAGGTTAATGAACACGCTTGAGGGTTGGCATATCACGAACGCACGCGGGTAAAGGATTTGAAGGATGAGGGAGGCGGGGGAGTAAAAGGTGCACCACGTCCCGGGCGACCTGCGGGACAAAACCAGGCAATAAATCGAAGTAGTGGGTGAAGGTTCAAAATATGTACAGTCGAAGAAAGGGAGGGGGGACAGCCACAGTGGCAACATCTAGAGTCATTGAGATTGAGATACTCTAGCTGCTTGCTGTCTGAGCTGCTTGGGGATGGGGACTCTTGTTAGAGCCTTGGACAGCACCACCCTGGGTGCTACCACTGCGCTGAGTTTGAGGAGTTCCACTGCGGCTTGTCTGGGGAACACCATTCATAGCTGGAGAGCTAGTGGGAGCAACACGGTTCTGATTGTTCTGGGGAACCCGCATCATGGGCGAGAACCCTTGATTTTGAGGCACCTGCATCGCCGCGCCACCGTTTGCTGCTCCAGGCTGTGAAGGAGTTTGGAAGTTTCCGTCATGTGGCACTTGGTAGTTGGTCTGGACGTTGTTCATGCCTCCTGTAGCAGCGTTGATAGCAGCCTGCTGGGACATACGCTGCTGCTGGTACTGGTTAAGACGGTCGGTGGCCACTTTGTTCACTTGCTCAGCCGGCCAATTGGGATTGGCCCGCTGGATTTGACTCTGCAAGTTGCTGATGGTTGGAACGACACCGCTGGACAAAGGATTTGGCTGGCCCATGCGAGGGGACGGCGTTGAGACACCCTGAGAAGCGTTGCCGTGGAACGACGGGCTTTGCATCCCTCCTTGACCTTGCAGAGCAGCCATCATGGCAGGGTTATTAGGCGTCCCGTTGACATTGGTCATGTTCAAGTTTGGGGAATGCGATCCCTGCGGTTGAAACTGCTGATTGTGGAATTGCTGCTGGACCTGCTGAGGCTGACCCTGTTGTTGGGGGACTGGCTGTTGTTGTCGGGACTGCAAAAGCCGCTGTTGCTCTTGAAGTCGGTTGGCTTCTCGAATCACACGTGCGTTGTCCGGGGATGCCTGCGACGGCATACCAGGTCTTGCGCCAACGTTTTGTTGCAGCTGAGACTGAGGCATAATTTTCATCGCCATGGGATTGGCTTGAATTTGACCATTAACAGATGCTGTGGCAGCCATTCCCTGCATAGGCTGAGTGCGGTTTTGGTTCACACCAACATTCGGCTGCATATTGGCAGGCACTCCATTGGGTGTTCCATTAGCAACATTAGCGTTGGCCGAGTTGGGTGGCATGTTATTGGCCCGAGCCTGTCCATTCATCGCCTGCTGCGCGGTCTGTGGCTGCTGTTGTTGATTAGGAAGCTGGCCAGAACGCTGGGCAGCAAGGCTAGCCCTTTGCTGGGCAATCATCTGTTGCCGATACTGGTCTTGCCGTTCTTGCAGTTTCACTTCGCGGTCATACTTCAGGCGACTAAATTCTGCCGGCGATGAGATGGGAGGCTTGGGTTGATTGGCCTCGTTCGCTTTTCGCAAAGACGCGAGGTGAGAAGCATGCTGCTGTTTCTGAAGCATAGTCTCACGCTTCTTCGCCAGCTTGCGCATGGCATCTATCAACGCGAGATGTCTGGAGGATCTTCTGCGATCGACACGTAGCGGTTGGGTGGTCCGTCGACGAATAGGTGGTTGTGGTTGACCATTGCTAGCTTGCTGCTGCTGCTGAGCCGCAGCCTGCTGTTGGGCCAGAACTGTACGCTGGGCTGATTCAAGTCGTTGGTGATACAGTCGGAAGTATTGTGTCTTGGACATGTCCGCGGGAAGACCTTCCAGTCCAACCCATCGTTCAAAGCACTCCCAGGGAGTCCGCCTCTCGGCGCCAGAGGTAAACAAAGACGGTGATGTGAGACAACTCGAAATGAGAGACCAGTTGTAGGCATACTCCTTGACTAAGCGACGAAGTTCATCGTCCTCAGCCAACGTCCACTGTGATGATTGGCGAGATTCAAAGAACCCAACCGATGGCATCGGGTGTTCGGTCGGAGGACGGAATGCGTGACCGGGATGAATACGGTCACGTATGGGCTTGTTCTCAGGCCGGAAAAGCGCAACGTCATTCTGATCCGGCGGTAACTCCGTGATACGAGTTTCAGGATCGGAAGTGTATTGAGAATAATCATATCGGCTCCGCTTGCGAGGGCGCTCATCATCGTGAATATTGATTTTAGTCGAGGCAAACTTGGATACCGGAAGAAGCTCCGTCTTCCAGACCGCGTCTGGCGATTCCTTGAAAATCGGTGTCTGCGTTTCAGGGACAAAGCGAAGCGGTTCATACAGCGGTAGCTCATCGAGTAGCTTCTCGGCAGCGGGTGTCATGTCAATAGAAAAGTTGAATTCATCCGATGCCAGTGAGAAAATGGCGGCTGGAGCCACAGTATCATGAATATCATGCCCAGGCTCATCGTTAAGGGCATCACTAACTGACTCTTCCTCGGCAGACGGAACAAGGTCAGGGGTCGGGTGCGATGCAGCGAAAGTCTCATCGCCTGTATTCGCCGCGGGGGAAGCTCCTTCCATTGACGTTGAATCCTGATCTTTCGAGATGGGTGAGGGGGTCTTGGCATTGACACGAAGGAGTGCACGATGTTCTTCGTCACTGTTGACGTACTCGGCGCACCAGTCGGCGCAACTTTTTGCAGCGGCGATCTTCCACTTGCGCTCCTCCCTGAAGTCTGTACGCATCCACTTGATATGGTCCAAAACAACATCCCAATGGGTACCTTGACGGAGCGGCTCGACTGATCGTTTCATTTGCCGGAGTGGCCATCGGTTGGCGTTTTGAAGGGCGTAGATACGCCGTAGAGTGCGACAGTCCATTTGCTCCTGATACTCCAATAGATGATTTGATGTGCTCAACGTTTTGTGAGCTGAGGCCAATAGGGTGTTCATGTTCATTCCTCTGGGGGGCGCATAGGCTCGGTTCAAGAACAAGGTGAAGAGGTAATCATGCTCCTCGTTCAGCTTTGCGACGGCATCCCCAGAATCTGGATGTGCAGGATTCGTGGAATCGATTTTGTCTTGCTGAGAAAGGATCTGCTTTGGAAAAACGACAGTGGACAGGCGATTTCTTTCTTTCTCGCGATCTTTCCGGTCCTTGAAGCGCATCCTAGCAACATCATCAGGTGTTTCAGCTCCATGATACTTGTGCGATCCGCCAAGGATTTCGGACACAGATTTGTGACGGATGGCCCCAGAGGATACTCGCGTGGTCATTCGCTCCGGCTGCGGGACCGCGGTAGTATCACCAGCAGGCTCGACGTTGTTCAGCAAACTTCCAGTGCGCAGCAAAGAATCGGATTCTACTGCAGCTTTATGCTCGGGTTCCTGTTGCTTTGCTGGTACCCGTGTAGATTCGTCGTCTACATCCATCCGATCTTGATCCGTGCTAATGCGAGTCACCTGGTTGGAAACGGCCCTAGCTGCGTCGACACCATTTTCAGGTTTCCGTTGCAGGGACTGTGCCTCTTCTAGTCGCAACTGCTCATCGGGCGTGGAGGGAATAGCTCCCGGGCGGGCTTGTGTTGATCGATCTTGTTTGGGACTTGGGCGCCCACTCTTCGCGAGATCGGCGACTTCTTCCCCGGGGCTCGTCGCGGGCGAAGCGGCAACCGGAACGGGTGTGTTATTAGAGTAGGGATCAATTGATGATGCGGGTGAGAGAGGTTGTTCGGCATGGGAGGAGCCTGTTGCTAGAGAAGGGCGATGTTCGGGTTTCTTTCGAATGGGAGGAATCTCGAGAGAAGGCGTAGCTTTCTTTGCTGCGCTCGGAGATGGTTTGAGGTCGGTGCCATTCTGGGCGTGGGAATCGGAAGGGGTCTCGAGAACGGAAGCGCTTGCGGGCTGCTTGGCCACATGGTCCGGAGGCACAAGTGGTTTTGACACATCGATTTCATGCGCTGTAGGAAGCTTCTTCGGAGCTGTGGCATCTTTGGTGGCTAATGCGACATCGACTGCTGGAGCTTCCACTGCGGGAATCGCCTGTGTGCTCGTATCAGACCGAACAGCGACGCGAGTATCGTCTGTAGTGGGAGGCGGAGTAACGCGACTGGCCAGCTGGGGGGCAACATTAGAGGCTGAAGTCGACGCGACAACTTTCTGAGTCGTAGGACGCGCGCGCGCATGTGTAGGCGACGGAAGGGTAGCTTCGTCGAAGTAACGACCTCTGCATTGACGATGAGTAACGCGTAATTGCGGTCCAAAATAATTTTGACAGAAAGAGTAGAGATGCAGGAGAATAGGAAATAGAAGGAACTCACTGGGCCAGGTCGTTGGCATCGAGGAAAGCCTGTTGCTTCTCGGGGTAGTGGGAATCAGCGGTCGCGGCCTCCACACCCACGGTCGCATAATACAACTCGGTCAGTTTTCGCTTGCGCGACGACAAACAGTTTCTAGGTAACGATTAGCCCCAACGACAAAACGCGACCGCGCTCGATCGTATTTGAGATTTTTTTTGACGATTAATACGTACGCGATCTCATCGTTCTTAGACCGGAGGAGCTCGTCGCGGAGCATGAGGTCTAACTTGGGAACACAGCATCCGATTAACGCGGGGAAAGAAGAAATGGGTTGACCGAGGTCATTCAGAGTGAAAAAATCGGTGAGAAAGATGGAACAGGACGTGGTTGTCGCGTGAGGTGATGGAAGGCAGGAAAGGGAGGACTTTTCTGTACGGGTTGGCACGGGAAAAAAAAGGGAAGTCGACCAAAGGGTTCATTTGAGCTGTACCGTACCGTAAAATACCACCCTGGATTGCCAACGTATTGTGGCGATCCACTGCACAGTGAGGCATGTATCGCTAGTTTTTGATTTACAGCATCGAAAATATCGTCCTCCGTCACGAATTATAATTTCGGGGAGTTGGAGGGAATGACGCCGGTTGTATTGCTGACTTGAGCTGGCGACTATAAGACGCGTATGTAATGTATTTATCCGCCCAGCATTCTTCCAGCCGCTTGCGACCGATGTCAGCCTCAGGCAAGAAAGAGGAGGAACAAGGCAATAAGGCAGCAAGGCCGAGGTTTCAGGCCAAGGTTCCTATCGATAACCCGAAAAAAAAAAACTACCAGCGTCAAAGTTCAACCTACGACTATCCACGCCACTCTGGAATCATGGTCAAGCGCAAGAGAGTTGCTCCTTCAAAGGAGGAGAAGCCCATTGACAACTCTTCGAAATCTGTCAAGTCTACAGCAACCCCATCTCAAGCTCCCGATGCAGCTCTTACAGTTCAAGTCGTCACTGGCTCCTATGAACGAGTGTTGCACGGTTTCACCGCTGGCATCCCCGCGCTTCCCTTAAAATCGAAATCGAAATCTGGAAATCAAGTTTCCGAGGACGCGACAACCACCATCCCATGCATCGACACATTCCTGTTCGAGGCGCACGAGTCGGCGATTCGCTGCCTGGCTCTCTCCCCGCTACCCAAAGTCACCGACTCGTCGGAGGCACAAAAAGTTATCATGGCCAGCGGTGCGACAGACGAGCGTATCAATCTCTACACACTGTCCGCTGCGCCACCCGCCGTGAACGAGGACTACCCCTCCGTACCGACACTGGCTGGAAATAAAATCCTCGAGAACCCTAAAAATCGCCAACTGGGATCGCTGTTCCACCACTCCGCCAGCATCTCCGCCTTGAACTTTCCTTCGCGCAGCAAGTTACTTGCCGCGGCCGAGGACAACACCATTTCGGTCTCCAAAACCCGTGACTGGACCGTGGTCTCGACTATCAAAGCCCCACGACCAAAGGTCCAGGGTCGTCCCAGCGGTGACACGGCACCGCCGGGAGCCGCGCCATCTGGCGTCAATCACTTCGCTGTCCACCCGAGTATGAAGTTGATGTTGAGTGTGGGCAAGGGCGAGCGGTGCATGAGGTTATGGAACCTGGTGACGGGAAAGAAAGCAGGGGTGCTCAATTTCAGCCGGGAGTTGCTTCAAAGTGTGAAGGAAGGGAAATGGAGCAGCGGAGAGGGCCGCCGTGTTGCGTGGAATCCGGCAGGAGAGGAGTTTGCCGTTGCGTTTGAATGGGGTGTGGTGGTCTTTGGCATCGTAAGCTTTTTTTTTTCCATTCCGTGGGGATATTTTGTCTCACGCTCTAACTATTTTATACAGGACTCGACTCCCAGGTGCAGAATCGTGCCCGGGCCACGCAGCAAAGTACATCAGATGAAATATGTCTCCCTACCCACCGACGGGGAGCAACAAAATGATTTGCTGGCTGTTTCCACAGAAGATGGCCGTGTGATCTTCTACTCGACTCAGAAGGTACAAGAGGTGGCCGACGAAGAATCTTCAATCCCGGATGCTACAGTCGTAGCCCAGCTTGGCGGGAAGCAAGCCGGCTTCCCGGGGCGGATCAAGGACTTTGAGGTCTTAAGCTTGGCAGATCAGGCCAAGGAAATCCAAGATGGGCTCTTGGTTGTGACAGGCAACAGCGACGGTGTTGTTCGCATCTGGAAGGTTTCCAGCGAGGATCTCACTCTCGTGGAGGCTAAGGACTCCAAGGACACACGCCAAATTGGGAAGATCTTGTCTGTCTATGAGACTGGGAATCGTATTACATGTCTTGCGTCATTCATCATGTTACCGGCCGAGGATCCCTCTACGCTTCCGGATGAAGATGATGAAGAGGATGAAGACGAACCGGAGGAGTCATCGAGTGACGATAGTGACGACGAGTAATGTTCGTCGAGTCAAATTTATACCCATTGTATTGTTAGACCCGGCATAGGATTCAAATGTGCAAAAAGCGTTTCCTCGACATATTTTTTTGGTTTCTTTGGACGAGGGGTTTGCATGCGATCAGTTCTATAAAATCATTACTAGAACTGCCACCCACAAGGCTCCCTGCGAATGACAATGCGGATGTCTAATAGGGTAGATCTTCACGGCTTCTGTCCCATTCGAGGTCTAGCAGCCACGCCATTCCATCGAGTGTGAAGTCTTTGATTGCGCGGGTGTGACTGGCCGGCCAGGGAGGAGACACCCAGCCTGTGTGGTCATTGTCCTTGAGAATAGAAGCTCTGACTTGCACATTGGCAAACTGCGACAGCCACTTTCCATAGATGACAGAATCATCCCGGAACTGATCACGGTCTCCACCATAGACCACAACCTTTGGTGGATGGTCCTGAGTAGTCTTGAGGTCGGAGACATTCAGGTTGAGAGGAGAAAACCAAGGCGAGTGGACATCCAGCATCCCCTCCAGATCCCGACGCAATGCATCAGTTAACTCCTTGTTTTCTCTGGGCTCGTCTCTAGATGTAAATATCTCTCGATACTCCGCCGGTAACATGGCTTCGGTGACCAAGAACGAGATTCCCACAAAGAGACCAGTAACGGGGCTTTGAAGAGCAGTCAGGCCAGCAAATTCCGGGATCCCAGCTTTCATCGCGACGGGGATGCTACCAACAACAGCAGCGACAGAGCCACCCGAGCTGAGACCACCGACAATGAAGCCACCATCCAGATCCACGCTGGCACTCTCATCTTTCAGCACCCCGTCGTTTAGATTCTTGGCATCTGACAACCATGCGCAGACCTCCCAGGCATTCCGGATGGAGGCAGGGAACGGCTGCTCCGGTAGTTGGTTGTTCTGGGGGCAAGCCACCACGCAGGACAAGACAGTCGCAAAGCCACGGGCGGGGGACAACAGTAGATCCGGGCTGGCTACTGAGTAGCCCCCGCCATGAAAATAAGTGACGAGTGGGCACTGAATGGGTAATCCTCCCGATGATCGGGGCCAGACCAGTTTCGTCCTGTTGATCTGATTGTTGGGCAAAGGAATATCAATCCACGTCTCCCCCAGGTGAGGTGGACAAGGGCCCAAAAGTTCGAGGCCTTCAGCCTCACATTCGGCCATGAGTTGACGCTGCTCTAGCACCGACGGCATTGTCGAAACGACGAGGTGGGAAATTCGAGATTAATTCCTCGGGGCCTTCAATTTCAACCGCCGCGTCGATGAAAGTCGGAAGGAGGTTTGGCGCGATGAGCTCGTGCCAGAGGAGCGCTCCGAAGTCGTCTTATGGGTATCAACTCGAACGATTCAGCCAATCAGCACTCGAGGAAGGGGGCAATTGTGCTTGGCAGTTGTGGTCTGATCTCTGGTCGAATTTGAATTTGAACGTCCTCACATTATTTCGACCTATGGTTTGGTCTTCATATCAAATTGACAGTCTCCCTGCTCATATTACGGTACACTGCCAGGGCAATTCAAAGATTTCGTAGGTCCCCCTCCCCGGTAATCACTACATCACAAGCGATTCTGTGCAAAATTCCTATGGGCAATGCTAAGCTTTGAGATAACCTAAGGGTATTTACCATAGGGCTTCTTTGCCTTGTGCATTTATGAAACATACAAGTTCCAATTCCGCTAGTATCGGACATTTTAATGACAGTACCGCTTAACAGGCATTGGAGACGTCGTGTACTCCCAATAAAGCATGGCGGGGATGGCAGTACCCAGAGTGAGAATAGACTGCCTTTTGCCTATAAACATGTCATTAAAGTTCAACCCTATTAAGTCGACAACAAGAGGTCTATGATGTTATCAGTTCGTCCTCCTTAATGTGCTGAGTGAGTTTCGGGTGACTGAATCCCGAAAGCGAATTTCATTCCAAAAGCAATGCATTACGAAAGATCTGCTTGGTTCGATGTCTGATTTGAGGCGATCGCGTTGCTCGGGGTTGAGATGCAGCCCGAGACCCACCGATGACCAAGATTGATCTTCGGCCATAGTTTCGCCTCTCAACGAATATAAAAAGGATATGATCTCTCTCAGTTAAAGGGTTAATTCCCCCAATAACACAATCATTACTTCTGTTTTTCGTCTGCAGCATGACCAAATCCATTCTCGTCACCGGCGCGACGGGCAAACAAGGTGGCTCGGTGATTCTTCAACTTCTCAAGAGAGATAGCCCATTCCAGATCTTTGCAGTGACTCGCGATGCCAAGTCTTCCTCCGCGCAAAACCTCGCCCAGAAATCCTCCAACATCACCCTAGTCGAAGGCAACCTGGATGACCCTGCCACTATCTTCCAAAATGTCAAGAAGCACACATCTGAGCCCGTCTGGGGTGTTTTCAGCGTCCAGGTCAGTATGGCGTACATCTACATTGCAGAAATCACCAGACTAACCAAGCACCACAGGTCGCCAATCCCAAAAACGACGATGAGAAACGCCAGGGCATCGCATTGGTCGACGAGTCCCTCAAGCAAGGCGTGAGTTTCTTCGTCTATAGTTCCGTCGACCGCGGCGGCCAGAAGTCCATCGACAACCCCACCCCCGTGCCGCACTTCATCTACAAGCATGAAGTCGAACACCATTTGATCAAGAAATCCAGGGGCACCGGCATGGCCTGGACCATCCTTCGACCGGTGGCCTTTCTCGAAAACTTCACTCCGGACTATTTTGGCAAGGTCTTCACCACCGCATGGCAGATGTCGCTAAAAGGCAAGCCGCTGCAATTGATCGCCACGGCTGATATCGGGTTCTTCGCGGCCGAGGCTTTCACTCATCCGGAGGCGTCCCAAGGAAAAGCTATCTCGCTCGCGGGGGATGAATTGACCTTCACGCAGATGGCTGATATCTTTGAGCGTTCGACAGGCAAGAAAGTCCCCATCACCTTCAGATTGCCTGTGTGGTTGATGATGACTGCCGTGAAGGAGCTGGGCGTGATGTTCAAGTGGTTCTACGACGAGGGCTATGGGGCTGATGTTGCGGAGTTGAGGAAGACACACCCGGCGCTGAAGGACTTTAAGACATGGTTGGTGGAAGATGGCCAGTTTGAGGCACACTAGCCAGTGGTTCCTGCTTTTATTCTGCATTTTCGGTCATAATTAATCTCGTCTCATGTTTACGTTTACCCTGGTCCCCTGGACAGACACCGTTGATCATAGCCCCGCGTCATTGAGCTTTTTCATCCTGGAGATACTTGCACGTTCCATCAGCAGCGATAGAGGCTCTTGCAGCTGGCTGTTTATGTTTTGCTTTTCTCTTTGCCATCCGTCATAGATAGCTTTGACCAGGTCCCATGCATGGTCTGTTTCAGACGAGATCGGCCGGGCACTCAGCTCCGATAGTATCAATGCCACAACATGCTGCTGCTGGTAACTTTTGAAGATCCATGCCCACTGCGCCGACAAGTCATTGTTCTGTAGCAGACTCACGAATTCTAAAATCTCGAGGGCCATATTAAAACTTTCATCGTCCGTGGCCATGGACAGTCGATCAGAGGCAGAATTGGACAGATGACTGATCAATGATGCCCTTGAGAGAGTGAGGCGAGCGATCACCGCTATCACCCATTGTACTGGATCCTCTAGGTCAAGCTGACGCAAGAAATTATCCTCGAGATGAGCTGCCAAAGCTGGCAAAATTTCGTGTTCCTTTTGCAAAGATGACGGATTACTGCCCGAGCCAAAGGACTTGCCGGTCCAAGCCAGACTAGTCATGATCTCGCTTTGAATGATGCATAGTGTTATATCAGTGAACCCAGCCTGGGGAGGTGGCAAGTCGATCAGACCCGGCGCCAAAAAGTCGCTGTCAATATTCCGTGGAGGCTTAGTGTCGAACATTCCCGGGTGAATCTGGGTGTCTGTTCCCTGGTCTTCAGAACACAACATGTCGAGGATACAGATATGCCACCACAGTCGACGTCGCATTTCGGTGTCGAATGGGCTTAGTCCTAGGTTTTGGCCGTCGCGATGTATTCCTTGCCTTTGCGCCACGCGGACCACAATCGCTGCCTCGGCCCATACTTGTCTGGAATCGCTTACGCAGCGCAGACACAACAGATAGAGAACAGCAGCTTGGAGAACCCGCACATCGTTCGAGCTAACCAGGTTGGCTCTTGTCAATGATCGTTCTACGGCAAGCTGGTACTCCTGGATGCAGGCATCATGCTCGTAGCCAACAGCTGCTTGGCACTGCAGTGGTATCACGCTCACGATGGCAGCAAAAAGTATTGCTCGGATGAGCACCTCGCTCTCGGGTTCTAGATCGACAGTAGGCTTTGCGCGGGCTTCCAGAAGCATAGACTCGATCGACGGCTTGTGCAGAAGTGCTATCATGGGTGCCACGTTGGTCTTGTAGATCCGCCACAGTACTTCCATCTGCTTGAATCGAAGCCGTTCCACTCGACATGTATTATTCAAGTGAGGTTCTGAGTCCGGTGTTCCCGCAAGAGGGACAGGGAGTAGGTTCAGCGTGGCGTTCTGCATATTCTTGTTCCCCCTCTCCCAAGCCTGCTCATAAAGCTCTCGGAATCCAGGAATCTGGTCCAGTTGAGTATCCTGTCATCTTATACAGCACAAGTGACGAACCTTATCGCCCAGCACGACCGATGCCTCGTTGCCCACATAGCGACTTTTGCTGTCGCTTTGAACAAGCAGCATGCCGCGTGAAGGTTGGGGTTCGACCAAACCAGACTCTTCTGTTGTCTGCGCTGGCTGAGATCCCAATATGGAATTATCGTGAATGTCACCCCGAGGGGACATGCTCTGTAGCCGCTGCACTTCCTCCTCAAGCTGCTGCAGACGAGCGCGAATCGCGGCCATTGGAGGCCGGTTCAACTTCCGCGGTGCACGCCTGGCTGCCGGATATATGCACTCAACCTCATTTTGAATGCACCGAGAACATGGGTGTTTTTTATCACATCCGACTTTGCGCTGGTTGCATCTGGTACAGCTCCGTTTGGGACCTTCTTCCTCGCCCCTCTCGAGCTGTGAGGGCGTATCAACTGGCAACATGATGTTGGTAAATGGTCATTGCGAGGGAGAGCAAACCATTCATCTATGTTGATACTATTGTAAGTGATGAATGATTCGCCTCATTCAGCGGGGAATTCGAGTCCTTGCTTAGTCAACGACCATGGCGGCCAGACGGAGTTGCATAACTATTAACTAGATGCTTGATCAGTGGAATACAAAAAGATGTTGCAGAATTTAGTCCAAGATCTTAGTCAAGGTTTATTGTCCTTTTCGTCTGGATGCTTGTCTCTGTTCGCTGTTAGGTGTAAGGATGGTCAGAATGTGGAAATATATCGTGGAAGGTGAACACTGGTGATAGGTGCCATAGTTATGGTTTAACTCAGGTCCTACCATCTCCAGGCTCGAATTTTAAAAACATCTGGTGCCAATATTCACTTTCAGTGATTTAATTCATTCACAGAAAGCACATTCCCATGTTGCTTTTCAGCAACGATGAGAAGGAGGTATAGTTGGTGAGCGGGCCCAGTAGAACATCTCCGAGTGACTCATTTAGCGAACCCGAGAAGACTCGTTTGAAGAGGACCAAAAACATTCTAAACCATCCAACTCAACTGAAAATCAAAATCCCAAGTATTTCTGTATTTGTATTCGAGCGCGTTGTAGGCGTGGCCGTCGACACCGCCCGCTCGCTCTCCACTGCACAAAGACCCCCACCATTACATTCTTCCCATTATCATATCGCAATTTTCACCCGACTCTTCCTCCACCCTCCTCTACCCACCACAGTCCTCCCGCTCGTCGCCTCGAATCCAACGGATTACCCCTCCCCCGTGCGATTCGAATTTTTCCCACCATGGCTACCAACGGGGATTTCTCCGACGAGGGCGACCTTTCCCAACCCGGCTCGCCCGTTCTCGACGGCAACAACGCCCAAGACTTCGATGACCAAGAGCCCCTCGACAAGCCCTTGAAGTCAGCCATGAAGAAAACCGATGCCCCGGCCCCGCCCAAGCGCCCCGAACTGCCCGAACAATCGGACCCTGCCACGCTGGATCTCTCCGTTCTGACGCCTTTGACCCCCGAAGTTATTGTGGGTTATGCCGATCTACTTCCGCCACCTGCACCTGCTCACCCAGAACTAGGCCCGTCAAGCTACGATCAACATCGGTACTATCGGTCATGTCGCTCACGGTATGCATATTTGGTGACTTATTTGAGGTGGAACCGTTTTTTCGTTAACGCCACCGTTGTCCAGGCAAGAGTACCGTCGTGAAGGCTATCTCGGGAGTGCAAACTGTACGATTCAAGAACGAATTGGAGCGAAACATTACGATCAAGCTCGGTTACGCCAACGCCAAGGTTTACAAGTGCAACAACCCTGCTTGCCCCCGGCCGACATGCTTCAGATCCTACAGCAGTGACAAGGAGGTTGACCCTCCGTGCGAGCGGGATGGCTGTGAAGGGAAATATGAGCTTCTGCGACACGTTTCTTTCGTTGACTGCCCCGGTCACGACATTCTCGTGAGTCTTACCCTCCCTCGCTTGGTTGAAGACTGGCCACTGACACCGGATAGATGAGCACCATGTTGTCTGGTGCCGCCGTCATGGACGCTGCCCTTCTTCTCATTGCCGGAAACGAAACTTGTCCCCAGGTAAGTGATTCCAAACTGTTAGCTACTGCGTGCATTAAGGCGCTAATTTTTCTAGCCTCAAACTTCTGAACATTTGGCTGCTATCGAGATTATGAAGCTCAACCACATCGTTATTCTGCAAAACAAGGTCGACCTGATGCGGGAAGACAATGCGCTGCAGCACTACCAGTCCATCCTGAAGTTTATCCGAGGAACTGTTGCCCAGGACGCCTCCGTTATCCCCATCTCCGCTCAACTGAAATACAACATCGATGCCGTCTGCGAAAGCTTGGTTTCGAAAATCCCGGTCCCCGTCCGCGACTTCACCCAGTCCCCCCACATGATGGTCATTCGTTCGTTCGATGTCAACAAGCCCGGTGCCGAGATCGATGAATTGAAGGGTGGTGTTGCTGGTGGATCGATTCTCACCGGTGTCCTCAAGGTCGGAGACGAGATCGAGGTTCGCCCAGGTCTTGTTACCAAGGATGAGAATGGAAAGGTCCAGTGCCGTCCCATCTTCTCTCGGATCGAGTCGCTGTTCACTGAGAAGAACCCCTTGCGATTTGCTGGTATGTCTTGTTCTTTTCGCCCTCGGATTCTTTTGATCGATTCTCTGCGGGAGCGAATCAATCTGCATAATTCAAGTACTGATGATTGGCAGTTCCCGGTGGTCTGATCGGTGTTGGTTCCCGTGTCGATCCTACCCTCATGCGTAAGTTATTGACCTCTCCAAGTTCAACGAGAGGCCCGCTGATCAAAGAATAGGTGCCGATCGTCTCGTTGGTTTCGTCCTGGGCCACCGTGGCCGCCTGCCCGCCATCTACACCGAGATTGAGGTTAACTACTTCTTGCTCCGCCGACTGCTCGGTGTACGGACTGCCGACGGCAAGCAGGCCAAGGTTGCCAAGCTTGCTAAGAACGAAGTGCTGATGGTTAACATCGGCTCCACCGCCACCGGTGCTAAGGTCCTAGGTGTCAAGGCAGATGTTGCTAAGATCTCTCTTACCAGCCCCGCCTGTACTGAGGTTGGTGAGAAGATCGCCATCAGCCGGAGAATCGACAAGCATTGGCGTCTGATTGGATGGGCGAACGTTGTTGCCGGTAACACCCTGGAGCCTGTTCAGCAGTAAGGCAGAACAGCTGAAACGACTTCCTGCCCCGAGAGACTCGGATTGGAATGAGACGTTGGTTCTACCGAATCTGGCAAGCGAAGGCCATGTTGTATTCGCCGGTGCCAACCCTCGATCCTCCGACCCTTGGGCTCACGATCCGCGATTGTCAATCGCAGAAAAGTTTACGGTCACGATGAGTCGGAAAATTGAAAGCACATGACATTTACAGATTCCCCCGGGTTAGAGGAGGGGAGGTCTACCATCTTTGTTTATTCGATTGCCCCCTGGAGGACGCTTAGGGGTTGTGGCCCCCAGCGGGACTCCAGGTTGGCAAGCACCGAATGAATGGACAGTCATCTAGGTAGGAAACGATTCATGTTTATGAAGAAGAGGTCTCCTTCTTTTTTCTTTTGTGTCTTCTTGGGGAGTTGTGTCGAAGAGGTCTTTGTTTTGCTTTGCGTCTGCATGGTCAAGCCCTATGTAGATGAGGATAGGTCTTGCAGTTTAAAAGTGTAGCGGGGAAGTGCATAATCTACGTCTTATACGTTTATCCTTGCGATCCAACCTCTGCTAGAAGAGTATCTCAAAGGCCATTGGACTTTCAGATCGACTGTTGCTGTAAAAGTGAACAAGTGTTGATCTGACTAAGACAACCCGCAGGAACACCTAACTAAGTAGCTTCTTTGACCACATCTCCCTTCCACATTGTCGCGCATCTGCAACATGTGGATTCTCGAGGTGAGTACTGCGAGGGATACATTGTCCCTACTCGATTCGCCAAAGCCACGCGGTTTTGAGAAATTCGTCTAATACTTCGTGCACTTGCAGCAACTCGCGCGTCTTCTCGACCGCCCGCTCTTCCCATGGAAGAATGTGCTCGTGGGCTTCTCTCTGGGCCAGTTTGTCCTTGAAAACCTTCTTCTAGCACGTCAGTACAAGGTTCTTAAACAAACAAAAGCTCCCAAGGTCCTAGAGGGTGAGGTCACCCAGAAAGTCTACGACCAAAGCCAGGTACGCTAGCTACCCAAACAACCACCGCCATTGCGCAGAACGCTCATACAGTCTCTGCGAACCTAGGCATATGGTCGCGCAAAGGCCAAGTACACGTTCTTCTCGGGTCTCTACGGTCAAATCCAGAACATCGCGTTTGTCTACGGCGATGTCCTTCCCAAGCTCTGGGGTGCCAGCGGCTTGCTGCTGGCGCGCTACCTCCCCGGTCGGTTCCAAGGCGAAATCACCCAGACTCTGGTGTTTCTCTTCGGTTTCAATCTTCTCACTACTTTCCTCTCGCTGCCTACCTCGTACTACCAGACCTTCGTCCTCGAGGAGAAGTTCGGTTTCAACAAACAGACCCTCAAGCTCTGGGTGACGGACATGCTTAAGGGCCAGATGCTGGGCATTGTTCTCGGAGCTCCCATTATTAGCGCGGTTCTCAAGATCATTCAGAAGACCGGCAATTCGTTCTTCTACTACCTCTGGCTCTTCGTTATCTTCCTCCAGGTTTTCGCCATCACCATCTACCCCATTGTGATCCTTCCCCTGTTCAACAAACTGTCTCCCTTGGAAGCTGGTACGATCAAGACCGGCGTTGAGAACCTCGCCAAGAAGCTTCAGTTCCCTCTCACGGATCTGCACGTTATCGATGGCAGCAAGCGCAGTGCTCACAGCAATGCTTACTTCTACGGTCTGCCATGGAAGAAGCACATTGTGATCTACGACACCTTGCTGGAGAAGAGTGAGCCGGAAGAGGTTGTTGCTGTGCTGAGCCATGAGCTTGGGCACTGGAAACTGAACCACACCACCAAGCTCTTTGGAATTGCTCAGGTATGATCTAGATACCCACTTTCGAGAAAAACGCCTGCTAACGATTCGATCAAGTTTCACATGTTCTATATTTTCGCTCTGTTCTCGGTCTTCATCAACAACAAGTCCCTGTACCAATCCTTCGGCTTCATCAGTGAGCAGCCGATCATGATTGGGTTCCTGCTATTCTCCGACGCTCTGGCACCTTTGGACAACGTGGTGAAGTTGCTGATGAACATCCTCAGCCGCAAGTTCGAGTTCGAAGCTGGTATGCAATGCGTCTACCCCCACCCAGCTTGCAAGTGCTGACACCCCCTCCCAGATGCTTTCGCCCAGGGCTTGGGTTTCTCGAATGAGCTTGCTGCGTCGCTGCTCAAGCTGCAGATCCAGAATCTGTCTACCATGGAAGCTGACTGGATGTATGCCAGTTACCACTTCTCGCACCCCATCCTCACCGAGCGCCTCGCCGCGCTTGGCTGGAAGGGTGGAAATGTCACCGGTCTCAAGGCGGAAGACAGTGACAAACCTGTCAAGGCTGCGGACCGTGAGCTGTAAGCTTGAGGACGGTCTGCTTTTCCTTGCTATCTCGCTTGAGTTTCATGCCGTCGAAGAAGAGGAGTATAAAGCGACGGTTGGGATGCATGATGATTTGATCTTGCGATGACTCTTTGGGTTGGAATTTATTTGACAGATATTTTGGTCGCGAACCATGTATGGAACGATCTAAGGTCGCCAATTGGCGACACAGGAATATACTTAGAGAACAATATTGCAATGAAACAAAACTCCGGCCCAATGCAACAACGCCAACAGTTCGTATGAAAGAAAGGCATGCCGATAACCCCCAGCTTAATCCGAGTCTTCCCCGGTGTCCTTCTTCGCCTTGGCCTTCTTCTCCGCCTGTCGACGCTCCTTCTTCTTCTTTTTCCGCTCTTCCTTGTCCACGGCCGCCTGGCTTTGCTCCTGCTCTTCGAAAGCCTCCGCTTCCGCTGGGAAGTCGGGATCCTTCATCGACGGATCCTGCTCGGCATTCTCATTCTGGTTGCCGGAGGTCGCACCGGCGGCAACATCCAGGTAGTCCTCGCCGGGGTTTTGTTTCGCGACGGTCAAATCTCGGCCCAGGATCTCTCCGGCCAGACCGGCTTGCACGCGCTTCAGGTTGTGGAGGATCAGGTTCGGTGCTGCCGCCGTGGTGCGCGAGACGGGGCCATGCTCGCTGATACTGGCATTGGGTTGTAGAGCTGGGTCTGTGCCTGCGCGGTCAAGGTATGCCGCCAAGAAGTCGTGTGCGGCAGATTGGCTGATCGTCTTGCTCGACTGGACGATTGTTGGTGGGAGGGCCGCGGCACTTTGGGTGGTCATGGTGGGCTGGTTGCGGTGGTATTCGCCGGTTGGTAGAGTATATATGGATGGAGGAAGTCCAGGAGAATTGTAGGTCGGTGCTTTCGCCCGGAGAACTTCGAATGGCGAGCGAGTGGAAAGTGTCGAAGCGAAGATTGCTCGAGATTGTCGCATCGCTACAAAAAAGTTCGCTGGCGCTAGTCTCGATCGGGTAACATACTCTGCGCTGCTGCTATCATAATAGACGCTTTCTCTTCAATGCGACGATTCGAAATCGATCGATCTACAATCCAATCTTCACTCGGTTCTCCGATCTATTCTCCCCAATTCCCCCCGCTCGGTCGTGGTATTCTTTCGAGGCGGGTCCGTGCCTGCGGCTCCGCGCTTAATTTTCTGACTCCCGAACATCGCGAGTCCTCGCCGATCCAACCACCATCCCCAAGCTTCCCAGACTCCCCAGACTCCCCAGACTCCCGTCTTCCACCATGTTCTGTCTCCGTGGCAGAGTCACACCCTCTCTACGGAGCTCGCTATCCAGCCTGAACCCCCCAGTGAACCGGTACGCAACAACCTCAGCCAGCAACCTCAACCCCCGGACTCGCACCTAACACATCCAACTGTACAGGATCACCCCAGTCACACAAAAGACACCCACAAACCCCTCAGCACTCACTTCCCGACCTTTCTCTTCCCTCCTGTCCACGCCAACCCGCCTCCAACCATCTCACCCCGTCTCGCGGCTACCCACATCGACCCCGGCGGCCATTGCCTCGGCGGTTTCATCATTGCTCGCCCAACAGCCACAGCAGACACGCTCGTTCTCGGCCACCGCTTCCCTGGGTGTCCGCCGCGTTACCTTTCGTCCGTCGCGCCGCGTCCAGAAGCGGCGCCATGGTTTCCTGTCCCGCAACAAGGCGCGGAAGGGTCGACAGACCCTGGAGCGGCGACGACTGAAGGGTCGCAAAGCGATGAGCTGGTAAACTGTACTTTTGACGGAGATATCTTCGTCCTGAAGGAGAGTGAAGAAGAGGAAGCCGTGAGCTTCGTGTTCGGTCTAGGGGCTATATAGATGGGAATCCCCGAGACGGGACACGCGGCGTCATGAATTCGGAGACATCGACGCCTGCCTGGCTTTCTATCAGGTCGAATGGCTCGGCCTTGTATCATACTTAAACATCGATCGGTCCTGTCCCGAGGACAAATGAGATAATACGCAATTTCAGCCGTGTTTCAAGACACATATTCCCGGTTACTGATCGGCGTGCAGCCACAACTTCATTGCCATTTATGAATATCTAACGAGGTCGTCGTGTCTACGGGTCATGGAACGCATTCACTCATCATCATCGTCCTCGTCACTTTCGTCGGAGCCGGACTCGTCTTCGTCATCGTCGTCATCTTCTTCCTCGTCACCATCGAGCTTAAATCCGTAGTCGTCCTCGAATTCCTTGAGAGGCTGCACAGTCGGCGTGAAGCCGAATGCCTCGAATCCTTGCTTGATGGGCTGTAGATTTTCTATTAGTGTTTTTCCGCGACGGAACTATCGCGAGGAACCTACCTCTTCCAGAACAGTACCGCAGGTCACGACCAGATTGGCCGTCGTAGGTGCAAACAAGGGCAAGATGATATTGCGCAGAGCACCCTTGACCTCGTCAACGCTGATGTCGCGCACCTTCTTGAGCATCTTCTCCTTGTAGTCAAGAGGCAGGTTGCGCACCACCTGGCGGATGAAACTGCCGTGGGCGGCGCTGGCAGCAGTGATTTGCTCGTTGGCGAAACCAACGATGATACTGCTGATGGCACCCTCCAGCATCAGCGGGTCAAAGGGAGACGCGCCAGACAGGTGGTCCTCGACGATTTGCTTGCTGGACTCGAACGCCTTGTGTGCGTTCGGGGATCGGTACACGTCGAAGTTCACGAAGCCCGTGTCGACGTTGTGCGCGAAATTGGTGCCGTAGGCCAGACCCTTGCCGCGAACTGCGACCCAGAGAGGACCCTCCACGGCATTCATGTAGGCCATGGCGACCAGCAGAGCAGGGAGGTCCGGGTGATCGTAGGAGTCCAGGCCGCGAGCAGTAGCATACGCAAAAGATGAATCGACCGTCGGCATGGGAACGATGTAAGACTTGCCTCCGAGGTTCTTGCCAGCATCGCTCAACAGGTCTCGCCGGTTGGTAATGGGCTTGAGATCAGTGCTGGTTCCCAAGCGCTCGGCGAACGGCTTCCAAGCGGAGACGGGCTGGGGAAGCTTCTCAAGGTCGGCAACGACAATGACTCGAACGTTCTCCGGCTGGAAAAGGGACTTGCGGATCTCCTCCATGCGACTCACGATCTCTTCGGGCTTCTCTGCGAGAAGACGCTTGACCCGCTTGAGGTAGAGTGCCTTGACCAAGGTGCATCGAGCCCGGCCAATGGATTCCTCGGCATAGTGGACCATGGCATGCACCGCGATAAGCATGTTGTCACCACTGCGCTTAGCATCTGGTACATCGGCCAAAAGGCGGGAAGTAATGGCTCGGAGTCTCTCTGTATCAAAGATGGAGTTCCAAGACAGTTCCTGGAGCCAGGCGATGGCGGTTTCGTACTTCTCAAGCTCGACTTGGAACGAGACACGCAACATCTCCGAGTTTCCAAGGCCTCGAGCGGTCTCCATAGAGTAACCTACGGTGTCCTTCTCCAGGTCCACAACCACATCTTCAAAGTTGATCGTCTTGCCATCACGCTCCACTGGGATGTTGAAAAATGCTTCGGTGTACACCGAGAGCAGGGGCCGCAAATGAATGGGCACGGTTTTCGCTGAAATGAGAACGGATAGCTGAACGAAACTGCTTGGGATATGTTCAAAGTGAATGAAAAGGGGCAGTCCCGATTCATCGGCGTCGATGGTTTTTTGAATCGCGTGCTCCGGGCGGCCTGCCTTTAAAGCAGCGCCAGAGCGGGCTGTAGTCGTCTCCATGAAATGGATGGATTCAGTTCCAGGGATTTGGAATTCGGCCAGCATCTCTGTTGGGATCTCCTTGTCATTCTCTGCCTTGGCTTTCTCAAGCTTGTCGGCCAGTTCCTTCAGCCCCTTCTCGCCAAGCTTCTCCTTCTGTGCAGCCACACGAGCTTCCTCGTCGGTTTTGAGCTTGTCAGATAGCTTCTGGGATGGGACACCCAAGATGGAGACGTGATGGGCATCGGCGATCCACTTGTTGATAAAGGTGCGCCACTCGTTCTCAGCCCATTTCTCAAGCACGTCGTACTCTTTGAGGGTCGCTACATCCCGCATGGTCGAGCCGTCTCGCTTCCCAAACAAGAAGTCCGTGATGACATACTCAGCGAGGGATGCAGCAGAGCTCTCGGTTGCAAACTTCCAGGTCCGACGCTGACGGTCGATGCATTCCTTCAGATACTTCATGTCAAGCTCTTTCTTCATAGCATCCTGAAGAATCTCGAAGAACCTCTTTTCCACTTGCTCAAGCTTCTCGGTTTCCACGCTAGTCAGCGTGAACCGGATCTCGAGGCTGGGATGTTCCTCGGTAGAGTAATAGACTGCGCTGGCAATCTGTTCTTTCTCGACAATGACATTCTCGAGCAGGGACGCAGATGACCCAGCCAGATACAAAAGAATCACATTCAAAGCACCAGCTACCAGGAATGTTAGCATTGATTGACGGATGGCGAGCAGATAGAACCTACATTGAACTGGATCATTGCAGTCCGGCCCCAGAAAGCGAATTTCGATCTCCCCAAACGACTCATCCTCCTCGGGGAACTCGACCTTCTCGATGGTGGTCTTCTGCAAGGGCGGGGTCTGTTTTGAGTCCACCCAGGGTCTCTTGAAAGGGTCATTAGGACTGGGGATGACATCCAAGATGGTGTCTTCAAACTTGTCTAGGATGTGCAGCATATTCGTCTGGTCGACCTCACCCGTGATGACCAGGCACAAGTTCTTGGGTTGATACATCTCACGATGAAATTCCCGGATTCGCTCCGCAGTCAGGACACGAAGCTGTTCCATCATTCCTCCCGTTTCGTAGCGGAACCCGACACCCTCGGGGTAGGTCAAGCGCCGGGCTGCCAGGTCGATGAGCTCAGCTGCATCGTTCTGTACTCCCTGCATTTCCGAGTACACCACACCAGCATCATTTCCGGTGCCATCGATATGGTGCACTTCGGTGTAGCAGCCCTCATCTGTCAGCGTCGGGGCAATGACATGCTCCAGATAGACCGGGAGAATACGAGCAAAACCCTCCCAGCCGGCTGTGTCCAGAGTGTAGGCGGTATGGTCTGTAGCAGTCCAGGCATTGGTGTTGGAATACACTCGGGTGGCCAGCTTATCGAGGAAACCCTTGTATTGGTAGTTGCGAGATCCCATAAAGCAGAGATGCTCCAGGGTGTGCGGGGCGCCAGAATCGTCGTGAATCTCCGTGGCAAGAACAAAGTACCCATTCACCTTCGGGCCCTTTTGGTCGATGACCACCACCCGCATGCCGGTTCGCTGAGACTCATACTCTGTAAACTCGCTGGGCGAGTAGTCCGGCTTGAACTGCTGCAGCAGCTTGAAGTGGGTGGATTGCGGCGACATCTTAGCCAATGGGGCTGGCCCAGTGAAAATAAATCGCCGAGAATAGGGCAGTCTAGAGACAGTGAGTGACTGATAACTGAGATCGTGCTGGTGGGAATGCGCGATAAGTCATGGTGGTCGTCTCCAATGACATATTTCTACCACGCTGAGGGGTAGCCATTTGCAGATCGACCAACGATGGGAAATCGGAACTTGAGCCTCTAGGTGCTTGAGGAGCTTCGTAACATCGAAAGCAAGCAAATCATGACCCAATACAAGAGCAGAGGGCGGCAGCGACACAGCTACCTGGCTACCTCGGTGCAGGATCCCCCGCAACATGGTGCATGGCTGACGGGAGCGGGGCAGAAAGTCGAGGGCACGAACGACAAGAGAGACACTTACAGGGATCGAGATGAAACCACTCGACTCAGACTGCGCAGACAAAACCGAGACACGGTGGGTTTTGGAGAGTGTGTGCTGGACCCCGGCGGAGTTTGGGTCCCGTTCCTTACAAAGCGAGTGGTGGGTGTCTGGCGCAACGATGGATCATGTCAACCTCGAGAATTTCCAAATCTTCATCGGCCCGTCATTTTGCACTTCGGGATTCGTCGTTGAATCCTCCAGCTCAAGTTGTCCTTTGCTTTCGACTTCGTGGGGCGGTGACGCCCAAAGTCACGGGTTGTTGACACGCCGTTCCTTCGGTCGTCTCCCCGAGCTGTTCGCAACCCTGCAGCGGAAGACTTCGCCATGTCGTCGCAAGCTTCCGAGGGCGAGGTGTCCCAAGCAGTGCTCAGCTTTGTCACTGACGGAATCTACCCCGAGGAGAAGGTCGTGGCCGCTAAATTTCCCGCGGAAGCACTGGCGAAAGAATTGGAGCTCATATCCAAGGCGCGGGAGCAGGTGGAGGTGAGTGGCATGCGCAACATGGCTGCATCAATCTTGTCATACAACAATACTGACTGTTGTCGCCAATAGAATGAAATCAGCTCTTTAAGTCGCGAGAACACCTTCGATGCGGACGACTGGATTGTCCAGGCGAAACAGTTGCACGCCGACATCGAGCGCTCGAGAGTGACTGCCCGAGAGATCGTTGCCCAGCATGAACACACCAACCCCCTGCGCAGCAATGTGGAGGATGCCAGCGCGAAGGTAGAATTGATCGAAACCGAGATCGCTTTCAACCAGGCCGTGGCGGAAACACTCGAGGAGGTGCAGCGACTCTGCCAGCAGTTGGAGACTGGAAGAAAGGCCCTTGCGAATGGCGAAATTGCTATCGCTATTCAGCATCTTGATTCCACCAAGGCGACTCTCCAAGGAGATTCGTTCTTTGCAAACACCAACGTGATGAGCATTCTGTTGGCTGAAGTGGCACAGCTGCGACAAGAGATCGAACATGCTGTCAAGCAGCGCTGGAGTGGGCAACTAAAAATCGACCCAACCCAGTACTCATTTCAGGTCACCAAGCCCGAAGGCTCTGGATCCCTGGATGAGACAATTGCCTCGCTTTCGCTGCTGGATGTCCTCGGGTCTGCCAGTGATAAACTCCAGAAAGACCTCTTATCAGTGATTATAGATCCAATTCTCCTCCCTCGTCGAGACGGCAGCAGTCGCGGTGTTGCGGTTTCAGAAACTGGTATCTATATGGAGCATGAACTGTCCAAAACAACCATTGCGGAAACGCTGGCGCGTCTTACGGCTGTGTTGGAGTATTTGCGACAGCTTCCACAGTCCATTTCGGCTACATTTTCCCAAACTTTTATTCCCCTTGTTGCGTCAAAGACGATATCCGGATGGTTGTCTCCGTCGATCCCCACTGATCTTGAGGGCCTAGACGAGTTCGAGAAAACTCTCAGTCTTGTCTTGGAATTTACGAGGACCTTGGAATCCTGGGGCTGGTCCGGACACGAGGAGTTGGTCTCCTGGGTCAACCAAGCGCCTCGTCTATGGCTGGCCCGGCGTCGAGTCCATTCGCTTGATAGTGTCCGAAAGGCACTCGCGGCCAGCAAAGGAATTTCCAAACAGGTCGAGCGAATCGAGAAGGAAAAGGTTTCCCAGACGGATGGGGTCTTGTTGGATAATACTCCTACCGACGACTGGGATGCCGGCTGGGATGACGAGAAGGAGCAAAATGCAGCCAGTCAGGGTGAAGTCATGCAGCCTGAGGAAGACGAGGAAGACGTCAGTGCCTGGGGTCTTGACGAAGATACCCCGGAAGAGCCCAAGCAGAATGCAACATCTGATGTCGACGACGACGATGCGGACGATGCCTGGGGTTGGGGTGACGATGATGAGGATGACAAGGGTGACAAGGGTGATAAAATCCAACCCACTCAGGCCCCTCAAGTAGCCAACCCATCAAATGGCGAGAAGACATCGGAGACCTCTGGCCCCAGAGAGGTAACTCTGAGAGAGGTCTACACTGTCACCGACATTCCAGATGCGGTCCTTGAAATTGTTCAACGGCAGATTGCCGATTCACACGATATTTCACAGCCTCCGTGGGTCCTTTCCTTAATGAATGCTTACCACAGGCCCCGAAGCTAACAATAAACGTAGGCATTCAAATTCTCGTGTGGCTTCATCAGGGTCTGGTTTGCTCGCACTGCCTACCTTGATATTGGCCATGTTCAAGGCCACTTCCTCCTCCTTCTACTCACACAAACTCAAATCGGCGCAGATGTACCTTTACAACGACAGTCTTTATCTTGCCAGTCGAATCCAGGAACTAGTCGAGGAACACAACTTATCAAGACTTAGTTCTGATGTCGAGGCTCTTCAAACTTTTGGAAAGCTCGCTTATGGCAAGGAGATGCAAACCCAAAGCACCATAGTCACCGATCGTCTCGATGGGGCTCAAGGTTTTGGGCAGTGCTCAGAGCAGCCTTACAAAACAGAATGTGAGGATGCGGTCAGCGCTGCTGTTGACTGGATCCGCGATGTTTACAAAGAATGGCAACCCATCTTGTCACATTCTGCATTGCTCCAGTCCATTGGATCCTTGCTATCTACCGTGATTGGCAAGATCATCGTGGATATTGAGGACCTGGGTGATATCTCTGAAGATCAATCGAAACAACTGGTCTCTTTCTGCAGTCAGGTTTCCAAGTTGGAACATCTTTTCAAGCCTGAACCCACCAGCGACACCGAAGCCGTTCCTGCCACGGCAGTCTATGTACCAAACTGGCTCCGGTTCCAATATTTGATCAATATACTGGAGAGTTCGCTGGCGGACATCAAGTTCCTTTGGCTGGAAGGGGAACTGGGTCTCGAGTTCTCCATTGAAGAAGTCGTTGATTTGATCGAGGCGCTGTTTGCAGAGTCTGATTATCGCCGACGGGCGATTGCAGAGATTCGACGAGATCCCCGAGCGTGAGAACCCTTACTACTTATCGAAAACCAACCATAGAATATACCAATTGCATGTTAAATCTTGTATAGCATTCTTCGCTCCCGAGTAGATGTGGCGGGACCATCTCCGCGCTGTGCGTTTGTGTGCCGCACCGGTCACCGTATTTTTTCCTCTCCCGCGCAGGCTTGTTCAATTTGCGACAGCACTGGAACTGACCTCCACAACGTCTACCTGGCAGGAAATTTGCCCATCATGAGTGAAGAGCAGGCTTCGTCTGCCATTGAGGCTGCACAGAGACAAGTCCGAGTGCAGCTCACGAGCAAGCAAGAGGACATTGCTTTGCCTGAGAATACCGGTCCAATCCTTGTCCCCACTGGTAAGAATGCCTACGCTGCTCAGAGAAAGTTTTAATGATAGCGGAGGACTAATTATGCTTGCTGATTAGGCCTGCGACGATATGCACTGTCGACCCTGGTCAACAACCTGCTGGGAAGCGACAAGCCAATTCCCTTCGAGTTTTTGATCAATGGAACTTTTCTTCGAACCTCGATTGATGAATACCTGACTGTCAATGGCATCTCGGCTGAAACTACCCTGGAGATTGAATATGTTCGCGCCTTGATTCCGCCGCTGCACATCGCCTCTTTCCAGCATGATGACTGGGTAAGCTCGACTGACGTGCTGTCCACAACCTCGCCCGCTGCATCCTGGGCCTCGGGCGCTACTTTTTCCAAAGGCCAAGAACGGGTTCTATCTGGAAGTTATGATGGTCTCCTCCGGATATGGAATATGTCCTCGGAGACCATCGCCACCTCGCCGGCTCCCGCCGAGGGAGGTCACACTGCTTCTATCAAGGCCGCCAAGTTCGTGTCTCCCAACCAAATTGCCTCGGCCGGCCTCGACCGCACAGTTCGACTGTGGAAGTATACGGAGGATGAAGGTGGGTTTTCTGTGAAGATATCGCCTCAGCTGGAGCTGTACGGACATAAGTCTGGCATCGAGTCAGTGGCCGTGCATGCACCTTCCAACCGCCTTCTGACCGGTGGCTTGGACCACAATGTCGGTTTCTGGTCTTCCAAGAAAAACGATGCCCCCGCGGCTCCCGAGAACTTGCTTCCATCAAGCACGGCCCGCACATCCAAGCGGCGGAAGCTGAACACCGCCGTGAGCACGCCACAGCGCGGGCCTCTATCCCTCCTCTCTGGCCACACTGGGCCGGTCTCCGCTGCTGTTTTCGACGCGAGAGACTCTACCGTGGGTTACTCTGCATCCTGGGATCACTCGTTGCGGACCTGGGATTTGGTCACCGGGTCTTTGGTCGACACCCGCACCACCGCGCATTCTCTGCTCTCTCTCGAGCACCTCGCCGAGCACAACCTTCTCGCAGCAGGTACCTCCGCCCGCCATATTACCTTGATTGACCCGCGTGCTTCCGCCACAACCGTGGCCGCGATGACCCTCCGAGGTCACACGAACGCCGTGGTCAGTCTGGCTCGTGACCCACATAGCACCTACGGTCTTATTTCCGGTAGCCACGATGGCACGTGTCGAATTTGGGATATCCGGTCTTCCAAGACTGATAAGGACGGCGTCGTGGGTGAGAGCGTGTACTCCATTGGCCGCAAGAGTCTTGAGGAAGAAGGAAAGGCGGAGAGCAAGCGCGTCGGTGGCGAGGGTGTCAAAGTGTTCAGTGTCTGCTGGGATGCGACGGTGGGCATTGTGAGCGCGGGTGAGGATAAGCGGATCCAGATCAACCGTGGCGAGGGCGTCCTGTCTTCGACCAAGCAGTAGATTGCACATACAGGCCCGGCGTTTTGAGATGTATTTTTGGCCAAAAGTTCCTTTTTTTTTCCTTCTCTCTTTTTGACAGTCTCTTCAAGGCTAGTCCAAGTGGACGTAGATATGTTCAAATCTACAGTGTTCTAGTGCATACCAACTCTCATCTGTACCTTCTTTCTCGTCCTTTCAAATTGAACTTATAATACATTGGCGGTGGGGTACATTCACATGTGAGCTGGCGGGAAGAAAAGAAAGAGAGAACCGAGTGCCAGAAATCAAGAAACGCCATTCCCATGCCTCTCATATATGAGAAAGTCCCAAAAACATAGATACCTCAAAACACAGCCGGTCAAATCTAAACCCGGCGCTCCATGCGGTTGAGCTTGACGGGGGTTTTGATCTAACGTCATCGTCAGTCATAAATTCCTCCTAATACCAAGTCATATAGAGCAAAACGAAGTGCTCACCTGAGTCCGTGTCCGCTGTCCCCTCACAGGCAACCCAAGGGCATGGCGACGACCCCGGTAGGTTCCAGTCTCTTTCAAGCGCTTGATATCATTCAAAACTTCTCTGCGCAGGTCGTTTTCGATTTTCATGTCGGACAGGACGGCTGTCAGGTCGAGGACTTGCTTGTTGGCCAACTCGCCGACACGGCAGGTTGGGTGGATATTGAAGCGGGCGAGAAGGCGGGAGGAGGTGTTGTTGCCAATGCCGAAGAAAGACTGGAGCGATTTCTGTCGAGCGTTGTGTTAGTTCGAGGTCAACGGCACCATTGAGCGCACACCTGTCATTGGAAGTGTGGTGAGGGAGTGCTTACCTTGAGCAAGTTCCGCTCGGGGAAATTGACGCCGAGAATGAAGACCTGGTCGAAGTCAGTGTCGAGTCCAATTTCAAGCGGCATTCCTCTGGAAGAGATACCATCTTGACGAGGTTGGCGAGTCAATTGAATCGGGATCTTCACTTGCTTCCACGATGCCGCGATGCGCGGGAGAAATCGACCGGCAACAATGTTTCTCCGGAACGCTGTCAGACCCATCGTGTAATATTACACAGACGGCACATTGCGATGTGGGTGGTGCGGAAACTGGGCCCGGCACGTTGCGTAAAACGATTACCGACGATACGCCGACTCTCCGCACGCCATTGCAAGTTGGCCTTGCCCCCTCGCGATTGTTTCCTTCCCCCATCCTCCACTGCATCCTGTCCGAGCGGTGACCTTCTCCAACCATGAATTTCCGCAACCTGTTCCTTTCTCTCTTCCTGGTCTTCGCCGTCAGCTTCGCGCTGGTTCAGGCTGAAGAGAACAAGAAGGAGGCCCGTGGTCCTAAGATCACTAGCAAGGTACTTACCTGTCTATGGCACTTGATCCGTTTGGTTCATACTGACTTAACTGGCAGGTCTACTTCGATATCCAGCATGGCGATGAGACACTGGGTCGTGTTGTCCTAGGTCTGTACGGCAAGACTGTCCCCGAGGTAAGACCCATGCCCATCGGTACTACCGCATGCCATTGGGACCTAGAACTGACTTGCCTGCTTTCCCCGCCCAGACCGCTGAGAACTTCCGGTATGGTACTATGAGTACCAGGGCATTTGTGCTCTATTTTCACGACTCAATCTAACTTCCATCAGGGCTCTTGCTACTGGCGAGAAGGGCTTCGGCTACGAGGGCTCTACTTTCCACCGTGTCATCAAGGACTTTATGATTCAGGGTGGTGACTTCACTAAGGGTGACGGTTTGTGTTGCTTATCTTGGAAATCGCTGGCATGATAGTAATCATAGGCAGGCACCGGTGGCAAGTCCATCTACGGCAACAAGTTCAAGGATGAGAACTTCAAGTTGCGCCACACCAAGAAGGGCCTTCTGAGTATGCAGTTCAGAATTTCTCGGAATCAACACCGGAAAGACTAACGGCTTTACAGGCATGGCAAACGCTGGCAAGGACACCAACGGCTCGCAGTTCTTCATCACCACCGTGGTCACCTCGTAAGTTGCTTTATTCTGATTTTTTTGGATAGAAATATGATCGCTAACCTGTTGTAGTTGGCTGGATGGCCGTCACGTCGTTTTCGGCGAGGTCCTTGAGGGCTATGACATTGTCGACAAGATCCAGAATGTTCCCAAGCTTCCCGGCGACAAGCCAGCTAAGACCGTCAAGATCGTTAAGAGTGGCGAGCTGGAGAACGATGCTGCCAACTCCGAAGAAGTTAGTCGTGACGAGCTGTAGAGTTGCAGCGGCCCTCGTTCTACTCTCCCGGTGGGCGCAGGTGGCTGATGCTCGCTTTCCCAAGACTTTGACGAACAACCGGGTCTCACTCCCGAGGAATCCGCAGACGACTCGGCCTCTTTCTCGCTGTCACCGGTGCTGATCTTCATCGTGCTTGTGGCAGCCGTAGGGTTCTTCATTAACCGCCGCCGTCAGAACAAGCAGGAGCTGGAGGAAGATAAGGCATTCAACCTATAGGGGGGTAGAACACATTATATAAATACAGGAGTATCAGCTCGAGAGTGCCTAGAGTATATCTTGACATACACTTCATACATCTACGAAAGACCTTCCCGCCTCGGCCAGTCAGCTTCGATTCTTAGTCAGACACCCAGGGGCTCCAGACTCGCGCAGCAACTGGTGAGTAAGAAGAAAATTCCTCTTGAGAATACTGAGTCAGAACGCAACGTAATTATCTCCAGCCGCGTCGATAACGTAAGATACACAGTACGGGTACAGTCATTACAACCAGGAACAGTAAAGTGTCCGCGATGGCAAAACACACAGGCCTCATGAAGTACAACGATTCGCCTCCCACAGAAAACCTGTCTCTCCCCGTTGACAACTCCATCCCTTTTTCCACTCCACCTATCCCTCCTTTTTCCTTCTCTCAGTTCTCATAGAGTCCTTAGAAAAGGGATATTTGCATTTCTGTCCCTCCCTCCACGCTCGGTTCTTCCGGTCGTTTGCCACTTGACTTTTTTTTGACAACCAAGTGGGAAAGAAAAAGACGGAGCACGTTGATCTTCTGCGTTCCTCTCACGTCCCCAACTGTTCCTACGCTTAATCCGCAAGTGTCTCTTCTTCACGTCTTTGCGCTCAATCCACAACGAGCGACCCTCTCGGTGAAGCCTCAAGAACAAAAAAAAAACTTGTTCGTACACCTCTTCCTTGTCTTGCCCTTTTCGTCCGCCTGATGATCTTCAACCCGACATCAAAATTCTTGTTTCGTCTAATCCACTGACATCAGACGTTTTTTTGTCCGATAGGTCTCCCTCAAACAATCGCAAATATGGCCGACGGTCTCCCAGTGGGCAACCTGTCCCTCAACGACTCTCAGCACGCGCCCCAGGCTCCTAGTGGGCCCCCCGGTCGTGCCGCCTACATCCCGCCGCACCTCCGCCAGCGCAACACCGGTGCCAGTATGGACAGCAACACTCCTCCGGCTGGTCCTGGCTTTGGCGGTCCTCGGTACGCTTCCAATCGCCTCGCGCAAGGTCTTCCGCTAACTTCAAACTGGTTCCCTAGAAACGGTCCTCGCGGTGGCAACTGGGCTAACGCCAACGCCCCCGACTTCAGCCCTCGAGGCCCTGCCAATGGTAATCCCAGCCAGAACCCGGTCGACCAACTTCGACCCTTCAATCCTCGTGCTTACGGACATCCAGGTCACGGAGGAGGCTCGTATGGTGGTAACTATGGGGGTGGTACTGCCCGTGGATCTGGAGATGGACAGTGGCGCGACGGCCAGCATGTTCCCGGTCCTGCCAATGCTCGCGTGGAGCGGGAGCTTTTCGGTGTTCCCAACGACCCGAGTAAGCAGCAAACCGGTATCAACTTTGCTGCGTATGTTTCTCTTCTCGGCCTCCTGGTTCAAATCTGCAGACTGCTAATTATTCTCGAAGCTATGATGATATCCCGGTCGAAGCCTCTGGCCATGACACTCCCGAGCCCGTCAATACCTTCACTAACCCTCCCCTGGACGATCACCTGCTCTCCAACATCAAGCTTGCAAGCTATGTCATCCCCACTCCCGTCCAGAAGTATTCGATTCCCATTGTCATGGGCGGCCGTGATCTGATGGCCTGTGCCCAGACCGGTTCCGGAAAGACCGGTGGTTTCTTGTTCCCTATTCTTTCCCAGGCCTTCCAGAATGGTCCTTCTCCCACTCCTCCTCAGGCCTCTGGGCAGTTCAGCTACGGCCGTCAGCGCAAGGCCTACCCTACCTCCCTCATTCTTGCTCCCACTCGTGAGCTTGTGTCTCAGATCTTTGATGAGGCTCGCAAATTTGCGTGAGTACTTTCCGACGAACATGGTAAAAAGAAACCTGATATACTAACTTTTTTCCTAGGTACCGCTCGTGGGTTCGCCCCTGTGTTGTGTACGGTGGTGCCGACATTGGCTCCCAGCTGCGCCAGATCGAGCGTGGTTGCGATCTTCTCGTTGCTACTCCCGGTCGTCTGGTCGATCTGATTGAGCGTGGCCGCATTTCCCTTGTCAACATCAAGTACCTTGTTCTTGACGAGGCTGATCGCATGCTGGACATGGGTTTCGAGCCCCAGATTCGCCGTATTGTGGAGGGAGAGGACATGCCTCGCGTTGACGAGCGTCAGACTCTCATGTTTTCTGCAACCTTCCCCCGTGACATCCAGATGCTGGCCCGTGACTTCCTGAAGGACTACATCTTCCTTTCGGTTGGTCGTGTGGGTTCCACTTCCGAGAACATCACTCAGAAGGTGGAGTACGTCGAGGACCATGACAAGCGCTCTGTTCTGCTGGACATCCTCCACACTCATGGCACTAGCGGTCTGACCCTGATTTTCGTCGAGACTAAGCGCATGGCCGACTCTCTATCCGACTTCCTGATCAACCAGCGCTTCCCTGCTACCGCCATTCACGGTGACCGTACCCAGCGTGAACGTGAGCGTGCTCTCGAGATGTTCCGTACCGGCCGTTGCCCCATCTTGGTCGCTACCGCTGTTGCTGCCCGTGGTCTTGATATCCCCAACGTCACCCACGTCATCAACTACGATCTTCCCACCGACATTGACGACTACGTCCACCGTATCGGTCGTACCGGTCGTGCCGGTAACACCGGTATCGCCACCGCTTTCTTCAACCGTGGCAACCGTGGTGTTGTCCGTGACCTGATCGATATCCTGAAGGAGGCCCACCAGGAGACTCCAGCCTTCCTGGAGAGCATTGCTCGTGAAGGCAGCGGCTTCGGTGGCCGTGGTGGCCGCGGCGGTGGTCGCGGCCGCGGCTCCAACGCTACCCGCGACGTGCGTCGCATGGGTGGTGGTATGGGCGGCGCCCCCTCCTCCTTCGGTGGTTACGGCGGTGCTCCTTCCTACGGCGGAAGCGGCTACGGCGGCGGTGCTCCTTCCTACGGTGGTGGTGGTGGCTACGGTGGCGGCTACGGCGGTGGTGGTTATGGCAACCCCTCCGGTCCCAGCGGCCCCTCCTCCTGGTGGTAAATCGGTCGTGGTCTTATGATGAGGCCGTCGGGTCTGATTGGCTCCTTGTCCTCTTTTCCTATTGTCTCTCTTTGACGGATACGATCAGAACGAAGCCCTGAGATTTTGTTTTTCCCTTGCGCCTCGCTATTTCTCAGGCACGGCTTTGTCATGACTGCCACGACTTTCCAATGCTTGTTAAATTCACGGTTCATCTGTCCTCTGTTGTCTTTGCTCTTTTTCGTTTCCGTGCTACGTCTCTTCCCATTTTGCGTGTTTCCTTCCCGGCTCATCATTTTGGCCTTGTTTTAGACACGGGGCGTTCGAGCAGTTCTGATCTCCTTTCCGTTGCTCTCCGGGTCATCTCTCATGACACTTTTTTTTCATCTTCGAGCAACCGGCGGTCGGCACTGCATGAACATCATAGAATGCGTTTCCTTTTCTGTGTCCGCGCTCCTCAGATACCCCCCTTTTTGTTCGAGTGTTTCCCTACGTGGACTGCGCTCGAACGACCTGTGCGCCGAGCGGAAGAATGCCGGCTTTTCCACCTTTTCGAAAAGTGATTTGTTACGTCTGCATGCATCTTCTCGGTGTTGTCGTGGCGGCCTCTGCCGTGACAGCATAGACTTCACTCACGGCGTCGGTATCTCAATGGCGGACCGGTTCTTTTACGTTTTGCTGGCCCCTCGCGTCTTGCGGTCGATTTTCTCCTCTTCTAGTGTTCGATTTTCTTGCTCGTGTTTCATGAAAACGAAAAATGTCCGCTTTCTTCTCCGCGCTTCCCGGATGGGGTTGCGGTGTCCTTGCTTTTTCCCGCTGTGTGTCGAAGGAGGGTTCTGTTTTATGCATTCTGTATGGCGTTGGCTTGACCTGCACTTTATCCTCTGGGGTCCGTGGTGGCTGGATTTCGTCTTCCATTTGCATCATTACTCGCGGATCCGAGGATGGACGCTGTCGCCGGCGCTGGATGAATGGTTTGCTCATCTCGTGGGGTTCTTTTATGGTTTCGAGAACGAAATGCAGACGGGCCTGCGATTTCGAGACCGCGAGAAGGAAAGCTCTTATCCAATGCTATTGAAAAGTTTTGCCATGCGTGCAGTAGAAGAGTGTAGTGATGAATCGTAAACATGGGGCCACTATAAAACTGCGATGCGGGTACTTATCACTTCAAAACGCCCGGACACGATTTTGGCGCTCGACTCCCTTCCGGTCCTTTCCTCCTTTTCCCCCTCCCAGCCTCATTCCATCCCCCCCATATTTCATCGAGTCGCTCGTCCTGTGCCTTTCCCCGCGTCCTGGATTTGTTCGCGCCAGGGGGGCGACACCACCCGCCAAGACACCTTTCCCCGGCTCTTGCGCAGGAGCTTTCCCTCCCATCTGCCACCTGTCGCCACCATTGCCCACCATGACCGACCTGGAAAATCCCGCCATGGAAGAATCGTTCGCGGCATCCGACGTCGCGGATGAGCAGGCCCACGGTGCGACTGCCAGCGCGACGGTCGGTACGAGACGCCAGGCCAACGGCACAATCGGATCCGTCTACTCGGGCAACAAGATTCGACACCTCAAGAAGGAGGATGGCATCCCGCTCTGGCGCAGGGATATCCAATACCAGTTCCTGAAGCTCGTCTTTGAGGACAAGACGCCCGTGTTCACGCGATACCCGGACGGTCAGAAAAACATGGACTTTGCCGACGTCTACATCGATGCCATGGCCAGGAGCAGCAAGACCAGCAAGATTCTGAAGGATAAGCTGCAAAATGATAAGCCCGCAGCCATCAGCATGGCCATGGTCTGTTTGCTGGTGAATTTCGGTCGCATGAATACTACCCTCAACTGTACGTCCTTTTGCGCTTGTCTTTCTCCTTCGGGGCCTGCCATGGGCCTTGATCCTTGCTACTGCGATGGTCATGCTGACAATCTTCTCTTTTTCCACGTGTAGTCTTCCCCGAGATGCGTGCCCAGCTCCGAACCTACCACTCCATCCCTTCGCTCCAAGCCCATCAGGACTCCAATGCCTATAAACAATTGCAGGATGCGCCCCGTCTAAAATCCATCTTGAAGGGCGCCTCCGAAGATGTCGACCAGCCGAATACTTTGGACAAGATCAAGCGCCAAGCTGTACCCCGGACGAATCCTGTGAACCTCATCTTTGTTCTGGCGCAGTATGCGCCCAAGGTGTCTGAAACACATTTCTTCCCGCCGCGCGATTTCTTTGATCTGGTCATGCGGTCTACACTGAGTAGTAAAACTCGTGCCCAGGCCTTCTTATGGCTCATGTGGTGGTACTTGGAGAGCGACTTCAGTCGCGAGGCGGCTCTGAACAACCCATTTGGGCCTGGCTTAGAAGGGGAAGGCGCCGAGGGGCTACCTTTGAAGGTGCCCGCGTTCGAGAGCTTGACAGAGGACCAGGCCAATGATGAAAATGTGGATACAGCAGAAGAGTTGGCATATGGTGAAGTGAAGAGATTAGAGCGCAAGCGTGAGTGCTCTTATGATATTTGCCCATTTTCCAGTGTGCTAACATCGTTTTCCCAGGTATCTTGGAGGAAGATGAGCCGCTTCCTCGAGTTCCGAAACGCGCAAAGAAAGGTACGTAGTGACTGTTCTTGTACTATCCTCTGTTCCCCGGGACTGACCGATGTTCCGCGGGTAGAATACGGCCTGGATGAAGATTCGTTTGTACCAGATTACTCGGGCATCGCAGGTCGTGGCTCGGCCATGTCGACGCCTTTACATCCGTCTGCCAAGCGCAGCCTAGATGATGAAGAGGATGAGCTTACCCCCGGCCTATCTCGGCCGCGCGCGAAGCAAGTTAAACGAGACCCAACTCTGAACTATCCCGCTAGCCAACAACGACTTATCCTCAAAACGAGAATGGAACACACGCCCGACGCTTCGCCCGCACCCCCGGGGTCCAATCACCCACTGATGAACCGCTTCATCCCCGAGCCATCCCTCTCGCAGGCTCCCGGTCGTCGCCCGCGGCCTTTGACGCAGCACCAAATAGCCGTTGAACAAAATCGCCGCCAACGGATCGAGTACTTACTGGCCAAGCGGAGATCCAACGCATATCGCGTCCTGCGGGCTAAGCGCATCAGTGAGATCCCCTTTGGTCGCTACGGGCGCCTGCTGCATAGTTTGCCGGACGGGTACGATACCGAGGATGAGGAACACTCATGGGGCAAAGGCGGGCTTCTTCCAAATCCTGAGGAGGAGGATGATTATGGGGAATGCGCTAATTTCTTCCTCTCGGTCATCCGCAAGGCTGCCCGTCGTCTCGATCGCTGGGACTACGAGGATGCGAACGGGCCTAAGAAGGATCGTCACAAGGAGCGTGAGGAGCGGCAAAAGACCTCGGCCGCGATTGAGGCCGATGTACGGGCTGCCCACAACCGGTCCCGCCGGGCTCCACGCGGTAACGCTGCGAAACGCAAGTCCACTGGACCCGGTGCCACCCCGGGAACTGTCAAGACGCCCGGGTCTGCACGACCCAAAGGCACCCGGCCCCCCGGGCTGGGCGCCTCGGCCATGGGCACGCCCTCGTGGGACCCTGTGCACGAGGGTGAGTACATGGGCGGCGAATTGGACGATCTGGATCGTGAGCTCCTGGGCGAAGGCTCGGGCGATTCATCCGACGAGTCTGGAGACGAGGATGGAGATGTGGATGGAGATGAGAACTCGTCCACCTTCGACGGGCCCAATGGCTACCGGCACGAGAGCTCGTCTCCGGTGCCCGAAGGCGCGACAGAGCGACGAGATGGCGACGAAATGATGGAGGATTAGGTACTGGTTCGGAATTGGCGTTGTGATCTGTGTTATGACTTGACATATTAGTACTTTGTTCTCTGCCGGGGTCTTTGGGGTCTATGTGATTGTCTAGCTAATTGAGGGCCCGTAGTGCCTTTGTATCCGTCTTGGGGTGTAAAAGTATTCAATGTGTATATATATCTCTATACTCTGGTGCATGTTACTTCGATATTGTGCGGGATGGACATCATATTCCATTTCAACCTGACCACCGTAGTCTGTAGACTTCATATTGCTTATTGCATGCTGCATGCTGCATGCTGCATCTCATTATTGATATCTGGGTATCATCCAGCCCGACTCCGTCCTCAACCAAACGCGACCAAAGCACAGGGGCACATTGGACCGACCGTGATGTGGCAGTATAATTGACTGACATCACATGTCATCTTCCCCTCTTCCCTGGCCTAGTTGATCGTCTTCTGTGGAGATCTTTCACACACCGACTCGGCCTCAACGTCATTGCCACAGGTCCAGCCGTCGTAACCAACGGCGTCGAGCGGATTCCAAACGCGCGGATCCCCAATTCTCCGTCCGACTCGCGACTTCTTCACTGACGTAGAATTTCTCTCCTCACACTCTTCACGTATTGCCAACTGGTTTGATTATTGTGTTTACAGTAAGAGAAAACCACTCCCGGTGCTTTAATTCTTGCTCATGCGACATTTCAAGAGAGATTGAGCCTTCAACTGACCAAAATCCCTACCAGGCGCATCGGACCACTGCAATTTCCGGCTCTGAAACTGTCGCAGGATCTGGACTTTTTGGCGTGGAAACTCGGGAACGGACTGACTTTGTTGCGCCGACCGTCGGTCACTCTTGATTTCCTCCCAACCTCCCCCGAGAACTTACTCTGATCAACCGGGACCACGGAAGCGCAATTGCCCCGTACACGCAATGGCAGAGCAACCCCGTATCCTTCGGCCGCGCCCACGTCGGGCATTCGATGTCACGCCCGCATCCACGGCGTCCTCGGGTCCGCCAACCCCCGGCGACATTTCCAACTCCCAGTCTGATCTGCTGCACCCCTATGCGCAGGACGGCGGCGCGAATTCGACGAGCGTGAGCCGCACCGGCTCGGTTTTGAACCTGACCTCCTCGACCCTGTACGGGATCTATTCGCCCACCGCGTTCGACGGTCTCCGGGATGAAAACAGTCCCTGGGGTACGGAGGCGAATACTCCGGCGGCGGAATACCCGCCGGAGCCCTCGCAGGGCGCGGCGTTGAAGACGGCTATGGAACCGCGCCCCTTTGCGCTCCGGCGGACGCGCTCCCGACTCAGCCACGGCTTGTTCCGCGGCGTGATCGTGCCCCAGGCTATGAGCAGCGCTCTACTCTTCGGGTTTGGTATTGTGTATGGGGTGATCACGGTGCATCTGCATGACAACCACTGGATCACGCCCGTCAAGCTGGAGAACGTTCACTACTACGATTCATGGCAATACCTGGGTTTATGGGGACTGGCGGGTGTCGCGCTGGGAAATCTGCTTCCATGGTTGGATAGCTGGCGAGACTGTGAGCTGGACCGGGAGGAACAGTCGAAGCGTGCGCGCGAGGAAGATGAAAACGAGCGCACGCCTTCATGGGTGGCTGTTGCCCGCAGCGTGGGAGCTTTTGTTGGGATTGCATTTGCCATGGTAAGATTGAAATTCTTTTTTTTTCCCTCGGTCCCCTTCATACCATCTTGACTCGCTCCTATATTTGGAAATGTCTTTTTTACTGATTTTGAAAACCTCAGCGCCGGCTTCCCTGGCAATCAACGACACAGGCTTCGCTTACCCTCGCCCTCTCAAACCCCGTTCTATGGTACCTGATCGACCGCACCTCGACCGGCTTCCTCCTTTCCGCCACCGTTGGCTTAACCGGGATGAGCGTGGTCCTAGGCTTGAAGCCCGAGCTTATTCCCGCATCCACCGGCCCATCGGTGGGCACGGCTTTTCTCAACGGGACCGGGTGGGAAAATACGTTGGGAGCGGGCATCACGCAGGAGAGCATCGCCGTCCGTACCTGGGTCGCCAGTGTGATCTTCTGCGCTTGCGTGTGTTTCGGCAATATTGGCCGTCAGCTAGCCATCGGCGCCGGCCACCGAGACACCATTAAGCCATGAGGCCGAATTTGGCCTTTTCTCTCCGCGGGACGGCGATGTGCAGATACTTGCTACGCTGCGAAGATATCATATAGGAAATTTAATTGGACCGCGATGTAATAAGACTGAGTTGCAAGCTACATAATCAATGGAGAGCCATTGAAAAGCTCAAAAACCAAACTGCATTACGCAAAAGTCTGTAGAATCAATCATTGCAATTCCTACCACAGGACCCGGAGGTCAAGCAGGCATTGCACCCAAGATCGACCCTGTACGGTCAAGCCGTACTCGGTCTCCATTCTCTATGACGATTTCCGTACTTCATCAGACAAGTCCTCGTAGGAACGCTTTTTGAGAAGAATGTTGGTTTTGCGTTGTTCATGTGGAGGAAAGAAATTTTGGCGCGCGAAATTTGTTTTTCAACGGTGTCGAGCATCACGTGACTTAGATGCGTGTGTCAGCCACGAAAGACGCTGTCATGTGATCTTTGTGTGGTTGAGTCAGCGGGCGATCTGATTGGGCCTGATTTTGTGTACGTCCGATTGCGGCCAGACCCCGCGGCGGGACAGAATTATCTTCTTTTTTCGCTCTTGTGCTCTTTGCCCTGCGCTTGGATTCAGGATTCCACAGGTATGTCGATTTCTGTGTCTTCAATTGCTCGACTATTGAATAGTTGGAGCTCGTGCCGGGGTTCATACGCTAATTCTTCCTAGTCATCATGTCTCAGAAGTCCGGTAGGCATTCTCGGCTCATCGTTGCGTAAACCCCGGATTATGACTTGATAGTCCGAGGGTCTGTGTTGGGGTTCAATGCTGATCTGGTGGTTCTATTCTCAATGCAGCTATTATCTCTGTCTACGACAAGACTGGCCTGCTCGACCTGGCCAAGGGTCTGAATCAGCAGAATGTCCGTCTGCTTGCGTCAGGTGGTACAGCCAAGATGATCCGTGAGGCTGGATTCCCCGTCGAGTGAGCTTTGCGTTATCATGAACAAAAGACGGGATGCGTTCGATACTAATCAGTGACTAGGGATGTCTCCGCCATCACCCACGCCCCCGAGATGCTGGGCGGCCGCGTCAAGACTCTCCACCCGGCTGTCCACGGTGGTATCCTTGCCCGTGATATCGAGTCCGACGAGAAGGATCTCGCAGAGCAGAAGATCGCCAAGGTCGACTTTGTTGTTTGCAACCTGTACCCCTTCAAGGAGACCGTTGCCAAGGTCAATGTCACCATCGACGAGGCCGTGGAGGAGATCGATATCGGCGGTGTCACCTTACTCCGCGCGGCGGCCAAGAACCACAAGCGTGTGACCATCCTGTCCGACCCGCTTGACTACCCCGAGTTCCTGAAGGAGCTCGAAGCCGGCCAGATCACCGAGGCCAGTCGCAAGCAGTACGCCCTGAAGGCCTTTGAGCAGACCTCCGACTACGACAATGCCATCTCGGGCTTCTTCCGCAAGGAGTACGCGGGTAACGGTGCCCAGCAGCTCTCGCTGCGTTACGGTACCAACCCGCACCAGAAGCCCGCTTCCGCGTTCATGCCCCAAGGCAAACTGCCTTTCAAGGTTCTGAACGGTTCCCCCGGCTATGTCAACCTTCTCGATGCTCTCAATGCCTGGCCTCTGGTCAAGGAGCTCAAGCAGGCTCTTGGGTTCCCCGCTGCCGCCAGTTTCAAGCATGTGTCTCCTGCCGGTGCTGCCATCGGCGTGCCTCTCAACGAGAAGGAGCGCAAGGTCTACATGGTGGACGACATCAAGGGTATCGAGTCATCTGGCCTGGCCCAGGCCTACGCCCGTGCCCGCGGTGCCGACCGCATGTCCAGCTTCGGTGACATCCTCGCCCTGAGTGACGTGGTTGATACCCCCACCGCCAAGATCATCTCGCGCGAGGTGTCGGACGGTGTGATTGCCGCTGGCTACGAGCCCGAGGCTCTGGAGATCCTGTCCAAGAAGAAGGGCGGCAAGTACCTCGTCCTGCAGATGGACGAGGCTTACACGCCGGCTCCCGAGGAAACGCGCACCCTGTACGGTGTCCAACTGACTCAGCACCGTAACGACATCGTCATCTCGCCCAGCAAGACCTTTAACACGGTCATCACCCCCAAGGAGGCCTCGGTCCCCGAGGCCGCCCTGCGCGACCTGACCGTCGCCACCATCGCCCTGAAGTACACTCAGTCCAACTCCGTCTGCTATGCGCTGAACGGTCAGGTTGTCGGTCTGGGCGCTGGCCAGCAGAGCCGTATCCACTGCACCCGTCTGGCCGGTGACAAGGCTGATAACTGGTGGATGCGCTTCCACGACCGTGTCATCGGCATCAAGTGGAAGCAAGGTACCAAGCGTGCGGACAAGAGCAACGCAATTGACCTGCTGTGCTCTGGCCAGACCCCTCGCAACGACGCCGAGAAGGCCGAGTACGAGCGCGTCTTCGAGGAGGTCCCCGCTCCCTTCACCCAGGAGGAGCGTGACGCCTGGCTGCAGAAGCTCAGCGAGGTGGCTGTCTCGTCGGATGCCTTTGTAAGTTCACCGTTCCGTTTCACCTACCATAATTCCCCGTGCTAACCTTGTCCAGTTCCCCTTTATCGATAATGTCTTCCGCGCCGCCCGCTCCGGTGTCAAGTACATCGCCGCACCCACCGGAAGTCAGAACGACTCCTCTGTCTTTGAGACTGCTGAGAAGCTTGGCATCACTTTTGTTGAACAGGGCATCCGTCTGTTCCACCACTAAATTTTGGAAATGGGAGATATAGAGATCTCGGTAAAAAAAGGATATTAGTTATGATGATGATAGCTTTCTTGTTCATGATTTAGAATACACACATTCCAGTTCATTTTCACCGTGTAAAGTTGTCGAGTGGTTGATATGTGGATATGCATTTGGCCCTGGATGAGCAACTGTTCGTAGTATACCACTTGTTCTGCATTGTTATGGATTCCTGATTTCACTATACCTGATCTCAGTTCGGGGAGCATTCATCTTTCATATTTGGTCCGTGGTGTTTCCAGCCAGGGAGCGCAACTCATCCTACACTGTTCTGCAGAGCGGGTCGATTCGAAGAACCAAAGAAAGTGAACGAGAAGTCCCTGTGTCAGCTTCGATGAAATGCGATCTTCCACATGGCATCTTTCTCCAGGTGCACATAAGGTTGTCGGAGAAGAAAGAAGACTGCTAAAGTATATGACCGAGGCCAAGTTCTCACCTATTAAAAAATTGTATGCAATCATCGAATTGGCAGGTCAATAAAAAGCTTTTCAAGCAATTCTTGGAACCTAAACAATCCACAAGCCTTCCACGTCAGCTTTGCTAGTGAGGTCTTCCACTTGGCAGGATTCCCAGATGTACATGAGGCTATCAAGACTGAGGAGGGTTTGTGGTTGGAGTCAAGTTTTCACCTCGTTAAGTCCTTCACCAGAGGCCTTGCTTTGGCAGGATAAGACAGATACTGCCGAACGAATTGATGAAGCCTAGACAACACAGAGAAAAGAAACTTCTGCGTCAGCTTTGCTGAAACGAGATCTTCCACCTGACAAACGCTCCCTGGGATGCACAAAAGGCTATACGAAAGTGGGTATTGAATGGAACGGGAGTCACGTTCTCACCTGGAAGATTGAATGAAATGATGACCCTCAATGTCAAATGGCAGACTTATACCTGCAACTTCGGAGTAGATGTTTGGGACCTAATATGGGCGACAGAATTCCTGCGGCGTCAGTGTTTGACTGAAATGTGGTCTTCCACTCGTCATGATTTCGGGAGAGGCACGCAGAGCTATGCGAGGATGATCGAGGAGAATGGTAGGGGATCGATTTCTCACATTCTAGCAAGTGGTGGAATACCACACTTCATCGAGTTGAGCGGAGAAAAGAATATCAGAACCTGGACAGCCCGCAGAAGAGACGGTCTGCGTCAGTCAGAAGTGTTTGCTTTGTACTGAGATGAGATCTTCAACTTGAGCATATTTTCCTTGGTGCATGCAGAGCGATAAAAGAAGGTTGATTAAATGTTCAGTGGGTGGTCAAGTTCTCACCTGTAAGGTTGGTCAGCGGATGCAGATGTTGTACCTCGGACAGACGATGAAGAAGACCAGTCGATAAAAAGATTGGAGATCTGAGAACACCGCAGACAACACATCCTGCGTCAGCAATTGCTGAAATGAGATATTCCACTTGTCTCGAGTTCACACAGGGGTTATAAGCAAGATTGAAAGAGGTAGGATCAAGTTCTCACCTATTGAGATGGCAGGGGCGAAGAAGAAAGATAATGAAGATTCAGATAAACCACATGAAAGCCCTTTCTGCGTCAGTGTTGCTGAAACGAGATCTCGAATTGCCCGAGTGCAGCAGGACAATAAAGATACTTGAGAAGGAACTTCGGTTGGGGTCAATTTCTCACCTGGAACCAATCATCAACGGAGCAAAGGCAATGAAGCCATGGATTAACGAAAAAAGCAAGGTTTAGATTTTTCCCGTTCTCAGAATTATGTTGAAGGAGCGCTCCATCAGGCTAGCAAGGCGATCCAGAGCGGTATCCTCTTTCACCGAATGGAACCTCACAGACGACCCCCGAAACGGGCCATTCCATGAGATTCATCCTGGTGGATTCATCACTGAACGGGCAAATGCAAGTGCTTCCCCCAGATCCCACCACCCTCGGTAGAAAGATGCCGGTGTTTTATCGACCAAGTTCTGACTGAGCAGATAAACAACCCTTTGATGCTGTAAGGATGAAACCCACAACAAGAACAGAGCAGCCGATTCCGAGCAAATTTCGTCATTCCAGGTTGCCCTCAATAGCTCGCGCTAGCAGGGTAGCTCTTGTGGACAATGAAGAGACGTGTGCAACCCCCCGCTGAAGCACTTGCAACAGCTGATCAACCAGTGAAGTTGTCAGTAGCGCAAAATCCAAGATGTCTTCGCAAGACACACAAGGACCACAGCTGGCAGCCCACGGGCAGCTGGGCCAGTAGCGCAAATGTGAAAGTTGATGTTGATGTTCGGCGTTCGCGATGAAAGGCGGCGTTGTGGCGGTCAATTGAAGTTGGTGCGTCGGTGGTGGAGGGGGATCGTTCGAGCGAGTTCGTAGAGTCTAGACAGATCACAGACAACCTTTTGCGTCAGTCAAAAGCTTTCACAAACTGGGATGAGATCTTCCACTTGACATGTTTTCCCGGGTGCACACAGGGCTATCAAGAGGAGTGGAGGAGGGTCAGATGGGGTTAAGTTCTCACCTAATGGTTAATATATATGGTAAGTATTGGCAGGAATCGGTTTAGTGGAGGTGGGGTCGACGGGAGAGGGCGTTCGAGGAGGGGGATCGGTCGAGGAGGGACCAGTCGAAGACGGAGTAATCTATCGAGGTTGGAGGTGTGCAAGATGGGAAGTGAGAGAAGGAAAGGAAAGGAGCTGGGAAAGAAGTGCAAGGAGCGGAGGATGGGAGTTGGGAACGAAGTGGGAGTTGGTGAAGAAGGAAGAAGTGGAAGAGCAGTGACAGAGCTGTATTTATATCCCCATTTTTTGGGACCAAATGCCCGGGTAAAAAGCATTGTGTTGTTCTATTGGCCAAAACAGATATCGATTTTTTCTTAAAAAAGAATAGCCCACATGAACCCACGGTGCCTATTTCGAATGTCAACACCAGCATGTGGCAAGAATATGTGCCCAGCAACCTTGAGCACTGATATTGCTGTGCTATCTATCAAAACAAACCCTAATAGGAATCATCTACACAGGGACTCGCGCCCACTTTATTTCCTGTCAATAGGTGATAGTAAACATCAGCCTGGGATGTGAATGATTTGGAGTATCCCTACATAATCGCAAGTTTTCTCGACACAGGAGTACCATAGCACCATTCATTAACCATTTAGAAGGTTCGATTGCACAGTATCATAATAATGATAATGAATCGCGTTGAGATGGGCTTGAGTAGGTTGGATTTACAATGTCTTGGCATGCAACCCCGGACCCACCAAACCTTAAATCGTCAAGATCAGCCGCAGTCATCGTCACACCGTAGAAGACATCAAGACGTAGCGAGCAGCGAAGAGCGCTATCTATTTACTCAAATACTTTTGGCGTGCCATTTTACATATACTCAAAGCCCTTAAGGCAAGACAACTGGCATCAGGTCGGGGGTGAGTGTTCTCCTTGGCGTTGGGCGTGGAAACTCACTGGACCGGGGGTATCCTCCGTCACTCTGACAGCGGAAGACACATGTAGCAAGCAGCCAGCACATGACACATCAAGTCTAGAGTTGTAGAATGCATCAAATTCATGCATGCGCGGAACTAGCCGTCAGCTAAGTAGTCAGCTGTTTGATAGTCCATCAAAGCATGATCCTACTTTTCCCATGACCATTTTCCTCGAGTATTGTCTACGCTCAGAATCGACCCTCAGATTCTGAAACAGCATTCAAATCGAATCCACGATGAAATCCAAATACCAAGGCGAATTAGATCGCGAGATCCGCAAGATGGAAATATTCATTTCGAAGCTCCAGATCCGAATCCACCGGAAGAAGTCGTTCGACTGCGCCAAGGAAGCGAAGCCATGATCAGCAAATGGGATGCGAAAATCAAGCTCAAGAAAGAGCAGATTGCCGACCTGGAGAGGCGCGCACAGCCGGATACAGCCATCGCCAAAGACATGGTGATGAACGAAGATGAGCCTCAGGACCATGATGAAGACCCGAGTCAAAGCGGCCACTCGGACGTGGGCCTGGACAGTGAGCTTCTCGTCACCATCCACGGCGTGAATAAGACCCACCCATAACCTACCCGAGCCTTCAAGAAACTCGTTGTGTGGCAGATCGAGCGACATATCCAGTGGGCATCATCCGAGAAACAGCGTCCCTGGACCTCGATCTCGGAGCTCTGCTCTGTCCTTGATATTCGCACCGCTGCCGATCTTGAACGCGATTGTCGTCAAGGCCAAGGGAATTTGAAGTTGAATCCGCAATACTGCCGGTTGCCTCTATACGGAACACCGTGGGGCCGCCCGGCCGCTGCATTGATGGATCATGCAAACAAGGTGCTGGAGGACCCGGAGCACTGGATTCTACAGGATGAGGCCCGAGCTCTGCTCATCGCGGTGGAAAATTGGTACTTCTCGTCACCGGAGGTGAGTCGCGCCTTGATCTTGGGCAAGGAGGATGACAAGTTGACTCTGCCGAGCTCGATGCAGAAGAAATGGGAGTATGCATTTGCAAACGGAGCTCGAGAGTCGGAGGCGGGGCAAACAGACACGAGCTCATCTGACTAGGGGATTCGATTGTCATCCATCGTCGATAGAGAGAGTTGGCATTCTCTTGAGAGATTGATGGTGATTTCAAGAAATTAAATGATCTAGAGAGTCAGACGCGGGTGTCTGTGCGGAGTGGATTAGATTAGCCAGCCATGACCATGTTGTCTTCATCCTTCAACGGAGCTAGTAGCTTGAGTGAAAATGCCCGAGATGTCAGCCGCAACTCGGATGCCGAGGACCGATACAAGTTGTTGCACCACGTGCCGGCACAAAAATTGTGCAGGCTCCACCCGGATCCGCGGAGATCCTTTCGGGCTCGGACACTGATTTCGCCGATCGCGCGACTTCGCTCCCGTGCACTTTCCGCGGATGAATGATCGCACCGAGCATCACGGCATTCATCCTTGAGCTCCGCTGAATAATCTGTGCTTGACATGGGATCGTGATCAACCATGGGTCGTTCGGTATTGTGAATGACTCCTGCTATAGCCATGGATTCCTAATGTTCTGGACTTCTCCGGCCAGTGATGGACCGGCCAGGTCAACGGTTCAACGATGCCGAGGGAGGGACGAGAAAAGTTTCCGACACCCGTAAGCTTATACTCTACATCCAAAATAATACTCGATACGGACGGGATTGACTCGAAACTCCGGGATTCGGCGTGACTCACAGAACACGTGACCTTTTTTGTCAGCGGGTCGGGTTTGTCAGAATCAGGATTGATCAGGATTGATCAGGATCGTGCTTTAATTGCCATGGCAATCTGGGGATGAGCCAAGCCTTGGCTGGTGCACCGGTTACGGAAAAAAGAAAAGAAACGAGCAGAAGGCAGTCTGCAATGCATTATGGAATTATTGGCATAATGCCCGACGTCCTTGCATCTGGCCAACAATGTTGAAGTCATCGACCTGTCAGAGTGGAGCGGAGTCGGACAGCCACAAACGCCGAGTCTGAGCCGCACTCAGTGGTGATTAACTCTAACTCCGAGTCTTACGGGCGCGCATCTGGATTTCCCTTGCCAGCTAGATTCAAGCCAAGGAAGTTTAATTCCATCCCAGGGAATTGTTTCGACGCGGTCTGACATGAGCGCAATGGGTACGAGCCTACCTATCGCAGAATGCCCCTCGTATTCGTTTCACGGATAGTCGGTAGGGCTGGAGAACAGCTCCGGATCCAGTGGGACCCGGTCTCCCCAACTAGGGAACTCGCGCTGAATCAGGCAGCGAACGCGAGACACTTCCCAAGTGGAGGAGAGGATCCCAAGGCACCCGAGGCTTGGCTGACCACATCGCATTCCAAACACTGCCCAGTGCCAGAATTCCTCTGCCTCAGCGTCTGCGCCCTGCAAGGACTTGGCCGTTACAGAAAAAAAAAAGGAGGCGTGGTTGATAGCGGGGAAACAGGATGAATTATTGAGTTGCCTTTTCACACAGCCCCTGCCAATCCTCCTGCCTATCTTCCCCGGGAATGCTAGGCGCCAAGGCGATAGTACAGTGCAGGCATCATGAAGCGATAGACTTTGTTCAGTCATCAACATTTAACATTTGGGATTGGAAATCCAATTGGAAATCTAATGCTGAATAACCCGAGCTTCGGTTCGCAGCGGTCGGCATTGGTCATCCGTAGTGGGGCTTCAGGGTCTCGGTTTTTTTTTTTTTTTTTTTTTGGTGAGTCACTACGGAGTAGGGAAGACGATGGAAGCGGGAGGTGAGCAAGAAATTGAACAGGTCGAACAGGTTGACAGGGGGAACCCGGGGCCCAGGAATGATCGTACTCGCATCTCATCCAGCGGTGAGAATGAGTTGGCCGGTATCCCTGTCCGCTGCAATAGGAAGAGAAAAAAGAAAAAAGAAAAAAAGAAAAAAAATTAATCAGCGCTCGGGCTCGGATCCACGCGCGCATAAATCGGTGGGGAAATTTTGTCCTCCGATCGGCTCCCGGACTTTAGAACGGATACACGGGAAGAAAAAAAATAATCAGTACTCCGTATATAGAGCAGCATTGTTCCCCCCTTCGTGTCACTTCCTCATCATCCAATACCCACTCCGATCGACTTTATATTTATATATACTCCGTACATTGATCTACATCTTCTCTTACACCCGAGGACCTCGCGCAATCTATTCCCCACACCGCCTCGCATCCCCGCCCGTGACTGGATGATCGCAGGATTGAGTCACCACCTTGGCAGTCCCCAATCTGAGCTCATAAGCACCTCAACTGCCACCATGGACCTTTCTTCTACCACTCCCAAGGACACTCCTCTGGCCACCGCCGCCTCTCCCTACTTCTCTTCCCTCTTTCGCCGCCGCCAGCAGAAGAAGATGAGCATCACCCAAACATACTACCTCGCTCACACCGCCCGCAAGAAGCTCACTCGTGAGGCTTCGCGGGCGGACCATGATCTGCGCCTACTGGTTGGCCATGCCAACCTGCTCGATTCCCTTATGCTTGACCTGGCCGACGCCGAACGGGAGCAAGAACGCTGGTTCAACCAAACCGTGAGCGGCGCCTCCAAGGCCTCCGATGAACCCCGACACATCCAATGGGCCTCGACCGTGGTCGAGGAGCCCGAGGAGGACTGGGATCCGGAAGACGCGTCCGACCTGGACTCGGACAGTGACGAGGAAGACGACTCCGACTTTGACGAGAGCGACTTTGTCATCAACACTCCCGTTCGCCGTCGCGCAGCTTCACCGCCGGCTCCCACGCCGGAGCTCACATTGGAGGAGGACATGGACTCGGACGACACCGACTCGGACTTTGAATACGACGATGTGGATGACCTGGATGAGCTCAGTCTCACCCGATCACCGTCGCGCCAGTCCCCGCCCGAGCTCCTGTCCGACTCGGACGGCGAGTCCGAGGACGAGGCCACGCCCCCCTCGCCGCCACAGCCCGTTTTGGAGGCCTTCGACGAGAAGGAGCCTACCACCGCCGCAATCCCCTTGACTGGCTCCCATCAATCGCATCTGTTCGAGCCGGGGTATTACGTTTCACAAAAGCCCAACACGATCATCGAGGCATACTGATCTCGCCCGTGACGCCTGTTGTTTGGCTTCTGTATACCTTTTCATATTCGATGACTTGTGATACCCCCGATGCATTTGCTTTTTCACGATTGAGTTGACATCTTGGAGCGACGATGTCTGGCGTTTTCCTTTTTTAAGCCGGTCGCACGTGGAACGACTATACATATACTTCCTTTCAACCTGCATATTCTCATCTCATCTCACACTTCTCCGAGACGAAGAAGTTCATTTGATATTTTTTTTCCTGGATTATACAAGGACTTTGGAAAGGACCTTGGAAGGCAGATCTCCCACACCTGATTGAGACTACCCGAGCGGGGGAATACCCAAAATTGCAATCCCGACGGGACATGTACATCAGAGAGCACCAACCCAAAACTGTTGAAATCCGGATCTTTTTGTCCAGTAGCACCAGTAGGAGATCGTAACTGCAAAAAGGATTCCACGCCAATTAACGGGCCATGTGACACGTCGGGCTGCAGCGTCCGAGCGCCTCGTAGGCTTCACCGCTAATGGATCCATCCACGCCAAGGAGCGATTAGTGCCTGGATCTTCGCGGCTAGGCCGGCATGGTCCGTCCGCCACGCTTGCTAGTCTGTTGAGAAGGGGGTGTCGCGGTGGAGTTGCTGCTTTCTGCGATTCCTGTGAGGGATGGCGCGGCCATTATTGGCGACGCTTTGTCGTACGACGCACGACGAATCCGTTGACTGGAGGGGTAGTATGGGTACGGAGTATGGAGTACATTCTTCAGGATGGAGGGGTGCCGACCGTGATTTGGGGGGAGGATTTTGGGAGCCCAGTCTGCATGCGTGGACTCTCCACGGTTTCTGCGCGTGCGTGGAATGGCGTAATCGGGCCCCAGGGATGGAGGAGATTGGGGATCTGCAGCTGATTTCCGGGTTTCGGTTTTGACTGGCGTGCGTTATCTTGCAGCGACAGGTCATGGGTCATGATCTGTCGTCCTGAATTAAGGTCCGGGCCAGAACCGGGTCTGGCATTCTTTCGTCGACTCTAGACCTTTTACGTCGACCCCGATCGCGGGGGCGTTCATCAGTGGGATATTCATTATTGTGTACTCCGTACATCTTGTATACATCGTGCCATGTCAACATCCGATACTGCCTATCGATAACACCACCGCCTTCTCCATCCGGTCCAACCCCTCGTCACTTCGATCCCTTCCGAAACATGGGGTCGCCCATATTCGATGCAGTCTCCATCCTGCTTGCACGCGACTGAACCTATCCCTCGCTTTGGCCCACAACCGACCACTGACATTTCACTGTCTATCTGAGACAAGCCGGGCACACCGCACCAGCGGTGCAAGACACCCCTCTCCACCCAAGTCACTTCAATTGCATCATCAGTGAATGCAACCCATTCCGAACCGGACCGATTACTAACCAGTTCGAGAGTGACTGTCGAACAATTCTCTCGCCGTAATGTCCTCCTCGTCCTCCCCCAAGCCCTCCTTCGAGTCCGAAGATCGCCCGGTGTCCAGCGCAGGCATGGCCCAGGACGCAGGGACCAACCAAGCGTCCCACATCTCGTTCGGCGACGACCCAAGGAACCACAGCCCACGCCGACGTTCCATTCAATTCAACGTTGGTGCCGCTGAGGCCCAGTTACCCACCCGTTCGCAGAGCTTCAAAGATAAGTGGCGATCCTATGGAGACGCGCCTATCAGGGAAGCTGAGGTGGAGAGGGAACCACGGCCACTGCCCACCAGCCGAGGACCCTCCCCGCCGCCGCCCAAGTGAGTTCACATTCTCCTTTCTTCTTCTTTTTTTTTTTTTTTTTGGTCAATTCCCGACCGCGCCCGTCGCTTGCGCACGCTGATCCATGGAAAGGACTTATGAGCGCGGTGTCTCCTTCGACACTTTTGACAATCGCGACGCTGCAGACTTTTCCCTGACCTTGAACTACAAGCATAAGGGCTACCAGAGTACTCGTCGCAGTCGGTCTTTCCTGTGCGGCACGGACCAGAATGATTATTCCGAGTTTGCGCTCGAGTGGCTCCTTGATGAATTGGTGGATGATGGGGACGAGATTGTCTGTCTGCGCGCGGTCGAGAAGGATTCGCGCATGGCGAGCGATGCTGCCATTGAGGAGGGCAAATACCGACAAGAAGCCGAGCGGTTGTTTGAGCAGGTGATGCAGAAAAATAGCCAAGACGAAAAGGCTATCAGCTTGGTTCTCGAGCTGGCTGTCGGAAAGGTGGAAAGCATTATTCAGCGCATGGTCAGTCTGTACCCGATCCCTGACTATGTTCAAGGATGCTGATATCGCCTAGATTCGGATATATGAGCCTGCCATGCTCGTGGTTGGTACGCGCGGCCGCAATCTGAAGGGCGTTCACAGTTTGCTCCCGGGCTCCGTCTCCAAGTACTGCCTCCAACAATCGCCAATCCCCGTCATCGTTGTTCGTCCGTCTCCGAAGCGCGAAAAGAAGAAAAAGAAGCGCCGCGCAGATCCAACGCGCCGGAGCTACAATCATATCTTGGAGTTGAGTGAGAAGCGCGGCAGTCGGATCTTTGATGCCAGCTCCAGTGCCGAGAGTAGTGCCTCCAAACTCCCCGACGAAGAAGCCGCTGTCGCAGAGGCATTAGGTTTACCTGCATCATACTCGCATGGGAACTCGTGTACCTCTCTATCGGATCGCAGCAGCATTAGTCACGATGATTCGGATCCTGCCTCTCCCGCTCCCTACTCTCTGGACACGGTTGTGATGAAGAGCCCGATGAACGGGAGCCCGGCAAGCTCCGAGGAGAGTGTGGTGAGTGAGAAGACTCAGAGGTCAGGGACCCCTCCACCGCCACGCGGATTGTCATCGTCCATGGGCGAGGATTCCTCCGATGAGGCCGAGCCGTCCAAGGATGAAACGGAGCCAGCGGAACCCCCGAATCCGCCGAAAAGACCGATTCTTCGAAGCAAGCATCGATACCCGTGATTGAAGTGTCCAACGATAATGACAAAGACCAATCTGCGCAGCAATGAACATACCCGACCAGTCCTTCAACATCTATGAGTCCATGCCTTGATCCGAGCATACATACTTCATCGTGGCCTGTTTTACCATCCACGCCACATATTCCCCAGCAGATGAAGACCTTCCACCTGGCCCATATACCCTGCACTCCAAATACCCCTCTCCCCTCTCCACATCATTCACATTCCTGTTTCGCTGTCTTTTCTAGACTTTGCATCTGTCATCCTCGAGGGCGGTACTGGATTCCGTTCGCATGGTGCTAGCATCGGGACTTTATATGGAGTTCTCTGCATTACAATGAATTCCACTGAGTATTATCCGGTCGTGCAATCTTGTTCTACCCGTGTAGTCTTGAGCTATTTTTAAAGGCTCTAGTAGACCCCAAAACACACGGGCACTATATACCCACTCTACTTAAGTATGGGCAATTGTAAGCTCTGATTTACTACTACACTCTTCAGCATAAAAAAAGAGGTCAAAATTGTACACTATGAAGCGGGATAGAAGGTGAAAACGTCCCATGGGAAAAAGAAACCGACCTGTCGGGATATGCAAGACAGGACGGAGAGAGCACAAAGGTAGAGAGCAAAAGTGGTCCGTCACCAAGCGGAGACAGCCTGACGGAAGAGACGAAGCAAGCAGGGAGAAAAAAGGGCAAAGGGAAATCTTTTGAGAACCAAGAGAAAAACGGAAAACGTTCATCATTACTCCTAGGGAATCAAATCTATGCTGCGTGCTCACCATCCTTGGATGGTGTTTTTGAGGGCCGTCGTTCGGTCGCGGCGGGCTGCGACTTGGTGAGGACCGGGGAGGGATGGTTGGACGGAGGCGACGTCGCAAGGTTGTCCTTGTCCTCCAGGCTGGCGAGAGCACTAAGGTCCAAACAAGTGAGTAAACAACACACTGAGGTATATTTGAGGGTTGTTTCCTACCTGAAGGCATTGATTGAGGACGTTTCCTTGTCCTCCTTCTTGCCGGCAGGAGGGGTGCCGGTACGGCTGCTAGCAGCGCTATCATCACTGCCCCGGACCAGGTTGCCACCAGGACCCAGATTCTTGCGACCGCTGCTGCTGCGCGAGCCGAGCAGGCCCGAGGGACCGAAGGATACGGGCTGGTTTGTGCTGCGGGCGGTCCGCAACCGACGGAGATCATCACTGCCGACCTTACTCGAGGCGAAATCGGGAGGTGGTGCTTGACTTCCGTAGCTACCGAAGCCACGGGCGTCACCACGGCCCATGGGAGGGCGGCCACCACCGCCGCCACCGCCGCGGTTGGCCTGCTGGCGCATCCGCTCCATCTCAGCCGCTTGTTGGGCACGGGCAGCCTGGTTTCATACGTCAGAACATCACCAAATCTCCCGTAGTTGAGTGAATACATGTCGGGACTTACCTCTTCACGAATCTGCTGGATGGTCTTGGGACCCTTATCAGAGTCCTTGGAGACCCAGCGGTTGGCACGCAGGTCAACAACATCCTAAAAATTCAGAAGTCAGTACGGTTCTGAGAGCAGGGTGAATGTAGTGGGGATAAAAATACCATCAGCATAAACCTCAGACGGCTTGGCAAGCCGACTGTCTCGAGCATAAGGTGAATGCGGCCAAAGTACGCATCCATCATGGCGGGACCCTTCTCGGATGCGTCCAGGCTGGAACCGATTGTGCGCAGCAGGTTGGTCAAACTCTCCACCTCGGCTTCATCGGGAACACCCTCAAAGTCCAACAGACGCTTGAGACACTCGTGCATGATACGCTCCGTCAGCATGCCCAGCTTGTACAATTCACCGATGAACTTGACCAAACCAAGACCTCTGCGCTTGGCAGCGGCGGCTAGATAGTACTCATCCGACATCATGGCGACCTCCTCAGTAACACCCTCGGGCTTTTCGGGCAAGTTGACCTTCCAACCACGCTCGAACTCTTCCTGGCAGCGGTTGAGCAGGTATTTGCGGAACAGGTTACCACCGGCAACGATGTTGCCGGCCTTGTCCCGGATGTTCTCGTCCTTGATGTCCAGGCTCATACTCTCTAGCATGGCCTTGCAGAACTTGGCATACATCGGGGCCCAGTGAGCCTCATCAGTAGCCTTCTCGAAAGTAAGTTGAATAACCTGGCGGAGAGTACGGCCGTCGGACTCGTCCTTGGATTGGCTGACAATCTCGAGGATCTGAGCAGAGATTCTTTCGAACTTTTCAGGGGTCATCTTGTTGAGAGCAGCCTTGACCTTGCGCTGCACAACATCAGGGGCCATGTAGCCGTCGCCACCGGGAGCAGGCCCAGCAGACGGCTGAGTGAGGCTGCGAGGCTTCCAGCCAGAAGCGGAGGTAGTAATGGCCTTGAGGTCCATACCGGCAGTCAAAGGCATAGACTTGTTGGTCTCTTCCTCCTTCTTAGAAGATTGCTTGTCACGCTTGCTGCCAACACGACCACCTTTGCTGGACGCGCCACGCACAGGCGACATAGGCATACCAGAGGAGTTGTTGCGGCTCATTGAAGGAGCACCCATACCCATGCCGGGACGGCCAGGGAATGGGCCGAAGGGGTGAGTGCCGCGGCCACCCAGAGAGGGATTGACAGGAGGCATGCTGTGTCGGGATGCGGGCTGGCCGAAGTTGCCCATGGGGAAACCACCACCAATGGCATTGCGTGAGCCAGTGCGGCCACCCATGCTGGGGGTGCGGGCCGATTGGGGGCGCGAAGAGGCATCAGGGTCTCCTAGGGTTTCCCGTACGCGCGAGTCCCAGTCAATGGACGGCTTGTCCTTGTAGGCGACTTGGAACTGGAGCAAAAAGTCACGGTCATAGTGGAATCGACGACCAGTGGGCGCGGCAGCGTTGAGGGCAGGGTTGGGAGCGGTAATAGAGGTAGGGTAGAGGACCTTGCTGAGGTCTTCCAGGAACTTGGCATTTTGCAAAGAAGTCATGGCCGCACTGGGCTGCTGCGGTTCAGAAGGCTTGGGGGTGTCAAGCTTCAGACCAGCGGGCTTCTTGCCCAAAGCACTGGCGGGTTTACCCGGAGGGGGCATGGACATGTCGGACGAAACTGGCGTGGCAGCGCCGCTATCTCCAGGAGTGGACGCCTCGGTGGCAGGGAAGCCACCCTTCTTGAGCGAGGCAAAGAGATCCTCACGCTCTTTACGGCCACTGTCATCCTCGTTGGTCTCGCCCTTGGCGCGAGCGGCCTCACGGGCAAGCTCTCGCTCCTCGGCCTCTTGCTCAGCCTTCTTCATGTTGACCTCGTAAGCCTCCCTCTCTTCACGTTCCTTACGCTCGGCGGCTTCCTTCTTCTCCTTCTTGGCGCGGTTGTAGTCTTCCTCGGCGGCACGTTCCTTGGCTTCAATCTCAGCCATCTCGCGCTCGATGGCATCGTAGTCAATCTCATCGTCATCTAAGGGAGCTGGCGCGGGTGCCTTCTTGGGCCCCTCGGCGGGGGTCGAATTCTCCTTCAAGCTCAAGTTATCCATAGCAGCGGTGGCAGACTGGGTGGAATCCTCATTCTTGAGTTCGGCGGGCTTAGCATCCTTAGCATCATCGGCAGACTTGCGAGCAGCCTCCTCGGCCTGACGCTTCTGAGCGGCCTCGTCCTCCTGGATCTTCTGGCGAACGGCATCCTTCAATTCCTGCTTCTTTTCCTCGTCAGTCTTGGCGATGCTGGCCTTGCTGTCGGTTCGAGCGTGATCGGACGCGCTGGCAGTTCGTGGAGGCGGGGTCGACGTAGGCGTGGCAACTTTCACGGGCGAAGGAGAGGCACGAGCAGGCGATGCGGGGGCCTTGGTGTCAAAGGTCTTCACGACACCACTGCCAGGGTCCTTGATAACAATTGGACTCTTCTTGGCCGAAGGAATGACAAAGTGCGGTTTGGCGGGGGCAGGGCTGTTCGACGATCTGCTACCAGTGTGAGTGTGACCGGGAGCCGGGGGACCAGCCGGAGCCGAGCCTTGACCGAGACTCGAGCCAGGACGGTCAGTAGAGACCTGGGACGGGGTACGCGAAAGAGGGGTCGATTGCGGCGGTTGAACGGGGTATTGTCCATGCATGTAGCCGGCCTGTGGGTTATAGGGCATGCCAGGACGGGGTTGCGGGGACGGGGGAGTCATGTATTGGCCGCCGTACGGGTTTTGGTTGTAGTAGAAGCTCGGGTCGTAGACTTGCGGGAACTGAGATTTTACGGACATTAGACATTGTTCAAAGTGGCCGGTTTCAGGCGCTAGATCCAAGGGAGGAGGCGGGAGGGGAGGCATGCGACGGTGCCCCCCTCGATCGCCCCGAAAATGGCCACGCCGGGCCGATTTCTGGAATGAACATCGGCGATTAAAGGGTGGGGATCTCACAGATTGGGGACCCATATGCTGGTTATAGCCATAGGGCTGGGGTGGCATTTGCGGGTGAGCCATGGGGACTTGGTTCATTTGGGGAGTCGTGGGGTGTGCGTTGGCCAGTGCCGGACTGCGATTCGCTTGATGAGGCGAGTTGGGGAACGGAGCCAGAGGCCGGCCCTGGTTGTGGCCGTGGAACTGAGGACCCATGTTGGGACCACCGCGGGGCTGACTGGGCGTTTGGCGGAAGTTAGGACCGGGTGAGTATGGCATTTGTCCCTGGTAACCGGACTGAGAATATCCACGACCGCGACCACCTTGGTGAGGGTAGCCACCGCGCGCGGGGCCATTGCCCATGTGGTTGCTCATATCGCTATGGGTCGACTGGGAAGACTCGCGGCGCAAGTGTTGGGGGCCGGGGCCGAGAGGTGCCTGTAGAGATGGGCGCATCTATGTGAGCAGTTTGTTAAGGAAAAAAAAATCGCGCAGAAAGACCGAAGGTGTGTATAGCGCGGTGGCGTCCCCCACTAATGCACGCACATAATCCCCCACACCGTGGGGGAAAGGAAGAAAATAAAAAAAAATTCAAAGAACCCAAATAACCGATCGAGGCGGGGGGAAGGAGAAGGTAGCTTACGTTGTTGTCACCCGCTTCACCGAAGCTGCCAAAGTTGGGAACATTCCCTTGTCCCTGGTAGGTCGATGGAGGTGGACGGCCACCGCTGGAGGCGGGTTGTGGGATCGGGGAGGGAGAGGTCTGAGGCGAGGTGACACGCGGGTTCGTCGACGGGGCGCCCAGGCCGGATTGTGACTGGTTGGAAGAGAGCACAGCGGGATTGCCCATATTGGGAGAACTCTGCTGGTTCGCGAAGCCGAACTGGAGGCTATTAGGTCGACTGGCGGGACCGCCGTTGGGCATGTAGCCCGAGGTACCGGCCGAAGTGATGGTCACAGACGGCTTCCGGGAGTGGTCGCCTTGAGACGCAGCAGAGGCCGTCGGGGCACCATTGACAATGGTCACACCCGGCGAGGCAGCCTGCTGAGAGGATTGGGGTTGCATGGGGTTGCCGTTCACAGGAGATACGGAAGTCGACTTCCCATGTTGCGCCGAGCCACCCACGGTGACGGGAGCGGCGGTCGAGTCCGTCGCGGACTTCTTCGTGGCGTTGGCGTAGGACTTGGCCGGTGCCGGGGCAGTCGCGGCCAAGGGGGAGGAAGAAGCGGCGGGCTGGGAGGAAGCGGTGGTAGCGGTGCTCTGTCCTGGTTGAACGCCCGACTGAGGAGGGATCGAGCTCATTAGACAGGTAGGATTTCACGTCGGACGCGAAAAGAGTTTGATGATGAGAGGTGACGGTGATGTCAAGACGTGGAGGAGGCTGGAGAAGGCCGCATCCAAATCTGGAATCTGCGGGCGATTAGGACCAAGGGAGATAAAGGGAGGGAAAAAAGTCAAATCAACAAGTGAAATGACGACCAGCGACGCAACGGCGTGTGGTCCACAGAACTGGTTGGGTTGGAAGTCCAGAATGTGTGGGTGTGGGAAGGAGAAAAAAAAATCCAGTGAGGAAAAAAAGTTGATTTCGGTGGGAAAAAAAATTCGGGGTTTGTGGAGGAGAAACAGCGCCGTGCGACGAGCCCAACTCACCTGGAAAGACAAGATCAAGGGATTCGTAGTGAATCCTAGCCTTAGCTGGAGTGTTGAAAATAGAATTAAAAGGGCGTTGATGGGGGGCGAGTGGGTTGGCCTATCTACAACTCCGCCACCATGACATCGGGCGATTCTCACTTGTATACCTCGACCTGGCTCCGAACTGGATGAGGCATAGTCTGCTGCCCTTGAGTCATGCCAATACGATGTGACTCTTAAGAGGTTTCTTAAGAGGCGCAAATATTATTGGGGGAACAATCCTTGGGGGGAGAACAATGAACTAGTCGCGGTCGCCACCGGGGATTGGACTACACAGATTACGGACATTTACCATCTTCCCTGGAAGATCCAGAGACATCAGAGATACGGAGGATTGGAAGTCGATTCCAAGGGGTCTCGAAGGGATACCTGCATTCTTAGGATCGACTCCGATTTCCGCCTTGCAGCTGCGGGAACTTAAGTATGCATGCCCTTCGGCTGTCAGATCGAGTTGATATTAATAGCCACCGATGGCAACCCAACGATTCTCGATTCTCTCCAAGCAAGGATCCGAGTCTACCTTTTTTCTGCGAGGGCTCTAACCCCTCAGTTGTACCGATCATAGCCCGTGGTTCGACCGTGGTCGGTGCCTGACGAGCCCGAGGAGTCGTGGTCAGCCCCCAGCCAACTGGACGCCCAGCGTCCACTGGTCCGGCGCGTCGACCGACTTTTCACCAGGTCCTCGTCGTCGACCACGTCGAAGGAGTTGTCGCTGGGGTTCTTCCGCAGTGGGGCTCCGTAGGCCAGGTCATCGTTGTCCGGGTCGTCGCGGCTCGTCGACTTCTTCTCCTCCCGCATCAAGGTCGACTGGAGAAATTCCAGGACTTCTCGCTGAGAAGAGATATAACGGGCTTTATCGGCACCCGACATGGACTCCAGTTGACGCTGAAGAAGGGACCCGCTGGCCGACAGTTCCTCCTGCCGAGCTTCGCGGGACTTGCCCGTGGATGTAACAGATCCCAGGGTGGAGCTGAGAGCCGAGTACCAGTCGGTGGAACCGGTCGAGGGTGCCGCGGCCGCGGCCGTGGGAATGTTGAACCGGGAGAGCAGCGAATGGGCATACGAGGCCGGTCCAGACGGAGGGGGCGGTGCCTGTTGTTGCGGAGGAAGACCCAAGACCTTCTGTCGGATCAGATCGATGGCCTGGTAAAAGTATTGCAGGCCCATTGCCTTGGCTTTCTCATGGGTAGTCCCGATCATGTCCTCGATCTCCCGTTCGTGGTAGGTCAAGAATGGATCTACGTAATCCTGATAGAGCAGTCGAGCTCCTTGGGTCTGGGGGAGGACCAGGTAGCACATGAAGAAAAGGCGAATCCAGCTATAGAAGGGGAACCTGCGATTCACGATTAGCCGACGGGTGGGATGTGGACAAGGGATCACACTATACCATCCGATAATAAACACCGTCCAGGACTCGGCCAGAAGTATAACGGAGAGCACCACCCAGTACATAAGCCATGGTGCGAGCTGTGAGGGGTCGGCGGAGCGCAAGGCTTTGTAGGATGCGAAGACGGGGAAGAGGATGGTGACGATGGAGCTATCGGATGCAGAATTAGCGCTCGAACGGAGAGAATCCTCTTCCAAGTACTCACGACAGCAGGTCGGCGAAGATTCCAAACATGGTGGCTGCGTTGTGGAGGTAAAAAACCACGCGGGGAGAAATAAGCGGTGGGCGATCACGGACTTCCAGGCGGACAATTCCTTCCAAGCTTGCAACCCTTTCGAGATCGATAGAAAGCTGGACTTGACACGGGCGAAAAGAACACACAATCCTCTCACGCGCAGTCAAACTCACAGGTCGTGTGGGTGCAAGGCATCCATCAATCCGATGACCCGCTCGCTCTTGATCAACGGTTCGTCTTGACGTCACGCGAGACACGCGGCGCGCCCTGGTATGGATGAACTTTGTCTCGAGGACTAGTTCGACTTGTTCGATATGCTCGATGCTCTCGCGATCGACATTTCAACTGGTGGAGCTCGGCTCGGCCCAATCAGCCCGGTGCCCAAGGGTCTGTATGACAGTTGGGTTCTTTCTCCTACACTTCGCCTCCTCACGAGCCTAGCTTCAGAGGACTCCAGCTTTCCGCACTCACCATGTGTATCGCGTTGATCTCGACGGCGCACCCTTCCTACTCCCTGATCATTATCGATAATCGAGATGTCCGTTTCGCGATCATCTACCTCGGCTATCTGAACTGATCTTCTCTAGGAATTCCTCCACCGACCAACCTCCTCGCCGGACTGGTGGCCGGAGCCATTCTCGTATGTCCTCGGCTCCCGTGACTTGGCGCGAGCCACGCATGGGACCTGGATGGGGGTCACCAAGCAGGGGAAAATAGCAGTTCTCACCAACTACCGCGAGGATAAAGCCGCCGAGGCCATCGGGGTACACAGTCGCGGCAGAATCGTGAACAGCTGGCTCACCGGTCCGCCGGACGAACAACAGACCACCCGCGACTTCGTGCAGGCGATGGTGGCCAGTCCCGAGGCGAGACAAGTGGGTGGGTTTAGTCTGGTGTGTGGACGCATTAATGAGCCGCTGGCTATTGTCTCCAACCGCTCGGACGACATGGACCAAATTACGTGGGTGGCTGCCGAGAAGAACCAAACGCGGGGCCTCAGCAACACCAGTGTAGACGATCGCACTTGGCCTAAAATTCTCGACGGCGAGAAGCTCATGCAGGAGGCTATCGAGGCGCACGTGGAGGCTCGGGAGCATGAGGATGCCTTGGTAGAGCGCCTGCTCCAAGTGCTGGATACCGATACCCTCCCACGATTGCCAAAGGAAGACACCACCGTGGACAGTTACATCAAACATCTTCGCAAGAGCATCTTTATCCCTGTCATCGGCAAGGAAGAGACCAAGCAACCACCGGTCCATGGGACTGTGGAGCACAACTATACCAGTGGACCTTATGGAACTCAGAAACAGACCATTCTTCTCGCACAGCATGATGGTCGCGTGCGATACTTCGAGCGCACACTCTACGATAGTGACGTGCAGGCGGTGCCAATCGGGCAAGGCGACCGATCATTCGAGTTCTACGTGCAGAAATAGCACTCGACTACACGACCGAACTGTTTGAATGATCAATTTCATGCGCTACGACATGACGACTTTGCATTGAATAAGGAAAGGGGCCGCGGGGGTCTTTTGTCTAGTTGCACCGAACCTTCACAAAGTAATCATGAGACTTGTCGAAACCAATCTAGCATATCACTTTGCGTATCTCTCTTTGTAAAGGAATCTCTGGATTCCACCGGGCTGAGCTAGCATCCACTGGACGCACCGTCGTGTTTCATCTTGATAACTCTCATCTACCCGAGGCCTTTGGATCGCCCACGCTCCCAACACGGAATGAGCGAGCTTCCCCTGCACCGGAAGAATTCCCTCACTTCTGTTTCCACCTGTGTCCGTCGTGTGCCGCCGAAGTAGAAGATGAGCCCGAATCCCGTGGACCGTCCTGTCCACAGCCATGATCAACGGCCAATCTCCCCAGTGGAAATAAGTCTCCCCTTCGATAAAACCATGGCTTATTGCAGACCTTCCGGGTTTCACATTGGATCTAGCGGCGATCGTCATGAAGAAATACACCAGTTGCTTCATATTGGATAATTCGGTCGCGGTGAATCCGTACTAGTCGAGAAATACCCCGGGAAACAAGTATATAACCAGAAGATGTTAAGCATGTCTACCACATTCATTTTCTCGTCAAGACTGGTCTCTTGGTTTTCGTTCCTTTTCTTCCCTCGACAACCTTGATAGTCATTCTCTTCATCAACATGAGATCTACCATTACAATGCTGGCCGCCAGTGCGGCCAGCCTGGTCTGCGCTTATCCCCGCGAGACAGAGGGACTGTCCAGCAAGCGAAGCATCGCCAAGCGAACGTCCGGATTTACCTGTACGTGATCTCCATTGCTTGCACGAATATACCACTGATTGGGAAAGGGTTTGGCGTCAGTGAATCCGGAGCAGAATTTGGCGAGTCCAACATCCCCGGAACTCTGGGGGCGGACTATACCTGGCCCGAGACGTCCAAGATCCAAGTCTTGAGGGATGCGGACATGAATATCTTCCGTGTTCCCTTCTTGATGGAGCGTCTGATACCCGGTACGATGACGGGTACTCTAGACGAGACCTATCTGTCCGATCTGAAATCGGTAAGGCGCCTGAATTCTAGACATACATCGCATCTTGAGTCTCAGTGACCCTTGTATAGACCGTCAAGTTCATCACCGATAGCGGTGCTTACGCGGTTCTGGACCCGCATAATTATGGACGATAGTAAGTTTCCGGGGAGTGCCGCGTGCGTGGAATAGATATTGATTGTCTCGAGCTCTGGAAGTGTCATTTCCTCTACCGACGACTTCAAGACATTCTGGAAAGCCGTTGCCGGCGAATTCTCCTCCAACGAGAAGGTTATATTTGACACCAGTATGATATGGCTTTGGCAAAGACAGGAGTGCAATGCTAAGACCGGACAGACAACGAGTATCATGACATGGACCAAACGCTAGTGGTTAACCTCAACCAAGCTGCCATTGACGGTATTCGCGCCGCCGGCGCCAAAACTCAGTTTATATTTGTCGAGGGCAACGCCTGGACTGGTGCCTGGTCATGGACCGACAACAACGACAACATGAAGAGCCTGACGGACCCACAGGACAAGATCGTGTACGAGATGCACCAATATCTCGACTCGGACAGCTCCGGCACCTCAGAGACCTGCGTCAGCACGACAATCGGCAAGGAGCGCCTGGAGTTGGCGACGGAATGGTTGAAGAATAACGATAAGAAGGGTTTCATCGGCGAGTTCGCCGGCGGCGTCAACGCAGACTGCCAGAAAGCCGTCGAAGGCATGCTGTCGTACATGTCCGACAACAGCGATGTCTGGATGGGTGCCGAGTGGTGGGCTGCTGGTCCCTGATGGGGAACATACTTGTACAGTCTGGAGCCAACGGACGGCAAGGCATACGCGAGCTATCTCCCCATCCTGGAGAAGTACTTTGTGTCCGGGTCCGGTGGCGCGTCGGCGGATACGGCGACGGCGACTTCCACGGCTGCTGCGCGAAAGACTAGTACTACCGCCGTTGCAGTCGCCACAACCATTCTTGATGCCCCGAGTCGAATCCAGACGGCGAATCCTCGTGCTGAATCCATTCGTTCCTCCACGGCCCCGGCGATGTCATTTTCGCCCATTGCCCAGCCCCAAAACGCCCCGTCGCCGATCCCTGTGTCTGCCTCGTCTCTTTCTATTACATTTGCGAGCGTCTCGTCTGCTAATTACAGCTCGTCGGCCACGAGTATGCCTGCTGAGAGTGGCGTTGGGGCACGGTAACACTAGTGCGGCGGTTCGAACTGGACTGGTCCGACGACCTGTGCAAGTGGGTTGGCCTGCAAGCAGCAGAATCCATACTACTTCCAGTGCCTTTGAGCAATGCGTTCGAGGCTGAAAAGAAGAAGGGGGGAGAATAGGATGCTGGGGTATCACTTGAAGGATGACCTTGTTTATACATTTAGGCGAGTCATTATATGCTATGCGTTTTTGACATTTCCGACCATGATCTAAGGTAGTCTAGTGTTTACAAGAGATATACTTCAGTGGGTATGGCGACGACCAAGGCAGGCCGACACAAAAGTAGATCAAAGCAGCAGAGTCAATATGGCCGCAGTTAAAGTCGAAAAGTAGAAAAGGAAATACCCCGCCAGCAATTACAATGGAGAAAGCAGTCATGCAAGAGACAGATTGTGTTCATTCAAGGTTCATGTTACTCGTAAAATAACCCCCCCCCCATTCCAAACCGGGGAATACATGCTGCCCAAGCAGACACGGCTTGAAACAGCGCAGGCATGCAAAGAACCAACCCAGATTTTGCAACCAGCGTGACGTCGTAAATTTGTCCAATTTGTTTTCGTTGAAACCACATCATGATATGATTTTACGCGTCCGCCGCCTCATGCATGCGGACCGTGATCGGGTTAGCGGGGGAACTCGTCATGGCCAGACCCCAGCCGGCGAATTGGCCGGCGTTGACGTCTTCGATCTGGTCGAAGCGCTGGAGCAAGCGGACGAGAACGTAACCAGCCTCGGTGAGGGCAAACTGCTGACCGATGCAGATGCGCGGGCCACCGTTGAAGGGGACATACTCCCAGCCCGGTTTGCGGTTGACCCAGCGCTCCGGCTTGAACTCGTCGGCGTCGGGGCCCCAGATGTCCTTGCGGCGGTGCATGACATGCACACTGTACATCACGGATTGGCCCTTGCGGACGTAGACGGGGGATTCACCGTCCTCACCACCGCCGCGCGGGAGGGTGGTGTCGCGGGTGGCCACGCGACGGTTGAAAGGGACGACGGGGTAGACACGAAGGGACTCGTTCATGCAGTGCTGAAGAGGCTGGCAGGACTTGAGAGCGGCGAAAGTGATGTTCCGGGGAGAGGAGTAGGTGCCAAAGGTCTCGAGGATGGTCTGACGCAGCTTGTGGAACTCGTGCGGGTGAGCAGCCAGAAGCATGACGGTCCAACTGAGTAGAGATGCAGTGGTATCACGACCAGCCAAGAGGATGTTCAAAAGCTGCGAGCGCAGCTCAATGGGGTCGCGAGTGGTGGCCAGCAGCGCCTCGAGGAAGACATATGAGGACTTCTCATGTTCAGCGGGCTTCCCGTTCTCCGACGCCCGTAGGGCCTCAGCCACAACCTTGTCCACGAAATCATGAACTTTCTTGTCCGAAATCCGAGTTTCCTTGCTGTCGACGAGGAAGGCCATGTTTTCAAAGCGGGCCCGTCGAGCGGCAAACCACTGCGATTTGTCGAAATAATAGGCAAAGGAGTCTTCGAGGCGGTTTTGGTTGTTGAGAGCGCCCAGCTGGCTTTCCGCGCTTTCACCGAACAGAAACTCCGTCGCCGAGTCCATCGTCAGTCTGAAAAAGATTGCTTGGATGTTCGTTGTGGCAGTCCAGCCATCCGCGGCAACGGGCAGAGCCTGCATCGCTTTCTGCACATGTCCTTCCTCCAAGTCCAACTGGCTGACCTGATCGCGCGTAAATTGCGGCCGGAGGAGGGCACGTGAATGGGACCATTCCTTGCCATCTGCGGTGAACTAGAACCAGTCAATATGGAGGTTGATGGGATATTAAGAGGGGGAAGCAGGCCACTCACGATCCCGGTTCCCAATAGTTGTAGGGCGATACGACGGCGGACTATACCAAGCTCAAAATCCTTAAACTGGGTTGCGAGCACGGCCTGGACGTTCTTCGGGTCGACGGTAAAGATGTTATCGTTCCCCATCATGCGCAAAATAAACGTCGGCACGTAGCGGCCTTTCTGGTTGGTCATAACTTTCATGCGACGCTCCCACACCAACGGGACGGCTTTCGTTTTGTCGGCAGCCAGCACATCTCGCAAGTTCCCAATCCCGATGGGATCCTTGCAAGGATAGGAAGGAGGCTTGCTACAGCCCAGCTGTTGTGCCTTCCGCGAGTGTTGCCATGAGTTGAAGACCACACGGAGGATCTGTAAGACCACAGCCGCGGCCACGAAACCAGCTATAAAGTTCACGGTCATTGTGGCGCTCCAGGGGGAATTCGGTCAGTCGGGAGAGGGGAGGGGACGCACGGGAATTTATATCATCGTCACAGCGCCGATGTCACCAGTGGGCCTCGGCTGTACAAGGGGGTGGGGAGGTGAAAGTTTTCGGGCCAAATTCATTCCAGACGATCCATACGACAGGCCCAATGAGAGTGGACACGGAGTAATGGACGATCACACCCGTCGGACATTGTTCTGCATTTGCAATTTGGCGGGCTCGGTCACGGACTCATGACTCGGAGCGGGATCTGCGCCCGGTGGGAAGAATCCTTTCACCGGACTTGACCGTCGAGCCTTATCGTCTAGGCTGGCAGCGCGCCGATCCCCGCGACGAGATGGTTGTTGCGCGCGGGTTGCCACGAGGCTGTTGTTCCGCACGATACCGCGATAGGTGAGACAAGGATCCATGACGGAGGGGCGTGCAGGGGGTTCAGGGAGTTCAGGAAACCTGCCATTCGTCGGCGCTGCGAATCATCTTCGTTGCAGAACTCCACTTATGCCGGCGGGACCGAGGCAGGATTACTGATCGCGACTTTATGCAAACCTACTTGAATCGCGCAACTTGGCTCCTTTCATTCCTCCTTGGTCAGAGAATCCCACCATGGCAACCTTCGCGGAGCCGGAGACATTGTCGACCCGATCATATCTCGAATTAGCGCGCGACCTACCATTGGCCGAAGAGGGATCGGATCCAAGCACCCGAGCATCGACGATGAGCGAGCGATATGGAAGGAGCAATTCCGGAAGTCAACAACCGGACACGTCCGAGATGGCGTCCAAGATGACATACCCACCTTCTCCGGATCGACCCATTCGTAAACGGGGGCGGCCCAAGCTGGAGAAAGCCAAGGATGCCGCGGCGATCGAGGTAAACCGTTAAGACCGAGCCGTTCTGGGCCGGTGCTGATGGTGAAACAGGAGCGTCGGTTGCAGATCCGTCGCGCCCAGCGCACGTATCGTCAAAAGAAAGAGACCACCATTACGAGTCTGAGGACGAGAGTTGAAACGCTCGAGCAGACGTTGCACGATGTATCCGCCATCCTGGGGCCGGTCGGCGATCCTGTGGCTGCCATCGACAACGCCCGACGCCTGATACAGGCGGGGATCGACCAGACACGGTTAGATTCCGGGGCCAACCCGTCTATCTGTGAAACGAGCGACAAACTCCGAGATGTGTTTGGATATCGAGTGTCGAGAGATGCCGAGAATTCCACTTTAGACGTTCGACACATCTCACATACCTCGCCAGCTCAACCACGTGCTCCATCACCTTCGCCCTTGCTCGACCGCCTCTTCCCCAGTACAACCATCTATACCTACAGCTACCAGGAATCCGACCTCTCCCGCCGTCTCCAGCGGTTCTGTCTCGAGCATACATATCGCTGGCTATCAGATGCACACTCCGACCCGGGCCTCCTCAGTCGCGTGTTCGGTCTCGTACCATGCATCCATGATATGCCGGGCGTGCGCCGGGCTTTCCGGCGCGTCCTGCAATCCGAAATTGGCAGTCCACTAGAGGGGAATAAGCTTCCCTTTTATACTCTCGGCGGGGCTGGTCGGCATTTCCCGAGAAGAAATGCCGCCCGAGAGCCCGTTCTCCCGGAGAACACGCGGCGCCCGGGCAAGATTCTGCGGCGATTAGCGCGGATCTTACGGCGCGGGGGGATCCAGGATTGGGATGAGGATTGGAGCGCGGATGCGGAGCCCGAGCCGAGGGATTGGCGGGAGGCGCAGGTGCGACGTATGAGCCACGAGGACCGTCTGCGTGCATTGCAGTTGGATGGCGAGTGGTTTGATTGCCATGATGTCCAGGGATATCTGGAGCAACGGGGGATTGTGACGAGAGGCTCGTCATTGTGGCTGGATGTCCCCCCGACAACGATGCGCAATATTCATGTTCCCTCGCCGGACCGATCTGCGTCGCACTGGTATACTTCGCGTGAGGATGTCTCGGCGAGCGAGATGAGCCTGTCGCCATCCTCGACACAGTCGGGATATGTACTGGACGTGGAGAATTTCTTTGAGAGTGAGTCGCGGCATAGCCCCCGGACTTACCGTTCCTATACTAACCCGGCAAGTTCTCCTGGCCCACCACCGGATTCTGGGTCGAGCCCCGGGGTTCCGGCTCGTGGACGTCGACGCAGCACTCCGAACGGCGATCCACCGGCCCTTCACGTAGCCAGTCACGTACCGGGGGGACATGTCCTTATGAGATACGAAATGGAAGATTGTAGAGACTCCAAGTCATCATTGCATTGGCTGTCATTGGGTATATCGCGTAGAGTCTGGACAAAGAACAAGAAAGCATCTACTCCACGGGGAGGCGCAGGGCCATCCCCTCTCCGCGAGGACCGTCTAGCAGCAGATCTCACAGCACTCAAAGCAGGCGAGACCGGCGCAGCTGCGAGACATTAGTGTCTGGAGAAGAGTGTTGCGCGCACATGGATCAACTTACATTCCGCAGCAGAGACCACCACCGCCACCACCGCGCAGCTGCATCTGCTCCTGGGTATTCTATCGACCATGTTAATTTAGGGGTTTCGAGATCCGTATCGCGGGGGGAAACATACCGGCTGCTCGGAGACCACGTTGGGGTTGGTAGAGGGGGCAGCGGGGCTGGCAGGCTGCTGCATGGCCAGGTTGTTGGGGTTCCAGGTATTCTCGTGGGAGTGCGAGTGCTCCGACTCGGGAGTGGAGGACTTGAAGAAGTTGAAGCCGAACATGGTGTAGAGGACGGGAGTAGAGTGGAGGGAAAGCGAAGAGAAACTGAGTGAGATCGACAGGGCTGAAGGGGGGGGGAAAAGGAGACTAAATACACCGTCACGATGTGGAGGATCAGCCGTTAATTTGGCCTGGATTGGGGATAGTGTGCAACGCGCAGCTAAGCCCGCTTACATTCCAATCATCGCCGGTGCTAAGTATAGCGCGGGGCTAGTCCGAATGGTGCTGCCTACTCCCAACCGAACACACCGCCACACCCAGCCTCGCACGTACGTAGGTGCTCATAGGCAGCGAGGATATGTCGAGGATATCTCGAGGATGAGGCGATTCGCTGACTTCTCGGGCTCGGAGGGTAAAGAGAATCATGTTGACACGATTGTTGGGCCTCGTCAGCCCTAACCGTGTGGATGGAATGCCAAGACTTGGCATCTCCACTCGATCGGATGTTCGGATGCAAATTATGTTTTGGCGCTGATCAGAATGCTCGGGACATCGGGGGATGGGGACGTGTTCTGTCCGGAATTAGAAAGGAGGCTCTGAAGATCGGTCAATCACCGGCGGCTCCTCGCCGCGTGTTGGAGGCGTGAATACTCCGTGGTTCTGGCATAGCCTCAGAGTCAAGCAATGCCGAGGCTGCTGGCGAGTGGACCAATCAGATCGGATCCACTCGAGAAACGGTGGTGGCTGGCGGGATACCTAAGCCTTCATTCTCTCGTACTCTGTGGCGCTCGAAACATCTGGTAGGTATGGGTATAGATGCATAGACACCATCTTATCAGAAGATCCCGATCCTCGATAAAACCTCCAGTGCAAATTGACCAAGCAGAATTCCCCAACACCGAGAGGCAGTGAAGGATGGAAAAGAGAACAATTGAGCAACCCAATTCAACGGATTTTGCCCCATTGCGAACAGATACCTCGGTTGTGGAATCCCTGACTCGCCATTCAATCCCCCTGAATCATGGACTGAACCTAAATGTAGGATCAGCATGGGCGCAGAATTATGCATGAGCGATATTTGGGGATGCGACTCGACACTGATCGATTAAGACTGGACGGTAGTGTGTAGAGTTGGACGTGGAGAGGGCCACAGTATTTAATTTCTTCCAAAATTGAACCCCATCGACTAAGACTGATTGTAGCTTTGTCGCCGCTGTTCCTACTTCGCTTAGCAATCGCTAAGCAAGCAAACCGCGATGCACTTCTTTCTGTCTGACTATAATGACCTAGGCAGTATTTGATGAATAATGACGGCTGGCTCTGGCTAAGAAGTAGTTGATTCTATAAGCTAATAATAGATGGGAGAAACTAAAGCTTTGCAAGGATACCATCCGGCTGCAGGACAGAAAGATAGTGCTTCTTAATATCGGAAATGGTCCGACACCTGTAGACTGTTAGCATCCACGCCAAGAGAAATAGCAAAACACGCACCCGGCCAATGCCATAGTGATCTTGAGTTCTTGTCGCAGGATCTTAATAGCCAGCTCCACACCTTCCTGTCCATCGTACTACACTACATCAGTACGAACTCTGGTCAGGTACGAACAAGACTTACTGCTAGACCCCAGATCGGAATTCTTCCCAAGAAGCAATAGCTAGCCCCCAGAGCCAGTGCCTTGAAAATGTCCGAGCCCCGTCGTATACCTCCATCGATCGTAATCGGGATACGTCCCTGCGCGACCGGGGCGCACACCCTCAGAGCATCGAGGGTCGATGGAATGCCGTCCAGTTGTCGGCCTCCGTGGTTGGAGATCACAATGCCATTGATGCCATACTTGATTGCCAGCTCGACATCTTCGGGAGAACACACTGCATCAATTTAGTTAACACTGGCAAATTAAGTTGGGAATTAACGGTGTTGACTCACCCCCCTTGAGCCAGATCTGAAGCGACGTGTGCTGTCTGAGCCAGGGAATCGCAGTCTCCCAGTCGAGACTAGGATCTACAAGAGTGCAACGAATCAGATCAGAACACAGCAATAATCAATCAATTGCACCACTGCACGTACCGTAGTCCGTTCGATCAGACGTATCAGCGCCGCTGCTGAGGATGTTGGGATACGACATGTCCTCCGGGATGCGGAATTCATTGCGGTACTCATTGAGTCGTTTCCCTAGCACCGGCACATCAACCGACAAGAACAACGCCTTGTAGCCCGCCTCTGCAATATATCCATAAGCATATGCACTGGTCGAGGCCAGTGGATTACCTACTCTCCGCACGCTCCAGCAATTGGATTGTAATCGACCGATCCTTCAGCACACACATTTGCATCACGTATGGATTTCCCAGCCCTTGAGCTGCCACGTCTTCCAGGGGATACGTGGCATACGACGACAAGCCCATGCAGATGTTATACTTGGCGGCGGCGCGAGACGTCGCGACCTCGCCATCCGCATGCGCAAGTTTATGGGAGGCGGCCGGACTGAATCCAAAGGGCAGGGATACCTATGAGACGTTAGAAAGAGCCCCCGAATATTCCAATTGGAGACATACTTTGCTGCCGAGGATCTTCGTGCTCGTATCGATGTTATCCACATTGACCAGGATTCGCGGTCGAATTCGATACCGGTCAAAGGCGGATTCGTTCTCGCGAAGTCTAGAGCAATCATTAGATAGATGATCAAGCTGGCGCGATCGGTGGGAATCTCGTACGTGATCAAATCCATGGCTCCCTCGTTGTAATAATCTGCCGGCGTGAGAATTGGTGCCTCGGATGGCATTTCACAGGCACTCACCTCGAACCATCGGGGATAGCCGACGGCTGCCCAGATCCTTCAGGTCGGCGATGCAGCAGACATCTTTGTGGAGGGTCTCGCCGCGATGTGACATTTCCAAAGACAGGACTTGAAGACGAAATGCAAGAAGATGACAGGGTATAGGGCAAGCGTCACAATAAGTAATTTCTGCAATCACGCGCGATCGTGTTTCTTTCCCCGAACTGGTCGCCGTGGCCTGCCCGATGTATAGATCGAGTGGACTTCCTATCGCGGAATCCCCGCATCGGAGTCGCTTGCCTCGTGTGAAGTAGGCCCCGCAGTCGAGTTGTTTTTAAGACCGACTGTGACCATGCGAGACATGTTTCTTTGACATTCCCTCCATTTTTTGCAAAAGATACTGGGTGATCATGGCTCGTATCTTCCTGTATGAACCGTACTACCAATGGTGACCGCTTGTATACTGACTCCCTCTAGTACCGGTGCTTCTGGCTACATTGGCGGTGATGCGCTTCACCTACTTCGATCCACTCATCCGGAATACCAGTGTAGTGTTTTGTTGCGGGACAGTGCCAAAGCTGCCGCGGTATCCAAGGCATATCCTGAAGTCCGCATCGTGTCGGGGGACCTCGACTCCGCCTCGCTGATCGCGGAAGAGGCTCGACAAGCCGATGTCGTCATTAGTAAGTATAAGTACACCCTCGCGAGGACAAGGACTAATCATGGCATTCAAGATACTGCGAGCAACAAGCACATGGGCAGCGTTGAGGCTATTGCCCGTGGTCTCGCCAACCGCACCGGGCCCAAACCCGGTGAGTAACAGAGAGTCCGATCTATAGCCCCTCGCTGACGAGGTTCAGGACATTGGATTCAGGTCTCTGGGGCGAGTGTCTTGTCAATCCCAGATATTGTGAATGGGACCTTTGGCGATGCATCTGGTAAGCTCTACGACGATGTCAATGATGCCGACGAACTTCGTGATATCATCCGAAAGAACGCAACCACACGCGTTGTAGACGACTATCTTCTTCGTGTTCAAGGCCCAAAGACCGCGATCATCTTCCCTTCGATCATATATGGACAAGGCAAGGGTCCTGTCAATCAGCGTAGCATCCAGATCCCCGAACTCTCGCGGGTGGCGATTCAATCCCGACAGACAGTCCAAGTCGGCAAGGGCGAAAGCACGTGGAGCAATATTCATGTCGCCGACCTGAGCGCTGTGTTCGTGAAACTTGTTGAGAAGGCACTCGCAGGCGAAGAAGGGGACTTGTGGAACCAGAATGGACTCTACCTTGTCGGCAACGTGGGCCTGGTAAGTTGACGTCCATGGATTCGCCGCAGATACAAATAGCTGACCCCGACAGCCCTTTGGCAACATCTCGCAGCTGATTGCGGAAACCACCCATGGTCTTGGTTTGACCGACTCGAACTCGGTGAAGAGCGTGAGTGGCAGTGAGGCGGACTCGTTGATGGCCAAGGGAAGTGTATTCTGGGGCACAAACGCTCGGCAGCAATCCCAGCGGGCCTCCAAGTTGCTGGGGTGGAGAGCACAGCAGCACTCGTTGGAGCAGGAGATCCCGTTGACAGTACGGGCAGAAGCGAAGCGACAAGGCAAACTGTAATGATGTCAGATAGTCAATGCCAGATCCATGAGTCTCAATCGGGCAGGTGGAGAGAGATAGTGCGATAAGCGACAAGATTCGACGGGCCAGGAAGGCGATTCCGCTTCACTTTGCGGGGGTTCAGCCCCGGATTTCCACGCGACTTAAAACTGAATGCAGTGAGACTCAGTCTGTCATCCGCGGGCTATGGCTAGCTCGAAGAGAGGTCGTGCTCGGCGATCCCATGTGCTGGGCGGATGCAGTACCTGCAGACGTCGACATGTCAAATGCGATCAGAAACGGCCCGTCTGCCGCACCTGTCGTGCACTTGGCGTAGCCTGCGAGGGATTCTCCGATCAAGTTCTATGGATGCGCGAAGAGGATAATGAAGCCACTGAGAATGGTCGCCGGGGAACCCGCCGGCACTTATATACAGGTATTTCTCCTCGGGCTGTGGAATGATCATCGGCTGATCGAAGACAGAACAATCTCGTCTTTCGATGAGTGCCGCACTAGGGAGCAATCTAGTGTCAGGATCCATCGATGCATCACTCGCCGAAGTTGATCTGAGGTCGCGAGACCCCGAACGGGCTGTGGACAGCGACATCGTTATTGGACCCTTTGGTGTCCTCGATTTCACATCTTCCGCACCACCGAAACAGCGGACGCCACCCCAGGAAAATGAAGTTGTCGAGTCTCCATTAACCGCCCCCGATCTAGCGAGGGAACCGGTAGACCCGGTAGATCCAGTGATGCCGAATGTGCCCGCAGATCGTTCAGACCCCAGCCCGGCATCAATCATGGACTCTCTATCCCAGATGGACGACTTTTTGCATTGGTCCGACCTCTTGAGCTTCAGCCCAGATGAAGCCGGTCTCGTCACTCATCCAACATTGAGCATGCCGAATGACTTACCGTTTGAGCTGGGCAATGACGCCGGTCTGATACCGCATGTGCCAAATCCCCAAGACAATACAATGCGAATACTCACTCCCCAGCAAACCCCCATAGACTTTAACTCCGCCACAGATGTGTTGAAAGATGGCCAGTTTCTTCTCAAACATTTCCAGGATGTGGTGATTCCTGAGATCATGGCCATTCCCTTCGGTCAAAAGTCGCCTTGGAAGATCTTGAACTTGCCCGCCGCGGTGGTGGCGTTTGGTGATACAACATTCCTTGGAACAGATGGTGTTAGCCATGCGCGGCTATCCAATCTATACGGACTCCTTGCGTGCTCCGCAATAGATCTCGCCTTGAAGTCATCCCCGACGATGCCGCAGCCGAATGAGCATTGGTTTCAAGTTGCCAACCAGACCTACCTCAAGGCTAAAGATCATATACAAATCTCCTTGCAACATGAAACACAAGGCCCTAGAAAGGCCAAGTATAAAGACCAGCTGATGGCTGCCAATATTCTCACGCAATATGCGGTAAGTCGCTGCTGTGCTCAATCCTCCAGGCAAATAATCATTTTTGCAGATTCTCTCCGGTCAGCAGCAACACGCACGCTGCTTCCTGATTGACGCGGAGCGTCTTTTGCGTTTGCGTGGACTATCCAAAAGGCGAATTTCAAAGAAAGCCCGCCTCCTCCATCATGTCTACACCTGGCTCCGAATCGTGGGCGAGAGCACATTTGTACTACACGACTATAGGCTTTCTTATTCGTGTCTCGAAACACTTGGGTCCTATTCCTGCTCGCACTCGTCTACCGGATCAGGCCAACCACCTACCATGGCCCCCAGCGAGCCTAGCCCGCGACTCGATGACTTTCTTCGACTGGAACACCAACAGTGGGACAGCGATCTCAACATCGACGAGCCCAAAGATCGGGCATCTGGTTTTCATGATATTCATCTGCACGACTCGCGCAGCTTCGGCGAGACATTATACAAACAAATCTACGGCATTCCCGAAACGTGGCTCAGCCTCATATCGCAGACCACCAGACTGGCCAATGTCATGGAGACATTCCGCATTGCACGCAGCACCGGTAAGAAAGTGAATATTGAAGCATGGGAGACCCAGCAACGTCGCAGCATGCGGCTGGAAAACATGATCTGCTCGTTCGATCTCGGGCGCGCGAGGGGAGGATCAACGGACCTCCAGGCAACCTCCAAACCACACACGTACATGCTAGAGGCGCTGAACGGGGCGCTGGTGATCTTCTTCTATCGCCGAATCCGCGAGACGCATCCCGCCGTCTTGCAGGGTCATGTCGATAACGTGATCACGGCCTTGGGCAAGTGCAAAGCAGCCTTGTCGCCCGAGGACCCAACAGGTCCCGGTACCGTCTGGCCAGTCTTTATTGCGGGATGTGAAGCAATTACTGCCCCAAGACGACAAGCCATCATGCAATGGATGGAGGACGCGAGCTCAATATGCGGCTTTGCCTCGTTCGTAACTGCACGCGACATCATGCTGAAATTATGGCGGATACAAGATGAGCACCTCGCCGCAAATCGAGGTGAGCCCATGCCATCCTGGATTGAAATTGTAAAAGAGGCGCAGATCTGGCCTTTATTCTGCTGATCTGCCTTGTACGACGGAATGCCTATTTTTTTTCATATCCCTTATTCTACCCTGATTTCTACTTCTATAGAAGTTTACTTCTAATACCTACTATAGAACCTAACCTTAAAATCTTTAAATATATCCGTTGATCTTAGTAAACTACAAGACGGCAGGCGGGGGGCCAGAAACGGCTCCCATTTGCCCCGTCCTTCCGCCCGCCCCGACCGCCTGCCCCTGCCGCAGTGTTCCTCCCTGTCCGGGGCATAGCGCCCTCACTGAGCTTCCCGGTTCGGACTAGCGTCACACTGGCCGCCTTGACCGGCCTGCGGCCGCCATCTATAAAACACATCCTCTCCCCGTCAACTTCGTCGACGCACTTTTTCCTCCCTGCCTCGTGTCCTTCTCGCCCCCACTGGCACCTGCAGCACTGGTGCTCGATCGCGCGCACTGCCCCCTTTCGCCCCTGGCAATCTTGTTGGATTCCACCGATATGCCGCTCGACCCGCCGCTCAGCACGTCTTCGCCGGCGTCGGCGACGTTGCAATCCGGTCGCCCATAGTTTATCCGCCTTCCGTGGTCCTATGCGTAGCTTGCTACTCTTTCATCGAAACGCGTGACAGATTATATACGGGGTGGGTGATGGCACAGGCGGCCTCTCGTTTTCTGGGTCTTGTCGTCGAACATCCCTCTGGAACGTCTCTCGTTTCGGCTAAGCCTTGTAGTTGCAGGACGACTGCATCCGGAGACGCCCGCCACTAGACATCTAGCGCAGTTTGCCCGCTCCAACGTTATATTACGCGGCCTTAGTAGTGCAGATTTACCTCCGCCTGCTTGTTATCGAGTTGTTTCGGACCTATCGTCGTTATCATCGGCCTCTCTGGACTCCTCGCTCTCAGCTGGAAGATCTGTGATCACCCAGCTCGGTGCCATAAGCCAATAGCAAAAAACCCACACTTACATCGAATCTTGGAGCCATGAAGTACGGGCCGACGACTCTGAGCGGAGGCGTATGGCTTGGAGTTTTCGGTGCCATAGTCATTGGCCGTAGGCCTAACTACCCTATTCCCACGCGGTACAGGTGCCAGGTACCGTGGCTATACTATCTTACGTAGTACACAGAATTTCATATTTATCTACTCTAGAGATCAATCTCCAGGTATAAGAGAGCCTTATCCAGCTTACATCTATAGCAATACGGCACTCAAAACTCAAAATCATTCCTACGCGCTATTTCTCGCCATCACCATCCCAGGCGACTTTTTCAAGGCGCTCCCACAAGCAACATCACAAACGCCAATTTCCGCATAGAGCCTTTTCGGCCTTAGAACCCTCTATAGGGGAAAGCGCATCTATTGCAGAATCGTATCGACTTCTGCCGATACCCAAGCCCCAATCCCTATCTCGATCTCCGCCACAGCATCTTCCTCCGAACACAGGGGACCTACTTCGCAAGATCAAGAAGACTTTATTTCTAGACCGGAGCAGCATACACCTCCTATATGCCCATCAGTAGAGGCTTGTCTAAATAGCAACCTAGAATTGGACTCTCATTGTACTCGACCCCAGCGGGAGGTATTAGCGCCACCGTTATCTGTTGATACAGGCTCTAGGATTTTGGGCTCGCGGGATTCCCTCTTTTCCTGACCAAGCTTTGGTCATTTTGGTTTGCCAGGGCCTATCAATGATACGGCTCAGGACTCTGAGCACCAATTCTCGCAAATTGCACCTAGCGACCCAGAATTCACTTCTACCATCGACCAGCACCCGCCACCTGGTTTTATTGGGGATCCCATCCCCTTTTCTCATGATGCAAAAATCGACCCGTCAATCCTAGATGAAAGTAAACGTCAAGGTGCCGAGCAAGCCGAAACAAAAAAAAAGCACTTTTGGCAACGCAAGTCCGACAGTCAAACCTCCAGCAGAATACCGTCGCTCCTTGCGCAAAGATGCGCATTGCGAGTGCGAACGAAAGGCCTCGCAAAATGCATCGCATGATGATTTGAGGCCATCAGGCAATCGTGGAGAATCGCACGAAGAAGGGCGCTGCTCGCCTTACCCAACAAGATGCCGGCCACCCGTCATACTCTAATTCGTGCTCAATTCTCTGCCTCATCGGTTGAGGACCGACTGCACTTCCTGTCCTGGCTGTTTGAGAATGCATTGTCGCACTGCCTCCATGTGCCCTCGGGTGTCCACGGTGCCTCAGAGTCGAGACGCATACCGAAACAGGGTGGATACGTGGCACCAAAGTCCAAACAGATAAGCACTATATCTGGGTGCGTTGGTGCGAAATGTACTGGATCATCAAGGAACAGACTACCGTGGTCTGAAGAGCAGAATCGCCTACTAGTGTAGCTCAGGGAGGAAGAGCATCTTTCTTGGTCGGAAGTCACCAGGCGCTTCGGCCAGAAGTTCCTTGGGAGGAAAAAAGGCACAATCCAGGTACACTGGAGCAAGATGCTCAAAAACCAACGGCTATCTTCAATGGAGGACTCGTAAGGAATGTATATCTATCGGTTTACCACCTTCGAATGAGTTCCCACAGATTATGCTTTCGCGAAATTTCATCCCTCGAAATTTTGGGCAGTGCCATACGTTCATTATTGCGAGAGCATTACTATCAGTTCAAGATTAGACAGCATCCCTAGGAAAGATCATTTCTCTTAAAACACTAACCTATGTCTATAAGCCACCTTTTCGCTTTAGAGAAAGTCATTCAAGGAGGCGAGCTCGGAATTAGAAAACGTAAGATTCATAAGATAACACGTTTCAAGGCTTTTAAGCTGCCGCTTAGCGTCAAACTTCACTTTCTCCGGAAATTCTATATCTATTATATCTAATACATAGGTCTTATAATAATATACTCTTCCTATAGATAGATTATATTGGTATAGGTAATCCGGCTCCTAGTAATTATCGAGGGTACGTTTAAATTACTTCTTCTTATTTTATAGGTCTTTTTTTATATATGTCTCTATAAATTCCGTAGCTCTACTAGGTTTTTGTGAGTTTATACTAGTAATAGAAATCTAAGAATATCTATCAACCTAATAATTAGTGAAAGCTCCTATACTTAGGGTATACCTCGACTAGGTCAACGCGATTAATACTAAGGAAAGAGATATATCTTCTCTAAGCTCTTTAAGAATACTAGACGTATCTGATCTCTCTTTATATAATAGTCTCGTTAGCCGGATCGGAGATTAAGACTAGAATAATTAAATACTTATATTCTTTCCCTAAGCAAAGGAGAATAAAAGCATCGGTATTATCTCTAAGTATTAACTATAATTTATTTACTAAGGCATTTTTGCGAGTATTATAGACAGCCTTATAGCCGTTTTTTATAATAAACTTAGGCTTAACGCCTAGCCTTTGCTCTTCGGCTCTTCGACTACGTAGATTTCTATTTTTATAGATATTCGGGAGGTTAGAGGATATTGTTTAACTATAGAGAGTTATTTATAAATTCTATCTTAAGTAATATAGGGGGATATCTTCTCTAAGACAGGAGTTGCGAATATTATAGGTATTAGTAACGGGTAAAGAAGGTACTTCGAGTATAAAAAATAATAACAATCTTTATATGAAGGAAGGATAACGGAGGGGTCGATTTCGCAACTTAGAGAGATAATATAGACTAAGATTATCTTTACGGTCGTTAGATTCGGCTTCGTTTAGACGACTAAGTACTAAAAGAGCTCTTTCTAGTAATCTAAGCTTATCTATCTTCGCGTGGTATGCTACAAAGAAAAAAAAAGATTTTGAAGGTCAAGACGGACTAATAGTTATAAGAAATATCTAGGTTAATAAATCAACTACGATACCCCGAGTTAATATAAGGCTTAGAAATCTACCCCGCACCACGGTAAGGGTTCCTCGTTCGTGCCCGAATTCGGCCTTATAAACCAAGTACCACTACTTCTAGAATATCTCTAGGGAGCTCTTATATATGATTCCTAGTATGCGTCGACTATTCCTACTCCGGAGCCGGCCATGGCGCCAAAAGAAAAGAGCTTTCAAAAATCGGAAAGCCAGTAGAAGCATTCCACTAGATCTTGATATCCACCCTGATAGAACTTAGTGGAATAAATAATCTACCAGTTAGCACTAAAGGTGGATTGCCTAATAGAAAAAGCTCACCGGTCCCAGTAGTCCTAGGTTTCATCTTGCTTATTCTAAGTCCTAGGACTATATCTTCGTTATCGGAGCTACGACACATCGAGATTCTCAGCCTCCTAATGAGGTAGTACTCCGGAGTAAGTTGTTTTGTCGTCGTCACCCAGGATAGTCATCATAAGATTCATCACCTGATTCGACATCGCTGTCTAGGTCGGCGTCGCTAGAGGAGGAATCGTCCTCAGAAGCATGTTTTGAGAAGATATCAGGGGAATCCGTGCAGGTATCGCTCTCATCGTCCGACAAAACTATCATCTCGTTCATATATAATCCAGGCTTTTCGAGAAAGCGATCACATAGTGCTTCTATCATTGGTGGTGTTATGCTACGTCGTCGACCGACTCGAGTTAGGGGTGCTCTAACATTTCTGGACCGGCGGAGGTTATTGCTAATGTTGATGATAGAACGCTTACTACATTCAGCAGCTTTAGCCATTTTCGAGGCAGTCAGTGATTTGCTCAATAGCATTGTGCTAGACCATTTCGAGCTTTGACAGAGGGAGTCTTGGCGCCATGTTGCAAAAAGCCTAAACGTTGAAGGGCTTTTCATCGCGGTGGTATCGACTGTCGAAGGCGGGCGGGACCGATTGCATCCACTCACCCTTGCGCAGCCCTCTGCCCAGTGAGTGAAATGATTTCGGTGAAATGCCGGGGGCAGGCTGGGTAATTGGAAATACATATGACTTGATGATCTCGTAGTACCTGGGAACTTGTTCGCCCATTTCAAAGCTACGGACCTCAAATAGGAGCAGCAACAAGGGACAGAGAATCCCGTGCTAGCTTGAAAGATGGAACAAGATGGGATCAATCCATGTGGAGTTCAAGTACATCATTTCCTGAAACTGATTATTGTGCATAACAAGTAGGAGGCATGAGCCGAGATGTGGGTACTTATTTCACATCTTTCCCACTGAAAAGCCGTTCGTATCATCAGTCACGGTCAAGTTAAGCTCTGTCCTGCATAGTTAGTTAGTTCTCTATAGGTGATTTGTGACTGATAGTACTGGGTGCATGAACCAACCACTCAATTTTCCCATGAAGTTCGCGTATACTTAAGTGGACAGGTAAGATCATTGGACAAAGGGTGTGAGATATAGTGTGGGTCCAGTAAACCTAATGAAGAACGTCGGCGACACCAGGTACATCATTTCCTAAAACTGTACAGTCGTGGAGAGGGGTCTATGCACGATGAGCTGAACGGTGGATCTCACACTTGTATTATTTCTCCTTGGAAAGGCTTCCCCCTATCTTCAACTCCCGGCCCGATAAATTTTCACCCTGGTTACTGTGTACACTGCCCCCTATGTCTGGTTGCTTTAGTCGGTTGGCGAATAAGTTTTCGAAGGGCAAACAGGATGGTCAAAAGGGACCACCGGTGAGTTGGAATCAGGATAGGTGCACTTTGCGCATGCTAATATCGCCATGTCCTGTTTATTAAGCCCGACCCTGAGCCCAACGATGAGTCCAGGCCGTCTGCTTCAGAATCTGGACAACCCGACGGTGTGGCTTCTAGTGGGGAGTCACTCGAGAAGCAAACCCCGAAAGACCGCTGGCGGGAGGCTTTCAATGGCCTGTCCGAGGAGAAGCGGGAAGCCTTGAAGAAGCTGGGATTTAGTGATGAAAAGCCCGGACCAATGGGTTCCAGTATCAAGGATCTGGCTGGCACGGTGAAGGAAAAGCAGAAAGCATGCGAGGATAAGTTCCTGAAAACGAAGATTTGTGGCAAGGAAATCGTTTTCCGAGAATATACTGCGGACATCGTTAGCTGGATCGAAAAAGCTGGCAATATCGCGATCCAATTTGCACCTCCTCAAGCGAGCCTACCCTGGGACCTGGTTAAGAATCTAATGAAGGTGAGAAATTCCTCAGCCACGAGCCCTCCCGCCCCCGCTTTAAATTCTAAACTGATCGTGTCCCCTAGATTCCTGTGAACGAAAGTGAACAGATGGGTGCCCTGCTTCTTACCACGCAGGTAGTTGTTAGCATCACCACTCGATGTCAGGTATACGAGCATACCTACCTAAACCAGATTGCCGAAGACTCTCTTGGCGCAGCACAAAGCCAGCTTGAGAAGAGGCTGATAGACCTTTACAAAACCTCTTTGGATCTACTGGCCAAATCGGGGAGTCTGCTGTCTTCAGGCACTCCTAGACGTATTGTTCAAGCCATCGTGAACCCAGGCAAGGCGAAGGATAGCCTTGATAACCTTGGTAAACAAGAAGATGACCTTCTCAAAGACGTTCAGGCATGTGAAGTGGGCCGCAGTGCAACTGCAGACAAGCGCTCGAATGAAATGCTGGAATTGCTACAGGCCCCCATGACTCGTGTCGACGAAGGTGTTAGCAAACTTCTTACTCATATGGATGAAAAGGAGCATATTGAATTACTGGAACGGATTTCGGCTATCCCGTTCGGTGAGCACCACGACGAGGTCAGCGAAAAGAGAACGCCTGAGACAGGAGATTGGCTGGTGGAACACAAGAACTTTGATCATTGGAAAGAAAATGACTCGTCTCTTCTTTTCTGGCTTCAGGGGGACCCCGGAAGCGGGAAGACGTATCTCACGTCTAAGGTTATAGACGCCATGAAGGATCGGATCAGCTATCCTCTCAAAAACGAAGGCTTGGCATTCTTCTACTGCAAGCGTGATGATAATCCGCGTGACAACCCATTGGCTATTCTTCAAAGCCTCGTGCGTCAACTTTCGACTACAGCGAAAAGTCCTAAGTCTATACAGACAGAACTCCGGGAGGTATGCATATTAGCCCGGGAGAGAGGGTCAAACTTTCGCTTTGATCAGTGCAAAAGCCAGGTCCTTCGCTCATTGAATATTTACGAGAGGACTACGATAGTAATCGATGCTTTGGATGAGTGTGAACCAGAATCGCGTGATGAACTGATCGAGGCATTGCAATTTTTTATTGAGGAGTCGAAGAATCCCGTTAAGGTCTTTATATCCAGTCGACCTGATCCGGTGCTCAAAAATCTGTTGGAAAACAGTCCCAACGTCGGGATCCAAGCAAGCGACAACCAAGAAGACATCAGGAAGTTCATCAACGCTGAACTCATCAAGCGCACAAAGGCCAGGCCATTCTTGGAGACCCTGAAGCCCAAAATCATCGCAAAGCTACTTGAGCGATGCCAGGGTATGTTCCAGTGGGTATCTCTGCAACTTCACCAGATTGGGAAGTCCTCCTCCGAAGATTCTGTCTACGAGTGTCTTGACAGTCTCCCCAAGGGTCTGGAGGCGGCATATAACAAAGTCTGGAGAGAGATCGAAGGGCAGCGAGATTCTGACAGGACTCTCACAAAACGTGCACTTCTATGGGTAATGTCTGCATCCAAGCCAATGACTACCGATGAGCTCCTATCCGCCATCCGTGTGAATCCGATAGAGTCGCTCTCGCTGAGCGGCAAAATTGATGAAGAAGGATTGTTGTCGCTTTGCAACAATCTACTCGTTATCGACTCGCAGCTGAAGGTGTGGCGGTTTTCCCATCTCTCGGTCCTGGAATATCTCCAACAGAAACAGGATTGGAACCTTCCACACGCTCATTGCCATGCTGCTAGAGCTTGTCTCTCGGTACTCAGCGCAATCTATGAGAAAGTCGACCCCGAAGCCGGTTTGGACCCATCTGACCACTCAAAGGAACACGAAATCCTTGATCCCACTCACCCTTTTCAGAGATATGCAAGACACCATTGGATTTTGCATGTGCAGGGGACGCGCACTGCTGAAGAGACAACCTTGGCTTCTCAACTGAAGGCCTTCCTCGGGTCTCCGGATGTGAGCAGCTTACATTATCAGAGATGGTATCAGCATATTGTGCTAGAGGGTATTGACATACCACGAACATCTGTCTTCTATCGCGCATACTGGGTCAGCACACCTGAAATAGCCCCACAGAATGTCGCCCTCTTCGCAATGTGTCGCTTCTCGTTCGATTCAATTCTTCGTGACTGGTGGGAAGACACAAGTTTTCAGCTTACTCATGTAAGCATGGGTGGCCTTGACCTCCTCGCAACTGCTGCTCTTGGGGGTTGCAGACCGATATGCAAGAGGCTGGTTGAGAGGGGAATGGATGTAAATGCAACATTCGACGCTTCGGTCACTTCTTGTGGCAGCATTTTAACAATAGCAGCCTATCACGGTCATGTTGAGCTTGTGAAGTACCTGGTACAGGCGGGGGCGGACGTTAACAAAGTCCTTCGGTCTGGGTATTACGGCAATGCTCTCGATGCAGCAGCAAAATGCGGACACATTGAGATTGTCAGATCCTTGATCCAGGCTGGAACTGATGTCAATACTCTATTCGAGGTTGGGAGTTCTGGCAGTGTTCTCATATCAGCAGCCGTTGAAGGATCACTAGAGAATGTGAAGATTATGGTCCAGGAAGGAAAGGCGGACGTAAATTTGATGCCTCCCAGAGGAGTTTACGGCAGTGCCCTCGCAGCTGCAGCGTCCAGGAACCACCTGGAAACTGTGAAGTATTTGGTGGAGAAAGGACACGCAGATGTGAACCTAGTTTTGGAAACTGGATTTCACGGCAGTGCCCTTGCAGCAGCCGCAAGCGGAGGACACCTCGAAACTGTCAAATATCTGGTCCAGGATGCACATGCCGATGTGAACCTAATGCTGCAGACGGGGCGCCTTGGCAGTGCCCTTGCAGCAGCCGCAAGTGGAGGACACCTGGAAACTGTCAAGTTTCTCGTCCAGGACGGAAGTGCCGAGGTGAACCAATCTCTTCAATGTGGAGATAGTGGCACTGCCCTTATGGCTGCTGCTGAATCCGGAGATGCAAGAATCTTGGAATATCTTATCAGTGTCAACGCGGATGTCAACCAAAAGGTTGTCAGGAGGATTGGAGGGAGCGCATTGAGCGTTGCTTTATCCTTTGGCTACCGCGACTGTGTTGCTGTTTTGGAAGAGGCTGGCGCAAAAGATCTTTAAGAAGACTGCCTTCAAGTACCTGTTGTAGTGGGTGGGGGATTGACATGCAGAGGATGAAAAGGACACCTTGCAGATTAGGCACCGATATCTCTCACCAGGTCTAGCAGCGTTACCGTCGGGGATGGAGAGAACAGCTCCCCAAGCAGTTTTGAGTTTCATCAGTTTCTCGGCTTCAGTTCATTATTTCTGCGATATGACTTGCTCAGTATCTATCTGATCGCTACACCATTCTAATAGTATATCTATAGAATTAATAAGCTTAACCCTATATATTTGACTACGTCGATAGTAAGGAGTACTTATATCTATATACTAACTCCATCGACTATAAATCCGTATAGAATATAATAAATTATAGCTCTTACTTAACCTAACTATATTAAAAAGAGCTTTAGTACCTTTTCTATAGTCTTTTTAGGTATAAACTATTTTATTAAAGTCCCTTAGTTACTAAATAAGAAAAAAGAAGAGTAAGTCGAAGATTTCCTAAGATAGGTCTACGCCTAGAGTAGGAGTTGAGAAGGATATCTTCGCTAAAGTTTTACGAGCGTTAGTTAAACTAAGAAATAGAGGGGGGAGGAACTACTATTTTAAGTAGTAGGTATCCTAAAAGAGCTATTTTCAGTATCCTCGTAGACTAGAGTAGGTTTTATTTAAAAGTATAGAAGAAGATAAGGTAAAGGCTACTCTAAGGGTCGAAATAGCGGGCGACTAGGGTGTGCGGACCAGGCTGCCGGGGAACACTAAGGCTGGTAGGGTATAGGAAGGGTCGGGGATGCGTGAATGCAGGTAGGCGTGGTGGGTAGAAGAAGGGCTGGCAAATGGGCGGCCAAAAACGGCGTCAATGGCGGCTGTTTTTGGTAGTCCTTTTGCCGTCATATCGTTTAAAGTAGTATTATAACTACTGTGAGGGCTAGACGGAGAGACGGAATGAGAGGATGCGTCACATGACCATCAACAACAACTACTGATATTGTTTTCAAATACCCCAAGTACAGCAAGGCTTAGAGATCGCGCTATAGCGCGGTCGCTAAGTCTTGTTTTTTCTTCATGTCGATACTTGATCAGTATGTACATTCTGTACAGAATGATGATGCGACTCGTTATCCATAACATCATAATATACCCAAGCCCCACAACAACTCGCATCTCTTTAAACAGTCTTCACACCGGCATCCTGCAACAGACCCTTCAGTTTGGACGTCAACTCCGGGTTCAACAGAGCAAATGGCTTGCGCAGACCACCAGTCGGCTGCCCGATAAGTTCCACGCCCGTCTTCACGGCGGCAGCATAATTATGCGACTCGAGGAACTTGCACACAGGCCACGCCTTCGCCCACAGTTCCCGTCCCCGCTTCAAATCGCCCTTGACCGAAACAGCATCCCAAAGCTGGACCGCTAACTCGGGGATGATATTCGCAGCGCCCCACACGCCACCGGGTGCACCGGCCGCGAGACCGTAAAAAGTCAACGTATCCCAGCCATTAAACGCAGTGATCTGATCCGACAACCCGAAGATCAACTCCGTCAGCGCGGGCGCATTGCCAGAAGTATCTTTCAGGTATTTCACGCCGACCTTGGACAGGCCGGCGATTTCGGTGGGGGAAAGCGTCAGACCCGACGCTGAGGGGATGTTATAGTAGACGATGTCCAGCTGTGAGACGGCGTGGATCTCGGCCAGGAGCTCGTGCAGCTGGTCCAGGTTCACGGGGTCGTAGAACGGGGGCACGACCATGACAGCCGCGGCTCCGACTTGCGCGGCGTGTGCGGAGAGCTCGACGGCCTCGGAGGTCGAGGTGCTACCTGTGCCAGCGACGACGGGAACGCGGCCAGCGGCGAATTTGACGCAGAGCTCCGTGAGTTGTTTGCGTTCGGCGGTGCTCATGGTGGTGAATTCGCCTGTGCTACCGCCGGGGACGAGGCCGTGCACGCCGGCTTGGATCAGGTGCTCGATGTGTGCTTGGAGACGGGATTCGTTGATCTTGGTCTTGTCATCGGTCCAGGGGGTGACGAGGGCCACCATGATGCCGGAGAGGGGAGCCATTATGAGTTGTGGGTTGAAGGTTGGGCTGGAGGGTTTCAAAGGATGAGTTGTGTAGGGGAAGATGAGAGCTCTGCATGACGTCGACCATTGGGGTGTAGATATAGTCGTGCTACACGGAACTTCTTGCTCTTCTCAGGACTTTGCTGGTTGATGCCGAGATGTGGAGGGGAAGTATATCGGCGGAGTTGCTTGCCGTAAACATCAACCCCACTTTACCCGGAACGAGAATCTGATTCCGAACGGAGACCAGTTGACTGTAACATGGGAAGCTTAGATTCAATGCAGTGGCAGACTCGTCGGAGAAGGCAAAAACAATGATCACGGCTGGCGATGATGGAAATTCAGTATACAATAAATTAACCACATTGAGGTCTCAGGAAAATGCACCAGAAAACACAATTCTCGTAATCCCCGGAAGATGCTGATTGATTTCGCTAGTTTTTTACCAAGAATGATGCTATTCATAAGTCGTAACCATGCCCACTAGACGCCCATTCAAACCAGAAAGAGAAACACTAACTTCCAGACGAAGTCCATTGCTGACACCAATGACCCAACAATTTCCGGTCAATCGGCTGCATCGCCGCCAGCGTTGGACTTGCCAGTTTGGTCTTTTCCAGCGCGAAGTGCGGAAGTGTCTGGCCCACCATACCCTGGAAACAAGGCAGGATGCGCGTTTTCTCGGCCTCGGCCTCTTTGGCGAGTTTGTTCGGCACGAGACTGGCCAAATGTTCGACCCACTCCTTGAAGCTGACTTGGCGGGAGGTGGAGATGCATTTCTCGAGCGAGGATGCAAAGTCGGTGAATGGGATTGGCTGTGGATGGACGATGTTGTAGAGTTGCACGAAGGGGCTGCCATCGTTGGCGTCGTGTGTTTCTTTCAGAGAAAGCTCTTGCACCACGCGGGAGACGTGGTCGACGGGGATCCAATCAATGGGGCCGATGTCAGATGGAATGAGACCGCAGGCTTTGGAGAGGATGGACAGGGAGTGCATCCAGTCGCGACTGTCCCAGATGCCCCGATCCCCGATGGTGGTCGGGCCGGCAACTTGACCAAGTCGGAGGATAGAGACCGGGATCTTGAGTTGCGCGGCGGCAGTGGCAAGGAGCCTCTCGGCGACGTGCTTAGATTGAGCGTAGCCCATCGGGGTGGCCACTGCCGCGCAGTTAATCACTTCTTCCGGCACGGCGACATTGGGAGAAATCGCCCTGGACCAGTTTTGAACGGCGGAAACGCTCGACATGAAGACGAGTCGTGGCCGGGACGGGGCGCGGTTCGCAATATCGATCACGGTATATACACTCCTCAGCATCTCGAGCTTGAACGATGCTAAGGAGAGGGCAAAGTTCACGACCCACACGTTGTGGATGATGACATTGGCCCCGTTGTAGATCTGCTCCAGATGCTCCTTTGGGAGATTCAGATTCGGCCCCGAAAGATCGATTGAGACGAATTCAATTCGGGGGTCATTGGTCGCGACATCGAGGCCCAGCTCGAATGCGCGCTGTTCGAATGCCGCTTTACCGTCATTTCCTCGATCAAGACACTTGATCCCCGCCACACGAGGGTTCTCCAACAGGTCTCTCACAATATACGGTCCCAGCCGACCCCGAGAGCCAATGAGCACAACCTTCACGTCTTCAGTTGGGAGGGAGAGGCTCGGCTCCTCTGTGCTGGGCGCGGGCAGGTGGCTCGTTAATTCATCCAAGATATCATCCGGCGCATTGCCACCCTCCCAGCCGGAGTGAGGGTCACCCTGCCCGAACATCGCATCCAGGGTGGCCTTGGCAAGACTGTCTATAGATGGATTTTCGAAGATGACGCGCAGCCAGAAATTGATGGTGTTGATTTCGGGGTTCATGCGTCGCATCAGACCCAATCTTAGTTTCTGGCCCAACTCCAATACCGTTAAAGAATCCATGGCCTTGGCGACAAAGAAATCGTCACTCTCCTTGAGAGTGATTTCCGGTCGAATGTCATGGACGATAGATGCGATGAAGCGCTTCGCTTCATCCAGCCAATGTCTTTCAAGTATGCCGATTTCACTCTCTTCGTCGGTGGTGCCGTCAATGAAGGCTGCCGCGATGTACTCGGCATACAACGATTCGGTCGGCTTGCGGGAAATGGTGCCCTTGGGAGACCGAAAGAATCCCAGGTTGGGCTGACTGAGGACAATCCGAGATCGACGGATTTTGCCATAATCCGGAGCGACCGCATTGGCTTGGTTGATGGTCGGCCAGATCGAATCGATGAATTCCTTCTTGGTCATACGATCGACCTGAGGCCCGGACTGCGGTTCTACCAGCAACAGAACTTCTGGACGACCATTGCCGACCATCAATGCGCCAGCAACGTTGGGGTTCGAAGCGAGCACGGTCTCCATGGGAATCGGCCAAACCTTATGGCTGCTGGACAGCACAATAATATCGTCGGTACGGGAATGGAAGCGCCAGAGATTCGGTTTGGTGGGATGGGGCACAAACAAATCCTTCGTCCTCCATTCTTTCGCATGGGGGAAGGTATGTTGAAGGGAGCGCTGCTGGGAGAATTTCTCGTCACAATGCAAAACCATCTCATAGACGCCTTCGTCGACTTCTTGCATATCGCACTCCTCGGCCGGGTTGATTTCCAGGTACTGCCATTCTCCCGCTTGGGGCACGAGCATCTGGACTTGACCCATTTCGATAGAGCCATACATCTGGCAGACGTCCGTGATTTCATCCAATCTGCTTCCCACCGCGGGTGCCAAAGGACCCCCGCTGTATAACACAAATTCCAAGTTCTCCGCCTGCTCAAACGCAGCCGGATCGGACAACCATTGCTCAATAATTGAGGGGGCAGATATAACGCTTGAATATTCTGTTGTTTCATCACCACCTCCACTAAGAAGCCACTGGGCGGCATCATGGGCGGGCCCATGACTACCGTCGCGGTCTGGGAGAAAGTGGGCAGTAACGTAAATGATTGAAGTCCCGCTATCTATCTGATTGTCAGCGCAACAGTTGCGACGGGATATCCAGCAAGGGTTTTTTGTTTTTGTTCCTTACATGGTATGGCGGGAAGCAGGAGTAGAAGCGACCGGCCGGGTTAAAATTAAATTGCGCCGCATTTTGCGGGCGTCTTCCCTCCGGTACCGAGACCTTGGGATCATTATCGGTGCAGGAGAAGGTGGCATGGGTGAAATACACCAGTTTCGGGGGACCTGGTCCGATATTAGTATCGGGGATGTCCAAGACCGCGGTCCAATTCGTCAATTACCCGTTGTGCCAGATGTATGTAGAATGAGACATGTCTCGTCTTTAATATCGGTATAGGATTGATTAAAGGGGTAATGCGGAGCTTGCGACTTGAGCACATCGCCCATCGTGGGGACCTGCTTGCAGGACATGGACGGGTCGAACTTCTGGAGGCTCTTGGCCATGGATCGAAGGAAGTCTGCGTATAAAAGGGCATAAACGTCGGCCTGCTGCAGCAAGCCAAGGTTGAGGATGGAGGGGTTTCGCGGCGAAATAAACATAGTCTGAGGATGAATCTGTGTCAACATTTCGAACCCGATGTCCACAGTCGAGAAGAACCACGCACTCTCCAACCGCACTTGATCGCCGCCAGTAACAGAATCGCATATCGTAAATCGGCCGCGCCAATGTATGCCAAGGTTCGTCGTCGCGGCTTGACATTCTTGAAGGTGTGGCTCAACCACCACGCCATATGGTCGACGGCGGTCGCCATCGTCTTCATATTCACATCCTGAAAGCCACCGGCGACGCTCTCCGAGGTCGCGATGGCGGCGTACACGCGATCGGGGTCATGATGGGCATAATAATCGACGACATGGGGCAGCAATCGCTCGCCCCGGTATTGCTCTCCTCCTCGGGACCAAGCCTGGATCTCGTCGGGGACGGCCATGGGGTGAGCAAGGAACAATTGGTCCTGTCGAAAAGAGTGAAGCTCATGAGCGCGCCATGGGGAGAAAAGTCAGTAGCTGCGTGAGCGGGTCTTGACTATAACCTTCCGGGACGGCACTAATGCGCGGATATGCCGCCCCCTTTGGGGCCGCTCCGGAGCCACCATTTGATGGCTCGTTTGCCCAGTGGCATTGAGCGCGCTTGCGAGACTGACATCGCATTGGCCATTCACACGTCCTTGCCGTGCCGGGAGTGCCGCGGTTGGTGACCGGTCTTCCAGTCTTGGTCGACGGTTGGGCAGGATTCCCGCTCCACCGCGGTGGATGACACCAAGATTGGGCCAGGATGCGGCATCCCAATACAGCAAAGACTTTCTCTTTGCAACTTGCGATTTGGTCTGCAGTCGTTCTCCCTCTCACCGGGTTTGTTCGTGCCAACCCGAGTCAACCGACAGACGTGGATTATCCGAACTCCCGGCCTTTTGCCGGGGTTTGGGAGGTGGATCAGAGTGAAAGGCTGAGGGACACGAATAATTCCCAATTCACGAAACGTTGTTCCCGAGTCGAGAACAGTCGACTCGACGGGGGCACGAATCAGCGCCTCCTGACCCTGACAGTTGGGAAGTGGAGACATGGAGAATGGATCCTTGGCCAACCATGCGCTGGACTCGACCCGAAAATTATTGGGACGTGGTGGAGGATTCCAAGTGGGCAAGCCCCATCCTTCCCGTTTCCCCGGGTGATCCTTGCCCTCCTCGACCAGTCAGTGAGATCGCAAGGTCATGATTCGGAGCCCGACCGGAACCGATGGATTGGAATCGGGTGGAAATTGGAATCATGACACGTTTTAGCCCACCCGAGATCGTGGATGAGTGGATTTCACTCCCAGCGCCATTAACTATTTCTGTTGAACTACGGAGTACGGAGTATGGAGGACACGAAGCATACTCCGTGATAGTTCCTCTCGAGCATCCTGTCGGTTTCCAAGGGGGAAGCAAGAGGAAAGATGGTATTTCATACTCCGTACAGAATCCAAGAATCGGAATGCATCCACCCCCGATGATATGCAATCCCCACGTCCACAGTTCGTCCCCTGGTCCTGGAATTAAGCGCCCAGTGGATTCTACCTGAGCACGAAGTATCCAGCATCATTTCACGAATCGGTACCAAGTACTCCATACACGCAGGCAAATGAAGAGCCGGAAAGGAAGTATGGGATGGCCCGCGACGCCACACGTAGGATCGGCGACATTTCGATGCTCTTCACTAGCTCCATTAGATCACCCCGAGCCGGTCAAAGAGAGCGTGAACTTGGTGAGCCACGAGTAGGGGTGATACTGTCCAGGCATGACGTATCGGTCAGATCAGGACTCCTCGACCCCAATGGGCGGTGTAGACGAGACCCCGAGAGAGAGTCCAGGGGTATGTGAGCAGCTCATGGCGAAGGAGGTTCCGTACTCCGGAGTACCCCATACTCCCTATCCGAAGCTCCCACCGTTTGAAAGTGATAGGGCGGAAATGTGAGATCGATGCGAGCCTTGCCAAGAACTTGCAAAAGTTCCGGATACAGAATCCCCCCTCTGGCCTGGCGGGATCCCTGGTCCAGCCCTAAAAATGCACCCAGCACAGGCCAGGTCTGAAAGGTCAAGCCTCGGATCGGATGCTTCCGCGGTATCAAGTCGGGCGCTTCCCTACCCTTGGCGATTACGCGGATCCAACGCGAAGGATTGCATCGGGTTCTCGGTGATGGCGGGGTGTTAGCCATCTGATTACTGCACAGTCCGTGGGCCCCCACTTGCCCACTTGCCTTCAAAGAAAAAGAGGCACGATCGGTTCTTGGGCATGCCCCTTCTGTGCCATGTTCGACTCGTGTCTGTAGACTTACACACTCGATGGGAGAAAAAGCAATTCCCGGCAATAGATTAATGGTCTAGTTCACACTTCATCAACTCGGCTGATCGGGGAGGTGGTAACAGCCCAAATTTCCACACATCATGCTTACATCAGCCAGAGTGGGGAGTGCGTCGAACAGGGCAAGATAACCGGCAGATCGATGTCGCCAAAGGTTTTTCCGTCAGTCCTCGAATAGTACTCCATAGTCTACTCGGGGCAAGATCAAAACCCGCGCACTAAGCCTAATGGGTGATTACCTGCAGCAGTCAACAGGATCGATATAGAATAGCAAGGAGGGGGGGGCCGCCCGTCCTACCGAGAAAGTGATAGCCGTTCAGATATTTCTTGTACCATCCCAGTCTGCTTCCTCGGTGGGAAGAAAGCACGCGTCGACGGGGAAGCTTAGTTCCATTTCCTCGGCAGCGCGTGGCGGCAAAAGGACCGGTCCTTGATTCTCACGGTTTCAACACCCGCATTAGCGCCTGCAGTAGGGCTTTGCGCCACCATCCGCCCAGCCGTGCGCACATTCCATTCAAACTCATCATGCGCCATCTACTTTCCCCCTCTGATCATTCGAGGATTCCTTTGTGTCGATGTCCAATTGATGGTCCTTGCAGAGCGTGGTCCACCGGGAGTGGGTCAGGACTGGCCCTGCACTCGGGGTGAAAAGTACATCTCCGTTCATCTTCCCTACGACTCCGGAGTAGCCCGTTTCGTAGCCTATTTGCTGGTTGCCTCCCTCTGATGCCCGTCTGCTCTGAAGATGGGCCGAATGCCGCTCTGGCCCACTATCAGTTCAGTGTGCCATCCACTTCGGGATACGGCCCACCACGTCTACAGGAACTCCAAACCGGCTCGCCATGGATCCGCAGTTCCTTTCATCAATTAGCCCCCGTCATCCAGCCTGCATTAGCGTGGCAGTCATATTTGAGATACTCCGGAGTACGCCGTGCGGAGTCCTGCCAGATCTGGACTCGAGATTGACGCACACTCTAGAGCAAGCCTTCTTGCCCAGCAATCAGTTTCTTTCACGCAGCTTGCAAGATATCCACTGGTGGGTCTCAAGACTATCTGTGAGGCGCCAAAACGGTAAGGATGCAACTCCACCCGGTTCTCGCCATGTGAAATGCTGCACCCTCGCAGGTTCCCTTGCATCCTGCTCCAATCAAGTTCCTCGTCGCCCCAAAAGAGTGTTCCGGAGTACAGAGGACTGATGCTGATCATCGCAGTCGAGGGGATATCCGGCCTACCTGCACAAACGGCCTGGCTCCACAGTCCGCCGGTGTATTGTCATCGGGGGATCTGGTTGGATGTCCGGTCCCGGATACTCGATCGTCAAAGAATGAAGATTCAGCCATGACCAACGCATCCAGGTGGGGATGTGACTCGGAGTGGTCTTTCTCCCTGAGAAATTGACGTAGAATCGGGCGCAAGGAGAGCGGCCTAGTCCTCATCCCCGAAGCGAGTTGCATAATCATGCATCGGATGTCCCAGAATGACGGGGATTGAAGGAGCGATTGCAAAGACCTGGCGCTTATTCCCAAGGTAGCGGGGAAATCCGGCGTTTCCGGACCCAGAACGAGTACTTTGCAAGGTGTATGTCTTTTGTCTATCCCCCGCCACAAAACTGTGAGAGCTGAAGGTGACAAGTCCCCGTCGAGTGCTTGGGTCGTCTCGTTTCTCGGGCTTGTGAATGGACGGCTTTGATTCCAGCTGCGCCTATTCACGTCACTTTGACTTTCTCTTTGCCTGTTTTGCTGAGAGATTTTGATATCCACGTTACTCTTTTCAGTCTTGTGCACCTACGAACTAGAGGACAGGGAATGCTCTACCATCTAGCTATTCTATGTACCCCCCCATCGTCTCGAGTCATTCATCTGAGATCCTCTTCACGATGGAAGCCATCACAGCCCGATTCTCTACCGATTCCCTCATGGAATTCCTCGTGCAAAACCCTTTGCTAGTGCGCTGTGCCTTCGTGGGCATCTGCGGTGTCCTCGTCCACCACGCGTTCTTCATCAAACGAGAATGGCACATGCAGGGACCACGAATCATCAAGACAATGGTATCTGCCTATGTGATCTTGACTCTCCTAGAGGGCAGAAAGCGTCTCGATGTGACTGCATTCGGTCATGCCGCTCTGATTCTGGGCAGCTTCATCTCATCACTCTTACTGAGCATCGCCGCTTACCGTGTGTTTGCCCATCGCACTCGTCACTTCCCCGGTCCCCGCTTGGCTGGTGTCTCCAAACTCTGGCATATGTACCAGTGTCGCTATGGCCAGAACCACCTGGTCCTGGAGAAACTCCACCGTGAATACGGTGACTTTGTGCGCACCGGACCCAACGAAGTGACCATCTTTCACCCCGAGGTGCTCGCCCGACTCGATGGCCCCGGCAGCAAGACCAAAAAATCCGCCTGGTACGACTTCCTCCTCCCACATGTCGGACTGAACATGATCCGCGATCGAACCTTTCACGACCAACGTCGCCGTCTGTGGTCCAAGGGCTTCACGACCGGGGCCATGGAACACTACCATCGCAAGATCGTGCAGCACGCATACGAAATGGAGGAGATCATCGCTTCTGTCTCGGCGAATAACAGCTACGTACCGATCTCGAAATATGTCTACTGGTTTGCGTTTGATGTCATGGGGATGTTCGTATTTTCCCGCACCTTCGATATGCTGCACAAAGAGGATTGGCACTATAGTATCCGCAACTTGAAAAACGCCATGGCCTTGCTTGGTCCTCTCTCCCCCGTGCCCTGGCTCGCGCAGATTGGATTCTGGCTGCTGAAGGGTTACTGGCTGGTTGCCGAGTGGCATACCATGATTGCGTGGTGTGCAAGTCGAATGCTGGACCGGATGAATGTAAGTTCATCTCAACTCACGCCGGCACACGCGGCTAACCCGGTCTAGGAGTGCGACTCGCATGATGTGGCGCAGGGTCTCATTGCCGAATCGAGAAAAAAGAATACATTGAACGCGGACCGAGGCCCGTTGATCGGTGATGCCGTGGTCGGCATCGTTGCCGGCAGTGATACCGTTGCTCCGACTATCGTTTTCCTGCTCTACGAGCTCACACTGAACCCGGACAAGGCAGAGAAACTCTACCGGGAGATCCGAGACGTGGAGGTCGAGGACCTGGCGACCTTGAAGACGCTGCCATATCTCAATGCCGCCATCACCGAAACTCTTCGCCTTCATCCAGCCATTCTCACGGGCGGAAATCGCGATACGCCCCCTGAAGGGATGATGATAGGGGAGACGTTCATTCCCGGAAATACTACCATCGTCGCCCCTCGCTATTCGTTGTTTCGATGTAAGTTAATGCGCGGTTGGAGACTATAAGCATGCTGACCATGGAATAGTGGAGAGCTGCTTCGAACTAGCCACTGAATGGATTCCCGAGCGATGGGATACTCAGCCGGAACTGGTGAAAGATACACGATCTTTCCTGCCTTTTGGCCAGGGTGGGTGTTCCTGTGCCATCGTGACGACTTGTTTCCTGACATCTGACATCTCCCTAGGTCGTTACTCTTGTGTCGGCAAGGATCTCGCCATGACGGAATTGCTGACGGCCATCACTCTCCTGGTGAAAAAATACACATTCGCCTTCCCGCATGGTCCGCGCGAGTCGATGGTGCAGTGTGTGGAAGGGAAGATGCGCGACGAGTTCACGGCGAACCCGGGCGGGTTACAGATGGTTTTCACGCGCCGCGAGAAGGTATAGGATAGAGATGATGCTACGACGACATGGACATAATGAAATCAAATTGCATATCCCCGTTGGAAGTGGGTTCATGTTTCGGAATCGCTTTCCCTCGGCGATTCAGCCCAGCCCCGCGACATCCAGCGCGGGGTATCATCGGTATAGATAACTTATTTATCTCGGGTTTCGCCCTCGTTGCTCAACCTGAATTGTATCTCATCATGAGTCTCGCTGTGGACCTCACTACGCCCAACGGGCATCGCTACTCGCAGCCGACCGGATTGTTCATCAACAATGAGTTTGTCCCCGCCGGACAGAGCATCACATCGCTGGATCCCGCGTAAGTCCTCCAGTCTGACACGCGGGGCGATTTCTAAGACGCGAATGCCAGTCTCGACATACCCATCGCCACGGTTCATGCCGCCGGTGCCGACGATGTTGATCGCGCCGTCCAAGCCGCCAAGCAAGCTTTGGTCCATCCATCGTGGAAGTTGATGCCTGCCACCGATCGCGGTCGGCTCATGGCCCGACTAGCCGACTTGATCGAGGAGAACAAGCAACTTCTCGCCTCGATCGATGCGTGGGATAATGGTAAGTGCCCATCAGCGCCTTGGCCTCGCGCTAGCCCTGTGTCCTGCAACGTTCCTGCATGGTGATGTCCGGCTGAACTCCACACAGGCAAACCGTACCATGTCGCTCTAGAGGAAGACCTCCCCGAGGCTTACACCACCATCCGCTACTACAGTGGTTGGGCCGACAAGACCTTCGGCCAGACGATCAGCACCACGCCCCAAAAGTTCGCCTACACGCTGCGCCAGCCCATCGGCGTCGTCGGCCAGATCATCCCATGGAACTATCCTTTGTCCATGGCAACCTGGAAACTCGGTCCGGCCCTGGCATGCGGAAACACCGTCGTTCTCAAGCCAGCCGAACAGACCCCACTCAGCGCCCTGGTTCTGGGGACTCTGATCGTGCAAGCGGGCTTCCCGCCGGGCGTGATCAACATCGTAAACGGGTACGGCCGCGAAGCCGGCGCCGCGCTCGCATCGCACCCGCTCATCGACAAGGTAGCCTTCCCCGGGTCGACGGGCACAGCACGCGAGATCATGAAAATGGCCGCGGGCTCGTTAAAGAACATCACGCTCGAGACGGGCGGCAAGTCACCGCTGTTGGTCTTTGCGGACGCGGACCTCGAGCAAGCGGTGAAATGGTCGCATGCGGGGATCATGTCGAACCAGGGCCAGATCTGCACAGCGACGTCGCGGATCTTCGTGCACCGCGACATTCTCCCGCGCTTCCTGCCGAAGTTCAAGGAAGCCGTGGAGAGCGTCAAGATCGGGGACCAGTGGGATGCGGAGACGTTCCAAGGCCCGCAGGTGACGCGCGCGCAGTACGAGCGGATCTTGTCTTATTTTGAGATTGCAAAAAGCGAGGGTGCTACCGTTCTTACCGGCGGTGGTCCCTACGCTCCTGACAACGCGCAGACTGGCTACTTTATCCAGCCGACGGTCTTCACCGATGTCGATGACTCGATGCGGATTGTCCGAGAAGAAGTCTTCGGACCAGTCGTCGTGATTCTCCCGTTTGATAGCGAGGAAGAGGCGATTCGGCGTGCCAATGACTCGACCTACGGACTCGGCGCGGCCGTCTTCACGACGGACCTCGAGCGGGCGTACCGGGTTTCAGCTGAGATTGAGTCAGGCATGGTCTGGATTAACAGTAGCCAGGATTGTGATCCCCGGATCCCATTCGGCGGTGTCAAGCAGAGTGGTATTGGACGCGAGCTTGGGGAGGCTGGGCTGGAGGCCTATAGCCAGGTCAAGGCTGTGCATGTCAACATGGGCAATAGGCTGTAAGAAAGGCATGATGGATTGTTCCGATTTATAGACATTTGAATGGACTTGATTCTATTGTATTGGATCACTATTAGTATGAAGGGGGGGGGGGGGGGGGGGGTGGATTTCTTAATCGGGTAATCTCCCATATCGAGAGATGAAAAACGCAAAAAAAATTAAGGCAGGGCGTTCCTCTCCCGGCTTCGAACCAGGGGGTGTTAAGGCGGGTACGGCACTGAGCTGCAACGCTTGCACGGGGACCTGCAACTTGGTTAGGAGAATCTCTTCTACGAGGCTCCAACTGTACTAAACGCCCTGGCGAGAGACGAGTGCTCCACATTCGTTAAAATCGAGCATATCCGCTTGATCCCACTGTCAGAAATAAAGTCCTAGCGTCCTCTTCCCTGAGAGTACAATTACTGTCTTATTAATTTGACCTCTTTGGATCGCAACTTGATATCCAACTCCATATAGAGATGTGGGTCCATATCGTCCAGCCAATCACCACCATCTATCGGACCCGCTGAAGTATGCAAATTATCTTCTCTCGCACTGTTTCTTTTTTATCTTTTCCTGGTCATGGACTATTGATGGGACAATTGGATTCAAGTAGATACCCGTAGATCTGCCTGAGTGGTGTTCCTCAGAGTGTATCAGATAGCGTCCGTATCGACTCCGATGAATCCTTCCAAAATAGGATGGCCATTCCGAATACGCAGGTTATTCCGAGCACCACATACGATTCCCCGGATTCGGCAATCACGCAACAATCGACAAAAAGGAAAGAAACAAGCCAGAATCCGGGGGTCAGTCCGGGGATCAGCAGGATAACATCAAATATCATCCTGGCTCCATACAATCAACACCGAAATCTTCAATGCCATCCATAATCCAGACCAGGATCTGCGAAATATAGTAGCCCGTCATTCTCAACTAGACAAAGACAAGACCCGGATATCGTTCGATACAGCCTCTATCTCCGCTCAACAGGCACGCCTTTCCCTGCTACGATACAAGTTATCGTTTCGCCTCTCGGCGTCCCCCCGGTATCCCCGTCTCACTGGACCACGGCGCACAACCCGGTCCACTTCCTCTGGTCGATAACATGAAATGTAGTCATGTCTCTCCACAAACTGACTGGAAAGGAAGGCGACTTGATTTTCCCGCGATCATTCCGTCCGGGGGTGAGCGCGCACCCCCGGTAGCTCCGGGTCACTTTCCTTGTTCTGGTTCCAGAATTGACTGGGACACGCTAGATTAACCATTTTCCTGTTTTTCTTCCTGTTTATTTCGTTCCTTCTATGATTCTACGGTCAACAAGTCTGACCTACCCAGTATGAGAATGACATCCAGTCCCAGGCCCCAGATCGTGGATATCGAGCCGACGGCCGTGGAGACAGGACAGGTCTATCACGACGCTGAGACAGGGGAGATTGAAAAACCAGTCGTGGCACCGCCACGCCAGGATGCCTTCGGAGACGAGGAGTTTGCAGAGGTCAAGTATAAAGTTCTGAAATGGTGGTATGTGTCCATTCCTGTCTCAATCACTTGATCTATTCAGTTTCTGACTTTTCTTAAACTCTCTAGACAAGGGGGCCTGTTGATGGTGGCCGAGACTATTTCCCTGGGCATTCTCTCTCTGCCGGCCGCCGTGGCCGGACTTGGACTCGTCCCAGCACTGATCGTGCTCATCGGACTGGGCATCTTGTCCTCATACACGGGCTTCGTAATCGGCCAATTCAAATGGCGATACCCGCATATCTCCAGCATGGCCGATGCCGGCGAAGTGCTGATGGGCCGTTTTGGACGGGAACTGTTTGGCACGGGGCAATTGCTCTTTCTGGTGTTTTTGATGGCGAGTCATCTGCTGACCTTCACGGTGGCTCTCAATACCATCACAAAGCGAGCCACCTGCTCGATTGTCTTTGGCGTGGTTGGCATGGTGATCTCGTGTCTTATGTCGCTGCCACGGACGCTGGAGAAAGTGTCGTGGCTGTCGCTGGTCTGTGAGTGACTAATTCTCCCGTTGTCTCATCAGTAGTTACAAGTCGCTCAGTGACTAATGTACGAGAAATCCACAGCTTTCATCAGTGTTCTGTCGGCCGTGATCATCACCATGGTCGCTGTCGGCGTGCAGAATCCCGATGCCGTCGTCCATGCCACCGTCGAGACGAACCTCGTCAGTGGTATCACCGCTGCCGCCAACATTGCCTTTTCATACGGTCAGTATCATCTTCATCGCTCCCAGTCCATTGGGAGGACGTCTCACAGAATCCAGTCAGCCACAATACCTTCTTCACCTTCATGGCCGAACTCAAAGATCCTCGAGACTTCCCCAAGGCTCTCGCCACGCTGCAAATGATTGATATCTCTCTCTATGTCATTGCCGCAACGGTCATCTACCGCTATGCCGGCGCCGACGTGACATCTCCAGCCCTGGGCTCCGTGGGTCCATTAATCTCGCGGGTTGCATATGGCACTGCCCACCGTGAGTCCGCTTCATTCTCAATCCCGTATCCTGACGAGACACTCACCCATCAGATTCTCATCGCAGGCGTGATCAACAGCCACGTCGCCGCCAAATCCATCTACATCCGTGTCTTCGCCGGCACAGACCGAATGCAGAAGCGTGACTGGGTCGCCGTCGGCTCATGGGTTGGCATTGCATTTGGTCTGTGGGTGATAGCGTGGGTGATCGCCGAGGCGATTCCCGTCTTCAACAACCTGCTTAGCCTAATTGTATGTACGGGGTCGAGATGTGCATACATCTTCGAGGTCCAGATGATTCCAAAGTGCGCCCAGCTAACCACCACTACAGACGGCTCTCTTTGGAAGCTGGTTCACCTTTGGCTTTACCGGGATGTTCTGGCTGCATATGAACAAGGGACTGTGGTTTTCGTCGCCGAGGAAGATTTTCCTGTTGTGTGTGAACTGCCTTGCTATCTGCGTTGCGATTCTACTGGTAAGTCTCGGATCTCTGGTGTGGTACTTGTCGACTCGGTCTCGGTTCTAATTCTTTCATAGTGCGGTCTCGGTCTCTACAGCTCTGGTGTGAATATCCATGACAACGCCAGTGACTTCTACCTCTTCCATCACCTCTTGTCTCCGCGGCCACAAGGTAAGAATTTTTCAATCTACCTTGACGATTGTACTCATCATATTTCTCAACGAGCTGCCAGTCAAATATGGCTCACGTGCGAGGCGCCCTCCACTCTCGTCGCAAAGTATCATGAATACCTTGGGGATTCCGAAGGCAACTGTCGAGCGGTATTAGATGATCAACGACTTCCTGCTATCGAAGAAACTGGAAATATTCAGGTTGTGTCACGAAGCGACCTCCTCGAGCAATATTTCTCTACCTTGCGAGAGCAAGCTGTCGAAGCAGCCCGCCACGAAGAACAACTTGTGTTGCTGATATTCGGTCACGGTACTTCAGAATGCGGGTTCGAGATTGGAGACTCATTCTGCTCGATGGAAACATTACAGCGGCAACTCCGAAATCAGTCCCGCGTGACGCTTTTTACAACTTCTTGCTATGCGGGTGGCTGGATAGTTCACCCGCATTTTAATCAGGAGAAAAGCAATGACGAGTTGATATCCTGGACTCTCGGTGAAAGAATTGTACGGGCCAGTGGTAATCTAGCCGCCACCGCACTGCTACACTGTCTCGTCAACACCGAGGAGAATGAACAGAGCATCGATTCCACCGACCACCCAGCATACACACAGGACAAACAATTGGCCAATTCCGTGTACGGCTGGATGAAGGAGCTGGGATTATTTGGAAATAAACAATCAATTTGTTTCAGTGCACAGGATGACGAATGGGAGATCAACTACCAGCCTCGTCTCGGTCCGCCTCTCGCATTATACAGACGCAAATGGCAATCTCTTCGTCGAATCCCTTCCTCCCACACCCCAGCCTGTGGCAAAAAGCTAGCCAGAAAAGGTGGGCACAAGCTCAATCGCCTGCAGTATCTCGCGAATGAATACTTGGCTGCCCAGCCCAGCATAGACAACCTGGCCTCGAATGTTGGTTTACACTCCAATCTCAAATTCGGCCTCAGAAACGCTACCCTTTCCAATGACAAGGTAGACGAGCTGCTAGAGACGACAGCCTACAGATTAGGGGCCATGCACGAGGCAGAGTACCTCAGGAGCCAGGTGGGGATTAGTTTCCCGTCCATTTTCGACGTCGGAATCGAGTTAGTGGATCGCAAGAAAGAGTTTCCCAGTCCGTTTTACGCGCAGACACGAGCATTGCTTCTAAGTCGGCGGATTCTTACAACTCCAGTTGGCATTCGTCGGTTCTTTCCCAAGCCCCTTGACTATCTCACGGTTGCCTTGGTGAGCAATTTTTCAACCTGGGACGAGATCCAGGAGAAAGTGGATCTCATGAGTTCTAAGAAAAAGGCTTGGTATCGCTTTATCTTCAAGGCCTGGCGAGGAAACAAAGTCGCTCAAGATCATGGGGTGAGAAAAAGCCTGCAGGCTTATCGGGAAGCCTTGAAGAAGTTCCGTGAGTAGGGAAATATCGAAGACAACAAGGATGGCCTTGCTTTTATTCCCCGCTGCCTGCTATCCTTTGATACTCTCGTGGTTGCTCTTTTGCTTTACCAGAAGCCTAGCTATCAGAAACTTGGCTTTTTATTGAAATTTCTTCTCGGCTTGATCTAATTCGCTCCATGGCTCACAAATGTAGAAATGTGTTGAATAATATATGCATATCCGCATCCTCACTAGATTTTCCGCTTCACCAACCCCTTGAAGAAATCAAAGCTATTGCTGTCGCTCTGCAACTGCCACACTCGACCCGTGGATCGGTCATTCCACCCCAGCTCCTCCGCCAGCAACAGACCATAGTCCCGGGTGATGCCCTGAATGCGCGCGCGAGCGCCACCTTCTTCTTCAAGCGTCACAATCTGGTGCATGTGCAGCCAGTCCTCGTAGTACATCGACTCAAGGCTTCGGTCAAAGCCCGTGCTCAAAAATCGTGTGTGGAGATCCTCAAAGGTGACTAGAATCCGGGCAAGGAGCTTCTCGATGGTGACGGGCGAGGCCGCAGCCGCCCCAGGGCTGGCGTAACGTGCAGCGAGGGCCGTGAGGGCTGTCGTGGGGGAGGCATTGGTAGCGTTGACACCGATCCCGACGACCGAGATGTACTCGTTGGCCATAAAGTGGGAATTGATGAGGATGCCGCAGATCTTCGTGTATCGTTTCTGCTCCGGGTCTTCCGGATCCAAAGCGTCTGTGGAATGTAAGTGAGAGATCATTGTAGAGGATTCCGGCACTTACAGATATCGTTGGGCCATTTCAACTTGACCGGGATTCTGTCATAGCCCTTGGCATAGCTCTTGATGCCTTTCACGACGGCCATGGCTGCGAGATATTGGAGAAATACCACAGGTGCGGACTGGATCTTCTCGATCGGGTGTCGCACCACAGTCGAAAAGATCAAAGAGCCAGCCGGTGAGATCCACGCATTTGACCCTCGGCCTCGGCCAGCCACTTGAACCGTAGCTGTTGCCGTGAACCCGTGTGGCAGTTGACGAAGTAGTTGCGTGTTCCTAGGCTAGTTAAACTTTGTCGTCTTTGGGCTGATGAAAAACTTACTTCTCCAGAATAGTATTGGTGCTAGTCAACACCTCGCCATATAGGATACTAGAACCGAATTTCGATGCCCCATCTCGAGACTCGGATTGGTACTGGCGAAGGTTCGCATAAAATGCATGGTGGTTAAAGTACGGCGTGAGCTTCGACGATGGAAGTTCATCGTGGACAACCAGTCGCTTAACAACTTTCTGGTAATCGATGATGCCTTCGGTAGGATTGGATGCGTTGTCGGGCAACGCTTCTTCCAGGTCGCTCAGGTTCCAAGTGCCGGGTCGTTCGATGCGGAAGGTGTCGTGCGAGTCTTTGAGGTACTCATTCCTCTTCTCATTTGTCAGAGAGTCGGCCAGGTTCGACAAAATCTCTAATGGTCGTTCAGCCTCTACCCCAGACATGTGTAATGACGAAAGCGACGGTATGACGGAAGAATCCTCAGCTACTTGCAGTCCAAGCTTAGACAAACACGCTTTCAGGAAGTCAGATCGCTCGTTATCATCAGCCGCCAGTGCATGGACGAGGTCGGCATATTCAGGGCCGCCCGCCTTGGGGTCAAGGTTCGCCGCTGCAAACCTGCCTAGGGTCAGTTCAACCTTCTCTCCAAAGTATCCAGGACACGTACTCAGGGTGTGGCCCTGTCAGAATCGCAGCGCCATCACCAACCTTGCAGTAGACAACCGCAGCAGCGCCCTCTCCGGGATCGACATGAAGTTTCGCGGAGTAGCTCGCCAGCACCTCCACTCCTTGGTCCTTGAGCTTGGGCGCATCAACAAAGACTCCGCCGCCATTGTAGTATGATCGGAAGCTGGTAGGGACATTTCCCACGCTCAGAGCCTCTTTGAAAACCTCTAGCTCCGCCGCCCGCGCACCAGCCTCACTATGGTAGACGAAGCCCGAAAACGCGCAGCCCCGACATGTACCGGGGAAAAACGCCAATTCGCGCTCGCCAATGACCTCCATGGTCTTATCGCCGACCTCAAACTCGCATCGCTTGGAAGCGTAGTAGCCACCGGCACAAAATCCCAGGTACCGCCCACCACGCCGCACGAACTGCGTGATGCGGCGGTTCCCTGCGCCATTGAGCGTGCGAGCGTACCCGAGATCGGCACCACCGGGGATTACCAACAGGGCGCAGGTGGTTGTCCAAGGCTCTTTGAGGAGCATCTCGCCTGTAACCGGCGTAACGGCATAGTGGGCAGCAAGCAGGCGGCGAAGGGTGTAGAGACAGTGCCGCACGGACTCGACGGTGGTTCCGGTTCCTGTCGCAGGCCCATGGATCAGAAAAAGGCACAATCGCTATACTGAGGAAAGCGAACCTGTGTAGACCAAGACATTGAGTCTTTTGGCCGTGAGATTGGCGTCGTTGCCCGTTGGCGTGGTCATCGTTGGGGAAAGGAAGAAAGTCGGCGATAAGATAAATCTTGTATGGTCCGAGGCCAACCGTCCTCCGTTACTCGGACTCCGATTCTCTCGACATTCTCGCATTGCAACCATGTCGAACAACGCGGAGCAGTCTCGAGTCGTGCCCGAGGATGATGATGAGCCTGACGACTGGTAATTGGTCTCGTCGAAGCCGGGGTTGGAGATTTGCTAACTTCCGCAGGGACAAGCGCATCTTCAGCACCGGCTGCCATGGTGAGTACTTGGAGTACCGTCCGGCGAGGATCTCTGGCTGATAGCTTTCAGCGGAGCAGGACAAAATGAATGACTGCTACTTTGCGAAGAAGGACTGGCGCGAGTGCAAGAAGGAGGTGAGTCGGTGCGCCGTTGCTTTTCGAGCCATTCTTTCCATAGACAGTTGCAGATTGAGACCTTGAAACCTTGAGATCTTGTCTTCTATGCATCTCCAACATGTCTGGATCACCACAAGTCCATGATCTCCTTGCTGACCTCTCCAGATGGAGGCTTTCCGCGAGTGTTGGAAACGCCAGGGCAACGACCAACGGACGCAGACCAAGGATGCCTAGGGCCCGTTCAATAATAAATATTCCTGTAAAACTACCGCTCAATCGATATCGAAATCTCTCTTCCTAATTCAACGCATTCATGCTGGTGGTTATGGTCACGTGACTATGCGCGTTATCGCGACATTGTAGCTTGAACAGCTTCAACCTTCACATCCAACCATGACAGCCCTACGCTACCGGCCCGGGTGGGCATCGACGACTCTTCGTCACATAGGATTTCCCGCTCAAGCTCCTCGTATCTATATCAGACCTCAACTATCCCCCTCCGCCCTCTCTGCCCGTGTAATCAGCAACAGCACGGCGCGTCCCCAAGACAATACTGCAAAGCCCACTCCACCCACCACTCAAGCAGGACGCACGACCTCCCCGGCATCTCCAGCACCATCAACGACTCGCGTCCCCGCAGGAACTCCCAACCGCCCAACCACCGACAACATCTCTAAGAGCGGCCTCTTGGATAAGCCACTAGAGCTCGAATCGGCGCCGGAAGAGAAGATCGACTGGACGCGCTCGTTCCACGGACTCTCTGCCGCGCCATTCCCGAAAGAAGCAGCGGATATCCTTCTCGCGGAGACTGATCCGGCCGAGGTCGAGATCAAGCCGGATGGCATCGTCTACCTACCCGAAATCAAGTACCGACGTATTCTCAACCGCTCTTTTGGTCCTGGTGGCTGGGGCCTTGTTCCGCGCGGTGAGAGTATCGTGACGCCCAAGACAGTGACGAGGGAGTACGCGCTGGTTTGTAACGGACGGTAAGAATCCGGATTCCCTCTGTCTCTAAGAGATCTGCCATCACTAACCCGGGACTCCTGCAGGCTTGTTTCCGTGGCGCGTGGCGAGCAGGACTATTTCTCTCCCGACGGAATCCCCACCGCGACGGAGGGATGCAGGTCAAATGCTTTGGTGCGCTGCTGCAAGGATCTCGGGATTGCGAGCGAGCTCTGGGATCCGCGGTGGATTCGCAAGTTCAAGGCGGCGCATACGCGCGAGGTATTTGTGGAGCATATGGTGTCCAAGAAACGGAGCAAGATCTGGGTCCGCAAGGATGACGGGGTTGGATATCCATGGAAGGAGACTGGAAGTAAATAGAGATCTTGCGCGTGGCTAGACCTGTATTATAGGATAACTTGAACCTCTTCTTAATCCTCGCATGCCCCTGTATCTCATTGCCTAACATTCGGTAATGCTATGACTACGCATAGTCCTTTTACTCTGAATATATTAAAACATAGCTCATGCATCTTCCCTCTCCACGACCCGATCAGACATCATACTAGGATATATTGCAAAAAAAAGTGTCAAACATGGATTTGCTCGTCTAGATTCCGCCCAAACTAAAAGATATGCATACAAAAAAAGAAAAAGAAAATATGGGAAAATGTGGGAAAATTTTGCGCAGAGAAACCTGCAAGCACTAAACCCGCTCTTTGAACGCCGCGTGCCGATTATTGACCATAGTCAAATTTTCCTGTGGTGATAGAACAGATAGAGAAAGGAAAGAGGACATAGAAAAATCAAGCTTCATGTTCGACGTACGGCGACCTATGCTGTGATCCACGGCCCTTCTTCAGGGTGCGTGAGATGAAGGACGGACGACGGCCCTGCTCGAATCCTTGCCCCTCGGCCCCGTAGGCGGGGACCCCGTGGGCTGGGACGGCGGGGGCTGGGGGTATCGGCTGTGATGGGGAGTGGATCGAGGGCGGCGAGACGGGGTCGTAGCGGTCCGTGTCGTAGTTGCTGCTTGGCGCCACGCCGGAGAAAGGTGCAGCGGAGCTGGGGTGCCGGTGGGGAGCGCCTGCCATAGCACCGTGAGGGGCGGTGTCGTAGGAAGTGTCGGACTGGTAGTAGGAGGTGTTGAATGTGCCCGTCTCGGGAGATCCGATGATGGGGAGAGTGGGAGCTCGGTCCAGGTTCTCGGCCTGGTTCGGGGGCTCATAGCGAGCGCTGCCTCGGGAGCCCGGCGGGGGTGGGTTGCTCAGAATGGGCACGGCACTTGAGGATGGAGTGAGGCCTGCCTGAACTGGAGAGAGGGGGGCTGGCGCGGGAGCATTGCCATTATCATCGTGGTATGAGACGCGGGTGCCAGCTTTACGATGGCCAGTTGAAAGCTCGCGCGACACGATGCCAGCGGCGCCGGGCTGATTGCCTTGGCTGGAGGCGTTGGTTGCGGTGCGGTACAGATCCGGCTCACGCTCGTCCCGAGTAACATCGAGGGCCGGGGTGCGGGCGTTGAGACGTTCAGCAAAAGCAGCTTCCGTCGACTGACCCGCGTGTGCGGATCCACGATGAGTGATGGTACCAGAACGTCCCTGGTCGAAACCGGTTGCTTGGGCTGAGTTCTCGTTCAACGTGGCGCCGGCAGCACCGGCAGCAGCAGTGGCTTGAGTCGACTTGCGGTTACCAGTGATAGAAGCACCATCTGACTTGTCACCCTTGTCGTCACCGTCATCACCGCCATCCTTGGACTCGTCCTCGGGAGCGGCGGCACCAGGACCCCGGATAGGAACCTTGCGGATGGCGAGAACCAGAGCACACATGAACTTGGAGCGACGGGCCGCGCGGACGGTCTCGTTGGCCCAGTTGGACTTGTGGCGGATATCAACACGCAGCTCGAGCTTGTCCATGTCACCGACACCAACGACCTCGATGTCAATGTCGGGTTGGAAGTCACGGCAATTCTCCTTGTCGCGGACGAACAACTCCATCTCCTCACGCAGAGCCTGAATCTCTGCAAAGCTGGTGTCGAAGCTGACCGGGACAGTGAGTTGCTCATGCATCGCATTGGCACGGGTGAAGTTGTCAATCCACAGGTTGTTCAGAATGTTATTAGGGGTCTGGGTCATGCGATGATCCCCGACAGTGCGGAAGACACTGAATAGAAGTGAAATCCGCTCCACGACATAAGACTTATCATTAATATCGACACGGTCTCCGATGTCGAAGGGGTGCTTGACGAAGAGGAAAATGCAGGAGCCTAGGACTTCTTGCGCGGTGGTCGAGAAGACGAAACTGAGAGACAGCAGTGAAGTAGCACCAGCCGCAATGACCGTACCGAATCCGGTAGTGACAAAAGAGACTATTCGATGTTAGTTATGCAATTGGGGAAGCAAAACCCGAGGGAATACCGTACCAAAAACCAGGATACCAACAACAAAAGCAACCGACATCAGCAGATTGTCCAAGACATTGATGGCTTGGTCCACATCATGCATGCTGTTGTTGAGAGACTTGCGCATCCGACCAAACTCGCTGATAGCGAGAATCATCTCATCCAAGCTAATATCGCCATTGCCGTCCTTGTCCAGGGCGGCAAAGCACTCTTCGGCCTCATTCTCATGCTCGGGGCCAAGAACCTCAATCAGGTCTTCCAGGAACAAAGCCTCGCGGCCCTCAACCACGAACGACATCCAAATACGACGAGCCAGGGCCGCCGCGCAGCGCTTGCGCTCGAGCGCCTGAACGACAATCGAGTGGGTGGCGTTCGGGTTGAAGACTTGCTTTCCAGTGAGTTCGGATGCCACATTGCCAAAGGCCGCGGTGACCTTGTCGCCGATACGCCCAACATTCTGACCAACTTGGCGGCCGACCTCGCGCACCATCCGCAGCGGCATCATCGAGCCGCGCTTACCCTTCTTCCCGCCGGTCTGGGCGAGGATCGAATCATAGATAATGGCATCCTCTTCGCTGAACTCCGCGCAGTACATGGGGAACATGCTGCGCGAAGCTTCGAAGAGCATGCTGACCAGGTAGGTATTACGCTTCGACTCCTTGATCTTGGCATCGAATTGCTTGCGGTGGTAGCTGATTGAGATAAGTTGCACAATAGCCTTTTCACCGAGGAAGATCAGACTGCAGACAAGCAGCGCGAAGAGGATGTTCTTCACGCTCTTTTCCCAGGACTTGACCTCGGTGTCGCCGCTTTTCTCTTTTCCCGGGTTCATAGTCATGATCTAAATTGTTCATGAGATGAAGGTTTTCAACTTGGAAGGAGATGGGGAAATCATACCGGCAAAAATGTCACCAACGACACCACCGACCAGAAAACAATAGTAATCGGGGTCTCCAGAGCGCGCAAGATGAGCGCATACTTGCGCGTTCCCGACGAGACAATCCCACACAGCGTCTGAAAGACATAGGGCAAGACCTTGGCGAATATCTTACACACCCACAAACTCACCCAGACCACCTCGATCCAGGTAAAGAACCAGTAGATATGAACGCCGCCAATGCGGGCATTCTTGGCGGCGGTGGCGCCAACGATAATCGGGATAGCAATGAGAGCACCAATGGGAATGACATAAATCATGTAGCGAGTGACGATGGAGAAATTGTAGATGGCCTGGTAGATGCGGCCCAGACGATTGAGCGTGCCGTCGTCCGGGGCATCGGAGGGTTTACCGGTGGCCTCGTTGATATCGGAATCGAAACGACGTCGTCGACCGGGACCTCGTGCAGGGCCAGCCGTAGCCACGGGGCCCTTCTCGCCATTGCCAGCCATGGCCCCGTTCTGGCTGTAATGCGGCGAGTCCGACAATGGAATGTCGATGGTCACGTCGTGCGGGTTGCCCATGCCGTCATGCGGGTGATCGGGAATCTGCTCGAATCGATGTGCAGTCAACCTGTGGGCGGCGATCCCCAACCGACCTTTCATAGCGAAAAAGAAAAGAAGGGAGCGGGGGGGATGCGGGCCTTTTTGACTGAGCTAAACTCTCGGGGAGTGTAGATCGATCCTGCAGCTGGTTGGCTCGATTGCGCGGGCGTGGTGGAGACCACGAAGAAAAATTAGAGGTCGATGCTCTTTTCCCCTCATGCAGATGCCGTTCCAAACCCGGCCAAAATTCAGCGATGACTGGATCCGCGCTGGTTTTTGTTGCGCGTCCCGCCAGTTGATCGGGCGCGGGTTGGCGAGGAGTCAATGGCACGAAAATTGGGCCAGCTGTCAGTGGAGTTGAGATCGGCGCGCTGGCCGAAGCCCGAAGATGTGTCTGATTGCAGGGGGATTTGAAGTATTCAAGGCGAGACAGCGTTGACTGTCACCATGTCCAATTGTCAGGAGAGATTGCGAGAAGAGAGAAAAAGGAGCCACGCCATGTTTCACCATTATTGAATGGCCGCGGGAAAAATGTGAGACACCCATTCTTGTCCACATTCCAGTAAACACACATCATCACGACTACCGTCTACGAACAGAACTGATGAACACTCGGACTGGGCTTCGATTCATCTACGCGGTGGCGTCAAGAGCTAAGTTTGGAGTTCTCAATCATCCCGACCCTGACTTCAATTGCTGCCATCCATGGATGCAGGTCCACCCGTCTCCACCGGGCACTGGCCTTGATCAGCCAATGATACCACTTGATCCCTCGAGCTTTGTCCGATCCAAGGGCCCCCAAGCAGGGGTAGGCGAGTGCATGTCGGACGCATGTACATACGGAGTACTCCGTACAGAGTACACATGTCCCACGCACAACATCCCTGCCTATGCTCGGGAGTCCAGACGCATCTGCTCCAGGGTGGCGACGATCTGTGCGCGAGTCCATCCCGCCTCCAAGCCTCGAACCACGATGTCTTGCTCGCTTTCTGGCGCCATACCACTTGGTGCGGGTGGCCGGCGATCCAAATTGGTCGGGAAAGGGTACTCTTCTGCCAAAGCCTGAATAAATGCCCGCATCTCACGGGCAGCGAGGGTCTCTCGCTCGGGATCCAGGTCCCCACTCGCGAGTTGTTTGTTCCCCGCATGATATCGTTTAGATAGTAGATCCCAACACCGGTCGACCAGAGGCACCGAATCAACCATCTCCATCGGCTTGCCGAACGCGCTGCTGACTTGTAAGAGGTTCGCGACCCGACGGAAGCCTCCGTGTCCCGGATCCATCACGTTGGCCCCCGCGGCGTGGAATAAGGCCGGGTTGAAGAATACCCCGTCGCCTAGCTGGAGCGGATACGCGACATAATTCTCTTGGAAGAAGGCGCGGAAATCGGGCCGGCGCCAGGCTAGATACCCAGGAGCGTATGTCTGGCTGAAAGGCAGGAAACGAGTTGGTCCACTCTCGGCGGGCATGTCGGTATGTGCGACGGCGCCCTGCAGCGTCAGGAATTGAGACGCCAATTGCGTCGGGGCTGGGTAACGTGTGCAGGTCTCCGCCTCCTGGAAGCCGAGATGGTAATCTCGGTGGCTGTCCTGGGCCGCGCCGCCGGGGTGGACTGCGTTCACCTGCGCGGTGACTCGGTAGCCGGGACCAAGCCATGCCGTGCACACGGCGGCCAGCCATGGGTTGGCATAGTAGTTGATGAAGGACGCCGGGTCTTCTTGCCCGTGCTTCTGAAAAGCATTCCAGATCCGATCGTTGGTGCCACCGGCCGCGAAGTGATCGCCCCGAGACGTGTTGGATGCACGCTCTTTGGCTATGATCCGGTCGAAGGCGTCATCGGTGGCGGACAACACCGTGCTATAACGGGAGGGGGCGTACATTCCTCGCAGTACAAACACGCCGGGTCCTGCGTGTAGAATGTGATGCCATTCATCTTGGAGCCGCGAGATGGTCTCGGCGGTGACATGTGCATCGAGGGCGACGATATCGTAGATAGGCACATTGTTCTCGACGGCGCAAGCAAGGGGGTACGTCGACTTGTCCAGCGCGCGTGAACAAATATTCTTGAACTCGTCCAGCTGGATCGAGTCAGGGTGGTACAGTCGAGAGGGAATCGCCGTGTGTCCATTCATCCTGGCGTCTGGGGGATGCACTGGCGCCTTGTATGCCCGGTTAAGTAGATGCGACGGGATTCAAACTCCATCTGCTCCCCGCATTTCCCCTACTCGAGACCCGCAGTTGGACGTGGGGATTCAC